>CM073592.1:4867500-5467500 GCA_037074705.1 Zhengitettix transpicula | reverse complement strand
GAATGCTGCAAACTCGTCTCCCGCCATCCAGGGAAGGGCGTGGGACAAGTACCCAATGCCCAACCTACCTGATGCAGGTTTTTCTAGGGTTTTCCCTGCATCACTTTTAGGCGAATTGCCGCGGAGTAGGATCCTTAAACCACAGCCCGGGGGCCCCTAGTTAACCCTTGGCTACCTTCCTCTACCCTTCCACATCCCCCCTTTCAAATCCCTTCCTATGCTATTAAAGGGGAGTTGCCACCATGTGGATTACCCTCATGTAGCCTGGTACCCTAAAAAAAAGACAAATGAATTTTTGGTTCAATTAAACGCACATTAAATCGATTTTTTCCAATGTAATTCGCCATTATTTAATTTATTAATAATTTCTCTTTAGATTCTTTTGGTTGACGTTTCCAAGGACAACAGTCTGAATAATATTTCTTTTTTCAAAAATTAATGTTTTTCTTATTGATGTGATTTAATGACCGTCAAAGTTCCTCCTGCAGTTTTTAAGGAAGTGGAGGAAGTGAGTTTCACCGGAGGGTCTTGTCGTCGGGTTGTCAGTTTCCGCATCTCTCGCCGTGTCCGTCGTTCGTGATCAATTTCAACTGCCCCCCCGAGGACGCGCGATCTTCTAGCCGCCCCCCCCCCACCCGCCCCTCTGCACCTCTGGAGGCGTCGTGAGTTACGAGCAGAGGCAGGAAGGGGGCACGCGCGCGGCCATCTTGTGTGGTCCGTCACCAGCGACCACTAATTGTGATTAACAGCTCGCATCCGTGTCAGCAGCCTCCAGGGCGCTCATGCCCCCGGGGGCGGTTATCATTACGCGTCAACGTTACTCTGATTTCTCACGAAATGGAGGCGTAAATCAATTGACGAGACAGAAAGATGGATGGAGACTTGAGAGGTAAAGGTCATGAAACGGCCGACCCGTTACGTGCAGCGTGACGTCACGGACACAGGACTCCAGGACGCGCACACACACGCACACATGTAATATGACGTGCAAAGAAAAGAAAACAAGTGCACGTGCCGCGGTTTCCTTCGTCAGTTCTTTCCTAAATATGCCAAGTGCCACTTCTAAATTGTGTGTTTTTTTTTAAAAAAAATCACTTAGTATATTTAGGAAATACCTGATGAAGGTGAAAACACGTACCGAAACGTTTGTTCTGATTCAATAAATAAAAATTGTTTGTAATTGGATAGAAAACTGCATCATGTGCCTTATGTATTTCAATACCCACTGCCACTCGTTGCCCTAATCGTCTTAATCCAAATATTCTTCTCGTAGTCCCTTATTACAAATTCCTACGTTCGTTCAAATTTTTAAAGATTTTGAAGATTAAAGATTAAAGATTATCAAACGCTTGAAGACTCTCTTGACTTAACAACTACAAGGAAAACCTGGGAGAGTAAAATAAACCACAGTAGATTAATAACCATCTTTTATTGGAACGGTTTTATCCGGAATTACAGTTGCGTTTCAAAAAGGGTATCGAATTTTTTGACCTTGAAGCACTTCCTTGCGCTGACGAATCCAGTTTTATTTTTAAAGACGAATAAATACAAATTTTCACTGAATAAACCCACAAACATTAATGATCAAAATAGTCTCCGTCCTTTTCCACAGTTTCAACAAGGGCATGTTCTTCCACTACTGTAAAAAAAGCGTGGTCTTGCTTCTGAAGCCATCGACGTTTGCCCTTGAGCTTCGTCACAGCGACCAAACAAAGCGAATGTGGCGTTTCACCTTCAGAGCATTCAATAATTAAATCACAGAACGTACGCTGTCTAATACGTACGGCAAGAGAGGGCGCTGCAGTGCTGCCACCTGTTGACTTAGAATTGGGGAAAGAATGTTTGAGGAATGGCGCCAAATTCAAAAGTACTTATTTGAGGAGGAAACCAGGAGGCATTACTTATTGAACCGCCCTCGTAGCTGCAGTAAGGGAGGTTTATTGACGATGTGGCAACGTTTGCCTGATTCTCTGGTCTCATTCGCTGACAGCCCAAAATGGTTTTCTTTTGATGAATTCGATTGGAATCAGCGTTTCTCTGTTTTTAAATGATTGCCCGTGTCCTTTCAACGTCGTGGTTGAGCTGGTCGTTCACGTGTGTGAGTGAGTGTGTGTGTGTGTGTGAGAAGAATGCGGCGGTGTTTGGTCCTGGGTGGGCCCCACCTGTTGTCAGGGGGGGTTGTGGCCCCCTGCCGCTGTGCCTGTGGTAGATGCCGGGGGATGAATGGAGGTGTCAAGGGAGGCGGAGGTTATAGATAATAATTACGAGAGAGAGAGAGAGAGAGAGAGAGAGAGAAAGAGAGAGAAAGAGACTCCCTCCTCCAGACGTCATCCGGAATGCCGTTTACAAGGAGCCACCGCTCGTCTCTCAGGTGTTGGGGTTGTGCCGAGGCAGAGGCGGTTCCCTTGAAGGAACAGACACGATGACAGCTGGCCAGAGTGACTCGTACACACAACCACCACCACCACCACCCCCACAGCCACAGCCGCGCCAACTTCTGGAGGACAGGTTACAATCTAAAATCTCTGTAGTGACGTCACGATATTCTCTAAGTTATGGTGACTGACCGTAATATTTCCCTGGCCAATATCGGAATATTCCTCTCAGGACCTAAAACTCATTCTTCACAAATAATTATCCCTGAGGAAAGAAATCAGTCACGGAAAAACTCGGTCTAAAGAAAAACTCCAACGGAAAAAGGAAACTGCGGAATTTCCCGCCACATCGAAATTTCCTCGAGATCAGCCGTGGAGAAATTTTACGCCACATGAGAAAATTTACCGTCTCGGGAAAATCATTCTGTCTTAAATGGGACCAGAAATTTTTTTCCCCACACATTGGGGATGTTATTTTTTTTGTTAATACGCGCACAAAGATATGTACATATTATATGTCATATAAACCAGACGTAGAAAAACATAGAGATATTTTCCGTTCTGATTATCGACGACGTTTTCCCCTTCAGCGGATAATTTCCTGAGACCGATAAATTCCATGGCTGCTGATCATGGACTAAAATCTTTTGCCCTTTAGTGCTGATCATTCAACGGCTGATTTCAGTGGATAATTTCCTGAGAGTGATAAAATTCCATGGCTGCTGATCATCGACTGAAATATTTTCCCCTTCAGCGGATAATTTCCTGAGACTGATAAATTCCATGGCTGCTGATCATGGACTAAACTGATTGTCGAATATTCCACGACTGATAAAGAATCAAATCCCGCGAATATTTATTTATTTTTGGTATAGAAAATTGACATTCAGCGCGGAATATTCCGCTGTTTTCCCCCCCGATTTGAGTCTTGTACGTTTCTCCCGAGCAACGAGGACGGGGAATTTTCACAACAAAATGATGCAATTCTAATGTTGATCAGTCACGCACGGAGGGAAAACTTCCTTCGTGGAAATGAGATGCAGAGTTTTCTCGTCTCTCACGAATTTAATGTTACGGTCAGACGCGGAAATCTGGTGGTAGGAAAATTCTTCTGTAGCTTCTGGTCAGGAAAATTTTCTTTTTGCTATAGGCCAATTTCTATTTTTGTCTGTATGGACACTTGTTGGATTTTTCCCGATCCCGGATGGGAAAATCTCTTTAAATCAAAGAATCTAAGACTACTTATTTGGTTATCATCTCTCAATTTGAGTATTTAAACCCTCCAAAGCAAACCTTGAAAGTTTTGATTTTTTAATCAATCGTGACTAATCGTTGACAGGAGCTGCTGGTGGACATGAACAGGATAAATATGAATAAAAAAGAAATTTTTTTGAAGACTTGTTTGGGTTTAATTATACAATAATGCTAAAAACGACCCTCTGTACGGACAAACGTAATAAAAAAACTTAATCTAAGTAAAAGAGAATTTATAAAAAAATTCGGACGTTTCGACGCGCTATTTTTACTAACGGACAAATAAATTGAGAGTGGAAATTGGAAGAAGAAACTAAAATCAAAGATAAAAAATATATAAGGTAAAATATAAAACAAATAAGAGAAAATTATAAAAGAAATAAGGAAAAATATAACTAATTAATACGGGAAAATAAAATAAATTAATACGGGAAAATAAAATAAATCAGGGAAAATATAAAATATGTAAGGGAAAATATAAAATAAGGGAAAATATAGGTAATTAATAGGGGAAAATAAAATAAATTAATAAGGGAAAATAAAATAAATCGGTGAAAATATAAAATATATAAGGGAAAATATAAAATAAATAAGAGAAAATCATAAAAGAAATATCAAAATATAAAGCAAATACGGGAAAATCATAAAATAAATCACGGAAAATATAAGTAATTAAGGGAAAATGATAAAATAAATCAGGGAAAATATAAACTATATAAGGGAAAGTATAAGATAAATATGAGAAAATCATAAAATTAATAACTGAATGTAGAATGTAAATAAGAGAAAAAAGGAACACAGACAATAAAACTACTTTTGAGTTTCGTCAACTGACGAGTGCAGTTGTGTCGCTCTAGGTTCTTCTCAGCACCTGACGAAAGCCAACATGGATCCCAGCAACGTTGCAGTGTTGTATCATCACTTATTCTCTCTGTATTTCGTAATATTCCTTGTCAATCAGACGGAAATTTTTCATTTCCCTCAATTTTGATTTTAGTTTCTAGTTCAATTTCTTAGTCTTCCATAACGCGGCCTTTAGCAAAAATAAGAGGCGTCGAAACGTCTGGCATTTTTTAAAATTCAAGTTTACGTAGATGAAGTTTGTGCAGTTTTAGCATTTTTATTTACGACAGACGACAAATTTAATTATTCAAATGATATTCCTACGACCTTGTTTGGATTTGGCGAGGACGAGTTCCTGGCAGACTGATTCGCTATTCTCGGGCTTTTCCCTCCCTCATTAACATTATTTCACCGTTGTTCCTAATTTTAGTAATCTTTGGAGCACGCGTGGCGGGTTTTTTTCTTCTTCTCCTCCTCCGAGGTTAATTGAAAGAAGGTGAGGCGCTTTCTCTCTCTTCCCCCCCCTCCCCCTTCTCGCGGACGACGAGGAACTAATTGTCACCGTTCTTCTCACGACCTACGCACCTCTCCTCGACGGACCCCGACGAGGCATTGTTCTTCGGCGTTAATTCGCAGCAACACCCAGCGATTAGGGTCGCAATTACACCAATAATATCTCTATTCTTACGTGGGCTCTGCCTGACGCTTTAGCCCGCAAACACCGCGCTTCAGCCTCGAGGATTTCCCCCCACTCCCACCAGGTCCGACAAGCAGGAATTAAATGGCCAAACCGCTCACCATTAACGATTAAATTTTGACTTTTCAAATATAGAATTGGTTCACCTTTTAACAAAGGGGCACACGTATTCAATCGCGGTAAAAAGCGTGGTCTTGCTTCCTGAGCCATCGACGTTTACCCTTGGGCTTCGTTACAGTGCTGACTTCCACTATTGCAACAATTTTTAAGGTCTTTCATGACTGTACCATTTCACCTTCCCTCAATTTAAGGAATTTATTCCGAGAACGCCGTCTAATACGTACGTAATATTCAGCAAGATGGTGCTTCAGTGCTGTTGATTTAAGAAGTTGTTACGCCGAGTTGATTGGAGATTGTTTTGAGGAATCAAATACAACCTTCCTCACATAATTATTTTAAGAAGAGGCATTACTTATTGAACCACCCTCGTAAATACAATGAAGGTACACAAATATTAAGGGGGGAAAAATCATCCAATATGTCCAGATTTCTTAATTAATTAAAACCGAAAAAAAAATCGGAATATGCACAGACATTCAAAAGTGCCAACCTGCTGAAGAAAACCTACGATTTTGGGCGAAACGTCGTACTATTTGTTTTGGATAAAACAATTTTCTGGCCGTATACAGACAAATTTTATTTTCTGACTACTTCTCGATACCTTTTTGTATCTTCTTCAGGTATTTTTCCTAAGATAATTAATTGTAAAGACCTCCTCTGCAGAAAAATACCTGAAGACGATACGAAAAGGTATCGAAACATCGTCATAAAATATTTTTATCAAAGGTTATAAAAAGAAGACTATAAACGGCGTCCGTCACATGTTTTTAAGAGAGCATTTCTTTTGTTGAGGATGTGGAATATTTTCGAGTCTTATCTTTGAAGTGAATATTCTGGAACTGATGTTAAATAAATGCCCTAAAGCGTGCGAATGTAATCGACACCAAAAATTATTACTTTTTGTTTGTTTTTCACCTGGAGAACCACCCCTGATGACGTGTAGATGGCGTTTGACGTGACGTCACGTCTGCGCCCGGCCTGACACGATCACGGTTGCTTCCCAGATGGTCCTACGACGGTGGTAGAGGAGGCTGTGGGGAGAGAGGGGGGCAGGGGGGGGCTGGCGGGGTCCTCTCAGGTTGAATGATTAGGTACAAGGCGAGTAAATGCTAGCCTCTCATTAGGAATCCCCCACGGCTAGATTTATGGGCAGCCATTATTCACACGCTCCCTCAGTACGCCGCGGCGCGTCGCTGTTGCAAGTGATACCAGGACCAGACACACCCCCGCGGTGGGAGGCTTTTCAACACACACGCAGTAGAAGGGGGTGGGGGCTCCCTGTCAACCATCCAGCCCCGCAACACACGGGGCACTTCCTTATCAATAAATAATAAATAAGGTTCGCGCCTTAAGCCACAAAACCAGTACAAATACTCCACGTTTCGATCCCAATTCAGGACCTCTTCAGATGCTCGTTGGAATTGAAGTATTATGTAATTATTTATATACATAGCCAAGTTCTTCATTTAACACAAGCCGAAAAAATTGTTATTATGTTAAGAAGTTTCAAGTAATACAGATGCTCTGGATAATACGAAATCTTCAAACTACACATGAAGATGTCCTTAATTAAGGACGAAACGTCGTGCAAGTAAAAATAACCGCAAAAACCAGTCGTTAACATTACCAAGTTTTAAAATCGTATAAAGAGCACATGTAGTGTTATTACACAAAAAAATGTTAAAACATGGTTAAATTATATTAATACACCGGTTAACGCTTATAAAATGAATACGGGGAATAAGTAAACTAAATAACGTAAAATATAAAGTAAAAAGGAGAAAAATCATTAAATAAATACGGGAAAATATAAATTAAATAAAGGGAAATCCTAAAATAAATAACTGAAAATATCATGTAAATACGGGGAAATCATAAAATAAATAAGGGAAAATATACAAGTAATTAAGGGAATATGATAAAACTAAATCAGGGAAAATATAAAATATATAAGGGAAAATGTAAAACAAATAAGAGAAAATTATAAAATAAATAAGGGAAAACATAAGTAGTTAATACGGGAAAATAAAATAAATTAATACGGGAAAATTAAATAAATAAGTGAAATATATAATATATAAGGGAAAATATAAAATAAATAAGAGAAAATTATAAAATAAATAAAGGAAAATATATTGATTAATACAGGAAAATAAAAAAAACAGGGAAAATATAAAATAAATAAGAGAAAATCATAAAATAAATAACTGAAAATATAATGCAAATACGGGAAAATCATAAAATAAATCACGGAAAATATAAGTAATTAAGGAAAATTGTAAAATAAATCAGGGAAAATATAAAAAATATAAGGGAAAATATAAAACAAATAAGAGAACAATTATAAAAGAGATAAGGGAAAATATAATGACGAATACGGTAAATTAAAATAAATTAACACGGGAAAATAAAATAAATCAGGGAAAATATATAAGGGAAAATGTAAAATAAATCAGGGAAAATACAAAATATATAAGGGAAAATATAAAGTAAATAAGGAAAATTCACAAAATAAATAACTGAATGTATAATGTAATTAAGGGAAAAATAATAAAATAAATCACTGAAAAAATATAGTAAATACGGGAATATACACAGTAAATAAGAGGAAATTAAAATAAATAAGGAAAAGAATTTAATAAATAAGAAAAAAAACAAATTAAATACGGTAAAAATCGTATCACTGCAAACATGAAACTTGCTACTTACTACTAATAAAGATTAACTCTCATGAAGAGACTGTAGATGGCGTCCTACACTTCTCTAAACACCACTACAATACCTCAAAGACTAACAAATAATTTTCGTATAACAATGTATTATTTTAATAAAACAATTCATAACCTTATACGGACACACTTTATTTTTTATTTAAATTATGACGACGTTTCGATACCCTTTTTTTTGTATCTTCGTCAGGTATTTTCCAAATTAAAATAATAAACTACCACAAGTAAACAATTTAAATAAAAAGTGTCTGTATAAGGTTCATCAATTGGCTTATTAATTTAAAATTCACAATTAGTTGTTTTCCTTAATAATAAGAGGTCGCTAATGCAACGTTGCAATGGCTTTTAGATAATATATGTAATGTTGTAACGGTTACACATCAACACCCTGACCGTTGTCTACTGATTTAACGTCTCGCGTGACGTCACAACGTCTCCGTCTTTGTTTTCCAGCCATACATGGCAGAGGTGTTGTTTTTCTTGTCCGTGTGTGTTATATACATGTGGCGATGTTTAAGAACTTGGGTTGTTGCAGTCGGAACGGCGGTTTTAATGCCCGACTCCGAGGATTGAGAATTGTTCCATCTGCATTCCAGAGGCTCCTGGAGCCAATTAGTATCGCGTTTCGCGACTTCTCAGACGTAATGAGTTACCCCGACACCTGCCAATCTCTCCAAACCCACAAAACCGCTCACCTCATACTCTCTTTGGTGTGACTCTCCTCGAAACAACTCTCACAATGTACATGTAAAAACCTTCTCAGACACTCCTGGAAACTGCGAGGAAAACCCACCCCCTTAACAGTATGCAATTATTTATACGCGTGTGTCGAGACCATTGACTAGCGGACGCTCAAAAATAAAATTATAACCCAACTCATCAGACGTTTAATGTAGAACATCAAATAAATCACCCTGTAAAAGTGGAAGGAAAATAGTTCGCAAGACCCCAAGATAGATCATTTAAGAATCTTTCCACCGACTGACGTCACGCGCAACTTGACAATTACAGCCTCAAATGGTTGAAAGCTTCTTAAATGGCTCGACGGTAATAAATAATGCGGTCTTTCTAGCCGAGTGAAAAATTTTACCCGCGACGTTTCGATCACGTTTACTGTCATCGTCACGTAGAAACGTCGCGGATACAATTTTTTCACTCGGTTAAGAAGCCAGAGATGCTTTTACGGTGGTTAAATAAGTGATTTAACTCGGAACGATTTCATTTGGTAACCTTTTTCCGTAAACAATAAAATTACGAGGTTTTGACACTCTGTGTGTTTTTGTGAGAGTTTTAAAGGGCAGAATAATTTTGATTTTTGAGAGAATTACACTACAGAAAGGAAAGGAAAAAATTGTTTGCATAAGACTCTGCAGGTGACACGACAGCTTTGCAAGAGGCCTTGAAAAATATTTATTTGGATCATCAAGGCGAAATTAAAACGGAATTAATACCAAAAACTAAATTGAGGAAAGGAAAAGAACATTCAGGAATTGCTAGTAACGGGTCATAGGACAGAGAGAAATGAGGACGAATGAAGTGGAAGTTCTGAAAGACGATCCAAGGCGAGAATAGAAGGTTCGTTTTTAACAGAAGATTCTAACGATCAAAAAATTGGACAAGATTGGTGGCAGGTTAGCGAGACTTTGACCCCGGTCGAAAGAGATCAAAAACGGATCGAGGACGTTGGAGAAAGCTTCTGATCATCACAGTGCTGTTGGAAAAGGTGAACAACGAAGTGGATTTGAAGACAGTAGAAGAGCGTTGGGATACCCAAGAGGGTATTAAACTGGAATCGTTGGAAACTCTGAACCTCCGTTGTTTTTGGTGTGATGTGATCAGAAAAATTGGTGCAAAATCAGCTGCTGTGATAAGCGAGACCAGCTGAGGTCAAACAGGAAAATTGAATGGAATCAGCTCCAAAAGAGTGAAATGGATGAAACAAAGGGAAAACGGAGTAGGATAATTTGTTGGTCCTAAATAGGACGGGGAATGAACCGTGGGATAAATGTATTTTTGGTTTAAGTAAAGGCAATAATAGGGGATTTTCCTCGTGACCGATGACGTCTTCGGACCACCCTCGAACCTCGTTCCTCTTTCCCTTTACGAGACCGCGCCATTGTCGCAGGACAACGCCGGGTTAGTCTATTTGCCGTCGCTTATCTGCGCTGAAAAGAGATCGAGGGGAAGAAGAAGAATCGTCCTTACCTTTCCTCCCTCAGAACCTTGACAAATCGACTTTACTGTCGTCGGCCGCCCTGAGAGCCTTCTTCCTGCGCTGAGGCTGCGTGTGTGGCTGCTGCTGGCTTTTGTGCGTCACTTCGTCACACCGGCTGGGTGTCCCTTTCTCTCACGCCTTTGACCTTCGCCGGGCTCTCAAAAGACGTGCGTGTTCGACGACACTTTGCCAACTCTAAACCAATTACGAGACTGTTAAAAGCCTCCACACCCAACGGCCGCGGTGGAGGAGGAACCTTCCCTTATCCTCCTCCCGGTCATCCTCACATCAACGTCCACGTGTGTCCCCTAGAAAGAAAAGAAACTGCTGTCGCGGATCAAGTCCTCAAGGTAACAGGTCAGGTTAATTAAACACCACACAACGTTTCTGGGATCATCGTTCCCTGTCATCAGGTGCTAAGAAGAGCCTAGAGCGACAAAACTGCACTGGTCACTTGACAACACTCAAAAATATTTCACAATATCATAAAAGTCCAAAAACGATATTGTAAATAACTTTTTTGTACAACATACTAAATAAATTGACGGGGGTTTTGTGCCCCTAGAGAAATCGTTGGACGCTGTGGAAAATTGGAACGATCCGTATTTTGGTGATGTGATCAGAAAAATTGGTGCAAAATTATCTTTGTTTGGGAAAATGAATGCAATCAGCTCCAAAACCCAATTTTTTTTGTCAGTGGGAAATAGAGCATAAATTCACAATATATAGCACTACTGTCTACGACGTACGGAGAAGACGCAAGAGAGTGAGGACGCAACTGACCGACACATGGTGCAATTACAGTAACCTTCTCCACTAAACCGTAAGAATAATGAGAAAGGTAGCCAAATACAGACAAAATAAGTGAAGATGTAAACACCGCACTGCAACGTTTCTGGGATCCTTGTCCCCTTTCCTCAGGCACTAAGGAGAGCCTAGAGCGACACAACCGCACTCGGCAGTTGACGAAACTCAAAAACATCTTAACTTAAGTCTTTAAGCAAAAACAAGACCTTCAGTAACCCTTTTACTATCACCCTCCAGAGACACTAAATTGTGATGCAGATATGAAACAATGTGCACTGTCCGAGCTTTCTGTCAGTCAACCCCCAACGGGACAGGTTTTTTCTGCTCAACTTCACAACATTTATTTTCTTTGGTTTTATTCCGTTTTTATTTTTAAGAAATAAAATTTGAGAGTCTTCCTCAGGCTATTCTTTTTACAATACAATCATAGTTATCCAATTAAAGTGAATTATTTACAAACCAGACCTAATTATGTTGCTTAAAAAATGTATATACATAAATAGAGCTGTATTATTGATCAAAATTTTTATTTTCGACTAACTTACATAAAGAAAAATTTTGATATCTTATACTTTAAATTATGTTTAATTCCACTGTTGCCAAATTTTATTCACAAATACAAAGAAAAACACGTAACAACTTGTAGTTCTAGATTAGTGACAATTCATAATTAGAAGCTACACGTGTATGATGTTGCAACATCGTTAAAATTTTCAAATAATAATAATAAAAAATTTAGATAACCTGCCAGGGCTATTCTCTCGCAGGCAGAACCTTGTAGGAGAGATACGAAGGAGCTACCTTTGGGGATGCCTTTTTCTCTCTCCGTTTTTGTACTCAGGTTCCCACAAGTCGAAGCACCTCGACCTGTTTTGAGAGGTGCATGTTCCGGGGTCACAGACCTTGGGGGCATACGGTAAGAGTTGTTCGCTGTTCCCATTGGAACAGTCGGCCAGCTGCCTCCTAAACTGGTCTATGTACGGAGAATGGAATGCTGCGTCCCCACAGCAAACTCCTCTCCCGCCATCCAGGAAAAGGCGTGGGACAAGTACGCAATGCCCGACCTATCTGATGCAGGTTTTTCTAGGGTTTTCTTTAGGCGAATGCCGGGTAGGATCCTTAAACTATAGCTCGGGGTCCCTAGTTAACCCTTGGCTACTTTCCTCTACCCTTCCGCATCCCCCCTTTCAAATCCCTTCCTATGCTATTAAAGGGGAGTTGCCACTATGTGGATTACCCTCATGTAGCCTGGTAGCAACCCAAATAAAATTCAACCATATTCTTTTTGTTATTTTTTACCGCGGTGTATTCACAAAAATACGCATTATGCACTAAAGGGTTAACACGTGAACTTTCGACAACATATCAACTGCCCAAAGATGGTATCAGAGAACCAGAGAAGTCTGTCTACAGCAAGCAAGAATTTTACCGTCTTTGATAAAAAAAATTTTTTTTCTGTTTTCCGACGAGTAATTTTTTATGTTTTGTTTTTTCCCCTTCCAGGAGCGAGCAGCGGGGAAGAGTCGGACACAGAGTCGGAGCCGGGAATTCCCCTCAAGAGGAAGCAGCGGCGTTCCAGAACCACTTTCTCCGGGGACCAGCTGGAGACTCTGGAGAGGGCGTTCCAGAGGACGCAGTATCCCGACGTCTACACCAGGGAGGAGCTCGCCCAGAAGTAAGGACGACTCTCTGTCGCTCGTAATTAAGTTTCCGTGTCGTAGACGAGGATACAGCAAACCTTTGCACGGAAGCATCGTACAGTTAAGGAAGGACGTCATGGACGGCTATGAGAATTTTTTTAAACCTCTTTGTGACCACTAATAAGGCGAGAACGCGTCTCTGATTAGAATACAATTAAAAAACAACGGCCTTAAAGGTCTAATATCTCTGATTTCACAGTTTTTAAAAATTATCTATGTATGTATGTACGTGTGTGTATTCCTTATATAAATCTACAGCCGTGGAGAAAATCTCACCAAATTTCGTGCACGTATTTCTTGCGGCCAGTAAACAAACACTGCGGTGGTGAGACACGTCTACCAACCCTCCAAGGGCGGGGGTTGAAATATTTAAACCTGCTCAAACGGCCGATACTTTTCGGGGGTCAATGGAAATTGATCGATGTCTTTCCCGATGTTATCCGAGTACAATTTCATCCCATTTCGGCACGTGAGGGTAGCAACTTTAAGGGTGGGCGTGGAAAATAAAGCTAAAACAACCCCGAAGATTTGAGCCAAATCCGGAAGTTATGGATGTCGCTGAGTTTATTTATGAGAACCCCGGGCAACGCCCGGCACCCACGAAGTATAGAATAAAATGTAGCTTATGATCCATTACAATAACGTTTCGGCATCAATTTGTTCCTTCGTCAGAGTAATTTTACCGCTACTTTCCTGATTAAAAGCTAGTGAAACTTGTACGTTCACCCAATTTTACTCCACGGCCTCAAGTATCACGAAGTTTTCTGTAGAAAATTAGCGGTAAAGTCACGCTAGCTGAAGATGGTAACAATAAGAACTCGAAACGTTGCTATTTCAAACTGCAATTCTTGCTGTTATCGGTCAATCAGTACATTTTATTGTTAAATAGGTTGTCTAGTTTCTCTCCAGTTGAAATACAGGGATGCCACGTCGTAAAAGAAAGAAACGTGACGAGCCGTGACGTCATCATCGTGACAGGGCCGATTCTTATTGATGTACGACGCGGTTTTGAGGGGGTTGTTTCGGACTTTCTTGTTCGGACCGTTGTGTGGGAGGTTTTGGTGAACGCTTTCACGTCGTAACACGCGTGCGTTTTGTTTTTTTTCCCTCGCCAGGACGAAGCTGACGGAGGCGCGGGTCCAGGTTTGGTTCAGCAACAGACGAGCCCGGCTCCGGAAGCAACTCAACAGCCAGCAACTGAACGCCTTCAACTCGATGTCGCTGCAGCCGGCGTTTCCTCCGCAGTACGTGCCCGACCCCACGGCGGCGGCCAACTTCAACTCGCAAGGTGAGGACGAGCTTCCCATGGTCCAGTCCCCGGCTCCTCCTTCCTCAGACACGCTTCACTATTCTCTACGCCAAACAAGGTTCATAACATCAGCCGTGAACATGTGCGTATTTTCGGATATTCTCAGTGGAATTTGTTTAAAACCAGATCGTGCGTCGGGAAAAGAATTAAATTCTCTACAACCTTTATTCTATGACAAATTTGTTTCCTGTCGGCCATTTTGGAGACATCAGCGCTAGAAATAGGACAAACTGCATTCTGCTTCGGCTACAAAAAGCCTGCGAGAGGATTCTCTCGTAGGTAACCTGCGAGGGATATTCTCTCGCAGGCAGAACCTTGTAGGAGTGATACGAAGGGGCTACCTTTAGGGATGCCTTTTCATCTGTCCGTTTTTGAACTAAGGTTCCCACAAGCCGATGCACCTCGGCATGTTTTGAGAGGTGTATGTTTCGCGTCACAGACTTTGAGCATACGGTAAGAGTTGTCTGCTATTCCCATTGGAATAGTCGGCCAGCTGCCTCCTAAACTGGTCGAGACACGGAGAAGGGAATGCTGCGGCCCCACAGCAAACTCCTCTCCCGCTATCGGAAGGGAGTGACACAAGCACCCAATGCCCGACCTACCTGATGCAGGTTACTCTAGGGTTTGTCCTCCATTACTTTAAGGCGAATGCCGTGTAGAATCCTTAAACTATAGACCGGCGGCCCCTAGTTAACCCTTGGCTACCTTCACATACCCTTCCGCATCCCACCTTTAAAATCCGTTCCTATGCTATTAAAGGGGAGTTGCCCAACGCGGATTAGCCTCAGGTAGCCTGTTGCCCTAAAAAAAAAATTTGCTTCGGAAATGACGTAAAATGCCGTAACTTTGACGCAACGTTCCTACCACTTCTTTCGACTTAAATTCCTCCTTGAGGCCAACGTTCCATGAAGAATTTGATTCTCTATAAGTTATCACTGAACATTATTTTCAATAGAATGCGTCATTCTTTTGTTAAGAGCGAAAAACTGAAAAGTTCGTGGGTTTTCTGGGCCGCAGAAACTCTTCCTGAGGCTCTTTCGAATGGGAAAACTTGGGTTGTTTCTCTAATGGCCACGACATGGACCCGACCTTGTCCGCGGTAAGATGTAAATGGCTACTGGGGTATCTTTTCCGCACTCACCGCTATCCGTTCCCTTCGTCATTCCTCAAGGTAGTTACTTTGCCCCTCGGATGCTCGCAGGCTCCTGGGCCCAGAGCAGCTACGCCGCCTACAACGCGGGCTACGGAGCCGCCTCCGACGCCGCCCCCGCGCAGAGTGGACAGTTCCCCGGAGGCTACCAGGGGCAGCACTGTCAGGCCTCGCCGTGGTCGCGACCACCGCCCCCGCCGCCCCCGACGGCTCAGCAGATACCCAAGCCCGAGGTGACCGCGTGGACAGACAACTACAGGTAAGGACGCCGGCGGTGCGCTGTTGCCAAACATCTCTCAAATTGGTCAGATCCTGACATGTTCTCCTTTTTTATGGTCCTGGCGTCAATCGTTTCAATACAGTGAATCACATTAAAATTAGAAAAATAATATTAACGCCAGGATCAAACGAATAACGTGACATGGACTAAAGATAAAAGTACGACATTGCAAATAATTTATATATATATATATATATATATATATATATATATATATATATTGTAATTAATACTTTATTAAAGATGTTTTATTTACGTAGTATAATAAATAAACGTTTTTGTATGTATGTATGTATGTATGTGCGTGTTTCTTATACAAATCTACACCCGTGGAGCAAACTTCACCAAATTTCGTACACGAGTTCCTTCCGAAACCGGAAAAAAACACTGTGTGGGGGTTGAGACACGTCTACCACCTCCAGGGGGGCGAAGGTGGAAACTTTAAAAACGGTGCTCAAACGGCCCGATATTTTCGTCGGATTAATATTATCGAGCTCAAAGAGATCGATGTTGTCTGTGTATAATTTCAACCCCTTACGGCACGGGAAGGGAACCACCCTTACTTAACCTTTTAAATACATAAAGTTGCTCCTTGCGGCCCTGAAAATTACTTGGCGTTTTATAGTTTTCGTTTACGTCCGCTTTAGTCGGACACTCAGCAGATTCTGCCCCCTACTTCCTCTGGTCTGCCGAAAACATGTGTTATAGTGATCGTCATAAATTTTAATAGCAAGAGTGCTCCTAGCTACAACCCTTCAAGACTCAAATTTCGTCGTTTTATTGAATTCTGTTTAATTTCAAACAGTTTATTGAAGCATTTAATTTTTTGGCTCACCACAATATATATATATATATTGTAACATGACAAGTTGTTCTTGTTGTATTATTGACTTTGTCGGCACCATCTTGCCGTATTGTCAAGTGAAGACGGATGATGACGCAGTCTCGTCGGAGTCTCCAAGAAAGAGCTCACAACACTAGAGCACAGGATTATTGGAAATGGTCCAAGGAACGTTAAAGTTTGTCCTCGATAAATAAACCACGCCTTGCAGATATATATATATATATATATATATATATATATATATATATTGTAATATGCGTCCTCCTGTTAGCGTCCTTGCTTCGCTTTATTTATATATATATATGTATACATACATATATATTGTAATATGCGTCCTCCTCCTGTTCTCGTCTTTGCTTCGCTTTATATATAAATGTATATATATATATATATATATATATATATATATATATATTTATATATATATATGCAAGGCGTTTTACAGTTTAACTTGTAACTTTGCTCTGGTAAGGAACAGCAACCACTTCATCACGGTCATGCCCACTTTCTTCACTGACGTCATGAGGCTCAGAGATCAAGTGTCCAAATGTGATACTGCAGGTTTGCCAACCAAACAAAAAGCAAAAAATCCGCTTTCTCGATGTGCCTTAGAGAGCCTTCTCGTCGTCATCGTCGTCTTCGTCGTGAAAGGACGCCATTCGTCACCATTTTCCGCGTATCACGACCGCCGCCGACCAAAGCTCGAAGACTCTCACGAGAATGGCACCAGGGAACAAATCACGCAATCACACGACGACTGGTCCTGTCCGTCACACGTCGTCCTCATAATGAATAGCTCTTCATTCTTCGTGTGGCACAGACGAGAGTCCGGGGTTCGACCCGGTGACCTGCCATTCAACTCGTGACACTCGCCCCCCCCCCAAGTGCAACCTAACCTAACCTGCTGTAGAGAGAAATGGCCTCATCACGATTCTGGTCTCTCAGAAATAATATTATCAAGTGCAAGAAATCGTCTAGTAAAAAAAAAGGTAGGGTTATTACCGCTGAAGGACAATTGGCCGCCGACGACGTCTCCTTGAAGTCCGAAAGGAGAACCTTTGGAGCCTTTCATTAAATGCAGCTTCCTTGTCTACAACAACAGAAGACTCAAAATTGAAACAGCGTTTTAGTAACACGAGAATGTTTATTACCCCCTTAATGATTCTAGTTAAGAACGATCGTTTATTCCGGCCGATATAACAGCTTGAGCAACTAGTTTTACAAACAACTTTACGAAAATTCACAGTATTAACCCCTTCAGTGCCCCAGTGTGCAACGTAACTTTTGGTGTCACCCTCCAGAGACATCTGTTGGTATCAAAGAGGCTGTGACGCAGATATGAAACAACACGCACTGTCTTAAGGTTAAGACGCGCCTGTCCGAGCTTTCTGTGAGGCAACCCCAAGGAACAGATTTTGCTACCCTTCAGAATATTTATTTTCTAAGTTTTTTTCAAGACAGAAAATTGAAGCGTGATTCTCAGGGTTTTGTAATTAGACTAAGATCATAATTATCCAATTAATGTCAATTAAATCAGACACAATTAAAATTGATGTTGAATATGTGCAACATTCATGAACCAACTTGACTTTGGTTAAGTTTAATATTTTTTTTGTTATTATTTTCCCGTGTTGTTGTCTTAAAAAATTTAGTTTTTAAAAAAAATCTTGCGCTAAGTGGTTAAAATAATCTTTAATGATTTTTTTAAATGAAATAAGTCAATGAATAAACAGATTTTGAAAAGTTTCTGATATACAAAATTTAAAAACCCCATTGACGGTGTTTTTTTTGTTTGATTAATTGGATGGTTACATAAAAAAATCCATCGCCTCGGAGTAGGAAGGTGAGCAGGAATAAGTGAAAGAAAAACGGAAAGAAAAGGAAAGCAAATAAAAGAAGAAAAATAGAAAAGAAAACGCGTCTAAAATATCAGTAATAAGATATAAAGATTTACTCAAAGCGAAGAAAGGCAAAGAAAAACAGAAAAGAGTGCAAGAAACAAGTTAGGTTAAAGAGATGACGTGGAAGGTCGTCTACAAGTTGAGAATAAGATGTAGAAACTCCAACGTTTCAAACAGTACGGGGGGGAAAAAAATCTTAAGACGCGCGCAACATGAGAGTTCGAACACTCCTTAGAGGGGCAGACCTACCATGTTCAGCCTGGTCATAGAGTGGCAGCTGGTCCCAGGATCGTCAATGGAATTCCCGAATAATCTAAAGAATAATAATTATTATTTCCTCCGTGTGGAAAACGCAACGTTTTCGAGTCCGCCATCCTCGTCGTTGTTTAACGCAGGTTATAAACCCCTCCGGGGCGCTGAAACCCTCGATGATGAGATATACATTTAACACTCTACCTGAGCAAGGAGATTTGCGAAGTGTTATTATAATTGGTGCTGCTAGTATATATATATATATATTGTGGTTGCCCGGGCAGGGTACGGACTATACGGCGTGCGTGCGTGCGTGCGTCTGGCCGAGGGAAAGGCTGGTTGTGATTGAGGGCGGCGCTGTTTAGTAAATGAAGTTGGGGATTGAGCGTTGGGATCGTGCACAAGGCTACCGGTTCCGCGGGGAGAAGATTACACGCCGGAGCCGCCGTGGCTAATAAAAAGCGCCGCTGTGCTGCTGTCATTGTTGGGTTGTTTAGGCGGGAGCTACCGGCAGCTAATAGCAGCGCCTGCCCTGTAATCGCGCGCGCGGACAACCAGTGGTTAAACCCCGGTAGTGGAAGGTAATCACAATACATATATAATCCTCCACCCTGGCGGGGGCGCTCCCAACTACGACCACTACGGAAACGTCGCCGCGCTCAGCATTATTAATTAGGCCACAGTTTCCTCACGCATTTCAACGCGGAATTACAACACACACGCACAGTACCGTCGATACTGGGGTTTCCCCCCTCCCCTTGTAATCGTATCTCAAATTAATTCTTCCTGGATACTAAGGTCATATTATTAACTATCAGGTTCTTAAGATACTTTTCTTTGAGGACTTGACTTCAACCGGGGAATTGAATAAAAGAAATTTTACGACATGCACCTGACAACAGCGATGGTGATAGTCGCAGGGAACGTCAACCCCCGGAGTACGTAATACGGAGATTCACTTACTAAACAACATGAACATAAAATATATAAAACGTCTGTGTAAAAAAAAAATGAGATAAATACGCAGCCGAAAAATAGACAAAATTAACATACAAACCTTGTTGCTTTCGTCAGGTGATTCAGAAAAACGCCAAGAAGACCCGAACTAAAAAGCGAAAAAAACACTAAAATCTCTGGAGAGTTCGTCACATCCTGGTTTGTACGGTGTGTGTGTGTGTGTGTCCGGCGGCTCTTGCGAATTTTTCGGGAATCACTCGACGTAAGCAACAAGTAGTTGAAGGAATGCCGTCCGCTATTTAATTTAACACCTTTTTTTTCTCTCACTATTTATCTGTTGTAATGATCGTAGTTGAATTTATATTCAGAAGTCTATAAACCCGGGTCAAATTTAAGTTAGGGTACTTGGTCAAACCTTCCCAGAGGCTACCATTGGGGATGCCTTCACATCTCTTTGGTTTTTTGAACTAAGGTTCCCACATGCCGAGGCCTGTTTTGAGCGGTGCATGTTCCGGGGTCACAGACCTTGGGGGCATACGGTAAGACTTGTCCGCCATTCCTATTGGAACAGTCGGCCTGCTGCCTCCTAAACTGGTCAAGGCACGGCGAGGGGAAAGCTGCGACCGCACAGCAAACCCCTCTCCCGCCATCCTAGGAAAGGGCGTGGGTCAAGTACCCAATGCCCGACCTACCTGATGCAGGTTTTTCTAGGGTTTTCCCTGCATCACTTTCAGACGAATTGCCGGATTGGATCCTTAAACCATAGCCCGGGGCCCCTAGTTAACCCTTGGCTACCTTCCTATACCCTTTCGCATCCCCCCTTTCAAATTACCTTCCTATGCTATAAGAGGGGAGTTGCCACTATGTGGATTACCCTCATGTAGCCTGTCTACACCTCAATAAAAAAGTTAGGTACCTGATGACTGCGATGGTGATAGTATCCCACGTTATAGGGCCAAAGACCCAGGGGAATTGACAGTGAAGTGAAAGCCGCAGCCCGTTTATAATTATTTTTTAAACATTATTTTTGTGGTCTGACTTTGATGGGAACTGAAAGTTATGGAGGATAATTTCCGCGGGGGATTAGTTGATTATTTTGAATTTAGGTTTGACGTCCAAAGAACGGTGGATAGATCGCTGGCCCTTATTACGGAGGATTTCTCTTACCCCCCCTGCCCCTCCCCCTCCCGGACCACTCCTTGCTTTTAATTCAACGTCTTTGTGATGAAAGCAAAGAGAAGCAAGCCACGTCGGTACCGTAATTCAATTTGCGTGGGGGGTGGGGGGGCACGGGGAAATTTCTGTTCTCTTTGAAAGTAAAGTGGTTGCCCCGCGTTCTCTCTTTGGAGTACACGACTGAAGCAAACCTAAGACACAACAAAGAAACATGGCGCCTCTCTGAAACTGGCCGGGGGTGGGGGGCACCCAGATTGGAATTAAAATATTATAAACAGTACTTGAGAAAAAAAGCAGTGGCCGTTTTTTAAGTTGATGCGAATCTTTGAAGACTTTTCTTATACTATTTATCATTTATCTTTGACAATAAGCTAATATCTTTGTACGATTACATCTGCAATTTCAATACCCTTATTGAAAAAATGAAAAAAAATTCGTCAGGTGGTAAGAAGAGCCTAGAGAATCAGGGGCACCGTTGTGTGGTATTTATGTTACCCTCTTTTATTCTGAATTGGCCATCTTTATTATTTCCCTTTATTGAAAACCTGAGGAGACTCCACTGCTTATGACAGAAACATTTTGTTAAATTAAATTAATATATATATAAAAAAAATGAGCCCCGACGTTTCGTTCGTTTCCTTGGAACATCCTCAGGTGCAACAAAATTTTGGTATACCCGAATTGTACATGTAAAAAAAATATAATTTTTTTTTCCTTGTAACATACAGGGAGACAAAGGCGGAGGAATCTCACTGAAAAACCTTCTGTAGAAAGTGCAAAAGCCAATGGTACGACTCAACTGTTGGACACTTTTTTTTAAAAAACAAAAACAAAGTTAAAGCCGTGTGCTTCAAATTTCAAAGATTGTCTTCAGAAGTGAAGCAAACAAATGAATAACAGTACAGTGTTCTTTTGGGAGTCCACAGCGTGTGTTTTAATAGATGTCGGATCGCCTCTCGATACTTGGTAAGAGATATGTAGGGGGAGTTTGAGTTAAGCAACCTTGAAGAACAAAGATTACACGTGTTAGTGGCAGCCCTACTAATATTTAATTACACACACGCACACGCACGCACGCACAGACAATGACCTACTGTCTGATATAAACACTTAATCCTGATTTACATACGCGAGACAGACGCGCCGCGGAGATAAGTACAGAGGGATGCAACCACAGAACGCTGCAGCTGATTAATTGGCTCTTACCGCTTACAATAGCTTTCATGTAATTTTATTTTTGTAATCGTGGGATATGAACATCCAGTCAACCCGGCGTCAACCGATGAAACACACAGACACAAAGGGGGGGGGGGGGAACCAACCTTACCTCGTCACGTTAACCAAAACTGTGGCTATTTAATCTAATTTTTATATAATAAATTATATATGAATTTAATTGAAATTGTTCGTCTGAAGATGTCCCAGTCAGGGATGAAACGTTGTGGTCGTCATGCCTTTTTGGTTTGATAATAAATTACCCTAACCCGCGTTACTTTAGTAGGGCGACGTATACCTTAGTTAATATAAGTTTGGTTATTTAATCCCTCTCGCAGTCGAGACTACGAGACAAACGTCCGCCGGGGGTCTTGGGTCGTGTCCAGGGCATCCTCCAGGGCTTGCGGAGTGTTTCATAAGGCACGAGGCGATTGCGGTTGTAATTAACCCCTTGGTCCTGCGCAGAGGAGTCAGTGAGGCCACAACAGCGGCGAGAAAAAGAAAAGGGAACTGGAAGTGAAGATCATTTCGCAATCGTTCTCCATCTGCCTGCAATTAACGATCCGGTCATGACGTCATGTTCGCTCTTGTACCGGGGGGGTCCGTGCGTAATTACGGAGGTGCTGGAGGTTATTAGGACCACGACGAGGAGGAGACTTGTCGCAGTGACGACGATCTCGAGGATCCTGCAAGTGGCGTCCGAGTTTGGAAAATTACCAGGCTGCGCGTCTCTTTCTCTCTCCCGCGAGAGGACAATTACTTTGATTCGACTAATGAGAAGGCGTACGGCGGTAATTAAATCTATAGCCTGTAATTGAAAAGAAACGAGTGAAGGTGGGCATGGCCGGGGAGGGTGGTCTATAAAGTATTTCTGTGAAATTTTTCATTAATGCTTGCTTGTGTGTGTGTGTGATTTAATTTGCCGTGTTGGTTCCTGCGCGTACCGTATACTTACCTGCAGCCTCGGAGGAGAATTAATTAGTTTGGGAAGGGAAGAAGAAGGCCCGGTAGCTTCGCCCGTTACCTGCCTCGGTAAACACGTGCCTCGCTCCCGAGACCACACCTGGGCGCGAGATCCGCCAGTCCGACAACCTCACCAAGACATCGAGGATCTCACGTCGTCGCGTGCATCACTCCCGAAGTAAATCGCAACAAGAACGATTTGATCATCGCAGGCTCGTCACATGAGCGACAGTCGAGATCGAGGACTCATCACTCTTACTTTGCCCGCCGACTGTTGCCGCACTGATCAGCGGCTCGTGTGTGCGTGTCTGCGTCAACGGCTGATGCGGGGTTACCAGCAGTGAGGAAGCCACTCCAGATGACGACACGCGCGCGTTGCCGGATCCTCGCTCGCTGGTGGTCACGTGGTCCGTGCCAGACTCCTGCTCCGCATAGAGAAGTACACACACACACACACTCACACTAGCCTTGTCATTTACGGGACAAAGAGAGACGGAACGAGGTCTCGTTAACATCGGCGCGTTGGTTCAAAGTCTCGTCGCTTGAGGGGCTCCGATTAGGGACCATCGTGGAAAGACACGGAGAAGCAAGTTAAAGACAGACATTACGACTCATCCGGCTTTCATTTAGGATCAGGAAAAGCGAGTAATCGCTCAGGCTACGAATTACGGGGAAACAGTCGGAGAAACTCATTGCCTTTGTCAGTTCAGTCCCAATCATCACTGGTACGAAGATTCAAATTGTCAAGTTTCTTCCCCCCCCCTATTTCTACAAAACCAAAAGCTGAGATTTTTCTCCCTTATCACTATACTTGTAGAGATATACACTGTATCATATCAACTTGATAACGGTGTGTTTTTGTGTGGATTGTTGAGCTCTTAACAATTGAGGCGGGCGAGCCTGATTGTCGGTTCAGTTCCACGTCGAGAGGCGCCGGGGGCGGACGCCCTACAGAGGTGTAGCAAAGCCACGTGGTGCTTAATTCAAACCTTGAGGAATCCCTTGTTCGAAAAATAATTCCAAGTTTGGTTATTTACACTGAAAATAACCTGGCGACGAAAAATAAATACAACAGTTGAGTTATTAATTATATATATATATATATATATATATATATATATGTATGTATAAAAGCACTCTGGCCTTTACATCCCTTAAAATAATTTTATCTCCACAATGCGGGAAGTCAGAGAAGCCGAAAAACAGAATAGAAAAGCCCCTGACAGATGTCTCTGAAACTTTATATGGTCGTTATACAGTGATATGCCGATGTCAATCTCCCAATCCAATACAAGGAAAATGGCGGACACTTTGCTTACAAGGCTGAAAGAGGTTTTGGTTCCCCCCCCCCGGTTCACAAAAGGGTAAGAAACTGCATTAGCAGGGTTGTCGTTCGACATTATGGAATAAAAAAAACGTTTCAAACTTGTTTTAAAAAAAAATTAAAAATCCTCGGTTTGTTTGTATATTTTTTTCGGTACAGATTTATTATTATACAATGAAAAGTATTAGTCGTATTAATGATAAGGAAAATAGCCGAACACAGCGTTTACTGGAAACCTTGTACCTTTCAACAGGTGCTACGGAAAACGAAATAAAACACAAAGGTGTCTAGAGCGACAAAAAAGCGCACAGGACAGTCGAAAAAGATAACTTTGTTTTTGCTAAAGCGTATTTTATTTTTATTTTTTGAAGCGTGACTGTGGCTATCAGTCGGACAATGCGCCTCTAATCTAATAACAAGTGTTGACAGTTACGTGGGATATAAGATATTATACAGATAATACTGTGTTGTGTTGGTGAAGACGGTCTCGTATCACAACCACCACACGTGCGTGGGTCACTCTAAATATGATATATAAAATTTAAGTCCATGTCCTCAGACATGCGGTTTTTTTAGGTAACAGGCTACATGAGGGTAATTCACATGGTGGCATAGGAAGGGATTTGAAAGGCGGGATGCGGAAGGGTAGAGGAAGGTAGCGAAGGGTTAACTAGGGGCCCCCGGGCTATATTTTAAGGATCCTACCCGGCATTCGCCTAAAAGTGATGCAGGGAAAACCCTAGAAAAACCTGCATCAGGCATTGGGTACTTGTCCCACGCCCTTCCGATAGCGGGAGAGGAGTTTGCTGTGGGGACGCAGCATTCCCTTCTCCGTGCCTCGACCAGTTTAGGAGGCAACTGGCCGACTGTTCCAATGGGAATAGCGGACAACTCTTACCGTATGCTCAAGGTCTGTGACCCCTGAACATACACATCTCAAAACAGGCCGAGGTGCCTCAGCTTGTGGGCGAGGCTTATGTGGCGTTATTAAATAACAATAACAGGACCTGCCTGAGAGAGTAAGGCACGGGGATTATTCAACCAAATAATTAAATTAAATGTGACAAGGGGAGGGTTGTGAGATTGCAGAGTCAATCAAATAACTCGTGTATTTCTCTTTGACTTTAGGGGTGTATTTTAGTAAATTGTAAATGATTTTTTTGGAGCCCGAAAAGTGCGTTAAAAAGAGAATTAAATTCACCACAACTCACCTTCTATGAGAAATTAGTGTAGGAGCGGCCATTGTGGAGACATCAGGAGTTACACCTACATAATGGTTAGTTATTAACACTTGAGGTTACATAATCCTCTGTTCTGCTGGGAGGACAACGTGACCAGGGATCCTCAAGCGCCTGTAGTGACGTCGCAAACAGAACACAGACTGAGAAACGTGACGTGACGTGACGTCAGAGCGCTGATATCACAGACACAGTGACGTGATAGAGGAGCGTCTCAGGTCCGTAAGAACAACATTGGCAGGCAGCGTGTCGCAACACTTGTGGGACTTGACGTTAAATCATGTGACAGTGCGTGACGTGACGGCAACGTACAGTGAGATTTCTTCAGGGGATGCTTCTGCGACC
The DNA here is from genome assembly GCA_037074705.1 of Zhengitettix transpicula. Classification (NCBI taxonomy): domain Eukaryota; kingdom Metazoa; phylum Arthropoda; class Insecta; order Orthoptera; family Tetrigidae; genus Zhengitettix; species Zhengitettix transpicula. The sequence goes on along the minus strand of CM073592.1, from coordinate 5,441,806 downwards.
CTGAATGTACTTCAACGCAATATTGAAAGTTGGTAATTAAAGTCCGAGCGAGGTGTTCTCGGGAAGTTTAGGACCGCGCCGTTGTTGGATCTCCCGGAGCCCCCCCCCCTTCCTCCTCCTTGATGCTGGAGAGTGGACCACAGAGGTGAAGGAGGGCCTCGAGGCGTCCCGACACTAATGAAGCCGGACTTCAAAGGAAGCCGCTGCCACGAGCGATTAAAAAGCGTCACCTTCCAATATGGCCGCCGGACAGGCCACGAATATCAATTCCTCCTCCTGCGACGAGTTGCAGCTGTTTGCTCAGTCGCGGTATCGACACGTGCCTCGGACACGAACGCGCAGAACTTGCTCGCTCCGTCTGTCCAAAAAAACACAGATTCCAGTGAGCGAAACGTGTTTCGCAGGAAGTCGATGCAGGCGCACTCTGCATACTCACATCGACTTTATGACAACGGTAGATACATATATATATATCCTCCGTGGCCGAGTCCATCACCGTGATTGCCGTTTACGACTCTCAACGAACTGAATTCCGATATTTTGTCTTTTCATGAAACAATTGATGACCCTACACGGACACTTTTTATTTATATTGTGACGACGTTTCGATACCTTTTTGTATCTTCTTCAGGTATTTATAGTATAATTCTACAAAGTACTAGTTTATTGTATCAATTTGGTAAGTTGCTTGTTGATTTTCTGTGTCCTATAATTTTTGTTATGTAGGAAAATAGCTGAAGAAGATATAAAAGGGTATCGAAACGTCGTGACAATATAAATAAAAAATAGAAAGTGCCAGTATGGGGTCATCAACTGTATTATTAATTCAAAATAGACGTTAAATTAAAACATTTTGTGTTTTCCTTGACACGTCACGTGTTCTTGTGACGTCAGAGTCACCCTCGGTCTCGGTTTCCATTTTCTACGGCGGTTTGAGTGTGATTTCTGCGTTTCCGATATACGCAAAAAAAGTTTTTTCCGCGTTATTTTTTGTAAAGCACCCCCCACAACCTCAGGATGCTCCCTTCCCATGCAGAAAGGGGTTGAAATTATACTGAATCTACGTCGGGAGAAACACCTTCAAAATCATTTATCCGACGCAAACATCGGCCAGTTTAGGCTTTTTAAAAATTACCCTCACCCCGTCCCTGGGGTGGTTGGGGTTCTAGACGTGTTTTACCCTCACAGTGTTTGTTGTCGTTTCGTAAGGAACACGTGTATGAAATTTGGTGATATTTGCGTCGGATAAATTATTTTATCGGGGTCAATGATTTTGATAGTGTTTCTCCCGATGTAGATTCACTATAATTTCAACCCCTTTCTGCATGGAAAGGGAGCACCCTGAGGGGGTGCGTTACAAAAAATAACGCGGAAAAACGGCCACGATTGGAGTCGAATCCGGCGGTTATGGACGTCGCTGAGTGTAATTATGACAACCCCCGGTGCAACGCCTATTCTAAATTTTGGTGTAAAATTAAAAGTACAGTGTAAACGTTGCGTGATTTTTTGTACCGTCAAATTCTATTTAGTGTTCATAGTTTTGAGGGTATTTTTTTTTACCAAGTTGGTATTTTGTAAAAATTTTCTTCCGCGGGGGTGGATTTGTATAACGACCACACACGCACTGAGCATGTTTTAGCATGTATGTTACTCTTAATTTCTTTTTCGTTGTTACAAAGGGGTAATTTAACCATGTGATCTGCTTTTCCACCCGCAGCATCTTCGCAAGCGGCGCTGCTGGTCACTACGGCGCTGCCAACTTGACGCCGCACTCCCCGAGCGAGGCCAAGTCCGGCTACCCTTACTTCGGCCAGCTAAGCGGCATGGAGGCCGGCATGGTGTGCGGACGCGTGCACTGAAGACCGGCGCAGTCTTCTTCTCCTTCTTACAACAACCAGAGGGAAGAATAAAAAAAAATCAACTCGAAGGAGATTTAAGGGTGAATTCGTTACTCTTTTTTATATTCTAAACGAAACAAAATGTCAACCGTGGAGGAAGAAAAACCACCCTCAAATCCGACACGAAGAGACTGATGATCGTGCCTTACAATAAAAAAAATCACCAGCATATATATATGTCAGCCTATAAATAGTTTAATAATAAGTTCCTCAACCAACGTGAGTTTGTTATCGCAGAATCGTAAGGGTTGTCTTTCAGAACGACGTTTGTGAGAGCAAGACCAGAGGCTTAGTTGTTTCACAATACACGAGGGTGTGTCACTAAACTAAGTAGCTGTTTCTCTCAATTCTGAATATATATATATATATATATATATATATATATATATATATATATATGGAACACCCTTTACCAGAAAAACATTCATAGCCTTTTGAAACTTGATTTACGAAAAAGTCGATTTTGAATTAAATTATTTATCGGCGGGTGCCAATACAAGTATTGGGTACTTACTTTTGTGACACACTGTATATATATATTTATATATTTTTTAAAAAAATTTCTACTGTAAGAACCTTTTAAAAAATTATAATACAATTGATTTATAGTTTTTATTTTACGTCGGCTTTTTGAACGAATAAATCAATTATTGACCTTATATGCAGACTTTATTATTTTTATTTACAGCGTAACGTCGTTTCGGTTCATGCTCGTATCATTTTCAGGTATTTTTCTAAAGAGGAGGTATTTCATAATGATTAACAAATAGATTAATTACACACAGTAAACAAAAGAAAATGAACAACTTTACTTTAGTTTACGATTAGTCTATATATATATATATATATATATATATATATATATATATATATTGTAATTACCACCTCTTTAGGAAAATACCTGAAGAAGATACGAACATGTATCGAAACGACGGTTACGCTTTAAATAAATAAATAAAGTTTCTGTATAAGGTCAATAATTGATTCATAAAATATAAATAATTATTGTAAACGAAAGGGGGAGAAGAAGGCGGGTTGCATTGGCCTGACGAAAAGGTTCAGCTGCGGGAGGAAAAAAAATACCGTTTATTTTTTCGACTCACGGGTCCCCCCCCCCCCCCCTCACGCTTCGCTGAATGTCTTACAGTCGAAAGGAAAACACAAGAAGACGGTGGATTTCGGGAGGGGGTGTAAGGGGAGGGAGGAGGGGAGGTTCGTTCGTAATTAAATTAAAATTTAATGTGAAAGTGAGAAGTTGACGAAGAGAGGACGTAGTGATAGTTGGGGTACGAATCTGAACGAAGAGAATGAAGGACAGTTTGATCAAAAATTTGCAGTTAGAAGGCGAAAAACAACGTAGAAAATTAAAAATTGTTTTTATTTTAATCGCGGTTTGTAAATTGAAAACAATATAAAATAGTGACACTCACAGAGAGGCAGAATGAGAGTGGAGTCAAAGTGTAAATATAGAAAAATGAAATCAGTGACAAAGAGTTTAGACGAATCAAATAGAAAAAAAACTGCCATTCCCCCAAAAAAACCCGAATAGGATAGATTGTTTATACAAAAAACTTCTGGTCTTCTTATTATCAAAAGTAGAAAAATATCCCTCTTAGCTACCGTAATTTTACGGGTCTATTTTCTTTTTACACGTGTAGGAACACACGAAGGGCGAAATCAGTGTCCATTGAAACAACCATATAAAGAAATTTAGAAAAAATAATAGAAGAACAAAGATGTAGGAAAGAGCGTAATTGAAAAATAAGAAAACGAATTTATTTATCTCGTCCAGGGGACGCAGAGTGAAAAGGTGGGAAGTGGATAGAGATACGGCTGTCGAAAGAGAGGAAAAGGAATAGAGGATTTGAAAAAGAAAGAAATGAAAAATAGGTGAGGCGACGGGATAGTATGTAGAGTATAAATAGAGTCATCAAGGGTAATAACTGGAGTGATGAATCGGTTTTCAAAGGCGACTCAGGGTGATTATAAGGTCATTATCGCAGGAGGAAGACCAGGAGGCGCTGCTTCTGTTGTTGTTGTTGTGGTTCACTCTCTCTGCTTCACTGCTTCTGTAATTACGCATTCCCCCTTTACATCTCATCTCCAACAGTGATTGTAAGAACAACGAGTCCGCGCCGTCTGTCCAATGTAACAACCGCCCCCCCCCCCCAAGTCGAACCGAAATCAGTTTGAGACGAGTCGAAAATCAGGCTGGCCAATATCAGGACGAAGCCGCAGGAACAGTGACAGCAAACATCGACAACAATCACAGACTAACAACTCTGGAACTTCGCAGCTTGTACATACACCTATACATATATAATTTTTCCTTTGTAAATAAAACAAATAATACCGTTAGCGATAGACGAATTAACGGCGTATTTTCCTTTTCCATTGTACATAAAAAGCTCTCTGTGGACGATAACGGCTTTTCTTCTCGCGAACCTCTTTGCTATTTTTTTATTACGGAATAATTGCGCGGTCCACCCCACGGTTTCCACCAGAATCTGATAAGGTTTTTCAGAAAAATGTTGCTAATTTATTTCACTCTTTAAACCGCAACGAACACAAAATAGTCACAGAGTCGTGCTCTAGTGAAGAGAAAAGGGAGAATGCACGCTCTCGAGGGGAAACAATAACCAGTGATATTCGCCTAAAGAGGAAAACTGACGACGGATAACAACAATCAGAGGGGATAGGGGAAAATAATTAGTTTTTCCTTTCGACTGCGCGAGGGAAAAACAACTTTCACCAGCATCACAGGAAATAAAAAAAAATTGAAACGACAATCATAGTGTTTTTCCCCCAAATATCAAGACTAACATCTCTGGATTCTGCAATCCAGAGACACACGCCCCACGCACCCCCCAACATTATAATATTTTTTCTATGAAATTAAAAATTTTCTTAATGAACCAATCACAGTTATAGTGACAGGAAACGTTCAACTTGTTTTTGGTAATTAGGCTTATATATAATTCATTTTCTCTGAAGACAATATTTTTTTGTCGTCTTTCATCTCTGGTTCTGCCTGTGAATGTTGTTCTTTTCCGGTCCCATCTATCTGTCCTTCACAGAAGAAATAACCACTTGTTTTCTCGTGGTTGTTCCTAAAATTAATATATATATATGTAGTATGTACAACGACGTAGAGTAATAAGAAAAAAATAAAATAACGCAGAATATTTTTAATATATATATATATATACACACATATTTATTAATCCCCACCCCCTTAAAAGCTTTACATGGTCTCCAGGGGTGGTGGTGGAGAGATTTTTTTTCCAAGTGTGCGTTTTTTTATTTACCTGTACATATATTTGCATGTATATAAACAATTGAATGCGGAAAAATTTGTGAGAGCTTCATAGAAAAAAAACAACGATGTTAATAACGAATAATTTATTTTTTTTGTGACAAAAAAATTATTTTTAATATATATAAAAAAATATATATGTAAGTAAGTGCCTAAGTGTAAATAAAGTTATCAATTTACAAAAAAAACGAATCAACGACGATGCCTTAAAATAAATAAATCAACTTGATTGTGGTTGAGTCTAATTTTTTTTATTAAAAAAACCAATATTTTTTTTGTGTAGATCAGTAAATAAATTATATATATATATATATTTTTAAAAAATATATACTTGAGTTTGTGTGTTTGTCTGTTATACCATTATAATTTTTATTTCCCCTTTAGTATGGCTTTGTAAAATCTTCTTGTAAAATCGATGTTGTCCATTAAAAAAAAAATTTCAAAAAATAAAAAATCTGTAACAAATGAAGAAATACTTATTGATCATTGTTTTCTCTGATTTTCCGGGCCCCACTCCTTTTCCATTGAATGTTGACCTGGGGAAAAACTGGTTTTTCAGGTGTTACGTAATCGATGACGTCCTGTAAGTGAATCTTGAAGAAACTCGCTTTTCTGTTGAATCTTTTCCCCCCCGGAAAAACAGTGTTTCGATTGTGACGTAATCGGTAACGATCCCGGAAGCGCACTTTTTTATCCAAACCTTGGAGCAATTCTCTTCTCTACCGAATATTTCCCCGGGATCAAAATGTTTCAGGTGTGACACAATCCGTGACGTCATGTAAACGTGTTTTTCCAGCCAAATGGTGAAGAAGCTTATAATCTGATGGTAATTAATATGCAAAAATACCCCATATAATTACCACTGATATTTTAATTTTTCCATAAATAATTTGGCCCAAAGTCACAGAGAGAAAAAAAAATGAATCGGGCAATTGATCGAACACGTTTCGTCCACTAATTCAGGACTTCGTCAAGCGTGCGCGCACAATGCAAGTTGGGGATATTATAAATAATTGCTAAACTCCGGGGGGAACGATTTGCTTTCTTCCTGGATTTGTTTTGGCTTCACCTTCAGACTAATTGAGCTGCAGTTCCTTTTCAGCTGTGACGTAATCGATGACGTCGTCAGAGTAAAAGCGCGCGCGGAATATTCCGCGGGGACTAAAATACCCCGGGCAGTTAATTAGCAAAACCGTTTCAATTCCACGACAGATGGGAGTTGTGTGTGTGTGTGGGAAAAATATAAATACTATATTAATAAATAAAGGACAAAGGAAACGACGACGAGGCTATTAAAAAAATTTGTAAAGTAATTGTCGCAAATTGACTTTTAAATAAGAACTACAGAATAAACGGCGCACAGGAGGAGGAGGAGGACAAATTAGCGGCCACCTCATAAATCATTGGCTGTATTAATTTTTGCCAACCTGAACGGAACGAGGGGATGAGGTGAGGGGAGGAGGAGGAGAGGCAGAGACACTTAAAATAGAGCAGGAAAGAAACAAAGGACAACACAGCACGGAGGAAGTTTCCTCTGTTACACTCGCGTGACTCTGACGTCTAGAAATTATTAGAAACTCTTTCAGCGGATAGTTAATTAGTTATAGGCTACGTACACGGTGCCACAAAAGCAAGTTATTTCAATATAACCCTGGTCGCTACCATAAATTTTATTTAGAGGGCGCCCTGCACTGCGATGCACGCACAAACATTCATGAGAACTTGAGCATTTTTTTAAAATAAATACAACACCCCAAAAATATTAGTTGCTGTGGGGATGCAGCATTCCCTTCGTGCGTCGACCAGTTTAGGAGGCAGCTGGCCGACTGCTCCAATGAGAACAGCTGACAACTCTTACCGTATGCCCAAAGGGACATACACCTCTCAAAACAGACCTCGGCTTGCGGGAACCTTGGTTCCAAACCAGAGAGAGGAGGAGGCATCCGCAAAGGTAGCCCTCTCCGACTCTTCAGAAATTTTCTGCCTGCGAGAGAACCTTTTAGACTTATTATTTTTTTTAGGGTAACAGACTACATGAGGGTAATCCACATGGTGGCAACTCCCCTTTAATAGCATAGGAAGGGATCTGAAAGGGGGCATGCGGAAGGGTAGAGGAAGGTATCCAAGGGTTAACTAGGGGCCCCGGGCTGTATTTTAAGGATTCTACCCGGCATTCGCTTAAAAGTAATGCAGGACAAAGGCTAGAAAAACCTGCATCAGGTAGGTCGGGCATTGGGTACTTGTCCCACGCCTTTCCCTGTATAGCGAGAGTGGGATTCGCTGTGGGGACGCAGCATTTCCTTCTCCGTGCCTCGACCAGTTTAGTAGGCAGCTGGCCGACTGTTCCAATGGGATTCACCATAAATTTTATTTAGAGGGCGCCCTGCACTGTTGACGAATTTTAAACACGGTGCACCAGAACAACTCTTACTGTATGCCCCAAGGTCTGCGACCCCGGAACTTGCACCTCTCAGAACAGGCCGAGGTGGTGCCTCGGCATATGGGAACCTTAGTTCAAAAAACCAGAGAGATGTGAAGGCATCCCCAAAGGTAGCCTCCTCCAGGACTCTCTGAAGACTTATCAAGACGTAACGTTGTGTTGGTTTCTCCATAGTGAAACAGCTGAGAGAGGAAAATGCGCTGTTGTGATTCCCCGATCATCGTCATTAGTTGTGCGCCAGGAGACTCTGTCCGTCGTGAGGGTGTAGTGACGTAACTCTGACTGAGACTGTGATTGGGGAAGATCGTGCGTGCTTTCTTTCCGCCGAAGGATCGAAGCGGCCCCGCCGTTGTTGTGAGCCGAGCCGCGGCCATATTTGGAGAGGCGAGACATTACGCCCAAAGTGAAATGAGCTAATTAAAATAGCTGGCCGCACGTCGAGGTCCGCTACCGGTCTCTCTCTCGGCGGCAATTACCCGCCCCTCCACGCCGCGTCGGCTTCTACCCACAATGACATACAATCACGTGAGGCCGCAGACATGTAATCTCGGCCCTTAATATCCACAGCAACCTTCAATTAATCCTGATGGCATCGTTTGTTTGTTCGACCAGTGGCACTTGCTTGTCCCACTATCCCTGCGCGGAAACGGGAATCGTCCCGGATGCCAGCAACCACAGGGATCTAAGTGTATCAATTCTTCAAACTTCTTTATTATAATTCATCCAAAAACAAAAACAAAATTAGAAGTAACTTTCGGCAACTTTCGTCGTCCTCATCTACGTAACATTCGAACTCGTCCAAGTTTAAACAACATCCTACTTGAACAGTATTGTGGGTCCTCAGTCTCGTCCGCAATAAACCTATTATAATATTTCAAAATCGACCTGTTACAATATATAATACAATTAGAAAGTATAATTCATGAATTGAACCAAAGACAACGTAGCTACGTTGATAAGTTAACAAATTTTAAATATATAAAGGTGGGAATCTAAAAGATAAATGAGGAAATACAGTACTTGTAAGTGAAAAATTATATGGTAAAAACTATACGGTTCAAAGGTATTAAGAGGATCTCATAGAACAGTGGCTGCTTTAGAATTTTTTTTTTTTTGGGGGGGGGGGTTAGAGGCTACATGAGGGTAATCCACATGGTGGCAACTCCCCTTTAATAGCATAGAAAGGGATTTGAAAAGACATCAGGAGTTACACCTGCATAATGCTGAGGTTTTAGTGGATAATAATAATAATATTTAAAGTAATTAAGTAATATAATTCTATGTTCTATTGAGTGAGGATGGGGTGGGGTGGGGGGAGTGAGCAGGGGAACCTCGAGCGCCTGACATAACGTTTAAAACAGAATGCAGATTGAGAAACGTGAAGTGGCGTGACGTCTGAGCTCAGATACGTGACAAGACGTGACGTGATAGAAGAGTTCCTCTTGTCAGGTAAGAGAACATTGGCAGGCAGTTTTTTTTGGGTGTAGACAGGCTATGTAGAGGGTAATCCACATAGTGGCAACTCCCCTCTTATAGCATAGGAAAGGGATTTGAAAGGGGGGATGCGGAAGGGTAGAGGAAGGTAGCCAAGGGTTAACTAGGGGCCCCCGGGCTATATTTTAAGCATCCTACCCGGCATTCGCCTAAAATTAATGCAGGGAAAACCCTAGAAAAACCTGCAAGAGGTAGGTCGGGCATTGTGTACTTGTCCCACGCCCTTCCCTGGATGGCGGGCTGGAGAAGATTTTGCTGTGGGGACGCAGCATTTATTTCTCCGTACCCGACCAGATTAGGAGGCAGCTGGCCGACTGTTCCAATGGGAACAGCGAACAACTCTTACCGTATGCCCAAGGAACATACAACACCTCTCAAAACAGGCCGAGGTGCCTCGGCTTGTGGGAACCTTAGTTCAAAAAGGGAGAGAGGAAAAGGCATCCCCAAAGGTAGCCCCTTCGTATCTCTACTACAAGGCTCTGCCTGCGAGAGAATAGCCCTCGCAGACTGATTTAGAAATATTTATTTTCCGAGGAAATAAGGATCAAATCCTCTATTCGCATACAAAAGACAGAGAGAGAGTCAAAGAAATAACCTGGTATTCTGTCTCATTCACTACGTCACTTCCTCTCCAGGGATCAAATTAAGAGATTCCAGTTCTGGCTAATGACGATGTTGAGGAGGTCGACCGAGGTTGGGAAATCACAACAACAACGGAATGTTTTCTCTCTCAGGCGCTTTACAACCTGGAAAAACCAACACAACGTTACATCTAGAAAAAAGGGAAAACCACCAATTCTTTCTAGGTTGGACTCAATTACATTTGCTTCCCTATTATTTGCAATTAGTGATTTTCGACCAAACACTAAACCCATTTCTTTTACATACAGGGTGTCCCAATACTGGACTGTCGTTCATCTTCCAACATAGTTTAAGAAATTTCTAAACCCGAAAAACTAATCTTAGGGCACCCTGAACGTTTCAAGATTAAATAAAATGCAGTCATCTTCAGCGATAAGTCAAATTGTGGGTAAGAAGCCGTTATGGATTATTATTCCTCCCTTCCACCAAAGTTTATGCTGTGGATTTTCCGTTCCGAGTTGACGAACGATTCGGGAAAATCCCCCTGTGTCATATATATATATAGAGAGACAAGTGAATAATCCAGTTTTTCTTGGCAACTTCGCGGAACTCGATCCCGAAACGGATTCATGAATAATAATAACACAGGCGACAAGATTAGCAACGTGCTGTGATTTGCAAGTAACATCACATGCAGATTATCTTCCCCTTGAATATCCTTGACGTATCCCTGGGAACGGGATTTATTAGTTCCTCGTCCCATCTGTGTTCCCTTCCCCATTATTCTTACCAAGGTTTTATGTGATTTACATCTTTAAAACTCGTCGCGTCTTCAGATCCAATTAAAACGTATCATTTTTATTATCATAGAATCTCCTTCCAACCTAAGTTTCCCCTTATTCTTGCATTGAAACTTCTGTTCCTGTCCATCGGCCTTAATTTCATGTCGCGCCGCTACAGTTCCCATTTACGGTAATATATTTTTTTCCTTATAGTTAATCTAAGTACATAGGTTGTCGACCGGAGCGGAGGGTGGAAACGAACCCGGGACCTTCCCGCTTTAACCACCTGAGCCAATCTCGGTGTGACATTCCTCCATCCCTCAGTCCTCATGCGCCTCACCTACAATTTTTTACACATCCAAGAAGCAGCCTTCACGGGCTGATTCCCAATTGATTAGAGCATCCGCCACCGGGAAGCCGAAGGTCCTGGGTTCGATTCCCCGTCTAGCCGACATTTTTTTCCCATCCATACACTTTGGTTAATCTTAATCATTTGCCTTTGACTTATGGTTTCTTTCAAAAACTTTGAATTTAACCCATTGTAAAGAAAAATGGAATAACCTGCTACCAAAATAAATATTGTAAAGACATTTTTAGCAAATTGACCACTGACGTAGAGTCCACAATCCTCTTTGACAGAAAGTTTATTTTAAAAAGTATACACACATTAAAATTTAGCACCTTACAGAATCAAAAATAAACTGAAAATCTTAAAATTATAATTAGTTAATTATAACAATAATTAAAATTATTAGTGACAGTTTAACCATTTATAAAACCCAATTAGGAACAAACTAATTGCTTTTAAAAATAAATAAATTACCGCATTTAACTTTTTAATTTGAATTAATCTTTAATGTATTATTCTAAATACATAATTTATTAAATTGAATTTTATAGGGCTGCAACGTTTTGGGTAAACCTCACACAGTTTGAGAATTTTTTTCCGACAAAATTTTAATGTTTATATTGAGGCTTGTAAAAATCTTTATATTTCCAGCTGAAAAGGATCCCAAAAAGAAATAATTCGAAATATAGTAATTAAATCTATAGCAAAAAAGATAATTAAATAAACACTTAGATAAATGAAAGAAATAGTCAAATAATCGAAGATTCGGAAGAAATCGTTACATAAAAGAGGAACTTGAAATGATTAATTAATAATAAAATACAAAATAAGGGAAATATGACAGTGGAATAAAAGAATTTCATAAGAAATAATTCGAAATATAGTAATAAAATATATAGAAAATAGATAATTAAATAAAAACTTAGGTAAATGAAAGAAACAGTCAAATAATCGAAGTAGAAGAAGAAATCGTTAGATAAAAGTGGAAACTGAGAAGATTAATTAATAAGAAAACACAAAATAAGGGAAATATGACAAGTGGAAAAAAAGAATTTCATAAGAAATAATTCGAAATACAGTAATTAAATATATTTTTTTTGATGCATTGGAAAATTAAAAATTGTCAACCAGTTAAATTTTAATTAAAGAAACATTTATTACCGCCTATATTTAATTATATTTAAACAAAAACTTTTTCCATAGATGCCACAGCTTCAGGGTCGCTCAATAAGCCTCTGACAGTTATAGGAACCCGTAATGACTATGACAAAATTTAAATATATATATATTAAAAATTTTAAATTGATTTTTCATAAGTATTTCAACATAAGAAAAATCTATAGAAATCTGACGTCACGAAATATTATACCATGTTTACAATACAATTTCGGTATCTCCCAGACATCAGAACAGCTCTCGTGTAACACTAACTCTTCACTTCACATTAACCTGCTCCTTCACTCAGGCTTTACACTTTTATCTTTACTTTACTCGTACTTATAATCACTTTGTTTATTGCTTTTATTTAAACTTCCAATTTTACTTCTCTTTAACATCGTCGTATTAACTGTTTTCTACCATCGTACTTATTTCAGCTTCATGTTTAATAACATTATTTGGACCACTTCAACTTTAATGACATGTGAAGACTCTGACCAACCTCGGTCATCGCTTATTACCGACTCTTAACCGCTCTCGGTCGTCGCCCATCAGAGACTCAACTGCACTCTCGACAAAGCTTTCAACCTCAAAAACGCCGCCGACAACAACAACACCGTCTGAAAACTCCCACACATTCTTACGCAACGCTGACTGGGGTTGCCTACAATACCTGGGCCACAATATTACGCTGACACTACAAATATTAAATGAATTATGAAATCCTTTCATTACATATATTGGTGGACATCAGAATATATTTTATACTAGCTGGGTGTCCGGCGTTGCCCGAGATGTAATTTATCCATAACCCACGATACACTCCAATTTCGTTTCTCAGTTTGTTATAAATAGTATCAGCGACATCCATAACCCCGATTTGACTCAAATCTCGGCTGATTTGGCATTAATTATATGAAACGCCCGTCCACCCTCACACCTAAGGGTGCTCCCCTCGCATTCCGAAAGGGGTTGAAATTATACACAAACAACTTCAGTAGAAATACAATCAATATAATTAACCCACAAATATATTTATTTAACGCAAATATCTGCTGTGTTTGCATGTTCAAAAATTTCTACCCCGCTACCCCTGCATCTAATGGGTAAATGCCAAGTTGAATGTCGTAACTAAACTCAGTGACATCCATAACCTTCGACTTGACTCCAATCACGGTTGTATTCGCGTTATTTTACTGTAAAGCATCTCCACCCCAAACCCTAAGGGTGTCCTTTCCACAGGGTGTAGAGGATGAAAATTATATTCAGATAACATCGGTAGAAACACTATAAATATCTCTGAACCCTAATAATATTTATCAGACTGAAATATCGACAGTTTTAGTATGTTTAAATATTTCAAACCCCGTCCACCCCCGCTTCTGGGGGTGGTAGGCTCGTCTCACCCCGACAGTGTTTGTTTCCTGGTTGCAAAGTACACGTGTACGAAATTTGCTCCACCGGTGTAGATTTGTATAAGGAACATTCATATATATATAGATACATACAAACAAACAAACAAACACTGCTTTATTTATTAGATTATTGAAATATATTTCTTGAACAAATAAATTGGTTGGTTTACGCATTTATAAATCGATGAAGTCAGGTAAATGTAACTGTTATTACCAGGTAACTTGAGGAATTAAATATATATGATCGTGTGGGTGTTGCCCCAGTTGTATTTCGCGGGGGGTGGGGGGGGGGTGATAGAGACTCTTTTCTGGGCTGAAGCGTGAAAGCTTGGGAGAATTTGGCGACACGCGTCGGCATCCGCGGCCGAGTCACGCGCGCGCGTAATGACTGGCTGGTTGACGTCGCGTGCTCCAGCAAGGTCGCGCCGGCCAGATGTCGCCCTGCATCAAAGGACGCGCCGCCGCCGCCAGCTCACACCATTTATTTCTTTATCCCACTCACTCTGGTCCGCGAAAAAGGTGAAAATAGGACACACGTCAGCAAAAAAAGAAAAAAAAATCTTTCCACAAGTTAAGAATTTTTCTAATATATTATAAAACATTCTGAATTAATAGAGATATTATTTTCTCATCGGTGTCAGTCATCTAATAATCAAACGTCTATTAAAATATTATCTGTAATAATTAAATTAAATTAATTTTACAATGAATAAATAAATCGGTCACTGGTCAGAAAATTGTTTTATTAAATCTACTGACCCAAAAATACCGCCACAACAACGTTTCGTCCTTAATTTAGGAGTACATCAGGTGCACCATCCCAATGGAGTATTGTGCAATAATTGGAAAAAAATAATCATTATTCCAATGTCCTGAAACTATTTGACAATAATCAGGCACAAACAACTGTTGTATAATTCTCGAAATCCATTATACACCTGATAAGTCGTAATTTAAGGACTAAATCTTGTCTAGTTATATTTTTAATCTATAATTATACTACTTCACGACCTCAGGACTCGAGCCGCAAAACACCAATCAGGAAAATTGATCAGTGGATGAGGAATTTTAATACCAAAAATAAAGATAATGTTTTACTAGAAATAAAAAAAAAATTGCCCCACGTGTCAGAAAAATAAATTTAATGAAGTACATGACACAGAATGACAATACAACAAAGTTTCGTCCTTAATTAAGGACCTCATAAGGTATACAATGGCGTTAGATCCTTATACAAAAATTGAGAGGGAAGCAAAGTTTACAATCAAAACTAAATTGTAATTGTCTGTCATTGAATAACACCAAAACCATTGTATAATTGACGAAGCCCTGAATTAAGGACGAATAGTTATATACTTATAATTATAAAATACTTTAAGTCCATGGACTAGAAAATTTAATAAACGAAACTGGAACAACGAAACACAAATCAGGAAATTTGATCAGTAGATGAGAAAAACCCGGAAAACCAAAACTGAAGAAAATATTTTACTAGTCTTAAATAAATCCGCCAAGAATCAGAAAAAATATTGAATAAAGGTAAATGGCACAAAAATGCAACTACTAAAACCTTTTGTCCTTTAATTTACGACAATCAGTGGCCCAATTTTTCATCCCATCTTGATAATTATAATTATTTTACACGTGTTTCTGGACCGAAACGTTGTCGCAGTTTGTCCCTTATTTTTTTCCTGATCCTTGGGACATTCGTTTCTTTATTTACGGTAAAATATTTTCCGTATTTCGGCTTAAACATTCTCTTCTACTGATCAAATATCCTGATTTGTCTCTCGCGGTTTCCGGTGTTGTATTTTGTGCCAAATTTTCTACTCTAAGGACGTACAGTTTGTCATAACTGACAAAAATACTACTAGACAACATTTAGTCCTTAATCCAGGACTTGATCAAGAATACAATGATTTTTGACGAGGATTACAAGTCAGATAATTATAATATTAGTTTTTGGTGCATGGCCTGAAAAAAAATTTGCACCCTCCTCAACTCACAATTGTACACCTGATGAAGTCCTGAAATAAGGACGAAGCGTTGTTTTAGATGAATTTTTTTGTCAGTTACATCATTAAAATAAATTGCATAATTTAAATATGTCAGATAATTATAATAATTACACAAAATATTTAATAAAATGAGAACAATTGATTCTTATTCGAAATACTTTTTGATGAGGGTAAATTGACTAACGTGTAAGAGGACAGGAATAATCGAGGGGATAAAATTTAGTAGACACGTAAAAAGACAATAATTTGATGCTAAAACGAGAACAAATCAGACGCTATAATAATAATAATAATACGAGAAAAATAGAATTTAAAACATTAAAACATGGGACAATTTAACGGAAAATTAAATATTTTTTTTTCTTCCTGTCTTCCTAATTTCATTCATTAACTCTTCTCCTTTAAATTTTTTATATTGATTTCTATCGTTTTCTTTCTAACTGTCTTTATTTTCTTTAATTTCTCTCTTCTCTTTTATCAATGTCATTAATTTATTATTTTTATTATATCTTCCGTCTGTTCTGTACTGAAAAAAAAGGATAAAAAACTGTTGTAAAAAAGCCTCCAACTTGAAGTAAGGCAAAATACGACTGTGAAAATAAAAATCATAAGAAAAATACGGAAGATAGTAAATACATATATAGAAAAATTATGGAAAATAGATCATTAAATAAAAAAACATAGATAAATAAAAGAAATAGTCAAATAACCAAAGAAGAAGAAAAAGTCGTCAGATAAATGTGGAAGATGAGAAGATTAATTAATACGGAAACACAAAATAAGGGAAATATGACAGTCGAAAAAAAGAATTTCATAAGAAAAAATACGAAATATGGTAACTACATAATAGAAAATGGATAATTAAATAAAACCGTATATAAATGAAATAAATAGTCCAATAACCATAGAAGAAGAAAAATTGTTAGTTAAAAGTGGAAGATGAGAAGATCAATTAATAAGGAAACACAAGGGAAATATGACAGTGGAAAAAAAGAATTTCATAAGAAATATTTCGATATATAGTATATATATATATATAGTAGTTAAATCTATAAAAATAGATAATTAAATAAAAACTTAAATAAATGAAAGAAATTGTCAAATAACCAAAGAAGATCGTTAAATAAAAGTGGAAGATGAGAAGATTAATTAATAATAAAACACAAAAAAAGGGAAACACGACAGTGGGAAAAACGAATTTCATAACAAAAAATACGAAATATGGTAACTAAATATACAGAAAATAGATAATTAAATAAAAACATAGATAAATGAAAGAAATAGTCAAATAATCGATGAAGAAAATAAAATCGTTAGATAAAAGAGGAAAATGAGAAGATTTTAATAAAGTAAATACGATAGGGGAAAAAAATAATTTCATAAGAAAAAATATAGTAAATATATGTGTATAATAAGCCATGAAAGAAAGACTGTAGATAAATGAAAGAAATGGTCGATCATAAATAGTATTAAACACACAGATAATTATAATTAATTCATATGATAATTACTGAGAATACTTCATGACAATAATTGGAGTAACGTGCATTTGTGTGAAAATGAGGATATTTGATATAAACGAGAAGTAATGTTTAATACACGAGGGTTGTTCCTGGTCCTGACGGAGGAGAGATCGTGTCTGGGGGTTTTCCTGTTCCTCTCTCGTGGTCTCCGGCGACAAAGTCGTGAGGTGTAATTTTTCACAATTAACAGTTTAATTAGTCCCCTCGAGGGGGCAGGGGGGCAGGGGGGGGGAGCTGGTGCGAGCCTAACGCCGTAATGGGAGAGTCCGAGGAACGCTTTTCTCCGTCCGAACCTCGTCATTAGCGTCCTTTCGCCGTGGTAATGCGACCATCATGCAAACACTTGTCCCTCACGAGAGGCTCCGAAAATTGCTGTCCCAGTCGTGGCGCGTCGTGGCGGGGAACAACAAAAACAACTGTCCCCGTTCCTGCGAGGACGACTCCGGTCATCCGGTGGCCTTTGTTCATCGAAAAACAACCTCCAACATTGGATCTAATCACCTCTCAGATCCATATTTCAAAGTAAATAATAGAAAAAGTGACTTGTCTTTATGTACAAGCTTTTCTTCTTCTGATCGTTCTGAATATTATTTTCACTACAACGTTTCCACTTTGATCCAACGATTATTTCTCCTTCTTCCAGTATTCTACCATTTTTTCGACTTATCTACGGTCTTTATTTAATTATCTATTTTATATACAAATCCCTAATTATGTCTTCCGAAGGTTTTCATACATATTTATTATTAATTTTATTTTTCCATTATTTAGTGTTATCCTAATAATTAATTTTCCCACCAACCCCTTTTATCTAACGATTTGTTCTAAAATCTTCTGTTATTTGAATTTTTCTTTCAATTATTTGTGTTATTCATTTAATCTTCTATTTTATATATGTATTTTCACAAAATTTCGTAATATTTTATTTTCTTAAGAATTTCTTTTATTTTCAGCGACGTGTTTACCTTATTTTGTGTTTTCTTATTAATTAATACGAAAGAAAGTTACCACATAAATCGGAAAAAGTATATGAAAGAGGGAATGAAATAAAGACTGTTGACACTTGAAATAAATGGTCGAATACTCGAAATAAGAGAAAGAAATTATTTGATACAAGGGTTTTTTTTACGAATTAATGGCGGCTGTTTTTACCCTCATTTTTTTAAAATTTTTATTATGCTCCCTCATTTATGCTTCCCCAGTCTTTATTTCATGGCCTGTTATATATATATATATATATAAATTTATTTATTTCTATTTATGTATTTAATTACTATCTTTCTTTTTTTCTTATAAAATTCTTTTTTTCCACTGTCATATTTTCCTTATTTTGTGTTTTATTATTAATTAATCTTCTCATCTTCCACTTTTATCTATCGATTTTTTCTCCTTCTTCTTCTTCGATTATTTGACTATTTCTTTCATATATCTACGATTTTATTTAATTATCTATTTTCTCTATATATTTAGTTTCTTTATTTCGTATTTTTTTCTTATGAAATTCTTTTTTTCCACTGTCGTATTTTCCTTATTTTGTGTTTTCTTATTAATTAATCTTCTCATCTTCCACTTTTATCTATCGATTTTTTCTTCTTCGATTATTTGACTATTTCTTTCATATATTTACGTTTTTATTTAATTATCTATTTTCTAAATATTTAGTTACTATATTTCGTATTTTTTTCTTATGAAATTCTTTTTTTCCACTGTTATATTTCCCTTATTTTGTGTTTTATTATTAATTTATCTTCTCATCTTCCACTTTTATCTAACGACTTTTTCTTCTGCTCTGGTTATTTGACTATTTGTTTAATTTTTCTTTGTTTTTTCATTTAATCTTCTATTATATATTTATATATATATATATGTTTCACTATCGTTAGTATTTTTACTTTGTTTTTTAACCGACGTATTTACCTTATTTTGTGTTTTCTTATTAATTATTACGAAAGAAAGTTACCACATAAATCGGTAAAAAAATATATGAAAGAGGCAATGAAATAAAAACTGTAGACACTTGAAATATACTCGAAATAAGAGAAGGAAATTGTTTGATACAAGCGTGTTTTTTTTACGGATTAATGGCGGCTGTTTTTCCCCTCATCTTTTAAATTTTTATTAAGCTGCCTGAATTATGCTTCCCCACAATACGTGTTCCCTGTTCTTAAGATTTTTTCCTCCCCGCCGTCTGTGTCAAACATATATATATATATATATATATATATATATATATATATATATATATATATTCCCCTAAGTTGACATTTAGTATCTACGAATTTTCCCTGGTAGATCCAGTAAAAGACTTATTTTAATCTTTTTAGCAAAGTAAAAACCAACAAAATGGCCCTGCCGGCTTCCTGTGAATTGAATAACAAGGAAGGGAGAAATCGACAAACACGTGTGAAGGAAACGATTCCGGTGCGCGCTCTGGATGGACGTAGATAAATAACGTCACTGCGTTGCGCTGAAACGGATTCGTTACGGATAAGGAAACTGCGGGCGAAGAAAAGAAAAAGCCCCCCCCCCCCTTCCACGCCTGTCAGCGTAGGCTTCCCCCGCGACCACTGCCAGAAAACAAAAATCCATCGTCGCCTTGATTACGTCACAGGGCGAATGCTCCCTACGTGCCTTTGCAATGGTGACGATACTTTTAATTGAATTATATTAGTTTGAAGACTGGAAAATGGGTGCCTGTTTTGAGATTTTAACCTAAGTTTTACAGTTTCACAAAATTTTTCAATGAATAAAATTTACTTTATTATTTTGAATAGTTTCTTTTACAGTTTCATCCCTCCCTGTTCTTAATTTATTCGCTGTTTTTATCTATATAATCCTATCCATTCATCCTTTACCTTTCATTAATATAGTTTCAATCTTTCCTTAATTTTTCTAACTTTTCTCGTGTCGTGTTTATTTACCATACTTCCAGTACTTTATACTATTTATTCAATTATTCATACCTCTTTCTTATTTTGTTTTTTAGATAATATTTATGTGAAGTTCCCAATTTTTCGTTCGATAAACACTTTGAAGAATTTTTTTATGCAGTTGAAGCGTCATAAATTATTAAAATCAGAATTAATTCTTTCATTCTTGTCGTTTCAATCTTTCCTTCATTTTTATAACTTTTCTGGTATCGTATTAATATTTTCCCCATTATTACAGTATTTCATTTTATTTATTTATTCTATTCTCCTCTCCACTTTCTTCTTTTCTTGTTTATTTGGATTACTTAACTTGCTTCGCCTTATTTTTAATTTTCTTCTTCTTCTATATGTATGTTTATTTACTTTATTTTATATACTCCATTATTCCTTCCTACTTCTTCTTTTCTTTATTTCTGTTTCGATTACTTTACGAGAGTTTCATTCTATCGCTTCTCCTTTTTATTTCTTACTGTGTCTTCTTCATTTTCTTCTATTTATTTGTGTATGTTTCTTCATTATATTTTTTTCTCCCTCTCAGTTATTCTGTCATTTTATTCATTCATCGTTTTTTTTCATTTCTGTTCTCCTTTCATTATCTCTGTTTTTCCTTTGCTTCTGTTCATGAATGTATTGTCTCAATCTTTCCTTTAGTTTGTTATTCTAAATTTCTGTCTTTCTCGTTTAATTTTTTTTAAAGTTATTTATTAATTCAAGTTCGTTTTTTGTTTTCTTGTTCTTTAATTATTTATCTAGTATACTATAGTTTTTCTTTCTTTCTCGCTGTCCTTATTTTGTTCGATTAAGTATTCTCTCTCAGTGACCGATGTATGATGGAAATATCCCAATGCATGTTCCTTTATTAATTAATATTAATAAGAATTTATAAATATATACAAAAAGGAAAAAAAATATGGGAGAAAAATTATTTTAAAAAAAAGATTTATATGAAAGTTACCAATTTTCGTTCTGATAAACGCTTTGATGAATCTTTTTATGGAGTTGAAGGGGTCATAATAAATTATTATAATCAGAATTAATTCATTCTGAAGTTTTAAAATAAATCAGAGACTGTATAATTTTTTTTAATTATGAATAAAAGGGATACACTAGAAGGCTAACAGCCCGAAGGTATTAAATTACAAATATACAAGAAATTCTGATGTAAATGAAAAAATAAAGAATAGAGGGTTGAAATTTTTAACTATTCATAAAAAAATATTTTTTGTTAATCAAATAAGACTAATACTTGGAATTTAAATTTAAATGGGGGTCGGTTAAAAATGATTATAAGAGGAAAACCCCGGGGCCCGACTTCTGTACCTTGAGGCACAGCGCGCTGTGGATAGTTTTACAATACGCCGCTGACAGTCGGGGTTAATTTATACCCAATGGCGGGGAATTTCTTCAAGGCGAGGATGACGACCATTAAGAATGTAAATAAAACATATATCTATGGTGTGAATGTGTGGAGCAACGTGTGCTTGTGAAATGAGGTTGTATTGAAAGAGCGCGGGTGGCGACGTGTGGGTGGGAAGGGGGAGGGGAGGGGGGGTTTCTTTTAGTGCGTGTGTCCCCGTGGAAGGCAGCTGTGGCTGTTCTCTGTGTCTTTGATGCGGTCGACACGCTCATCAGCGGACCACCTCGGCTCTCGGCTTTGCGAAACGCCGCCTCCTGTCTGCCTCGCCCCACCTGCGTACGTGCGTTCTCCTTCCTTCTCTGCCCTGCCCACACAATGTCACCCGTACCTTCAAGACTCTTAAAATATCCATCCAGGAATCAAAATTCTATGAGAAAGGCTCCCCCCAAAACGATACAGTAAATAAATCTACCTGTTCTTGTCATTCTCAGGTCTTTTCCATGTCGATTCCGTAGAGATTCAGTCATGAGACACGGCACGTTCTTTCGTGGCACAAAGCCTTATCACCAATTTCCGACAATTTATTTAATAAATTTAATAATAAAATAATTTCAGAACGTGTCTGTACCATTTTCAGGTATTTCAAACAATACGAATAGGAAATAGGAATAAGGAAAAAGCACGCAGTTACATAAATATATAGATAATAAAATACAACAATGAAGCTTAAAACAACTATGAAAACACGCCGCCAAGGCACACGAATAAGCATAACATTGAAAAGTATATTTAAAATAAATTACACAATATTGAAATACACAAACCAGGAAATAATTAAAATAGACGATTTGGAAATGAGAAAAACATATTAAAATAGGAAAAATATTTTAAATGTATTTTTTAAAAATTTATTGTTAGATGGGGAAAAATAGTGATAATTAAATAGTTGTATCGAATCATATGTATTTAGTTTTACGGTAAAATGTTAAAATAAATAAATTAATAAAACCGTTGAAAAATCTCACTAAATTTTCTAAGTTCTTCCGAGGCACTTCTTAAGACACTAATACGGTCGTCATTTAGTGATGAGAGCTGAAGAAGGTACAAACACGTATCGAAATGCCAATATAAATAAAAACCCCTTGTCTCATGAATGAGTAAAACGGAAACTATACACAAACCGTAAGGTATAATACACTAATTGATAAATTAAAAAATTAATGATAGTAAAAAGGCGAAAAATTAATACAATTTAAAGTGAAAATAAAATTAAGTGCTACATAATTTAGTTAAGATAACATTTTCCGAGGGAATTTAGACTAAAATCACAACTAGTATTTACATATTAATTAATATATGGCCAACAACGCTTGTGTGATATTAAATGTGTTCTTTCACGGGCAAGAAAAAAATTACTGAAGATGTAATGATTATGTTTTTAAGTGACAAAAGAATAGATTTACATATTGAATCCATTTTCGCCGCCCCCTAGTAAGGAAATAGGAAAAAGGGAAACAGCACGCAGTTACATAATTATATAGATAATAAAATACAACAATGAAGCATAAAACAACTTTGAAAACACACAGACAACGGACACGAATAAGTATAACATGGTAAAATATATTTAAAAGGAAAATACACAATATTGAAATACACAAATCAGGAAATAATTAAAATAGACGATTTGAAAATTAAGAAAACATATTAAAATAGGGAAAATACATAAGTTGGAAAAACTATTAATACATCAACACTTACAAACAACAATGCTTTCAAGTATCTCATTTTTAATTGGTCTAATACAATGCGGAAAATTCAGGTTTCTGTAAAGTTTCTTCAGTGAAACATTAGTTTTTCTGATTTTTTCTGATTCAGTTGCACTAAATTGCTTACTTTACGGATTTATAATTTCTCATAGTATTTGATTTTCTCATTCAATTACAGTTTCTCTAATGTTGAGCGACATTTCCCTTATTTTCACTTTAACTTAATTTTCACTCGTGGTTAACGATTTTTTTTAAAAAAATTAGGGGATACGAGTTTGAAAAAGTGGTTATTGTTTTTTCCACTTATGTATTTCCATGTTTTAACGTTATTTCCTCATTTTCAAATCATCTTTTTTTATTATTTTCTGATTTGTGTATTTCACTACTGTGTAGTTTGTTAGAAATAATTTGTTTTCCGTGTTGTACCACTTACTGAGTGCAGTTAGTTAATTAATCTGAATCTAAAATTTAATAATGTTTTACGTTCGAGGAATATTAACATATTAAGACTTTTTAATCTGTTCCGCATCATCGAATTTTCCAACAAACTTTCCATACTATATTCATGATTCTTTCTCTCTCTCTCTCTGTTTGTTTTGTGAGCGTGTATCAGAACGTTTCTCTTTTAACACCCGTGTCACCGGCTTTTTATTATTATTTAGTAACGTTTTTAAAAAGCATAGCAAACTGTAATAAATGCAATGTCGTAATTTTTTTAAAACACCGTGACGTGTAATTTGAAAATTATGCAGATAATTACTATATTTCATCCTTTCCTGCTGGTAGCTCTGTCTGTCTATATTTTATTTTGAGATCGAAACGGTCGCCTTGGAATTGGGAGCGGCTTGCATGTATTTGCATAAAATATTCGGCCATTCTAGTTTCATGAGTGCATCAGCTATATTAGAACTCATCGTGGTTTTATTTTTTTAATTTCTCTTTCCTGTGACCTACTCGGTTCTGCATCTGTTTTTAACTTTTTTCCTTTTCTTCAACTACAGCCAGTAAGGATAAAAGTTTTTTCGTTTCAGAATATAGTTTTACATTCCTGGTTTATCGTTTGCTCACAATTTTCCCCTTATTGTCATTCTTAATTTCAACTATTTTGTCTTGGGACACTTCCAAGTATTGCTTCTCCATATTTTGATCCGAACTTAAGTTTCCTCTTTTAAAAATCAAAATAGTTTCTTGTTAATCTTAAAAATGAATCTGCCTTCATCCAGGTTCTATAAGATTCCTTTTCAACGACGTAGTTCAGCTTCTGTTCTCAGTTTCATGTGCCCATTGTCACTATTTTTAATTCTAAAAACCCCTTCTCGTTTGTCTCTGACCGTCAAATCATTTTACTCCGGAAACCGTAAAGTCCAGTATTCATCTGAGTAAAAATAATAGTTTCTTCTCAGTGGAAAGTTCCCGTTTGCCGCGCCGTGAATCATTGATGTTTGGTAAAACCGTAAAGAAAAAAATTTCTACAGAAATTTTGATGAACACGAATGAATATTCTTCAGAGAGATGTAACAAAGATGGCAGGTAACCAAAACGGTCAGAGTGCAACGAATGAACGAGTGCCTGAAGTGCCTGAAGTGAAGCTAATGTTTTATCGACGCACGTTTCTGACCAATAAAGAAGAATCAAAGTGGCCAAAAATATTTGAAGAGTCAAGACTCGACAATCAGTTTTGGAATCAAAAGTCAAACTAATGGAGCAACGGCTGGACCCGACCTACATTCAATCAAAGAGTATGATCATTCCTTATTTCTCATCGACTGTGAATCACCGGATGAATCATTAAATGGCGTCGAGCACCAAACATCACTGAACTTCATCACGACGTGATATCATCGTACAAGCAGATGGAACGTTAGTGATTTGAACCATTCGTGACGTCACGCGCCCAAGAGACGACTCCGGTTGTCAGAGGGTGAGGATTGTTGTAAGCCGTGACGTCATCCACCCTTATGCTCGTCTCGTTCATGTTCAATTTTGGTCGGTGTGTCAGTGAAGCTTGTTGAGACGGACGCCATGGTCTCAACGTTCAAGAGGTTCTTAAGTAAGTGCAAAGTGTAAGTAAACAAAAATAAATTGCGTGCATAATTTACCGGGAGTTTCCTCTCATGATGGGTGACTGGTCCAGTAATGGCGGCCACGCACGGCATAACAATAGGCCCAACATGTGAGAAACTCCGTGTAGCAAATCAGACCCCGTCACTTGCCTGTTTGTCCCCTGGAAAAGGGGGACGGACCCTTCAACCCCACCCAGGGCCTGTGTGTGTGTGCGTACTCGTATCGCAGGGAAGGAAACTATCGTTAATGTCGGAGCGCTGCTTTTGATAGAATGGAACAAAGACCCAACCCCCCCTCGCAACAGAATAAATAATACATGGAAAAGTTTCCCCATTCTTTGTTAGCGAATCAGGGGAGCGATGGATAAACGTCTTATCAATTAATTTGCACGGCCATCGCGGTCCATACTTAAGGTCCTTGATAGATAGATGGATGGATGCAGCCATTTATTTCTGGAAGGGGGCCGAAATACTGCGCGAGGAACCGCCCCCTTCCCTGTACCACCCCACCCCTGTTTATCAGGAGTCTGCAGATAGCAAGCAAGCAAGCGAGTGCGAGTGCGTGTGTGTCATCCGAATACAATCAGGGCAAAGCAGCCATGGAAACCTCGTTATGATGTTAACCTCCACCCCTGCACAGACACACACGAATCATACGAAACAACGTTCAGAAACTTTCTTCCGGCTAACCTGTGACGTCACTTCCGTGTCTCGGTGACAACAAGGTTATTTCATTCGATTTCATTTATTTTATTCCATTAGTCGTTTCCCTGACCAACATAAGTAAAAGAACTACTATTTTTTAATAATAACAAAAATAATAATTATTTATGTATGCTAAAGGTATAATATAATAATCAATACGCACTAGTAAAAAAATTAATTATTATAGAATGAACTATCATAAAATATGTAATTACACATCACACTAGAATAAACAGAAAACCGGTCACACACGCACAGTAGGAGAGAGGAAAAAGAACGACGGACGGGAACAGAGTGCCGAGGAATCTGCAGACACTCGTACATGAGAAAAATAAACAAAAGAGCTGGAGAGACAAAGGGGACTAAGGAAGTTATGAAATAAGTAGTTTTAAGAGCAACACATTCAACACTTTTGCAGTATGACCAAAAAATAATTAATTATTGTGGGAACGCTCAAGAAACACCCGTGGCCTTTCAGTAGAATATCCTCACACTGGTCTCATGTAGTTATTATTGTTCTTTACCTCTGGATGAAGTCTACTATCCCTGGATGGTGAATACTCTCTGGCAGAGCAGCAAAGGTCTCATAATCGTGAGACTTGCCATTCGTTTGGAAAAGATTCATAGTTTCGCTTAACCAAGTTTGGAACATATAACTTATAAATAAAAGACTGTAGACTGTATGAGGTCATTAGTATTTTAAAAGTGAAGCAGTCGCGTTATGTGGTTGGTAATTTCGTTCCCATCAAGTCCAATCCACGTGTTGTAACTCACGACTCACCTCGCTGTCTGCAATTAACTTTCCACTAAGAGAGAAAAACACAGCAGCAACAGCCGCTTTGTTACAATTGCGGATTATCTCTTTCCCTCCCCCCCCTTCACTCCCCCTCCCCCACCGAGGTGCTTTGGGCTCGTTGTTATTAAAGCGCTGTACGGAGAAATAAAAGGTGAAAGGAGGCTGCTTGCTGCTGGTCCGCAGTTACGAAACTCCGGCGATGAAAAAAAAAATAGATCTACTTACGCAATGGGCTAAGGATTTATATCTACAGGTCAGAAAAAGTCGGAGGATACGGACGACAAATCTTTGCCAATATTAAACGAATTGTTAATTGAACCGAAAATTATTTTTCCAATGTTTCTGTTAGCAGCGAGAGACTTTTACTCACTGAGAGATGTGATGACGTGGGCCAGCTGATACAATGTTATCTGTGAAGTATATATTATCTTTTTATGTTAAAATTATATATTACCTTTGTTCTGAGAAGACTTTGGTTATTGTTCGTGTTGTGTTTGTAAACAGTTGGAATTTATAAAGTTGTTTGAAAACAATGCTGCATGTCTACACCAATTATTATTCACCTTTAGTATTTTCCCACGCTCAAAGACATTATTTGAAATTGAATTAGTTCAAAATGGATGTGCCAATATCTTTAACAGATTAATTATGGTATAATGAAAGAAAAAACAAAAAATGCAACGTTTCGAACAAGTAAAATCACTCTTCAGGAAAACAATTGTATTAATTTTTTTCTCCCGTATAATTATTTATCTCTATTAGATACAATGCATCATGACCAACTGTCTCAACTCCATTGCCGTCGACAAAGGTCGAAAATAAGAAACTTGGAACTTGGAAAACACCTAGAGACGTTCATCTAGGGCGCCGAGAAGTGTTACGTAGGCAAAGATTAACTTGAAATGAATTTATGGGGTTCAAAAACCAAATTCACATTAACTTTGAGAATCCAAAAAACAAAAGAAGGCACTTTTGAATAATAAGTGAATAACCCGGCCAACATGTCACAAACAATTATTTAATAAACAATATCACAACGTTTCGTTACACAATCTTGTAAACTCCTCAGGTGCTCAAGTACAACGTTACAAATTTGGTATCCACAAGTGTGAATAATATCTGCAAAATTTAAATAAAGCAATTTCTACATAAACGTGATGTCAAAAAATTAAAAAATCAATACTGTGAAGATAAACCAACAATTAAATTATTTCTCAGATTATTTCTAGGATTTTTTTATTGATTTTTGATCCAATACATGTCAGATAAATAAGTATTAATAGTTAACAATGAAGTGATAATTTTCCCTGATTGATTCATTTTCTTAATTAATTAATGTATCTTCTGATTTAAGGTTTTTCTTATTGATGAATTTTTCTGATTTTTGTATTTCCTTGTTCATGTATTTATTCCCGTAGAAATGATTTTCTAGGGTTAATTATTTTCCACAGCAGAAAACTAATGAAAATAAAATAAAACTAAATTATGTATTTACAGGGGGGGAAAAGGCCTTAAATATCAATTAAAACCGTTAAATAAAATTTACTAGACCAGGAAAAATTATTATTCCGTATCTTTTCCTTGAATATTATATTTTATTCATAGAATTTAGATTTATTTTCCTTTATTCCACTAATTTCTACTATGAGGCTAAGTCAATACACACACACAGAGGCTAAATCAAGCCTGTATTTGTACCTTAATATTGACTAAGAAGCAAAGATTAATCAGAAAACATAATTTGCGTGTGAACTGAAGACTTGTTGTATCAAAACACATCGTCGACCTTACACGCGGCGCGCCATCTTGAACAGTTTCGTACTACGTCGATAATCGTCGTAAATGAAATTATGGTGAAAAGACACAACGCGACAATAATTCCAGTAATTCTTGAAACTAATTGAAAAACTCCAGTAATTAACAAATGTTTGTAATGTTTTACGAATTAATTCAGAGTTTTTATGGTTTTAATATAATTTGGAACGCTATTATTAAATATTTTGCTCTATTCCAGGAGACTAAGCCGATAATAGAGTAAAAGATTTTCTTTTTAATATCGTAGCTGAAAAGGAGAGATAAATATAGCACTCCGAAGATTCAATAAGCAAAGTTTACATAAAATCAAATTATGAGAGAGAAAAATAATTAATTTTAAATTACACTCACTTGTAAATTTATTGAAATTAATAGCACTTTTCGGGTATATGTTACTGGGTGGATAAGAACACAGATTATATTTTTATTAAATTCCATTAGCCTTGGGTTTGAAGAAATAGGCCACGTCGTATCATGAAAATATAATTACTTCCTAGAAACTACGACGTCGTAACCTTGAACTGCACAGTGTAACTGCGACAACAGTAGGATATTTACAAATAATTTACTATGTTAAGAGGAAAAATGGCGGACCTGGTGTGATGTATTGGTCCTTGTGCTCACCATGCATCATCGTCAGGAAGGATAATTGACTCTAAAAGGCCATCGTGTAAGATGAAACAGCGGAAACACGAATTAACCTCACTACTACTATTATGATATTTACACTTATATTTCATATTTACTATTGATAAACAACTCCTTAAAGATAAAAGTATATTTTTGAGGACCGCTTATCACAAGAACACTTTCTCATGTAATATCATTTTTAATTGTATAATCAAAATGGCCACCGTCAAGAATATTGCGTATTTTGAAATTATATAACATAGAAAAATGTCTGAGTTTAATAGAATAGTAAAAAGATTACTAAGTAGCCAAACAACAGACAATCAAAGTATTAATTAAACGAGAGGACTGATTGGTGCGTATTGTCTGTTAATTTGGCAATTTATTTATCTCTTTAGTATTACATATTTTCGTGTAATTGTATTTAAATGACAGCTGTTAAATTTTTTGGCTTTTAGATTAATTAAAAACCACCAAAAGTTTCTTTTTGGTCGCCATCAAGACCTTTATTTATAAACTATTTCTTATAATTATTTTAGATATTTGGTAATAACCGACTGAAAGGTTTGAATCGTTTATTATTCATTTATGATCGGCCCCTTGATTGTTTATGAAGTAAGTGCACCTAAATAACGGAATTATTTTGATAATTATTCTAGGAGAAACGAATTTATTCTAGGGTTTGGGAAAAACAGGGATAACTTAGTGTTGATCAGTTTCTAATCATTTAACGTAGAAACTGAGACACTAATTTCCCCGCATGAATATCTACAATCAAAAATATCGTGATCGTTTGTCTACAAAAGATTGATCTAGTAACTCAAAATATTTTTTCTGATTCTTTGGCGACTTTCCAATTCGGTAAACTCAGGACTAATACGGTAACTGTAGGAGTGTAGCCGCTGTTTTATGATAAGATTAAACTATATTTATTTTCAATAGTCAAATGATGACGGCAATATAGGAATAAGTTGTTTAGAGAAAGAAAAAGTGGATCGAAATCAGTCAATATTTACTGCATTTTCATACATTTTTAACTAAAAAAAACTGCCCAATAAAAAAAATTGTGTTGAATCACTCGAATACAGTAACAATCCTCTGAAATAAAGGACTTGAATTTACGACTAACGCACCATTATTTATCATTTAGTCCTGAGTTTACCGAACTGGCAAGTGGCCAAAGGATCAGAAAAATATTTTCAGTTACTAGATCAATCATTTGTAGACAAAAATAATCACTATCTTTTTGACTGTAGATATTCATGCGGGGAAATGAGGGTCTCAGTTTCTACGTCAAATGATTAGAAACTGATCAACGTTAAGTTTTCCCTGTTTTTCCGAAACCCTAGAATAAATTAGTTTCTCCTAAAATAATTATCAAACTAATTTTGTCAACTCCGTTATTTAGGTGCACTTACTTCAGAAACAATCAAGGGGCCCATCATAAATGAATAATAAACGATTCAACCCTTTCAGTTGATTATTACCAAATATCCAAATTAATTATAAGAAATAATTTACAAATAAAGGTCTTGATGGCGACCAAACAGAAAATTTTGGTGGTTTTAATTAATCTGAAACCAAAAAAATTTAACAGCAGTCATTAATTCAATTATACGAAAATATGTAATACTAAAGAGATAAATAAATTGCCAAATTAACAGAGAATACGCACCAATCAATCCTCTCGTTATTAATACTTTGATTGTCTGTTGTTTGGCTATTTAGTAATCTTTTTAGTATTCTATTAATCTCAGACGTTTTTGTATTTATTTATAATTTCAAAATATGCAATATTATTGACGGTGGCCATTTTGATTATAAATTATGAAATGACACACACACACACCCAAGTTTAAAATAAAATTTCGATAGACTGGTCAATCTCTGCTGACTGATGGAAAATTTTGCCTATCAATTTTTTTTTTAAAAAAACTTGAACCTGATGAAGCCACCAAATAAGCATCGAAACGTTGTTTATTTTTACATTAATAAATTCTTATTTATGACTTGAAATTTGGCTTATTAGTTTTCTCAATGGTCAGGGTATATATATACATACATATATATATATATATATATATATATATATATATCATTCTTAAATAACAACAGAACATTCACCTGGGAATACTACGGAAATTAATATTAAAATTCAACATGGCTTCCAAATATTAGTTTAAAGTAATATAATTTTTAATGAAATATTACTGTATGAATGTGGAATATTATCGTGGACTTGTCACAGCCACATACGAAATTGAAGTTAAAAAAAACCACCGAGACGTTGAAGTTAACTTGAGGTGACGTCACAGAGTGGCCTCGTGAGACCTGGTCTTCCTTCCAAGGCCCTCGAACTTCTAGACGGATCAATGAAGGTGGCTTTGTGGAAGCATGTGTGTGTGTGTGTGTGTGTGCGTCTGAAGGATTTAGGTCGCGCTGCAACTTTTCTGGTGGCTCAGGAGGATTTTTATGCAGGTCGCAGGTACAAAAAGCCGCGTGCATTATTCATCCTTGCCGGTGACCTCCCAACCAGCTTGAAGAAGAAGAAGCTTTGCCGGTGGCATATATTCTTATTGACGTTTATATTCGGGGGGGCTCCCACGTGCCCCCCCTTCATGAGAAACGGACGGGACGAGCCATTGTCGCTGGCGCTGATTTAGTCACGGACCCTGGACTTTGTAAAGTCCTCTAGAGAGGGACGACTAATCGACGGCGGCGGGCTCTGGTCCTGCGCGTCCCCCGGATAGGGAGCCAGCTGCTGGGCCCGCTCCGGCGATGGCGGGA
Source organism: Zhengitettix transpicula (assembly GCA_037074705.1). NCBI lineage: Eukaryota > Metazoa > Arthropoda > Insecta > Orthoptera > Tetrigidae > Zhengitettix > Zhengitettix transpicula. The sequence goes on along the minus strand of CM073592.1, from coordinate 5,409,979 downwards.
GAAACACACACAGTCTGAGGGGGAACGAGTGACATCCGTGCTAATGCAGGCTCAAAAGATGATAGCGCCATTTTTATTCGCCCCCCCCCTCTCCCTCTGCCCGCACCCTTTTGTCGCGGCGCACAGTGGCCGTGGCAGGGGGGGGGGAGGGGGAGACCCCGCGCGACGGAAGGTTGAAATTCGGCGTGAAGAGAGCTCGTTTTTCAGGTTGTTGTGTGGCTAAAGTCACATAAAGAGAGAGAGAGAGAGAAGCAGCTGAGCCACGCCGAGACAACGGAAGCTGATAAACACGAGGGGTCCCTGAAAAAGGTGTCTGGAAGAGAGAGAGACAGGAAACACCGAGGGATGGGAAGGGGGAAAAACAGAAAGAGAGAAAAGGTAACCCCCTAGGAAAATTCCCCGTAACCGTTATGTGAAATTCGGGGTGAAGATCTGATACGTTATGGCTACTATTTTCTGGAGAGCGCGGACAATGTTCTAAAACTAACACAGACAGGCGCAGACGAGACACGAGGGGGTTAGGACCGAGTAGGCCCTGGAGTAATTGGCGTGTTAAGTAGCCGACGCTAACACGTTACCAATCTCATCTAAATGGCCATCTCCTGAACTGTTCTGCTCTGTGTGTGAGCGTGTGACGCCATTCAGACTGGAGAAAAAGGCGCCGCACATTCACAGTAGTTATCACGCGTTTTAGAAGAATTAAACACGGGGTGCGGGAAAAATACAGGGGACGAAAGGGAATAGACCTGCTTAACGAAAAATAAAAGGTCCATGGAGAGGCACACGCCACCTCCTGGGATCGAATAAACAACGGTTAATTAAGGTATTTAGGTAGACAAATTTATTTAATTGCTTTGGGCAAAACCCGAAGAAGCCAGTGTTGAAGAAACACTCAATAAAATTAAACAAATAAAGTACCAACATGAACATAAAATAAAACCCTGTTTTACTTAATACTTCATAAATATTATAAAAGTTTTAATTCAACGTCTGTTTTGAATTTATCAAAAAAATGTGGAACCTTATACAGACACTTTTTATTTTGACGACGTTTCGATCCTTTTTTGTATAGTCTTAAGGCATTTTCGTTCAGAGGAGGCATTTAAAACTGATTAGATCTAAAGTAAATCCTCCAAGTTTCACAAAAGAATCCAAAATTAAAAAATAAAGTGTCTGGATAAGGTCATCAATTTTTTTATTAAAGATTTTATTAATTTAAAAATAGAGAAACACAACCTCATGGAAATTTAAATTTTCAAACAGCTCCAGGACCCTATGGAATTTATTTCCAAGTACATCAACATTACGTTACACTAAATTAATTTCAATGATATTGCAAGGAAAAAATACTTACAATTAATTTATATTTTTACCTTCCTGTTGTGTTTTTTTTCTCCCAATTTGATCTCATACAATTTTCTGTAATTTTTTAAAGTCTAAATCTGTGCTCCATCAAAGGGACACAAAGATCCTATTAATTAGTTTCTCACCACCAATGTTCTTTATAAAAATTGATTGTCCTCATATGGGCGTGACTCTTGTTATATCGGGCAAAACTAAAAGATCTTTAAATACACGAATTAAAGAGCACAAATCTTATATATATATATATATATATTAGTTTCACCCATCAACGCATATTATTTCTACGTTTATCAGAAAAAGATACCGACGCAAGGCTGATGGATGGATTCGAGAGAAGGATTATCGGCCCTGTGTGCGATAAGGGACAATGGAGGAAATACAGAATTGTATACTATATACGCTTATGCTCCAGTAACAAAAATCATACGATCAGGAAGGATAAGACGGGTAGGAGTCTGAGGTGGCAAAGAAGATTCTACTTGGAACCCCAGGAGGACAAAGAGAACGAGGTAGACCCCGAAGAAGATGGTTGGACGGAGTGGAAGAAGATCTACGGAAGCTGGGATGTAGAAATTGGAAGAGGACAGCACATGATCGTGAAGGGTGGAAGAAGCTCGTTGGAAAGGCCAAGGTTCACTATGGACTGTAGCGCCATGGAAGAAGAAGAAGTATTAAAAAGATACTGAAAAGTCTCTTTGTATGTATAAAATATTTTTAAACGTCTTCATATAAAGGTAGTTAATTATTTAATATATATTATTTATAGAAACAGACGTAAAGTAAAATATTATTCACATAAAAATAACACAACGTTTCATTCCTTTTCTTGAAATCTCCTCAGGAGCAGAAAAAAAATTATATTTATGAATTATACAAGTTAGATATAATTTAATTTCCATGGAATTTCAATACATGTAAAAAAAATTGGGCCAAAATTATTCGCATAGGTTTATCGTTTCCGTTTCAAGGAGCAGTAGACCAGAGGGCGAAAAATGATTGCAATATGAGAGAGAGGGAGATTGTATAAAAGGAAAAATAAAGCTGATCTTTTAGAAATTTTCAAGATTCAATCCGAAATTTTTCCACTCATTTTCGACCGATCACAACTTAAAATTTTTGCAAAGAATAAGAATAAGGAAGTAGGCGTGGAAAAAAAACATTGTTGTATATCGTCTAGAAAAATTGGAATAAATTCTCAGGGTCTGGAAAAGAAGAATAAAAGGAAAATCACCCCATCTTTAAAAGTCTTCATGATTAATCGTGCGTCATGAGCAGGAGTCGCTAACGTGTTCTAATTTTTATTTTCCCATCCTCTATTGCGCAGTTGTGCCGAAATAAAAATATTCATTCCCTGCAAGTGTGTGTGTGTGTGTGTGTGACGCATTTGCCAGAACGAAATCATGTCAACAGGTTCTGGCGAAACGCGTGACCTCGTTGACTTGATGAAATTATAATAATGCAGATTATTGTTTCCGCCCTCTCAACCCCTCCTTTTCTATTTTCGTTGTTGACGCGTTCCCTAATATTTCTTTGAAAATCCTCCTTGAAGTGTTGCGACAAGGTAAGGGCCGATGGGGGGGGGGGGGGGGCAGAAATATCTGGAAAGTCGTTGGACGCGGCCGCCGCACGAAGAGGCTTCGGAAGAAACAGCAAATAATGAAAATATCTGGGAAATTTTCGGGGGGAAGGGGGATAATTTTCTATCAGAGGGAAAACAAAAATTAACATTTTTAAATTCCCAGAATCGTACATATAAAAATTCAAGTTTAAATTACTGGAGAAAAAAGGTCGGAAGGTGGAAAAACAAATTATAAGGATAGAGATTAATCTTTTTCCTGTGACGTCAGCAAATTACCACCCCCCCAAAAAAAGTCTGGCTTCTTTAACTTAATAAAAAAACCTAGTCAGAAATTTATCAATAAAAATTTACGCCATTAAAACTGAGCAGACACGACGATGTTTCATTTCTAATATTTTTTAGGACCTCTCAATTTATTGCAAATTTTAAGTTAATGATTAATATATATATATATAATTCATAATAATTAATTATGACAGGGGTGAAACGTCGTGTCTGTTCTATTTTAAACGTTTTAAATTTTTCATGATAAATTTCTGACTACTGGACTCTTGTTTTTCTTCATTCAACAGTCCAGTAATTTAACGAAAAGGACCAAGATTTCTGAATAGTAAAATCTTTGGATTTTGTCGTAACTAAATTACAGTCCGTTGTGAACAGTAATTTATTAATGAGCTTATTTAAATGATTTAATTGAGAAAATTCAGCAGTTTAAAATTCTGAGTAGTTCAATTTCCCTTTTATTTATTTATAACGTCAGTTTAAAAATTACAAAAATAGATGTAATGTGTATTTTTATGATGTCACTACATTATCAATAAGATTCGATCAAGTTTAATCGTTGACTTACAACATGTAATGACTTGATTTAGTGAACTTATCAGTTTTACAGTTTATCAGTTGATGCATTTAAATAAATTATTCCGTGTACCACAATAATTTTCTGACGTCACAAGAAAACGAAGTAATTTAACCAATTATTGAAACCAGGTTGTTTTTTTTCACTGGAGACGTCAGCGAACTTTTTTAAAGATCTTTGTACAGGAATGTAGTGTGAATAGTTCAGATTAAATCTGTCTGAATTTTTAAAACGATCCATTTTATCGTTATAGTAATTTAATAACTGAGAAATTAATTATTTAGAATGTATTAAATTAAAAATTCAAGGATAACTCTATTAAAAACTTTTTAAACTGAGTAATTTTTTACCGAAATAAAATCAATTTAATTGCCATCGAAAGTCAGAGACGTAGATATTTTTGACTTTTCAACTGACCAAGACTAATTGAAATCATTGTAATGTAGTGACACAAAATGATTAAACTAAATGCGCGTCACAGATTCAAAGTGCGAGTCAACGATTGACAACTATTTACGGAAGTGACGTCACAAGTCGTGTATAACACACTCAAGAACTTTAAATTGAACACTTCATTGAAACACTGACTATATAAAGATATTATTTGTCAACATTGCCCAAATATTGAGCATTTAATTACGTTTCAACTGATTCAGGCGACTTGGTTTTAGTGTAAGATGTCACTACATAACAAGGATCTAATATATGTGAGTTGATCAGAATAAAATTCTGAAGAGTGTGATCTTTGACCTTCATTGCCCAGTAATTTATGAAATTGATCTGTTTAAAATTCCAGAATCAATAATCTTTGATATTTGATGCTGTGAATTGATCAGTTACATTATTGTAAAATAGTTTAACTTTAACATTTAGTAGGCGGCGTGTCATAATTTCTCCGAAATTGTAAGAAACAAAAATGTTAACCGTCGGTTTATGACGTCAGTAGATTAAAACTGACCTGCGATAATTCAATTGAATCAGTTGAAACGTAATTAATTGCTCAATATTTGGGCAATGTTGAAAAATAATATCTTTATATATTCAGTGTTTCAATAAAGTGTTCAATTTCAAGTTCTTGACTGTTTAATACACGACTAGTGACGTCACTTCCGTAAATCGTTGCCAATCGTTGACTCGCACTGTGAATCATCTGTGACGCTAAATTTAGTGAATGTAGCAACCGTTTAATCATTTTGTGTCACTACATTACAATGATTTCAATTAGTCTTGATCAGTTGAAAAGTCAAAAATATCTACGCCTCTGACTTTCGATGGCAATTAAAATGATTTTATTTCGGTAAAAATTCATCAGTTTAATTTTTTTTAATAGAGTTATCCTTGAATTTTTAATTCACTACATTCTAAATAAATAATTTCTCACTTATTAAATTATTGTAACGATAAAATGAGAAAATGGATCGTTTCAAAATTCTGAGAAACTTAATCTGAACCATTCACACTACATTCTTGTACAAAGATATTTAAAAAAGTTCGCTGACGTCTCCAGTGAAAAAAAAAAAACCTGGTTTCAATAATTGGTTAAATTACTTCGTTTTCTTGTGACGTCAGAAAATAATTGCGGCTCACGGATTAATTTATTTAGAAGCAACAACTGATAAACTGTAAAATTGTATTCTTGGATCTGCGACGTCATAACAATGACGTCACCAAAATGAAATGTAGTGAAACCGATCAGGGCGGAAAAAATTATCAATATTAATTATTTAATTACTATTATCTGAGGAGGCCCTAATTTTTAGGATGAAACGTCGCTTATGTCACAAAAAAATTGTCAAAAAAATTGTTATTATCCATTAAATATTATTTTCCTGTCTAAATGGCTATTAATATTAACTTTAACAATTTTTTAACTTTTTTAGTATTAAGCTTAGAATTTATTTTTGTGTTTTAACTATGTCTACGTGCATATATTTTATCTATGAGCAGGTGGAATATGCATGAAATTACAATTAATATGAGTATGATAAAAGAATATAATCATTGTAAATAAATAAACTGGACGTAAGAAGAGTATTTCAATTATTAATAATAAAGTGTGTATGTTCAGAGAATGATATTAACTGAAGATTACGTCTGAGTGATGAGATTCTCTGACTCTCTGATGGGGGAAAAAAAATCAGCGTGCGTTGAATGTGCTTACAGTGTAAACCTAGCAACTGGGATCGTGTAAGACGATCCGCGGAATTCGTGTAATGTAAATGTAAATCAGGTGCGTGCGAGGACAGACGGAGGAAGAGGGTTGCAGTTCTTAATTGAAGAACTCGTCAAAGCGACGAGAGAAAGGACGGGCAAAGTTTCCCCTCCTCGATCGCATTCCTGTCACTCACACTACCAGTTGCTGGACAACCTGTCAACATTAGCGGCCATGCCGAGTGCCACTGACACCAAAAACAAGAAACAGCAGGAGGACTGAATTAAAACCTTTAGACAAACACTCCAAGAGTCCAAACTCTCTCCCTTGAAAGTTCATTTCAACTCCTCGTCCTCAAGAACCTCGTCCAGAGGGGAAGCATCCTTTAACGGTAAAGCGGACAACACCTCAGAAAAAAAATCTACTCGTGAAGAGTCCTGATTGTCGATTTTGGACCACGAAAAATCACGCCCAATTTCACTTTCGGAGGGTAACAATGCTGTGGGGGTCTCGACGCTTCAGGCTTTGATCGCTTCAGCTGACTTTCAAGAGATCTGCGACAATCTTGCGTAATCAACCTCGGTGCTCACCCACACATGAACCAACTCTCTTGGCTTGGGTGAAGATTCCTGAACATGGTCTTTTCGTTTCATCTTCCTCGGATTCTCTTAGTCTTTATTAATATATATATATATATATATATATATATATATATATATATATATTTCGCTGCCACACTCCATGACAAGCACAAGGAGTTGCTGAATAAGCATGAGGCAGCAAATCACACGCTTAGAATCAAAAATTAACTCTGAAAATAAATTAAAAAATTAACTTTTTTGATGATTAATTTTTTAAGGTTTCAACATTTATCTACATAGTAGACAATGGTTTATTTAAACAATAATTAACCGTGTCAATAACAGAAATAAAAATAAAAAAGGCCAATTTTCTAGAAAATAAATATATAATACAACAAAAACATTAAAAAAATTACGACGTTTCGTCGTAGAACGCAGACTGACTATGACACTATTTTTTTATTTTAACGTCCAATTTCAACATATAGATGTATGAATACGTTCAAAACAGTCAATTACCTGATGAAGTCCACATAATTGTGGACACAAAGTGTCGTAAAAATGTAATTATTTTTATTTTATTACTTGAATAATACCCTTTTATTTTAGGGGTTGTTTATATTAAATGGATAATGCACTTTTCTGACAAATGTAAAACATTTAGTACACAAACACGTACCGAAACGTTGTTTTTTAATTCAATAAATAAATCTTGTCTGTAATTGGTCAAAAAACTGCATCCATCAATACCTTTTATTCTTACACATTGGGGGCGTGTTTTCTGTTTATTTATTTAATTATAATTTCCTCTCCTCCAAAAAATTAAAAATTTTCACGTTCCTTGTCAAGTGTTCAGTTAAAAAAATTATTTAAGAGGCTTTTTGGGCTCTTAAACACCACAACTAACACAGATTAACTTATTAAGATGAAAATATAAAAATAGTTACAAGGTCGTTGAATTATTAATTAATAAACAAGTGTCATAAATATATTTTAAGAAATTAAAAACAAAGTAAGACATATTGATAAAATAAAAAATTGTCACGACGTGTCGTTCCCTGTTTTTTTTTAAAAAAAATGATCAGCTAAGTATATAAAAATTTTACAAGTCTGAATATAATTTATTTATTTGAAATATCAATAAATAATTACAAACAATTAATTTGTGGACAAATATTCATCCACTGACTGCAGTCGGAACTGTGATCAGTCTTGTAAATGATTAAAGTTATAAACATTGTAAGTTAAATTTATTTGATAATAATTTTGAAGAACAATTTTGAAATATTTTAATTGATTGGTATATTTAAAAAATATTTTATAAATAATTATGTTATTAATTTCTAAGTTGTAGAATAAACCTGAAATGAGGACGAAACGTCGTTTGGTTAATTCTTTTTTTTTTAATGAACATCATTTTACTGTTATAAAGGGCTGTCAGTTTGTGTATTCAAGATATATATATATATATATATATATATATATATTAAAATAAAATATATCCAAAACGTTTCCCAAATTAACAACAAAGTGCTGACCGTAATTGAGACATTCTCCCACAATGTTCATGACACTTTAATAATTAATTCATTTAATATTTTTGGTCGCTGGTAATTGTCCAAATAATTTTATACTGATATATATCAATTGTCATATGTTTAATTTTAATTGATTTATTTTTATGTTCATACAACTATTTCATGAAACTGTCCCAATACCAGCATGTTATATACATACATATGTAAACATGATCTGATATTTATTGATAATGCATGAGTACAGAGGAGAATTTAAAGTATTTCTTCGATTGCTGGTCGTCCGGAGGAGATTAATTAACGATTTAGTGTGAAACAATAATTGAAAGAAGTGAAAGGAATCTCTACCAAGAGGAAAAACACAATTTGCGGAAACATCTTTGTAATGTTAATATGTAGTAAGAGGAGGAGGGTTGAGGTAATGAAGCGTCTCAATTTCTCGACCAGGAATGTTCCCTGCTTCCTCTCCCCGGGGAGTTGAAGATTCCCCGCGGACCACAAGGTGTCGCTGTCACCTGTTGTTGGATTGTGCACGAGTTTAATTTAGTTTTAGAGGTGTTGGTTAGGAAACGTCAACAAACAGCCACAAGAGTGTCGATAATCCCTTCTCCGGGAACACGTCAAACCCTTCCCCGTGCCTGTCAGCGAGCAGTCCTCAGGGACTCTCTCACAATGGCATTCTTGGTTGCTTCTGGAACGCCTCAAGCACGCGGAGGACAACGGAATTCTGTACAACACCAACTCACAAATTAGTCGCCATCGATACCAGCGTCGACGAAGAGGAAGAGAGGATGTTGTCCGATATCTGGAGAGCGACTTTGGTCTGCAACGCCACACAAGTTAATAGTAGTCGGTGTAGAGAATGAATAAAGTCTTCTCGGGGCGGCTTCTAACCGTGTAAGCAATTATATTCGCGACGTTTTGATGACGTTCACTGCCATCGTCTTCCAGCAACCCCGAGAAGACTTTATTCAGCCACACAAGTTCTTAGCCGTCATAACTTCCACTCGTCGAGAAATTACAGACTTTTCATACTACATAAAAACAGTTACATCCACTAAATGAAACGTTTCATGCATTCAAAATTTTGTTCAGGTGTCTGTCTATAACTATATTATTTTTAACCATGAAAGAATAAACCAGCCAACGTGTCAGAAACTGTTTAATAAATTTAAAAATCTCACGTTTTAATAAGATAAAAATTAGCACTTAATAATTAACAATACACGTTTTATACCTATATACATATACGTATATATATATATATATTTATATATATATGTATAACCATATTTATGGATGAACGACGTATGTTACCTCGAAAAGAAGGACTAAAGGTATCAATTATAAGAAATATCCAAATCATTCAGTTCCCTGATCAGACTTGAACAACTAAAAATCAGTTTACTATCGACGAATTTCCATATCATTGGGGCGGGAAAAACCGTGGAAAACGGAAAAATGGATGACATTTTAATAAAATTAAAAACACTAGCACCATGTATTGGTTCAGTTTTTGAACCTCTTCAGGAGAAAATTATAAAAAAAAGAGATAAACTGATGTTTTCGAGTTTAAATATCTCAAAATTTAAGGACGAAACACTTTTTTATAAACAGGATTTGTTATAGTATAATTATCTAAATATACATTTAAAAAGGACTTACAATTTATTTCTCGCAAGTTTCGGTCGACATTATAAAACCCGAAGAGGTCCTAAAAGGATTAAAAGACGGTATACTTTATTTTGTTTGTTTGTTAATAAATAATTTACTGACTAAAAGCCATAACTTTTACCTTATTAAAATGAGCTAACATTTTTTTCGTATTAAATTAATTAATTTTGATTGAATTGAATTCAGGTAAATATAACTGTATTATTTTAAAGTATTGAACACACTAAAATACAAAAAAAACTTAAATACATAATCTACACTTAAGAATTAATGACGTTAGATAAACAAAGTGTTTTTTTAAAAAAAGAATAAGTACAAAATATCTTAATTAATTTAATTTATCTAAAACAATTTAGTGGCAAGTTTTTTCTGCCTTGCCTGGAGATAATAAACATAATTTTCTGGCTCAATGATGTTTGTTTATTTATTTATATTTTCTCAATTATGTTATTCGGGAATGACTTTGATTATTTCTCATCTGGTTCGTTTAAAAAAACTTGTTGTGAGTGTATTGCTATGAGTCTGAAACGTCAACACTGATCTCTGTGCAATTTTTTTCTTTGAAAATTTTTTCGGGGGGAGAGAAGGTTGCCCACCGTACCCCCGGAAGTGTCCTTTTCCCCGAGAGGCCAAGGGTTCGACATGGCGGTGGTGGCGCGGCGCGGCGGGCGGCAAGATGGCCGCCGCCGTTACCGAGAACGGTTCGCACAAAGGCCGAGCCATTTCACGCCAGTTATTCCCCCGACTAGAACAAAGGCCCCCTTCGCCGCCGCTGTTATTAAACGTATATATTTTTGCTTGTGCCATTATGGCGCGTTAAGGCTCTTTAGTCAACGTCGGTAAATCAATAGCGGCGCTTTCTGCAGACCTACGCACTGGAGCGGAAAATTACGTGGGTGGAGGGGGCTGCACTTTATCTAGGAAAGCAAACATCTTCCTCGCAAAAACACAAACAATAAACCTTTCTCTTCCGGGGTGAATACCACAAAACCTACTCTCTTAAAATTAACACAAAATTGCGGACCGTCAGTGATTCTGATGAAGACCTTTCCCCGACCTTGATGGAGCACGCTCGCTGACACAATGTGGACGTTTCTGGCAAGGAACTGGGCATCTGCGCAGGCAGCATTAGCCGGGCATTGTGGACCGCGAGGACAGGGACAGATCACTCCCTGGAGGGTCATGAGAGTCTCTGGAATGCGACAATCGCGTGATCGAGAAGCTCCCTCGGGAAAATGCTCCAGCGGCGACAAATCTCATCTTTATCCTCGCAAATATTTCCTAGTCCTCACAAAATTTCTCTTGGAAAGAACCCACATTTGGTTTACAGCCAAGCATCAAACCCAGGACACTTATTAATTAAATAATTCCCTACAGCAACGACGACACACGACCACACACACCCACTGTAACAGTTACAGTAACTTGACACTCCTCAGTAAATTTATTGTTCACGTTTCAGGACTCAACTACAGTCTTATAAAATATTTGCCGTCGAAGTCCGAAAAGTCTTTATACAATATTATGTTAAGTGAACCGAAGAAACGTAGAACGGAGACATTAATAAGAGAGAATACACCAAGTACACTCTAATATGAGGTAGAAATTAAATCTGCCCTTCATTTCAGCTACAAGAAAAAAATGAAAATTTAATGTAAACCCTAAAAAGATACAATTTAATCTGCACAGGGTCACAGATGTGAGGGGAAAAATATTAAGGTAACTCCCTACGTACAAAATGTATTAAATCAACGCTTGTTCCCCGCTACATGGATAAAATAAAAATTTAAGGTAAAATATAAAAAGAAAAGTTTAAATCTGTACTTGTCCTTAGCAACAAGGTCTACTAAAAATTTAAGGTAAACCCTAAGGGAAAATATTAAATCTGAACGTGGTCCTCAAGATGCAAGAAAAATAGAAAATTAATGGGGTTTACCTTGAAAAAAAATAAATGTGGTCAGGTTCCATCTAGAAAGAAAATTGAAGGTAAACCCTCAAAAATAAAATATTAAATTTCGAGCATGGTCTCAGATACAAGAAAGAGTAAAAATTTAAGGGTTACCATGTATAAATAAATATATACATGACCCCATCTAGATAGAAAAACTCAAAAAGTAAGGAAAACCCTAAAAATAAAATATTAAATGTTAACTGGAGCCCAGATGCAAGGAAACAAGAAATAAATAAACCCTGAAAGAAAATATTAAATATTTCACTTAGTCCGAGATAAAAGGAAAACTATTAGTTTAAGGTTAACACTAAAGAGTAAAATATTAGTTAAACTATCCTTAAAAATATAATATATTTTTTCCTATTAAATTACACATTACCGTACGAGTTTTGTCAATTTTTCAGGGTATATATTATTTTAATTTATTAGATTTAGAAAGTGAACTACAAATGTGACTTTATACTTGTTTTATTTTTTCAGGGAAATTTTTGGAAACACCAGTCCTTTGCCTCTTAGATTATTCCAAATTTTTCCTCGATCGGAAACTCGGTTTTTTCCCTCACAAACACTTCTCCAGGAATCTTTTTTCCCAAACTGTCCACCACATTGGTAAGGAAAACTGTGCTCACGTCGCGACTGTCTTGCGCCTCATCTACCACAGATACAACTGAGATTTTCTCTTTTTGTAGTTTCCATGGACTGTTTGTGTAATCGTTGACACTTCTGAATTATTTCCCACCCTTATTAGATCCATTTTTCCTATCTGCCATTGACCACTCAGGTTGTATACAAGCATAACGTTAAGCTGCAAGAAAGCAGCCGAGGTCGTTTTAACAAGGGTTTCGCAGGAAATCACCCAGGGGTGTCCCAAGGAATATTAAAGTGGGAACTTTGCAAGACATTTGAATTTTATTTGGAAGATCGTTGGGTGACCGACGACGAGGATACATCAAAAGATCAGACAAATAAATTTCGTGTCTGAAACTGGGCCAAGACTGACGACAGGTCAACGACAGTGCTTGTAATCAGGTTAACTGTGATATTTACTTTAACACTGAAATTACAATCCGATCAACTTTTCCATTCATTTTAATATTTTTTTTATGTGTAGATAGGCTATGTATAGGGTAATCCACATGGTGGCAACTCCCCTCTTATAGCATAGGAAAGGAATTTGAAAGAGGGGATGCGGAAGGCTAGAGGAAGGTAGCCAAGAGTTAACTAGGAGCCCCCGGGCTATATTTTAAGGATCCTACCCGGCATTCGCCTAAAGAAATGCAGGACAAACCCTAGAAAAACCTGCATCAGGTAGGTCGGGCATTGCGTACTTGTCCCACGCCCTTCCGATAGCGGGAGAGGAGTTTCCTGTGGGGACGCAGCTTTCCCCTCGCCGTGCATTGAGCAGTTTAGAAGGCAGCTGGCCGACTATTCCAATAGGAACAGCGGACAACATGCACCTCTCAAAACAGGCCGATGTGCCTCGGCATGTGGGAACCTAATCCATAAAGGAAGGAAGACTGGCAACACCGCTTCTTACAACTGTTAGAGACTGGAAAATTGCTGGAATATTTGTTGTATCTCAGCTCAGTTGGCATTAAATAAGTAACCACGATTTTTTTATCCAAAATCTCGCTGATGATGGTGGCTGGTCTGCTGTTTATAAACGCTGGAGTGTCCCCTGGTGAAGACATTGGGGATGCCGAATTTTTTCCGGAAGGACGAAAGGATAATTAATGACGATGTCATTTTCTAAGAAAATACGCTAGACAGGATTGGACCAATATGTTAGAGGTCACCAAAGTCCGTCAAGATCTCGTCCAATAGCTCAGAACTTTACTTGCCTGTTTAGATTTTCTTAGCTCTCATCAAAATGGTAAAATACAATTGAGTTTATATTTTGGTTCTAACGAGTGATTTGAATCCCAAGCTGGTCCTTGAAGACTTTCGACATTGACTCTGGAGAAACTGGAAGTTCTGCATTATCTAAAATCAGTGCTTTGGAATAAGTAATTTGACCAGATCTTACGAGTTGAATCTCGTAGGGTTTTGGGTAGTAAATCAGGGTTTTTCCATGTCCATCCCACCTTTCAAATCTCTTCCTTTGTCCTACCACATTGTTGATTACCCTCCAAGAGACTGTTCCAAGAAAGAAAATCAACCCCGGTGAGGTATACCAAGACGATTAGCGACGAGGAATCCCAACAGATCAGTACCAATATGTATTTCGTCTCCAGAAGCTCATCAAGTGGTCTTCGATGACTGATGAGAGACCACTGTGGCTGCATGGAGGAGGTTGACGAGTCTGAAGGAAGATTGGGACTTTGGAAGTCGTCACGAAGACGCCGGTCAAACAGAAGCCTCTGCGGATGGACCAAAGTTGACCGTCGCCTCTGCGCCGCCCCCCCACACCTGTATGTATGCAATCTATTAGCAGAGATGGAAGCTCGTGGAAGTGGAAAGAGAGTCGGTGAGCTTTTCCGCTCGCCACCTGCCGAAAGCATGGCGGATCGTGGTAGATTGCATCCGACACCGTCTCCCTTTGCTTTCAATTAAGCGTGAACCACTCTTTCAAGCTCATTAGTGCTTCATTACACATTCGCATGTCGGAGAAACACACACGATTTCACGCCCACGTGCGGTGGTGATCTTAAAAGTTCTCCGCCATTTTATTGTGACCCCTTGGAGGGAAGGAGGAACTCTTGCCATTATTCCGCGCTAATTCCTGTGAAACTGGAATCTCGAACAAGAGAGAATACACGAGGAATTCATTACGAATAAGCTCCGCCGTGTTAATGTGTTTGTGTGTGTTTCTGTGTGTGCGTGTGTGTGTGTGCGATTGCGGGGGAAGAATTGAGGTGACGTCAATATTCTACATAACCTCACAAATTCCGGCTTCAGCGGCGGCTTCACTTGCCGATCCTTCGCTACGATGACGTTAAGAAATATTACTGCGGCACAGAGTCCGCAACCCTAACCTATAAACTGATCATCCTTACTTCCTAAAGACCAAACAACAACTCTTTCACCCCTTCCTCTTTGACAATACTAGATTTTATCTCTCAAAACCCGACAATGACACACGGGAATAGTAAACAAATATTGAATTCGTCAAAGTCTCAGATCCAAATAGTTTTGCAACAAGTGTACGTGAAATTGTGCGATGACGTCACCAAGTTGCGTCCGCACTTTGGCTAAATTGTCGCCCTTCTCCTCAACGGTGTGGCTACTACATACAGAAGACTAGCCTTTTTTTTTAAAAAAAAAAAAGAATCTCAGCCCTTGAAGACCATGAAACTAAATTGAAGAGTCAGGACGGGAATCGAACCCGGGACCCCCAGAAACGTCGAACTAGGTGTGGCTGTCCCGAGTCCGATTCCATTGTCTGGTCGATATTTTTTCCATACTGACCTCTTATGTATATATATATATATCAGCAGACCAGCCACCATCATCAAGCGAGAATTTGGATCGTAAAATCGTGGCTACTTATTTAATGTCAACTGAGCTGAGACACAGCAAATATTCCAGAATTTTTCCGGTCTCTCGCAGTTGTAAGAAGCGGTGTTGCCAGTCTTCCTGCCCCTATGGATTATATTAAAATGAATGGAAAAGTTGATCGATTGTAATTTCAGGGTTAAAGTAAAATATCATGATTACAAACACCGTCGTTGACCTGTCGTCAGTCTTGGTCGAGTTTTTGACAACGAAATATATTTGTCTGATCTTTTGATGTATCCTCGTCGCTGACTACCGAATGATCTTCCAAATAAAACTCAAATATCTTGCAAAGTCCTCACTTCAATGTGCCTTGGGTCACCCCTGGGTGATTTCCTGCGAAACACTTGTTAAAACGACCTCGGCTGCTTCCATGCAGCTTAACGTTATACATGTATACAACCTGAGTGATCAATGGCAGATATATATATATATATATATATATATATATATATATATATATATATATAATGTAACATATCAACCACAAACCAGGGATTGTTGAGCTCTTAACAATAGAGGTGGGCGAAACTGATTGTCGGAGCCTTGAAGAAACATGTCCACGTCGATAGCCGCCGGGGGGGAGGGGGGGGGGTGACGGACGCCTTACGAAAGTGTAGGAAAGCCACGTGTTGCTTATTTCATACCACGCCTTGAGAAATCTGTGTCTTATGTTCGAAAAATAAAATATTTAAATATTACCCAAGTTATTTACCTGAAATTTAATATGGCGTACAAAAATAAATACAACAGTTGAGATGTTAATGCCAATCGGTTGGTCGTCGTTGTTGGGCCTGTTGTGCTTCATTTGCTTTTGTCCTTTGAGTTTTACATCGACGTGCAGACGTAAAAGTATGAAGTCTTCAGGGGGAACTCAACCTGTGTGACAATCACAGTCCCCAAATTGGGCTATCATGGCGACCAGATGAAGAGACGGATTGGTCAGTGTCGAATTCCTTCGACCAACTTGCAAGTCGCCAGTGAGAATAATGAATCAATCAGTTCAAGGAAGTATCACATCGATGGAAGCCACGTTCGGGACAAAAATCTGTAATTATCTCATGTCTCCAAGTTGTTAATAAAACTTGTCGTTTTGTTGAACTAAAACCATTGTTCTTAATCGTTTGAAGAGAATTAATAAAGAGTGTAACGGATAATAATAGAAGCGAAACGGTCAGAAGGAATTTAAACTGTTCAACAGAACGCGGCACGTAATCTGCAAATCTGTAGACAAGGAAATTATAACATGTTTTTAAGACCGATTTAATAAATTGGCGAAAGTAAGAAAGTAATAGGCGGCGGTTGACACGTAAAAACCTCTACAATGTGTGTAGACAAATAGGGCAACAGTGAGACGGGGAACAGTAAAAGAAAATTAGTGCGGGCAACAAAATTAATGAGAAAACTATTCATAGATCAATACCTGACCTCCTTTTCGCTAAACGTGGAGAAGGATAAGAGAGAGAGAGAGAGAGAGAGAGAGAGAGAGAGAGAGAGAGAGAGACTGAAAGATAATCTGGACAAAGAACCACAAAGAGAAAATGAGAGCCCCTTCTGTCTATTTCTGATTTTAGAGTGGGAAAAGAATGAGACGTAAATCACTCGCTATTTCCTGCCACGTTGGTGGCCATTACGCTCCGGCAAACAAAAGCTTCCCCACGCGGAGAAAACTACGGTAATTCCCTCGCGTGTTTGCGGACGACTAACAGCGATAAATTACAGTGCATTAGAATAACTGTGGATGGAATCCACCTTTACGTATCTACTCTCCACAATCCAAACAAAGGTGCTCCAGCGTCATTAATTTACCAAAGGAATATATTTTATCAAAGGCTTCATTTTTTAAAATTAAATATTAAAAACAAACAGTCAGAAAATATTTATTATTCTATTTAAAACATAATTTATACTAGACACAACGTTTCGTCCATGCTTGGGACCTCTTCAGGTGTATAGTCACAATTTTATTGCCTAAAATATTAATTAAGGAACAAAGCCTTACATAAATGATAATTTTTAATACAACTATATATAAATATAAAAAACTGAGACATATATATTTTATTACAATTATTTATTTATTTTCCAGCATATTCATTCCCTTGTCCTTAATTGCACATTTTTCTTATTTACATAATTTCTCACTCACCCATTTTCACATGTATTAATTATCTATCTGGGATCCCGGCGTTGGCCCCGGGGGTTTGTCACAATTAAACTCAGCGACATGCATAACCCCGGATTTGACTCAATTCTCGATTGTTTTTGCGTTATTTTTATTGTAAAGCCCCACAACTCCCTACCCCTAAGGGTGCTCCGCTCCTGTACCGAAAGGAAGGGGGGTTGAAAATATACACAAAAGACACATCGGGAGATACACTAATAATCTCCTTGACCCAAATCGAGGCTAATATCGGCCGTTTTAGGAAGTTTGAAAATTTCAACCCCGGCCCCTAGGGGTGGTAGACGTATTTCCGGTTCAAAAGGAACACGTGCACGAAATTTTGTCCACGGGTGTAGATTTATATAAGGAACATACAAACAAACATTCATTTATTCTTCTCAATTTTTGTAACCTTATCCCACAAATTTCTTTATAATGTCTCATTCTAATTTACAAATCAATAAATATCATGTCAAAACAGTCACAACATGTTTAATAATTAAACATTCAATTAACACAACCTTCTTTTCTTTTTAACCGTTGTTCACCTGACAAATTGTAAAAAAAGAAGATTACATTGTACTAATTATACTAATTACATTGTCAATTATTGAATATATTTTTGACTGCTTTTTCCATCACGTTTATTTATAAATGAGGATAAATCCCGGTTAAAAATTTGTACGTAAGAAGCCACAAAAATGAGAAAAATTCAAATTTTTAAGGAAAATACACAAATATGAAAAAGGAAATGTTAAAAAAATGTTAAAATATCCACAAGTGAGGAATAATATTAACAAGAAAGACACACAATTAAGGACTGTATATATGAGAATACATAAATGGTGAAAAAAATATGAAAATACAGAAGTTTGATATAGAAATTAAATTACTATCAAGAGGAAGTAGTTGAATGCTAAACATACTTAGAAAAATAATAAAGAAAAAAAATTGTATAGTCAATTGTGAGTTGTTAATATTTTAAATGTATTGAGAATACAAAATCAGAGACCATGAAGCAACCAAATAAAATACAATATAAGAAATAGGTTGATAGAGATAACCTAGTTGTATATGTAGTATAAATTGAAGAAATGGGGCAGTAAAGAATTAAACAGAAAATAATTAAAACCAGTAGAAATTAGCCAACAGTCAGAATATTTATTTATAAACATTAAAAGTTGCCTATATCAAGTAATGGATGTCATAACCGTTTCTTTCCTTGTGTTTAGGGACCTCTTCAGTTGTTATTTATAAATTATTGAAGAATAACAACTGAAGAAAAAACAATAGAAACATTGACAAATAAATTAAGTGTAATACTGTTACATTGATAAAGGTCCTAATTTGAATGTGTCAGAAATTAGAATAAACAAATTAAATGAAAAATATTAACCTCCTTCAATTTTCCATGGCCTATGTGAGAGTAAACAATGCCACATCACATCTGAGTTTACATTGTTGAAGATGTATTGTTTTTTACACACAAAGAATTAAACATCCTAAATTACAAGAATCCATTATTTAATATCATAATAAGTAAGAAAAATGAAAGGAATTTAAATTGTGATTTGGTTTCATATATTTTTTTTAAAAAATAGAAAAATAATCAAGTAACATTATTTTGGAAATTACACTGGGGGTTTCAGTTCTGGTTACTTAAATATTTGTTTGTGTGTGTGTGTGGCTGTTCATTTATGAGGTGGAGCAGAATCATTGTGTGTGTGTTCTTTTAGTTTTTAAAATAAATTATACATGTATGAATATTTTTTTGCCATCCTGTCAGGACTGTAAAAATGAAACAGATAAGAGAAGAAGGAAGATTTGGTGAAGAAACTGGTCTAATTAATTAAAGAACAATACAGAGCTTATAATGACCATTAAGAATTATTTTCAATGTTTCTATTGTTCATTTATGAGGTGGAGCAGAATTATTGGGCTGTGTGCGTTCTTCCAGTTTTTAAGATTAAAAATAATTCTAAAATAAATTATACATGTATGAATATTTCTTTGCCATCTTGTAGGGAAAAGGACTGTAAAAATGAATCATATAAGACAAGTAGGAGGATTTGATGAAGGAACTGGTCTAATTAAAAATACAGAGCTTATAATAAATGATCATTAAGACTTATTTTTTAAACTAAAAACTTTTATATATGTATAATTTTTAAACAGCAAAAGGTTTGTATTGGGCTGACTGAAAGAAATACTGCTCATACTTGTCGGTTTTGAGTAACTGAGGTTAAGTTTTTATGGGTACAAGAAAACAGCCATTTTAAAATATATTTACAACCCCTTAAAAATGACATTTTGGGGGTCCATAAATTCAAACTCAACTTTGAACGCAGATAGACAACAGATTTTAAATTTAATAATAATATTAATTACTTCAAAAAATGATTAGTGACTTTGTAAGCATTTAAAATCATAAAAATAAGTGACAAATAATTTTTTTTACATTCCTGGGTTAACGTAGAAGATAATAAGTTAAGTATTGATAAATCATGGCAGTAACTTTACTTACGGTCTTCTAAAAATTATCGATTAAACGTTCGCATTCAACGAGATCCATGTCAAAAACTATCTGACATTCTTCAAAGACGTAACATGAATAATAATGGATAATTAAGAAAGACTGAAATGTTTAGAAAATAAATGAGAAATTCTTTGGACTTAAATATTAATATTACATTGTATTAGATATTCATATCGTGTCGAATCGCATCGCTGGTATGAGAACTTCGAGGTGGCAAATCGTCTTATCTGTGGCTTTTATCTCTCTGACATCATCACAACCAACAACCTCTGAATCTGTTTTACCCTCAGTGCTTGGGGTTTTTCTTACACATTTATAATATTATCATTTCTTTTTTTTAACACACACACACATTATTCAGTGCCTGAGAGAAGATAAGATGCGACTCCGCTTCCTGGGGGAAGTGGAATTATTTTTGACGAGACAGTACATTGCCCCGACGTTGCCATTCTCGCAGGAAGCCACGGTAATCGTCTGGGAAGAGGAGGATTTCTTCACGACGGACTACGATGACTTCGACGAGGTGACTTAAACATTATTTACCCTTCACGTAGTTTTAAAACGCTCGACGGTGACGTCACGTTGACGTACAGTTTACCATTGAAATTTGCGACGTTGCTCGCCGTCGCGGCTTCACTGTGAGAATCACTAACGAAAAAAAAATTTATAACGGTGCTGTATGTTTGTTTTACGTCACGGATCCCTGTTTACTGTAGTGTGACGTCAGCGCATATCGTGACGCGACAGGAGCTGTTTCACAGAATTTTTAATTTGGGGGGGAGGGAAGTCGAGTATAGTAGCACGGGTGACGTCACAGCCCCCCCCCCGCGACCAAAATTTGTTAATTGACATCAGGATAATTTTCTGACGTTTTCCCGTACTTATTAATTTAAATATTTAATTATACCATCGGGATTGTTTTTCTCTTGTTTAATCTGAGTCTGCACAATTAAAAATAATTAAATAACTACGTGATACGTATGTCGTCTATGTACCTTGTAATACATCATCCCCCTTGATTGAAACCACCGGCTCCCGTTACGTCACGATGACGTCAGACCGCTCTATACGGGATTTTGTAATGGAAATAAATAAACAAAACAGCTCTGTTTCTGATTGTTTTTTTAAATAAATAATACGATTAAATGTTAATAATGTCTTCATATTTAACTTTTATAATGACATAGAAGAAATTTTTTTTTAATTACTCCTTTTAAAACATCCTGAAATGACAGAAATACGACGTTTCGTCCTTGATTGAGACCTCTTCAGAGGTGCAGGTGTTATATTAAATTGTTATTTACTGTAGGAAAATGTGAACACACCACATTTGACGAAAACAAAACAATAAAAGACAAACACAAATATCTTAATTAATTAATTAATTACGTGGTCCGGTCCTTATTTCATTAATAAGATAAAATATATTTAATTCCCTGTTTTTCCGTGAAACGTCTTCACACAGACTTGATTTGATTCATTCAAATGTTCTCATAATGAATTGTAACTGAATACAACGTCTGTAGACCTGAAGAGATGCAAACCAGGGACGAAACGTCTTGTTCTGATATTTTATGATGGTTTTAAATTGAATAATTAAATATTTTTCTGATACGTTTACTTTAATATTATGAATATGAAGTCAATATTATTGTTTAAACATATTATAAAAAAATACACGTAACTGTATCTTTATCTATTTGGTGCCCGGCGTTGCCCGGGGTTGTCACTTTTACCTTTTGACGCTAATTTCGGGTTACTTTTTAATTACCGCACCTCAACCCGGATCATAATTAATCTCAGACACATCCATAACAACCCCCCCCCTCCCCCGAATTTATCTCGAGTCTCGGCTGTTTTTGCAATATTTTTAAGTAACGCCCCCTCCCCTTTTGCACCCGAACCCCCGTAAGTGTGCGTGGTCCATGTCGAAATGGCGCTGAGGATGTATTTGGACCGTCTCGTCCATTTCTCTGACCAATCAGAGTTCAATACCCAGACTTGACACTCAAAGGCCACCCATTGATCCCTCGTGATTGTCATTGGACGATTGTCGACTTCATCGTTGCTCTGACGTGACAAGCCTGGGGGGGGGGGCAATGTTGAGTCCCTCAATATATTATTTTTTTTTTTAGTTTGGTAGCGACAGTGACGTCACGGTTCCCCCTCGAAGTCGATAAAGAGATGACTGTAGATTCTAAAGGATAATAATGTGAAGGAAGCGGCCAAATATTCACAAGGCGAGAAAAGACTCGCGTTACGTCACGAAAGGTGTCATTCGGTGACGTCATCGGCGGCGGCGGTGGAAAAAACTTCGCCCCACGGAAAAATAATAATAATGTTCAGTGTTTTCCTTCACTATCATTATTATAACCCCCTCCCCTCCCCAAAAAAGACAGGGACGTCGTGTTTGTCACTATATGATTTTTAAATTGAATAATTAATTAATTATAATAATAACAAATATAGATAAATACAGACAGAAGACGAGTGATGACGTCAACACCACACACACACACACACAACGACGTTTCCGCGGATCCTTGTTCCTCTCTTCCAGGTGTTGCGGGCAGGGAAGAGGGGAAAAAAACAACGCAAGAGCCTATAGAGACACAACTGCACTTTGAACAAAAACATCAAGTACCTTTCAGTTTTGTCAGTCGACAATTGTGCAGTTGTGTCGCACTAGGCTTCTTCTTCTTCTGTCGGTCGATGACGTCATCGGCGGTGGCGGCGGCGGAGGCGCGGAGAAAAACAACTTTGCCTCACGAAAAAAAAATAATTCAGATTTTCCTCCATCATCATTTTTAAAACCCCCGCCACCCCCCCCCCCCAAAAGCAGGGACGAAACGTCGTGTTTGTCATCATATGATTTTTAAATTGAGTAATTAAATAATAAGAAACATTGACAAAAACTTCAAGTGCCTTTAATTCACAGAGAGAAAAAATTTTCAGTTTTTGTCAGTCGACAATTGTGCAGTTGTGTCGCTCTAGGCTCTGCTTCTGTCAGTCGATGACGTCGTCGGTGGTGGCGGCGGAGGCGCGCGGAAAAAACAACTTTGCCTCTCACGAAAAAAAAATATTTAGATTTTCCTTCATTATCATTTTTAAAATCCCTCCAAAAACAGGGACGAAACGTCGTGTTTGTCGTC
Organism: Zhengitettix transpicula; assembly: GCA_037074705.1. Taxonomy (NCBI): domain Eukaryota; kingdom Metazoa; phylum Arthropoda; class Insecta; order Orthoptera; family Tetrigidae; genus Zhengitettix; species Zhengitettix transpicula. The sequence goes on along the minus strand of CM073592.1, from coordinate 5,386,936 downwards.
ATATGATTTTTAAATTTATTAATTAAATAATAATAATAATAATGATAAGACTAAATATAGACAAATACAGACAGAAGACGAGTGATGACGTCAACACACACACACACCGACGTTTCTGCGGATCCTTGTTCCTCTCTTCCAGGTGTGCAGGCAGGGGAAAAATATCAACGCAAGAGCCTAGAGAGACACAACTGCACTTTGACACAAACTCAAATGCCTTTTATCCGCACCTGTAAAAAGGGAACAAGGGTCCGCAGAAACGTCGTCGTCGTTGTGTTGTGGTGGTGGTATTTACTACGTCATCACTTCTTTTTAGTCTGTGTTTGTTGGCAACCTTGCTCATTACTTTTCTGTCAGACGTAAATTTGTTTTTTTTTCATTTTAATTTAAATTATTCTAAGAAAATATAATAATGTGTATAGATAGAAATCAGTCCTCATCCTGTGATTACATTTTCTCTCAGTAAATATTAATGACGTAATTTACCATAGGAATATTACAGTGGACCACGAGAAGACAAACCACTGAGGATAGTTGTGGGATTCAGGAATTAAACTACGTTGTAATTTACACGTTACAGGTGTCGAAACGTCGGACGCTGTTATTTTTATTAAAATAAATTCATGGGGGTTGGGGGGCAAATACCCCACAATCTGGAGGTGCCAAGGCTTCCCCCCCCCTCACCTCCTCGTATCTCAGAAAATCGAATTTAATTTTTATCGATTACAACGTTGTCATATCGCAAGCGATCTATAGAGAGAGACACAGACACGCAAACACACACACACACACACACTAGGAGAAATTTATTTCCGTACGTCGCCTCTAGCCTCGAGTCCGCCCCTTCCTTTTAAAAATAGCCTCCCGTCCAGTAGTTCGCACTTTGTTCTCCTTTGAAAATTTTAGAGCGTTTTACAACCTCGTGCGCGCGCGCGTTGCTCGTCTAAATCTGTTTACGGCGCCTTAGAAAACGTCGTTTCCCCCCCTGCACCGTCACCATTCTTATTACTACCGTTACTTCTCACTACTAATGACAGTATCAACTTTCCTTCCTCCTACAGTCATCACGTGATTGATGAAGAAGCGTAAAATAAGAGATATTCACAGTGTCTGACGGGATCCTGCTTACGTCACGATGACGTCATCGTCGGTCTCCTCTCCGAAAAATCACGCTTCATTTCATTAACATAGTTGTTGTTATTATTATTATTAAATAATAAAACCGGTCAGTCAGAAAACATTTCATTATTCGAAATGTGAAACTAACGTCTGATTGAAAATTAATAATAAGAAATACACAACGACGTTTCTGCGGACCCTTGTTCCCTTTCTACAGGTGCGTATAAAAGGACATTTCAGTTTTTGTCAAAGTGCAGTTGTGTCCCCCAAGGCTCTTGCGGGTTTTTTCCCCTGCCTGCACACCTGGAAGAAAGGAACAAGGATCCGCAGAAACGTCGTTGTGTGTGTGTGGTATTGACGTCATCACGTGCCTTCTGTCTGTATTTGTCTATATTTGCTATTATTATAATTATTCAATTTAAAAATCATATAATGACAAACACGACTTTTCGTCCCTGTTTTGATGGTTTGAGGTTATAATTATGATGATGAAGGAAAAATCTGAATTTTTTTTCCCTGCCGCCACCGCCGATGACGTCAGCGACCGACACCTGTCGTGACGTAGGCCGAGTCTGTTTTCGCCTCGTGAATATTTGGCGAGTCCCCCCAGTATTCTTTATCGACTTCGAGGGGAACCGTGACGTCACTGTTGCTACCAAACTAGAGCTTGCTTTTTTTTTCTTTGAAAAAAAATTTATATTTTGAAGACACAACATTGACGCCCAGCCTTGTTGGTAAACTCAAGCGTTACGTGAATGGTCAGAGCAAAGATGAAGACGATAATCGTCCATATATATTTCGCGCCTCCGAAGCCACCGCCGATGACGTTATCGGTCGATAGAAGAAGAAGCCTAGAGCGACACAACTGCATAATTGTCGACTGACAAAACTGAAATGTTTCGCCCGCTATTCCTATTGGAATAGTCGACCAGCTGTCTGATAAACCGGTCACGGCACGGCGAGGGGAAAGCTGCGACCCCACAGCTAAACCCCTCTTCCGCCATCCAGGGAAGGGCGTGGGACAAGCACCCAATGCCCTGCATCACTCTTAGGCGAATTGCCGGGTAGGATCCTCAAACCATACCTCGGGGGCCCCTAAAAAACCGTTGGCTTCCTTCCTCTACCCTTCCGCATCCCCCCTTTCAAATCCCTTCCTATGCTATTAAAGGGGAGTTGCCACCGTGTAGATTAGCCTCATGTAGTCTGTTATCTAATATATATATATATATATATTTCCACGAGTGTGCGTGTGTTTCAGGACGACTTTTCCCTGTCGTCGTCTCAGTGCTCGGACTGGACACGCCGCTGGTTGACTCTGGTTCTGCTGTGCATCAACATCTGCGACCTTCTGCAAGTGTGCGGGTTCCTCCCGACCAACGCCTTCGCCCAGATGGGGATCCGTTTCGTTTCCTAGCGTGTCTGTCCTGTCTTTTTTTTTTTTTTAAAAAAAATAATAATTTGTCTATCTCGCTCCCCCTCTCTTTCTCTCTCTCTGTGTGTGTGTGTATTATTATTTTTTTTAATTTTACACTCTGACCTTTTTGTACCTCGACTTTTGTACCAATACAATAAAGCAATGGAAAGGTTATTTGATGATTAACAGCGTCAAATACATGATATTGTTCTTTTTCTTCTTCTCAGGGATTACATCCAGCAGAGAATTCATTGGTATGAGTTTCCACAGGCTTGTACGATGTCAGATCCTGAAATGTCCACTAACCCTCAAGAGTCTTAGAAGCATGACTTAACGGGACTCCTCGGGCCATTATACCTTAATTAGTTTTATCAATGTCGGTTTAATAAAATGTCAATAACGAAATATGGCAACCGCGGCTGTTGATTTTACTGGTGGCATGTTTCATTATTCTGTACTTTAAACAGAGGCAGGTTTGGTAAATAACGCGGTGATTGATTCAGAAACAGCACAGGACATATTAGTAACACTTTCTCTCAGGAGAGTATTTAATGTCCTACTTAGTTCGCCCCATGTAACGAGCATTGCACTATTTTTTTATGGGGAATTTTCTTCATTATTCTGTTGTTGTTTTCGTAAAGAAAGCGGTGATTCATTAGAAATACCGGAGCACAAATTAGTAACAATTTCAAGTGTCCTACTTAGTTCGGCCCATGTAACAAGCATTACATTCTTTTCAGGAAAAATAGTTGCGTTGTTTTTCTTCATCATTATTATAATAATGTTTTTTTTCTTGGTAAGGAAAACCGGTGATTGAATTTGGAAATACCAGACCACAAATCAGGAGAGTTTTTAATGTCCCACTTAGTTTGTCCCATGCAACGAGCATTGTACTATCTTACGGGGAATTTTCTTTATTATTTTGGTTTCTTTTGTAAAGACAGCGGTGATTGATTAGAAATACCGGAGCACAAATTAGTAACATGTTCTCTCAGGGGACTATTTCAATGTCCTACTTAGTTCGCCCCATGTAACAAGCATTACACTCTTTTCCGGAAAATTTTGATAACGTATTCGTTGCATGATTTTCTTCATAGTTCATCTATTGTTGTTGTTTTGTAAGGAAACTGGCGATGGATTAGAAATACCGGACTACATATTCATTCAGGAGAGTTTTTAGTGTCCTATTTAGACTGTCCCATGTAACAAGCATTGCACACTTTGACGGGAAATTTTTGCTGTTACAGTCATTGCGTGTTTTTCTTCATTATAATTTTTTATTCTGTAAAGAAAGCGGTGATTAACTGTAAATACCGTACAACAGTTCCTTCAGGAGAGGATTGGTTTGTCCCATGTAACAAGCACTTCACTCTTTTTTACGGGATTTTTTTTTAATATATAATCTTTGCGTGTTTTTCTTCATTGCGTGGTAAGGAAACCGGAGATTGAATTTAGAAATACCAGACCACAAATCAGGAAAGTTTTTAATGTCCTACTTAGTTTGTCCCATGTAACAAGCGTTAAACGCTTTACGGAAAATTTTGTAGATATAATCATTGCATGTTTTTCTGTAATAACTGGGTGTATGATATCTACACTGTGCCGAGATTTTTCCGGTACCAACGTGGACTGGAGTCAAATCACCACGGATAATGGTGAAGAAGGGAGTAGACCAGCAAGTGTTGCAGTGACGTCGAATCTAATCCACGGCCAGCCTCAACACTAATAAATTACGGGCTTGTTTATGCGCGCGCGTCCTCGTGTCACGTGACGCCTCGCCCCCATTCTCGCCGCTAAAGTCAAAGGGTTGGAGGTTCTTACTCATGCATTATTTCTCTCTCTCTCTCTCTCTCTCTAGTTTGTTATTATTATTTGTCCTTCATTATTCATTAGGGTTCCGTGCCTGGAACTGCGTCACGCGTGTCAGCGAAGGTCGCCTTCCACTTCCCCTACATGCGTGTGTGTGGTCTTCCTTCCTTCCTACGTTCCCCCTAAAAGATTCTAACCCCACTCACAGCACACGACGACAGCAACAATCAGACAAGTCTTGAAATAAAATAAATCATATTACTTAATTATTTTCTTTACTTAATCCTAATAAATATAATTATCTGACTTTTAAGATAATTATAACATTAAGAATTTAAGAAAACCGGTAAACCATTCATATAATATACAAATCTTCCAATTCCATTTTATTTATTTAATAAAAAAAAACTACGCAACGATTATATCAACAAAATTCCCTGTAATGCTTGTTACATGGGACAAACTAAAGGGGGCATTAATTAATAGGGAGTATTATGACGTTTCGTCCCTAATTTTAGCGGTCTGTATTAATTGTTGTCCACATACTAGGTGTCTGTCCTCCTGCACTAGTCTTTGCACCTCTATATTAATTGTTATCCACATACTAGGTGTTTCTCCCTGCCAGTCTATCCTCCTGAACTAGTCTTTGCACCTCTATATTATTGTTGTCCACATACTAGGTGTCTATCCTCCTGCACTAGTCTTTGCACCTCTATATTATTGTTGTCCACATACTAGGTGTCTATCCTCCTGCACTAGTCTTTGCACCTCTATATTATTGTTGTCCACATACTAGGTGTATATCCTTCTGCACTAGTCTTTGCACCTCTATATTATTGTTGTCCACATACTAGGTGTCTATCCTCCTGCACTAGTCTTTGCACCTCTATATTATTGTTGTCCACATACTGGGTGTCTCCCTGCCAGTCTATCCTCCTGCACTAGTCTTTGCACTTCTGCAGCCTCGATCTTCCTGTTCTATTCTTTTAACCTGCGAATACTGATTTAACGAGCCCTATTATTCCTCAGTGTCCGCCATAACGTCTCCTCTCTTAACCTATTATACGCAAGACTTCCTGATTTATGACTCGATCTCATTTTAAGCATCCTTCTCTTAAGATTCCTTTTTTTTCTTTAGTTCTGACCTGTTCAGATTCTCCAACGTTTCGCTCCTGTGCATTCTTCATGACTTCTTAGTATTAAAACTTTTATATTAGATGTAAGAAAATTCCTCTTTTCGTTTAACGACAGTTTTCCTTGGTTTTTTTATCTGCTTCGTTTCTAATCATACCCGAAAAAAAAGGGGTGATATAAGATAGCTTAATTCTGAATCTAAGTACAAAAATTTATTTAATAAATTAGATTTTTGTGACTTCAATTCCAAGATCATTCCAAAAATGTAATACTATGTAAACAAATTTTGAGTGCATTCCAAAAGGGAAAACAAAAAAACCCCTTTAAGTTATCAAAAATATCCTTGACTCATGAAGGTCAGATAAATATCCCTTCCAGGATCGTGAAATGGCCACAAAACACTTGGATTCGTTCGTCTCCTCAGCATTGGTCAGGGTCCGTGCAGGTTGATGAGTCGTTAAAAAACAAACAAACAGCAAAAGAAGACTATTTCTCTTTTTACTTCGATGAAAACTTACATTTACGACCTCAATGAACTGCTTTGGACTGTTGACGATCATCGCAAGTGCGAGGAATTTACAACCGTTCCTTATCAACGTTCACCTACCATCGTAATAATACCACAGGGTGGTTAAGAAGAAAAAATAAATATTTAATCAACAAAAGATTGAAAATGTTGTAAAGAATATAAACACACAGATGTAAACTAACAAAGATTATTTAACAAACCGTCACAAACGGTTTTTAAATGTGACGTGTCTTGTTTTACATTTAAATAAATTTTCTTTGACTTTGTACAAAGCATTTCTGAGATTAACCTTTTTTTTATATAAAAAAACAATTAACTTCCGTATCCAGGACAACAGTACTGTCAAAATATAAGGAATTATTGATATCTAGTAATAGGACAATGTTTATAACGAGGAAAAATATTACTTTTGATATAAGAACGAAGATCGTTTAGTCTGGCCGATATAACAGTCTCAACAATTGTTACAACTAATTTTATAAACAACAATTACCGTAATAAAAAAATATTGAGGTCGACTTTGTGTCATTTAAAAACAAAATATGACGAAGAATTAACAGATTTGATTATTACAGATATTAAGCATGAGTTTCTTTATGGAGAATTTTTTTTTGTATTGGTATAAATATAATTAATTCTAAGATTCATTAGCTTGACAAAAATGTTAAGTTTGTAATGATGTAATAATTTTTTCAACATCATCTCGAAGGCGCTGGGATACACGGAATCTGCGGAACTGAATCTCACCCTACAAGTCAGCGACTGTTGTTATGCGTTGCCGACCATTGTTACTGGAAGTCAGGGGAGGGGGCGGGCGGGGCACATACACTGAGAGTTTTATAACAAACCCCCAACCCCACCCCTCCCCCAACGACACCTCCAATAGAAGAAAAAAAAATTCTGTGATGTAAGACAGAATCATTTTCTCTCGTACACGGCTGATCCATCGTCAATGAAGTGTGACTGTTGTTATGCGTTTCTGACCATTGTTGCTGAAAGTGTGTGTGTGTGTGTGGGGAGGGGCACATAAACTGAGTATTTTATAAGTAAGCCCCCCCACACCACACCTGCAATAAAAGAAAAAAAATGTCAGTGATGTAAGACAGAATCATTTTCTCTCGTACACGGCCGATCCATCGTCGAGGAAGTGTGACTATCGGAAGTCACGTGAAACTCGAGAGTTTCCTCCATACTTAAGCCAAGAATGTCCCAATCCTTCATGTCCCATTTCCCTAAGTGGATGTTCCTGGGCTCGATTCCCGGTCCCGTCCACCATTTTTTCCCCATCCACATTCCTCAATTTAACTGTGATTTGAGACTTGAATAAAGCTTTGTGGATTTCTTCGAATAAATATCTTTGGGATCTGACTAACATATTCCTTATATTATCCGGGCGAACTATGAGAAGCTGGCACGACGGGATCTGTGGTACCTTGAGGTTGCCGTGGGGTTCGGAGGAGGCTGTTGCAATGGGAACGGCTGACAACTGTTGAGGTGTGCGGATAACGCTGACACTAGGATGTTATGATCTTGTCGACTGGACGGAGTGAGCCTCCTTGGCCGCGTCACAGGTTGTTGTTTCCTCTGCGAGCGCCGCCGCCGTTCCACCGCCACCGGAGGTTGTTTTGGCGTGTTTGTCCGTGTTGAAGACGAGTGACAAGCCACGGACACGTTGTTTGCCGAGGAGTGGCGATAAGACACGTGCAATTAGAGACGCGGACAGGCTGCAATTACCCTGTCGCCGTGATTTAACTTGCTGATGCCCGCGCGGCTACCGCGGAGGAACAATGCGGGGCGGAGAAGGAGGAGGAGGAGGAGGTGGTAATATATCCGCGTGGTCTCAGGAGGAGGCGGCTGGAAGGGCGGACAGCGGCGGCGGCGGTGGCTCACCTCTGCACGTCGCGGAAACCCGCAAATCTCAATCAGCAGCGACTGCTCGTGGCCAATCAGAACGCTTCACCCTCTACTGCAAGATTTTATATACAACAAAAAATTTGATCAGTGACACAATTATTATTAAAATAATTACAGCGATATTTAGTCAACAAATATAATTACTCTGGATTTGAAATTTGTTGACAACGGTGAGGTAACATTAACATTCAGATTTTACTGGTATTCCATTGTCTGGGAAGCAAGAAAGCGTCAGCAAGAAAGAAAGACAAATGTGAGGAACGCAAAGAAAAGAAAAAGAAAGATATTCGAAACGTTAGAGTAGATCTTATCATCTCTTTCTCTGTGAACTTCTACACGAAAATCTCACGTCATCTCTTTTAGCCTGTTTCTTGCAGTCTGTGCAGTAAAAACTATCTGCGAGGGATATTCTCTCGCAGGCAGAACCTTGTAGGAGCGACACGAAGGGGCTAGCTTTGGGGATGCCTTTTCCTCTCCGTTTTTGAACTAAGGTTCCCACAAGCCAAGGCACCTATTCCCATTGGAACAGTCGGCCAGCTGCCTCCTAAACTGGTCGAGATACGCAGAAGGGGAAATGCTGCGTCCCCACAGCAAACTCCTCTCCCGCTATCGGAAGGGCGTGGGACAAGTAGCCAAATACTCGACCTACCTGATGCAGGTTTTCTAGGGTTTTCCTAGCATTTCTTTAGGCGAATGCCGGGTAGGATCCTTAAAATATAGCCCGGGGGCCTCTAGTTAACCCTTGGCTACCTTCCTCTACCCTTCCGCATCCCCCCTTTCAGATCCCTTCCTATGCTAGTAAAGGGGAGTTGCCACCATGTGGATTACCCTCATGTAGCTTGTTGCCCTAAAAATAAATTGCAGTCTGTGCATTTTTCTTGTTTCCTTATCTTTGATTTCTACACTTTTCTGTCTCTTTCTTGCTCACCTTTCTACTTCCCAGACAATTTAATACCAGCAAAAAATCTGAACGATAAAATATAATTAGGTCTGATTTATCAATAATTGACATTAATTGGATAATTACTGTTTGAGTGTAATTAAAATACCCCTGAGAATGACGTTAATATTTTTATTCTTGTAAAAAACAATATAAAAGACCCACAGTAAATTAATAAATAAATATTCTGATGATGAGCAGCAAAATCTGTCCCTTGGGGGTTGACTGACAGAAATCTCGGACAGTGCGTGTTGTTTCATATCTGCGTCACAACCTCTATTAGGAAGCAACAGAAGTGTCTTTGGAGTTTTGCTGCACTGGACACTGAAAGGGGTTTAAAGTGAAACGTTCGGTGGGACAAAGCGACGTTGCTGAACAATCGCACTGTGCTTCGTCAGCTGACTGTATCCCTTTATAGGGGCGAGATTATGTAACTTCTGAACGAGAAAAAAATCTTTTTCGTATAATTGTATATATATATCCTTGACTAGTGAAAATCTTTCCTCAAAAGGAGTTTAATAATTATAAAAAAAGGGTCTTAACAATTAAACACTAGTAACAGTCATACATAACTATAATTAAACGAACAAGTTATTTTTTCACGTGTTGAAAAGCTACATAATCTTGCTTCTATAAAGGGATACAGTCAGCTGACGGAGTACATTGCGATTGTTCCGCAACGTCGCTTTGTCCCACCACACGTTTTACTTTAAACCCCTTCAGTGCCCAGTGCAGCAAAACTTTAGAGACTTCTGTTGGTTCCTAAGAGATTTGAGACGCAGATATGAAACAACACGCACTTAAGGCGTGCCTGTCCGAGCTTTCTGTCAGTCAACCCTCAAGGGACACATTTTGCTGCTCAACATCAGAATATTTATTTATTTATTGTGGGTCTTTTATGTTGTTTTTACAAGAATCAAAATACAAACGTCATTCTCAAGGGTATTCTAATTACACTCAAATAGTAATGGTTCAATTAATGTCAATTATTGATAAATCTACTAATTTATTGTTATATATATATATATATATATATAAATTCTAAACAGTGCTAACGTAAGGCCACATTTGATTGTAGATGTATTTGACATTTTCCCCCCTAGGTTTTAAAATTCTGAAAAACGCCATTTTGTGCTGCACTTTGACTTTTATAAATGTCCTCCTACGTTTCTAAAATTTCGACGTGCGTTAATAACTATCGTGTGACGTCACGGGGTATTTTTTTCTCTCTCTCTGCTCCACGGAGGGTAACAAGAGGGTTGACAGCAGATTTAAAATGTCGTCGAAGCAGTTCAAGTTCTACCAACCGTCGCGTCGAACAGATGTCGCGGCGAGAGAGTTTGACACCAGGCCAAAAACATGTTCATGTTTAAAAGATTATTCATTCGTTTGATGTAGAAATACAGGAGTCGTGAATGTGTGTGTGTGTGTGGAAGGCGAGGTGTAATTGTTTTTTTATGGAATAAAGTGCTGAAAGAAATCGCCTCCTCGGTTCGTTTAAGCTTACACAGCCACGGAGAGAGAGAGAGAGAGAGAGAGAGAGAGAGAGAGAGACAGAGACTGGTTGCAATTTCCCGGTGTTGGAGGGGCCGGTCCCTTCCTCCCCGCCCACGCAGGGGCAGCGCGCATCAGATAGACGCCGCGGACGGACGGACGGACGGACAGACAGACAGACTCTCTCACACGCGAAGGAGTCAAGATTGTTGATACTGAATTACGGATCTCGGGGCCCTTTTAAGCCGCCTGATGGATGGACGGAGCATGCGCACGGGGAAAACCACTCCATAAAACTTTATGCGCCTTAATGAAATAATAATGTGCCATGGCGGCCGAGTGAATCTCTCGCTCCAATCACTACGAACTAAGTAGTCTCTCGATACACCTCTCGTCTTCAACAGAATCGAAACGAATTAAATATATATATATATATAGACCAGACAGCGTGTGTTAGATCTGGTGCAATTTCATTTGTAATAGAAAAAAAAATATCGGTGCGATGTCGCCGCGTGCGTTACAGGAGTGTATTTTACGTTGCCTCGTTTCTTTATTTGTGACGACACTGAATTATATATATAAAAAAAGGTGTTTTGTTAGGTTAGGAAAAGAAATTTTCAGTCCCAGTGAATCTGACGAATGTATAGCTCTCGGGTGGAGCACGTTGTTTCGACAACTAGCTCCGCCACTGTCGTCACAGCCATCGAAAAGTCGTGTTCAGCTCAAGACGTAACCTGCGGTGAAGCACGTGAACTATACAGTCGATACGTTTTGTCTAAATAATTAAAAAGAAAATTACATGTATATAAATAAATAGTCACGCCCTGATATTCAGGTCGATAGCAAAAAATTTTTTCTCTCAGTATTGGGAAAATGCATGGACCGATTTATCGTTAGTGAAAAACTGATTAAACATTGCGTAGTTTCACTTGGCGACACACACAGAGATACAGAGCAAGCGTTTACCTTTAAGAGAATTGCGGATTATCCGTGTCGTGGTCACTTCGCCTTTACTACTAAAAGGAGAAAGTCCCATCAGAAAAAAAGTCCCTTATAATTCTTGCAGATATGTTCCCCTTGAAAGATTCTCTTAGAAAAAGTATTGTAGATAAGTTCCCTTAGAAAAATTCTCCCAAAAAAGTCTCCTAGAAAAAGTCTCCTAGAAAAATTCACCTAGAAAAATTCTCCTAGAACAATTCTCCTAGAAAAATTCTCCTAGAAATATTCCTCTAGAAAAGATTCCCCTAGATGATACTTCGAATAAGATTTCGCTAGAAAGATTTCCGTAGAATAGAAGCCATAGAAAGATTCTTCTAGAAATATTCCTCCAGAAAAGATTCCCCTAGATGATACTTCGAATAACATTGCGCTAGAAAGATTTCCGTAGAATAGAAGCCATAGAAAGATTCTCCTAGAAATATTCCTCCAGAAAATATTCCCCTAGATGATACTTCGAAAAAGATTGCACTAGAAAGATTTGTGTAAAAAGAAGCCCTAGAAAGATTCTCCTAGAAAAATTTCCCCCCCCCCTGGAAAAGATCTCCCTATTGACAGTTTCCTGGGCCATTGTCGTGAGCCCACGAGGACTGTGGAATAGAATAAAATAAATTCATTTTCCACAGATCCTGATGAGAAGTTATGAATTGTCTATTGATTCAGCCTTTTCTCCTTGTGATCCTTGTCTCGCCTGTCACCGCAGTATTGTTACATTTCACGTCATTGTTGGGGATGAAGGTGAGTGTTGAATATCTTTCATCCATGTCCATTTTTCCCTTATTTTCCCTCAATTTTTCTTCACTTTCCTTGAGGTCTTGCCTACGTCGTACCACATCTGGTCTTCTTGGTCTCGAATGTAGTCCGTTCAACTACTGCAATCGTGTGAGCTGCTGTCCATTTGATTGTTGCGGAATCGTTCCGCGAGAGCTTTGATTTTATATGAAGCGCCCGTCTCACTTTCCAGGAGGTCGCAGGTAAATGATCCTCCCCGGTTCACTTGCCGCGTTATTAATACCGACCCCGGTGGTGGTGGTGGATGAGATTGAGTAATTTGTGCTGATAAGGGGTTGAAGCCAGCGCCCGCGCAGCCTCGCGGACGAGCACCGACGGCTCGGGACGGGACCGGAATCTATTGTGGCGTGGCGATAGCAGCGCCTCGATAAGACAGCGGCGGCGGCGGCGGCGGCGAGCCTCAATGGCTCCTAATGGCAGGCAGGCAGGATCTACGCCCACGCCCCCTCTGGCGGCCCCGCAACCTTGTAATCTCCACTGGCTAAATACCTGTAATTAGATTACCCACAGTGAGAACCTTAAAATGGGGGGCCAATAAATCAAAAATACCTGTCACCCCCCCACCCCCCTCTCTCCCGTACCTCGCGGGATTCCTCAGCACGCTTCCCGGTCAGGAAAACCAGTCCCGTTGATAGACGCACGGGACGGGACGGGACCTGACCCGATGCGATCTTTGGAGATCTCTAAACGCTCGTCGTGCAAAACCAAGAGGCCTCTAATCGGGTGACTTATCTCTTTCTCTTCAACGCGAACAGAGATGCTTCACTCAAAGACAAACCGATCCGACCATTATTATAATATAAAGATGAACCCCTTGTCCGTCCCTTCCCATTATTATAGCGCGAGTGACCAGAACTCATCTTGTCTGTCTATAATCATTTCTGTAGACGTTGCTTTGGTTGTAAAATAGAGAAGCTTTGACGGGTGTGTGGATCGGACTCGCCTCTAGTCCTCGGAACGGCGTGGGACAAGTACCAAGAGCCCGCAACACGTTGTTTCGGCCTTTCCCTGGACCACATGTAGTCAGCCGACAGCCAATCCCCTCAGTTACCTGCTAACCGACAGATTCAGCCCTTATTGTCCGTTCCTGTGCTGTGAACCTGACGTTGCAACCATGCATACTGCTATCATGCAGGCTGTCTATAAAGAAACGACTATTAAACTCACCTAAAAAATATATATGCAACTGTGTGAAAGTTTATTTCTAATTCTAAAATTCTGTAAGCGCAGGAACTTGAATTATTTTAAATACTTAAATGACTGTTACTTAATTATTTGTAATAATATTTATTTTTATTAATAAAACAATTAATGACCTCATACAGACACTTTTTATTTATATTATGACGACGTTTCGATACCTTTTTTGTATCTTCTTCAGATATTTTCCTACGATAATCAATTGTAATTACCTCGTCTGTAGGAAAATACCTGAAGAAGTTCCAAAAAGATATCGAAACGTCGTCGTAATATAAATAACAGGTGTCTGTACGACGTCATCAATTGTTTTATTAAATCTAAACAGTCGCTTAATTAAAATAACATATTTTTTTTATTAAATTATTTAAATTCCTTAGACGTACTTAAATAAGGATAGTGAAGAATTAAAATTCTTTACACACATAATAAAGAAAAATTTATTTATACAATAAAGAAATAAATTAATCAAGAATCAGAGGAATATATTAAACAGAAAATAGTTGAACCGGAAATTATATCAAACAGAAAATGAAAATAGATAAATGGCAAGAAACAGAAAATATATTAATCACTAAAAAGACGTAATTCAAGGAAAATATGTGGATCTGAAACCTGACGTACCAAATATACATAAATCAGGAAAATAGACGAAGAAGAAAAATAAGTTACTATGAAAATACATTAATTGAGTAAATATACGAGTCAGAAAAATTAATTAGTCAGAAAATGCATGAAAGAAACCATAATTGCCAGGTTGTTGTAAATAATTATACTTTTATTTCTGTATTCGAGTTATGATTACAATTAATTAATTTATTATCATTATTATTTATTTATTATTATTTATTTAATTATTATTATTAATTTTGTATTATTTATTATTATTATTATTATTATTTATTTATTTACTATTTATTAATTATTATTATTACTATTCATTATTATTATTTATTTATTCCACGATATTTAATTCCCCAGTATAAAACTTCATACTTTATAATTTTTCCCTTGAAACGTCCCGTCCACCCCTTGTTGGTTCAAAGCCGAACCTCAATATATTTTTCTACTCCTTGAACTTCCCCACTAAATACTTTAGACATGAACAATTTCAGTTTACATCCACCAATACAGTAGCAAAGGAGATATTTTAAATTTTCTCCTATTCGTCCGCCACTTATGAAATTAAACGAATTTCCCTACTGGTTATTTTTCCAGTCTACTGAGTTTTCAGTTTCGTTACTTTTTCATTTTCTTGCTTCTCTTCAGCTCCACACACTTAAAGTGTCATTGTAATTGAGGTAAATTATTTTTGTGCTTATCAATTTTATGAAGTATTTTCTTAGGTACATATTTTTCCTTGTTTACAAAAGGTCTGTCTATATTTTTCTTATTGTTGTATTAACTTTTTTTTGTACTTATCTAAAAACTTATTTTTCCTATTTGGGTATTTACTCTGGTTTTTGTTTTTAGTTATCGTTTACAAGTTTTTCTGATTTTGTATTTCGCACTGATTTAATTTAGTGTATTTGGTGTATTTGACTGGTCTTCTTTTCCCACAGTACAGGGAAATTGGAGTAAATAAATATATTCCAGGTTTCTTAGGCTTCGTGCCATTTTTTTACTTCTGCGTGCCCTCATCTGCATTCCACTGAATTAATATTGTAATTGAGATCAAGTATTCTTATCCTATGCACTCACAAATCTTTTCAATTACTGAAGGCAGTTTCATTGGCTATTTGATTATTTAATATTTTATCAAAGCGTTTATATTTTATAAATAGTGAACTTATGGAAGCAATAATACAGTTTCAGCAATTTTTTTTCTATATTGCTTCTAATGTTACTTTCATGACAACTCTATTCCAATTCCACCCCTTTAAAAGCCCGGCCTTCAGTTTCAGTGTTTGAGAGACACTCGCAATATTTTTCTTAACGGTTATTACTTTCTGAAACAAGAGAACGTGATGTCACTGTTGACAAAATTGACTGTCCGTTCAATTTTCAACCAGGAACTTTTTTTTTTCGTTTTCTGTCTACCTAGACCGAACACTAGAAACGTTCCCCCCCCCGTGTTCCCTCCCCTACCCGCTCCTCTTTTATTTGTTTCTGTTTTTTTATCTTTTCGTTTTATGTTTCCGGATTTCCAAGTCCCGCCTGCTTTGTGTCGGACATTAATACACTCGTTTCAGTCCACATTACTTTCGTTTCGATATGATCGGCAATTAAATTCCGAATCGTTTCGTTATCGACGTGTGTGTATCTCACTCACACATTCACAGAATAGTCTGTTGGAAAGATCAAGTCGGCCTTCTAGACGCAGACACACGCGGTAACGGCGAACTTTTAATAAGGAAGAAATTGGAGCACATTCATTTATGCTGTGTCGGGGGAAAACAAAACTGATGAAAAATTACCGTAGATGAGAAACAATATTGGGGAAAAAAAATTAAACGTATCGAAATACTCGTTAGATATTATTAGAAATTATGATCACTAAGATATTATAAAGGATTTAGTAGAAGCTATAATAATAATAATAATTTATTTGTTGAATGGATAACCTTAAATTAAATGGTCATCATAGACTACGGTTACATTTAATTACATATCCTTTACTAAGGATGTAGGTAAAGTAAAAAAAACCCATAAAACCCAAATAATGAGCGTCTATTAATGAAACTATACAAATAAGAAGGAAAATGTAGAAGAAAATACGTAAATGAGAAAAATATATGAACATACAGACAAATGAATGTAAAAATACATCAGTAAGAAAATTCTGAAAGTATATAAATCAGAAATTATGTAATTAAGGATATTTGTAAAATCAGAAAAGTACAGAAATGACCAAACTGATCAGAAGATATTTATATATTTTTCCCTCACATATATTTTCTTATTTACAATCAGAACAATTATATGTTTCATAAATATATTTATTTTTCTCAAATACTTGAGCTAATTTTATGGTATTTAAGACTAATCAGTGTATAGTATCTATTCTATAATTCTATTAGTATCATATTGATAATAAATTTATTTATTATATTATATCCGATAATCGTTTTCATTTCATTAACATCCTACAGGACTGTTTTTTCCTTATCAATATTTCCCTCATTCGTAGTGAGAAATTATCTACGCAGTTCTACAAATATTCTAGAAATATTGGTAGAGAATTGAAGCAACCAAACGACGACGATTCAATTTTTTCAATTGTGTATAAATTTTGGTTATAAAAAAATATACTTTCCGCAAATTTTACATAATTTACCGTATTTGTACCCCATAACATTTTATAGAATGTTTGAAAATATTTTTAGAGTAGATATTCAACAATAAACCAATTTTGGTAATCAATATAAATTTATGAACTATAGAAATTGATTAATTTGCCACAACGTGACCGAGTCTCACAAACAACAGATGATCCAGGATATAAAAATTTTATTCGAGTCAAAATGTAAAATATTTTGAATAAGAAATATAAATAATAGAAAATACATAGTTTTACTGGAAAAATTCAGCTTGAAAGAGGATAGTAAAAATACGTCGTACAATTGAAGTTCGTCATTCTGGAAATTTCACTCTGTAAGAATAAAGAGGAACAAATGCAGTTGAAACAAAGGAAAAATTTAATTCTATGGATAAAAATACCCCTGGAAATATCAAAATTTATATTTTTCGATTTATTTTTTTCATTAACTGAGGAAATGAGAGACGTTAGAAAACATATCAAATTGCACCAATAGAACAAAACACTTGAAACAAAAATATAGAAAAGTTCAACATACATACATGACGAGAAAACAAAAAGAGGCAACTAAGAAAATATATATGAATGAGAAAAATAATTACCCAAACGATTAATATATCATCGTTACTTAAAGGTGAAAATTTTATAGTTCAGAGAACAATTATACATTGAGTGAGTAGTTGACCATAATATCAATTAATATTATTTATTAATGAGTGTGCCACTTTTATTTATGGGTGTTCACATAAGAGTATCTTCTTGTTGATGTATTTCCTTAATTATATATAATAATTTTAATTATTTACTTTTTCATTAATATATTCACGTATATTTTCTTTTTTCACAGTTTTTGATTTTCCGTTCTTTCCAAACAAGCAGCTATTTTCTAATCACTTGTTGATTTCCACAGAAGTTGGATTTTGTCCAGGTCTTAGGGGATCAGTGGAATCCTGGACATGTCCTAAATTTTATTTGATTTATTTTAGAGGAAAAATATTTTCATTTTCGGAAGAACAAAAAAGAAGTTTTTAAATATAAATAAATTATTGTTCCGTAAACAACCGAATATAATACGAATTTTATACACAGGACATTGTCTACGTTTTTGGTTCAAAAGATTCGACTTGTAAAAAAAAAATTAAATAGTTTTGTAAAATAATATACCCAGAAATTCCGATGACTTTTTGGAGCCTTCGCTCTTCTGCCACAATCACAGAAATAGAGATCTGAAAAATCCGTAAACGAGAGATATAGCTCAAAACTCGTATTATTAGTGAAATTACCAGCCGAAACTTGGACAAAGATAATTTCGACTCAATTGTGAACCCAAATACACTGTTGGGTCAAAATGAAAACTTTTCTAAAGGTTACAAAAAGAGGTTAATTAATTAGGTAAGAAAGGTAGGAACCTAATGGAGAATATATAAAATACCGTGTTCTGTATTACGGAAACGAAAGTGTATACGCCAGTTGGAAGAGGCATGTTGAAGGTCTGACTGGATTCAGGAATCAGATAAATGTAGAGAAAAAAATACGCGGATAATCATGAGGCTGGAAGAAAAATACGGAAGGGATGAACCAACATTATTTCGTCTAAAGACCTCGTTAAACCCGCACTCTTGAAAGGAACTGTGATCAGAAAATATCTGATTGCTTGGAAGGAACACAAATCAGAAAACTTACAACAATAATTTAATAAAAATTGTAAAACAGAATAAATGAGAATATATGTAAATGAGAAGGTATGAGTTTAGGGAAATATACAAATAGAAAGACGGGAACACGCAGATCAGAAAATTTCGTTTCCGAGAAAACACGAATCAGAAATTAGCACATATATTTATACAAGCACGAACGTTTGTGTGTTTTTTTTTTAAAGCGAGTAGAGAACGTGTCTTGATTGTAGAAGCAACGCGACGCCCGCCCGCAGCGACTCACTTCACGACACTTCCGGTTAGTTTTACCTTTTATTCTTTGCCGCCGCCGCCGCCGTGAATGTGTTGGTGTTGTGTAGCAGAGGGCCGCTGGTTCAAAGCCGTAAAGACACGTAAAGCTCAATGTCAACACAATAAGCACAAAGGGAGAAAAAAACTATCGCTTTATGCGGAGGAGCCCGGGGCCGAGGCTGCGAGTATCAGATGCGGTCTGGCTTTGAAGCTCGCCCCGGCCAGATCCATTTCCCGATGGCTCCTCTCTTTATGGCCATTGCTACCTCACGTATTCCATCGCCCTTTCCCACACACACACACACACACACAGAGAACACTTCTAATACGCCGTAGAGACTTCACATAAATCGCCGTGTCTGTGTGGAATCCTCAGACATCAATTAACGAGGTCTGCATTAACTTAGACGTGAAATGCCACAGGGATCAATAATCGGTACTCTCTTACCGGTATTAAATCCACGAACGCCGGAATAAAATCAAACCAATTTTAAAATAGTTAAATTAAACCCAAAAATAAATAAATGAACCATTAAACACTCTGATAATTAGTTTCTTTAGCCAACCATTAAAATTTTAAAAGTCGAACTAGCTCAGTTTTTTTTAGAAACTTATTTTTACAGTGTCACACTTAAATATTTCTGATGTCCTCTACATAGCATGTATATATTTTTTATGTTTAAAAATTGTATTATTCCATAAATGAAGACCAGTTACAACTTGTCCAGGACCAATCAATTGGGTTTTAGGAAGAAATAACTTGGAGATTATTAAGAGAAAAAAATGTTCAAAACATATTCAAGTACATAATATTTTAATTTTTAGTAATTATCATTTAATAACAACAACGGTCAATGTTTTATCATAATTAAATCGTAGCATGCGGTTGGTTTTTGTACTTCAGAGGAGTTTTTCTTAACTGTTCACCTGAACGATCAGTTTTCCCCCAAATTGGGAAACACCAGACTAGATAAAAATTTCGTACTCAATGTAGGAAATAAAATTCCATTGCAACGATCAGAAACTTTATTAAACTAGAATAATAAAAATATCAGAAAATATTCAAAAATATTAAATCTCAATCCTGTTATCACTGACGGCTTTTGGAAACAAATTAAGATTTTTAGGTTCCATTATGACGAAAACAACTGAAACTCTTGATTAATTCCATAAATGTTACAAAGGAAATGTTTGCCTTGCCTTACCTTTCCGCATTCCCGCTTTCAGTCCCTTTTCTATTCTATAAGAGGGAAGTTGTCACTATACGCTTTAGTGCAAATTTATTTAGAATATTATGTAATTAAGTATCCAAATAATTCTGGAGCAAAATTTGGCAACAAGGCGGAAGAAATATAGACTTTGCGGTCCTCTATTTAAATCATCCTCGGGGAAAGTAAAAAAGACATACAGAGGTGATGAGTCACATAATTGATTACAGTCAAAGATATAACCAATTATGAAGCCCTGAATATTGTATCTTTATTAATAATTGAGTACAATGTTAATGATCTCTGAATATTGATTTCAGAACTTCAATCTCCGAAATTTTACAGTTATATAAATAGCTTCAGACACCCTAACATTAATTTTAATTACGTTGGTGTGTAGAATGTCTACATCATCGAGTTCTACGTTGTGGTTGTAAACACTGCACCGTATGAATTAGGTTTAGTTCATGATTTATACACCTGTGTATGATTTGTTACAGTTCAAAACAAGGAACACGATAGAATAAACTCATTTTCCAGAGATCGTCATAAGCTTTAAGGATGTATGACAAGAGTAAGAGATATTATAGTTTTGGACATACATCGATTTAATTAATAACAATTTATAATCTCTTTATCTGTATATAATGATCAAAATTAAATTTTTTAAAAAAATCAATGGAAGTATGTTTCACCGTAAAATAATTAAATAATGACAACCTACCCATTAGTTGTTCATTTTCCCAATAACTCCTTTACAGGGTAGAAGCTTGTACTGACTGAGTGGGTCACTGGGAATGTTCCATAATTTTGTATCCTGACAGTTGATTTTCCTGTATATTCCAGTACTTCTTTTTTTTAACTCTTTGTAACTCTCACGATAATTATTTTTAAGACTTCTGACTTCTGTAAATAAATAAAATAAAAACGTCACCTTATTATCCATAAATTTATTATGAAAATTTTTAAAACGTTATATTTGATAGAATAAATACCGTCTTTGTTAATAAATAATATAATTAAAATAACATACATACATATTTTGGGAAAAAATTGTACTAAAATCAACAGTATGGGGAAACATACCCACTAACTGAGTCGTATAGTGATAGTTACACTTAATCGTGACGAGATTTCGACCTAGTTGGTCAGTTTTTCACTGATCGTCGAACCGTTGAACCAGCAAGATTTAACACACAGGTGGGAAATTACAATAATGTTTCACTAAAAACAATTAACACGTCTTGATTTATCAATTATACAACTGTGTTTGACTCTATTAGGAAATTGGATGTTTTATAAACGGTTTTAATTGAGATTAAAGACGTAATTGTTAAATAATGTCAGCTGCTTGGGTGTAATTAGTAAAACTGATTTTTAATTGTCTTAATTAGAGTGATGGTTGTTTTTAAAGAATATGAATGTAAAAGAATTGTGGGTAATTATTCAAATGAATTTTTAATTGTCTTAATTAGACTGATAATTGTTTTTAAAGAATACGAACGTAATGGGTGATGTACATAATTTATGTATTTTATATCGATGACTGTTGATCGTCAACACTGGAATGACGTCACAGTCTCCAACAGAATGACTGCATGACGTTTTAATTCGATGGTCGTCCAGAGGAGGAATATCGCTGGCCCTGGTGGTTAGGAAAAGAAACGAGGTCGACTCTGATGATGGAGTTCGTAATGTAATTGATGCCGTTGTGGCGAAACGTTTCGGCGGAGGAGGCGGAGGCGGCGTCATCATCATCATCAACATCATGACTGAGGCGTTTCTGGAGTTATGTGGGTCAAAATTATCGTCCGGGCGAGTGCTGAAGTGTGTAAGTGAACTGTTTATTATCTGATGAACGCAACTCTCGTGGGCCGGCCTCCCTCCGCCTTCCTTCGTCGCAGTCTTTTTGTGTGGTTCCTTAAACGCCTACTTTTCGTTCCTTTTTTAATTACTAGACTAGCATTACGCCGCACTGTAATCACGCGGCCGCTCTGCGCCACACCTGCTCCAGGCTTTTCTCTCTCTCTAACCTTTCTCTCCTTCTACAACTCCTCGTCCCGTGCACTTATTAACAAATCTTTATTGTTATATTCTCCAAGCCTCTCTGGAACAGTTACAGTTTTCATTTTTAAAAAATTTCTAACTGTCTACTAGTCACCTATATTCTCCCAGATCCTTACACGAGTTAAAAGTTCAATAATGGAAAAAGCCACACCAACAATTAAAGTAATAATGTCTGTCAACAACTCATAAGGACGAAATAAAAAACATAAAATCCCAACGTTTCGTTCACTAATTAATTGATTCCTGCCACCGAGTTGGTCCAAACCTTTAACAACAATGATTCTAGACTAGAATTTACTGTTTAAATCGATATCGACGGTAAGAAAGACAGATTAAGTCGACATTATTAAAACAATTAGCTTGGATCGTAGGCGTAAACCACGTCTGGCAATCAGTTGGCCTACGTAAATATTTTAATTAAATTTATCAAATGAATACGGTTAAAATTAACCTGCAATTTTTATCTCGACAAATTTTGATATATATATCATTAAGAGATTTTTTTTAATTAGTAGATCATTTCCTGACCTTATACTGACACTTTATTTTCAGTCTTGCTCGCTACAGTCTCGTGTTATAGTGAATTGTGATTCAAAAACTTTGTGAATTTATTAACATTTTAATTTTTGTTTTTAGTGCTAGTTTGTTATAAATACTTTTGCACAAATACCCTGAAGAAAAGACGAACGTGTATCGAAACGTCAACACGATATATAAAAAGCGTCTGTAAAAGGTCATTAATTGATTTATTAAATAAATTTTATATCTGTGACTTGTTAAAGGGTTTTATTATTTATAAAGTTTTGTAAGTGTGAAAGATTATTTTCTATAATTAAACAGTATATTAATTGAAGGAGTAAAGGAATTTCACCTGTTGTTAAACAGAAATTAGGGAGTGTGACCCTATTGATTAAACTTAAGAATAGCTTTTTTTAAAGGGGATTAGGTACAGATATATCTGGGTTATAAAAATGTATTTGTGGATTATATTGTTAATAAATTTTATTTCCGTTTGGTGTTTTTTTCCCACATCAATTGAGCGTTTCTTTACCAAGTTATAAAGAAAAACGTTTACTGATGCATTGCTGCCAACATTTCTTTTGAATACTAATATTTGAGAATTTTTTTTGGGTACCAGGCTACATGAGGGTAATCCACATGGTGGAAACTCCCATTTAATAGCATAGGAAGGGATCTGAAAGGGGGGTTGTTCAAAAGTAGAGGAAGGCAGCCAAGGGTTAACTAGGGACCCCCGGGCAATATTTTAAGGATCCTACCCGGTAATTCGCCTATAAGTGATGCAGGAGAAACCCTAGAAAAACCTGCATCAGGTAGGTCGGGTATTGGGTACTTGTCCCACGCCCTTCCGATAGCGGGAGAGGAGTTTTCTGTGGGGACGCAGCAATTCCCCTTCTCCATGCCTCGGCCAGTTTAGGAGGCAGCTGGCCGAGTATTCCAATGGGAATAGCGGACAACTCTTACCGTATCCCCAAGGTCTGTGACCCCGGAACATTCCCTTCTCAGAACAGGCCTCGGCATGTGGGAACCTTAGTTCTAAAACGGAGAGGAAAAGACATCCCCAAAGGTAGCCCCTTCGTGTCTCTCCTACAAGGTTCTGCCTGCGAGAGAACATCCCTCGCAAACCTTCCCTTTGAGAAATTAATTGCAGTTTACATTTATCAATTATCGATTACGTGAAGTGACAGTTGTTATAGGAGGAAAATCTGGGGAAGATGGTGATGTAGAGGGATTATCAACGTCATTCAAAGTCATGTCTGTTTTCGAAACACGAAAAAGGCACAGTGTAATATTCAGAATGGATTGAGGACAATGGAAATAATGTATTTGGCAGAGTAAATGTATTAGAAAGGCTGAGAATACCAATAGGATCATATATGGTTGAATTCTTTAAAAAATGAAGAGTTGTTGAAGTCAAGACATCAGAAAAAAAGGCTCAAGACTCGACAAAAGAGGCTAGAAAGATCAGAAGAAGGCTTAGATTGGAGGCTGAGGAGAAAAATATAGAAGTAGAAGGAATAACTTGTGTATATCTGGACACTTCTAATTTATGGAGTGAATTGTAGATTCGTTTTGAATCTTTAATATTGATTTCCTGCGAAATGTCAGTTTTGGAAACGATTTCCAAAACAACTCTAGAACTAATATTTGGATTAGTTTCTAACTTTCAGGAAACATATGTTATTGTATATATATATCTAGAACATGCACTAAAATAAATATGTATTATAAATATTTTTACACCGAAAAAAAAAGGTTTTTATTCTATAAATATAAACAGACTTGGCAACAATGTATCTGATATATTCTAGAAAAAAAATGTTCCACCCAGAACACTAACCATTTATTTCAGAAATGAATCAGTGAAGTAAATTTAATTACAAATTATTTTATAAGATCTTTTAAATTAAAAAACTAGAATTTATTTAAATGACCGAAGCTACAAAATGTTACAATAAAAGTTTTATGCAGAAAATGTTTATACTTAATTAGATGTGCATGTCCAAACATTTTCGTTATATGCAGCATGTGATGACTGAAGCTACCCCCTCCTTAAACACTTAAGGTTGATGTTGCTGTTCTTTGCGGGCAGAGATTATTATTAACTGCAGTAGGAGGATCTCTGACTTAGTTAGTTGATGCTATGTTATTGTTTATAACGTGTAAATACAAATAAGCAAATATCTAAAGTGAATTTTAGAATATTTTATCAAAATATTAATTTCTTACATTAAGTATCATTAATTTTTTTTTTAAATTTCAACATGTGAGATATAAAATTTTTTGACAAAGAAATTCTTTATTTAAATATTACGGATCGATATATCGAATTCTTTCTTCCGTTATCAAAACTCGCTTTCCAGGTTCAGTTGACCCAAGGTAAATAAATCAGGTAATTAGCGATGGTTGTGATCAGAAGAGCGCTGCTGGTTGCATCCTGAACCGCCCCTTGAAGAGTGGAGGAGGGGGGGTTGGAATGTTGAATACGCTGATTATCCATTATTGTTTCCCGTCTCGGTAAAAGTGTGTGAAGGATGTTTCTCGCGTTCCCCCCCCCCCCCACACACACACACACATTCTCTCCCCCCATGTAATTTCTTTTTTAACGCCTCGCGTTCGTCTCATCAAGCGGCACAATGGCGAATTCTGTCAAGAGTCGAGGCGGGCGGTGGTCGTAAATCCCTCAAAGCAGTCAGGGGGGTTGAGGGAGGAGGGTGGAGGATTCCCTCTGCCGATCTGTTTGTACGTCCACGGGGCAACCGGACTAATTTATAGCCTCTTTATGCCGGATGAAATATTCCATTTCCCCAAACAACAACCACCACCACCACCGCCATCGCGCGCACCGGCCTTGACGAAGACCCGCGATCGGAAACATTCGTTTCAGCCACGGAATCTTATAAATCACATTTAAAATGCATAGAAGTGTGTGTGTGTTCGGGGGTTGAAGCCCCGCTGCAGTGGACGAAGAATGATCTCATTAATAGCTTGATGGTTATCAAGGACTCGTAAGTATGCGCCACGTTACAACATCAAAACATTCCCCAGCCACTCATAAATCTCCCCTTCCACATTTATAATGGCCGCGGGGCGAGTTTTATTAGGCTTGTGTCAGCTGACAACTTTCCAGAAGTTCATTTGGAAACACTTGTTGCTCGGTGCGAGTGCGCGCGCGCGTGTGCGTGAGTGTGTGTGAGACTCTGCCACTACTCCAAGGCTGCTGCTGGTTGCTTGGATTTAAATCATTTTATTCCACCTGTAGACGTGTTGTTTACACGTTATTAAAGTCTCACGAAGAAAGAGTATAGCCTCCGGACACGAAGAAATGGGTTTTGGGTAAAATATCTACAAAATTAATGGTCCCAAAATAGAACCTTGTGGAAGGCCGATTTTAAATTTCAAATTATATCTTCTTGAATAAAAGATGACATGTTGTAATTACACTATTACAGTAATTATTCGCTTTATGGTTGAACTAAATATATATATATATATATATATATATATATATATATATAGGTAAAATGCATACAAAATAAATGCCCCCAAACCATTGGGGAAAAAGAGAACCTTGTGGAAGGCCCATTTTATATTTCAAACAAACCTTTTTTAACTAAAAAGTGGCATGTAGTAATCACAATAATTATTAATTAGCCTTAATTAACTTATATTTGCTTCGTGGGTGAACTATATGTTTGAGTAAAATGCTTACAAAACTAAATGGTCCTAAAAATAGAACCTTCCGGAAGGCCGATTTTATATTTCAATAAATTCTTTTATACCAAAAAAATATTGTAATCGCATAATTACAATAATTAATCATTAGATTCGTTTATCTTATATATATATATACATTGTAGTGAAAAACATCGGTAAGTGGCCGCCCTTTGTCCGCGGGCCTAAGAGGGTCTCGGCGGAATTAATTAAAAGTGCACGTGCGCCGGAGAGGCCCCAAGAAGCCGACGGTACGCGTTCCTTTTTTTGCATCGTTTTTTTTTTGGGGGGGGGGGGTGGAGTAAGGGTATATACTCCGCACCCGGGAGACTGATCAGAGAGAGAGAGAGAGAGGTCTGAAAGGAGAGTGAGAGAGACGAGAGGGTGCAAAATTTGGCGAGCTGTAACGAACAAAAGTTTTGGAGTGTGGACGTCCATCGCGTGGAGGCCGAAGAAGGAGATGGTGGGGTGCTACAAGACCAGTGATCCTCTGCTGATGCTACGAGATAAAGTAAGGGTCACCATTAATGTAAAGTGCCTTCAGACGCAGTGCGGATCTAAGCTCTGTTTATGAATTTCTACCAAGCCGCCCACATTACCTTGTAGAGGAGGATTTCATTAACCAAGCCGGAGCTAATTATTGTTAATTTTTTGCAGACTATATATATGTATATCTGCTGGAGCTAAATCAATTTTTTAAAGTATGTTTTTTATGTAATAAAGTTTTTTTATATATGGTAATAAATTCAAATCATTACAATATATATCAGATATATTTAACAACGATAAACAGACCATGTTTTGTAATGACAAAAATTTTTATGTATCAAAAATATCTTTAATTAACAACCCAACGACGTTTCGTCACTAATTTCTAACCTTTTCCGGCTGTCGGCCTAAATTAAACGTTTATTTATGTTGAAAACATTACCTCAGTCAATCTATGAATATTACTAGTTACGTTTCTACGGTAAACAGATACATCAACTCCATTTAAATGTTCTTCTACTTCTTGTATGCAGTACCTGGAATTCCCAGTCATAGGGAGTAAGTCCCACACGTATCGATCATAAACCCCAAACATTTTTTCCCCAATATCCGTTACTGATTTTTCCAAGTGGGTATAAATTCTAAGATCCGTTTATTTTTTCAATTTTGCCGATCAAATGAATGTTTCAAAATGATGACATGTTAGGAGACATCTTTGATATTGGCCATATTTTCCTCGATACGTGTATTGAGGGAACGTTTCGTATGACCAATGTAGCAGGAGCTACTATCAGAGTGAACTATTCCATGTTTGCTATATATAGACATGTCAAGTGGTTCCCTGGGGGGGGGGGCTTAAATGAGGAAGGAAAGAGTTTTAGTTGATTTGAAAATGATGGACGTTTGATATTTTTTAATTTTTTTTAGGGCAACAGGCTACATGAGGGTAATCCGCATGGTGGCTTCTCCCCTTTAATATCATAGGAAGGGATTTGAAAGGGGGGATGCGGAGTGGTAGAGGAAGGTAGCCAAGGGTTAACTAGGGGCCCCGGACTATGGTTTAAGGATCCTATCCGGCAATTTGCCTAAAAGTGATGCAGGGAAAACCCTAGTAAAACCTGCATCAGGTAGGTTGGGCATTTGGTACTTGTCCCACGCCCTTCCCTGGATGGCGGGAGAGAGGTTAGGTGTGGGGTCGCAGCTTTTCCCTCTCGGTGCCTTGAGCAGTTTAGGAGGCAGCTGGCCGCCTGTTCCAATAGGAATAGTGGACAACTCTTGCCGTATGCCGAAGGTCTGCGACCCCGGAACATACACCTTTTAAAACAGGCCTCGGCATGTGGGAACCTTAGTTCATAAAACGAGAGAGATGTGAAGGCATCCCCAAAGGTAGCCTCCACCAGAGCTCTCTGGGAAGATTCACCTGCGAGAGAACTCTCTCGCAAGACATTCCCGTCTTTCATATTCTTTAAAAAATTTTACGAACTCAAACTCTTCTCCTGCCATCCAGGGAAGGGCGTGGGACAAGTACCCAAAGCCCGACCTACCTGATGCAGGTTTTATAGGGTTTTCCCTGCATTTCTTTAGGCGAATGCCGGGTAGGATCCTTAAAATATAACCCTTGACTACCTTTCACTACCCTTCCGCATCCCCCCTTTCAAATCCCTTCCTAAGCTATTAAAGTGGAGTTGCCCAACGTGGATTATCCTCATGAGGCCTGTTGCCCTAAAAAAAATATGACGTAGAAGGGACTACAAGATAAATTGTGGGTTCCTCTGGGGATGTCACTTGGCTATTTTATCTACATATTTTTTTATTTATTCATTAGTTTTCTCAATAGTCTTAATATACATTTATTAAATATTATTTCCTTTTCGTCAACGATTTTGAGTTTATCCCCGAGAACATTGTGTAAATGACCGTCGTAATGTCTTAATTCCTGCAGCGGCGGGTTCCGAGGAAAGTGTAGAATGTGGTATACGTGTGCGGTGGTGCTTTATTTCAGCTCATAAATTTTTATAATGCATAGATTAGGCTCGCATTAAGGCGGCGCGCG
The DNA here is from genome assembly GCA_037074705.1 of Zhengitettix transpicula. Lineage (NCBI taxonomy): Eukaryota > Metazoa > Arthropoda > Insecta > Orthoptera > Tetrigidae > Zhengitettix > Zhengitettix transpicula. Next base: position 5,358,343 of record CM073592.1, on the reverse strand, counting down.
TATCTGCGCGGAGGATCTGGCGCGTGACGTCAGACCCAGATAAAGGCCCAAATCGCTAAATAATTATTGTTATTGGCCCGCTGATAAGGAAGGTGGAGGTGGTGGGGGGCGTTCTCAAATTCGGCCCCTAAAGTGCTCGTAAAAAGATATTTACGGCCGAAACGCCTTTCATCGCTCCCCGAAGAAAGGAGAAAAACAACACAACAACGGCAGGAACAACGCAAACGGCCGCAACGGAGAGCAATCGTAATGGCAATAATACGGGTGGTTGTGGAAACTGGAGAGGAGACGAGCTGCAAAGGGACAGGTAATGCCATCACAACACGTGGCGGTTGGAGGTCGGGTAAACTCGGGTTAGTCTGCCACGCTGCACTGGCACAGGACTGATCGTTGCAGAGTTAAGGAACGACGTGACACGAGTCTCACGCACTTACTAGATGCGGGGGGGGGGGGAAAGGTAACGAATTACTACTACACAGCGATTAAAACGCCACACTGCATGTGATCACCGCTAGCGTATACGCCCCGCTGAAAACACCGCGGTTGTTCGGCAACGCGACTTTGTCCCCGCGCACCCCATTTCATTTAACGAGTTCTGATTAGTTGATTAAAAGTCAGTCACACACACACACAATCGTGGAGGGGGAAAAATATAAATAAAGCCTTAAAGTACCTTATAATTTTAATCGTTTTGTGATTGGCTGGATTCTATCGACGACAATGACGACTAACAATTGTCGTGCGGACAACGTGAAGAACGTTTCTGAAGCTACAGAAAAACCGTATTAGAGATTTTTGGCTAATTTTTCTATGAAGAGTCACAAGTTGTAAAACGTACTGAATCGTTATTTTTTAAAAACAATTTTTTTTAAGAATACAGTACCGGCAAAAATAATCAACAAAATATGGTCAAATGTTTTATAATATTATTTTTAAAAAATTATTATGTTGCAACGTCGTACACATGTAGGTTTTAAATATGAATGGTCATTAATCTATAACCTCAACTGTTTAAACTTATTTTTTTTGTATTTGAAAATAAAATTTGGCAACAATAAAATAAAATATAAATTATAGTAGAAGAAACCAAAATTATATTTAATAAAAGGTTAGTCGGAAATGTATTAAAGAAATTAACAACAATTTTCATCAGTTACACAATTTTCATGATCATAGTTACAGATCTATTTATATATACATAATTTTTCTGCAAGAAATATAATTAGTGTGTATTTGAAATTTGTTGAAAATGGTTGGAAAATAAAAGAAAACAAAATAAGAATAACAAAGAAAGAAAAAACGTCAGAGTAAATCTCTAGAAGTTTCTCTGAAATTTCTAGACGATATTATACGTCATCTCTGTAACCTAACTTGTTCCTTGCACTCTGCCTCTTTATTTCTGTGTTTTCTTTGATTTTTTCTTTTCTTTTCTTTTTTTCACTTTTCTGTCTTTTTATTGCATTATGGTAAAAAGTACTGTTGACGTAGACGTTGAATTTGATTTTAATAATATTAAAATATTACATAATAATAATATTCATAATGTAAAACTTAGAATAGCAGAAGAAATTTTATATTAATCTAAACAGAAACAATATTGTTAATAATAGAAACGAAGAGATACTTAAAATATTGATAAATAAAACATCTAAAAATAAAAAATAATAAGAAATTGAACCAATTGTATGTTTTTAATTTATTTTAGGCATCTTTGTTGAGGTTTATATGTCTACATGCATGTATAATCTTTCATATATGTATAGTTAAATAATTATTAACAATATGATAAATGGATACTATCGATTCGTTACTAGAGTGTCGATTTTCGATTGCACTGAAGCACGTAATGGAGCAGTTTGAAAACAGACCTTGTTGAATAAACAACATAGTTTTTACCTATAGGTACTAATACTTTTTAAAGTTAATGTGACTATAATTACAAGAAAGGAAGGTATGTTATGCTCAAGGTGTTGCAATATATTCGTAGCTTGATGTTTTTATATAAGTGGTAACGTTTTTATTGTTCATTCAGGATGATTATAACAAAGAGTTGAAAGCTTCCCACTATCTATATAATAAAAAAGGATGTATATTTGTATGTATGTATGTATGTATTTACGTTGTTCTTTATACAAATTTTATCGCGTGGACAGAATGCAACAAAAATTGGTACACGTATTCTTTAATAAAAAGAGAACCGGTACTGTGAGGGTGAGAAACGCCTAGCATAAAGGTGGAAAGAATTATAATTAAAAACCGTGATCATTAAATATTAAATTACTGCGCGCCAAGAGACAATGACGTCACGCGAGAGAGAGACGTTACTACGCAACGAACAAAGGAAATATTTCCTTTATTAGGAATGAAATAAAGCAGAAATATTTTCTTTAAATAAAGCAGAAATATTTTCTTCAGCAATACTCCATCGAATGGTAATAAAGAAGAATACTAATTACTTTACCATCCTTGGGGGAAAATGTGAGTTAATTTTCGCGCTGTATTAGTTGTGAGTCTAGCTAACAATTTCATCAGTGTAATATTTCGTAATGTATGAAGACTGAGTGACGATTATATCCTGAAATACTCAAGGAATATATTTAAGTATTCAATTAAATACTTTTTCGAGTTTATATAAATAAGTACACGAACAATGCCGGGCACCCCCCAGCTAGTTTATTTAATAAAGTTAAAAACTTGGAGACTGTTTTTGGTTTTTTCTACTCATCAACGTCAACGTCAACAGACATTTTTACCATAATGTTTTATACATTTTATTTTTGGAAGTAAGGGAATTACAAAATATACTTTTTAATTTAGTCGACATGTTGATAATAAGAAAGATGGCCAAATACAGACAGAATAAGTGATAATATAATTACCACACTGCAACGTTTCTGAGATCCTTGTTCCTTTCTTCTGTAGCGCGATAGTTTTTTTATTGGTATATATAGACTTTCTTTTAATTTAATTAGATATTAGCAAGGGTTGAGAGCTTGGAAAGTTGGCGCCGCCGTGGCGGATAGATAATCCCTAAGGTCTGGACTTAGTCACGTAGGGTGTTGACCCTACCTGGACTGTCGCACCGTGGTGGGAAACGTCTCTGCAAAAAGTCCCAGAAACTGAATTAACACGTGACTGCCTCAACCAATCACATTTCTTGGTTCAGGAAAGATCGATCGAAAATTGGTCGAGAACATCGATATTTCACATCCAACGTTGGGCTGTAAAGAAAGTGTAGAGAGACTCCTCGACAAACCGTCGCCAGGGACGGACGTGCATCATCCAGAGGACTCGGGGAGATCGAGGGTGCCACATGATCACGGCTTACATTTCTAGTCCCAGACATTGGAATACCCGAAAAATCTAAATAAAATATATAATGTTTCTGATTTATTACTAGGCCTAATTCACATTAAATGGATAATTATGATTTTAGTGTAATTAGAATGACGCTTAAATTTTATTTGTTGCAAATAACATAAAAAAGAAACACAGAAAATAAAAATTGTGAAGTTGCCTGGAGGGTAGCAAAATCTGTCCCTTGGGGGTTGCCTGACAGAAAGCTAGGACAGGCATGTCTTAACCTTAAGTGCGTGTTGTTTCATATCTGAATCACAATCTCTTAGGAACCACCAGCAGATGTCTCAGGAGGTTAATGTGAATGTTTGCTGCAGAAGGCCCTTGAGGGTTAAAGAAGTAACCAAAAAATTAATTGTATGATTTAAATGTAAGAGTAACGAGGCAAATACCTGACTCGACGATGCAGGATTAAGTAGTTCTAGTTAGTGAATTTTTGGTTTGTGGCACCCACAGTGAATTATTTGGACACATTTATCGTCTTCAACGAGAGTCCGGCATCGAGTTACCTTCCTAATACATTCTCCCTGACACGATAAGAAATCGCCTCAGTTTTTTTTTCTCCCAACCCAAAGTGCGTGATAATTTATTCCTCTGTGAGACTGAAAACGTATCCGCGCCAGAGAGAAAAATGGCCGCGGCGTCGAGGCTACAGGTTATCATTTCTCACGCAAGTGATAATTGAAAGCTGAAAAGCGGCTATTATAAGGTAGCGAGCGACGGGGATTTATGGGCGCAGCCACCCACTGAGGGGGATGATGCTCTCAGCGTGATGCGAATCACAAACACACGCATTACACGCGTCGTTGCCGCGGCTAATTGCTCAATTTAAAGTGGAACACGCGCGCAACATAGATCAGCATAAATAATAACAACAGCCACCGACACTCGCATAAATTACGTCACGCGCCGTCTTCAAAACGCACCCTCCAGTTCACGTCTAGGGCGTTTCTCCTCACGAAACTACCCATTTACGTCCTATAAAGGGTTTTCCCACATCACCCAAGCGGTCAGTGAGGCTCGACTGATCTGATTGGTCCTAGACGGTCGGTGAAAATCTAGAGAACCTAGAGACAGATCTGAGCTGAAAATTTCAGCACCACCCAAATAAAATCAAAGACGCGCGGGTAAACTCACCCCCCAATTATTCATCAACGAGAAGAACCGAAAATGACATCAACGGTACGTCTCGAAATGTCTTTCGGTACAATTTAATGATTTTTGTCGATTGCTGATCCCATCCTTATTTAGGGTTACCAAGTTACATCAAGCTGAACAACAATACATTTAATAATACTAAAGAAAAAATCGACCGTCGTACAGACAAACTTAAAATAGAGAGAAAAAAAAGGTCCCTTCGACGCGTCATTTTTTTTCCTAACGGCGAATTACTTAAGACTGGAAATTGAATAAGAAACTAAAAACGATGAAATAATGTTAAAATTTACGTCTGTATATATATATATATATATATATATATATATATATATATATAGCAACTAGCAACAATACGGTCAATAAAACAGACCTCACAAAAATAAAAACTGGTACAACGTTTCTTCCACAACCTTCTCAAGTACACGAACAAGAGACTTACGAAGTTTTTATTTTTCTGAGGTCTGTTTTTCGGCCATGTTTTTCCTAATCATAAACAATGAATATATAAGAGTCAAATAACTTAATACAAAACATTATTTAACTTCAGTGTTTAAATATACAACTTTTTTTTTAAGAAAAAATCGTTTCCAAATAATGTGTTTCTCTGTCTAAAAATACGGTAGAGGCGTTGTGAAAATCTCATCAGTGATTTAATTTGGTATTATGTTTATTAATAGCATTTGTGTTGACCAGTCGACAGTTTAATTGTCTTTAATTCATGTATTTAAAGTTCTTTTAGTTTGGCCCAATATAACAAGAGTAACAACATTGGTAGTGGGAAAACGTATCACTAGGATCTTTGTGTCCCTTCGAGAAAACCCACAAAAAGAAGGTTTCGGCCTTAAAAATTACAGATAAGAGTGATTTTCGCAATAATTGTCTTAGACCGAATGATGAGGTAACGCAGAAACGTAACACAATAAATTCATTGGACGTATTTTTTTCCTTATAACATCGCTGGGGGTTGGGTCCGAAATTACTTTTAGCTAATATTAAGTGTGTATGTGCTGGGAAATATGTTCAATAACGTAGAGGTTGGACAGTAAAATATTTTTGACGTAGTTGAGGGTTTTACAGGATCTCTCAACCAATAGCAACGCTTCTGTGATGATCCAGAACACGGCCTTAAAATATTGGTTTGTGGTAGCAATTAAATTGGGGGGAACAAGTAACTTCTTAGAAACTGATTGAATATTTTTTTCCTCCCCACCCATTGAACAATTCATCAATACAATTGTAAGGAATAATCAAAAATAATTTTTTCCTCTCATTGTGAGTTACTGTACTTGTAAGAACATCACCAAATGTCCCAGATAACAGAAAGAGCCCTTTTTCTGTGGCTATTTATACCGCGTTACCCCCAACTGAGAATAAACGTCACCCACTAAATAATTTTATGCCTTATTTTGGCATCCGAAGAATAATGGAACCAAATAAATCAATACAAAACTAGTTGCTCTTTTTTTGACGAAATATGGGTGTTAACACTAAAGAAAACCATTATTTTCGAATATCTGGAGGAATATACGACAAAGGGCGCTTTTTTTCTTGCTATCAAGACCAACTTGGACCAAATTGTGTGGCGAAGATTACAAAGGAGGTACTTGGTTATACTACATAGACCACTTAGGTGACTAACGGAAAGGGGTGAAAAAAATTGGAGAATTAATCACAGTATAAAAACAAAACTGGACGAAAAATAAGAGAAAACGGTGCTGTAGGTTTACGATGAATAAATACGACGCCAGTGTCCGCAGTCGAAACGTCGTGGCCTGAAACTTGACTGACCACTGGTTTAAATTAAATCAAAGGTAAAGTGTAAACAATTTCTACGGCTGAACTCTTTATAGTAATTATGGACGCTTTAACACCAAACGGATAATTACGGAGTTGTTTCTTTTTTTTACAGAAAATGTAGTTTGGAAGCGGATAAAGAGAAGAACTCGTTCTCCTGACGACGAGAAGTGGCGAACGATTAAACACGTTTAATACCCTCACGTTTAATACAAGTACGCGAACCGAAAGAAAATTACCTCGTGGCTCCTGATATTACAGCAATTATGAAACCCGTTTCACAAGGAAAATTTATATGTAAATACACACACACACACAAAAAATTATGTAATGACTGTTAGTTGGTTTACTTTACTTTTACGGATCTTACATGCTTCCATTTTTTTTCCAGTTGGGAGTGCTGATAAATTATAACTCCCATCAGACACACACACGGAGTTGGCAAAGAGAATAAGGAAAAACTATCCAGCTTTCACCAACACTGTGCTCATTTAGAAAGAAAAAAACCGTTGACTGCAAGCGTCACGTTGTTGCGATGCTCGTCAACACTGTAGGCCCAAAAGTACCACCGACGTTGTATAGAGAAACAAAAATCACCTCTAGATGTTCAATATATTGTTGAATATTGATGACCGTCTGTAGATGTTATTGAAACATTGCTCAATATAATTATTGAGTCAATCAGAAAGATATAGATATTTATTGCAATATGAAATACTGTATCGTGTGTTGGGTTGATATTGGGCAATTATGGTTGAGTTCTGGCACGCAGTAAAAAATTGTACTATAGTCAGGCAGTGACAATTTATGAGGGGCTTTCAGCAATGTCATATATATATATATATATATATATATATATATATATATATATATATATATTGTAATACTCAGTTAAGGAGGACATGAATTTTGTTCTTATTTCATCAGATTTGTTTACCAACTCAGACTGGGGATTCTGGAGTGGTTTGTATAAAAAAAGGATAATAATAAAATAATGGATAAGTGGCTTTTAGAGAAGGGGAGGACTATAATTGGACGTTTAGCGGCTCTTAGAGCTAATGGTTTTGACAGACATCAGGGCGGAACCCTAAAAGAATAATGACAGAAGTTTTATGGACATACAATTATATTAAAAGGAAATGTTTATTTTAATTGCATTGAGTGGCTCTCGGAGGGTGAGAAAGCCAACAGCTGGTGTTTGTTTGCCGAACATGGAAATTCAAAAACTGTGAAAACAAGGGAATATTCTGGAGAGGGGGAAGTAGATAAAAGGAGTTGGACTGGAGTGTGGTGGGAAGAGTTGGACTGGAGACTTAAAGGGAGTTGGACGAGAGAGTTGGAAGGACATGGACGTGGAGTCGGGTGCCAGGATCTGAACTAGAAAGACATAGGAGTTGAAATGTAGACCGCAAAGAAGGAGGACGTGGAGGCGACGATAAATATTCGGTCAAATTGAATGGTGGCCGTGCCTAAAAATAAAATAAACATTTTAGTCCATGCAAGCTGTCAGGAGCCGGGATATAAACAAAAGGATAAAGTGAACGTGTGTGTGAAGCGCGAGTAAAATTCTGTGCACGGAAGGGCATTGTAGAGTAAAGAGCACTCCTGAAAACCCCAAATAAAATTGTAAGTAGACATTCAGTGATAAATTATGCAACTGCAACGTTTCTGGGATCCTTGTTCCTTTCGTCAGGTGTTAAGAAGAGCCTTGCACTGTTAAATAAGGGTAACGAGTCAGATTTCGTTTTCATTTCGTTCATCATTTATTTTAACTGCATTGTTTAAATGTAAATTTTGTGTTCCGTTTGCTTATCAACCCAGTAAAGACCCTGGGGTACAGAGTATGATTTATTAAAATGTATTCTAGATTAATAAAATTGTTATGTTTATAAGATTTAATAACGTGTTTAATTTAATTTCCTATAATCATAATTATCAATAAATGGGGTATTACAATATATATATATATATATATATATATATATGTATATATCTGTACAAGAAAAAAAATCCACAAAACAATTATATCTATGGACTGCAAGTTGTTAAATAATTCAAACAAAAAACCAGTCCTCGAGTTAATCAGTCTGACATCAACACAACATCTTTATTTAAAAAGTAGCTTTCGACAATTAGTCATCATCAGCTGAGATTATAGAATATATAAAATTACAGATCAAGTCAAGAAGAAACATCAAGGTCAACTTGGTTAAAATAAAGCTTTTGTTAATGCAGAACTGATTAATGGGAGCACTGATTTTTGCTTTGAATTATTTAAGCAAAATTTTTTAAACCATTTACATTTTAATAAGGATCCTAAATATATTTTTTATACATAAAACCATATTTTTAATAATTTTCTTTTTAAAAAACATTGTTTTCTCTTTTAAGTTTGTCTACAGATTAAAAACATTGCGTTTAATTACTAAAATTAAATGCTATCAATTATCAGTCTTTTAATATAAATTTTATATTCACAAATGATTCCATTGTGTTTAGAACCAATGAATGACTCCCGCGGGGTTGAGGGACGGGGAGGATCAGCCTGAAGCCGCCCACAGCCGCTCCACCTCGCTCGGGGTCAGACTGAGACGGTCACAGCTGGTGGGAGTGTCGTCGCGGTGCCCCTTTGTGCGAGATTCTCCGAAAACCTACCTTTTTAGCGCTCATGTATATTCATAGCGTTTAATTAGTGTGCTTGTCATTATTCCGCCATTCATTGACGCGCCGCGTTGTGTGGGCCGCGTCACCCATTTTCTATTCCTGATCGCCTCGACGGGCAACGCTCGCTGAATACCAAATCGCGGGTGCCGCGGCCATTTGCATGAATAATGCAGCTCGTCTGCGAAAAAAATAAAAGAGGGTGGTGGTGGTGATGATAATAATAAAACCCGTACGCGTCATCGGCACCTCCTTTCACCTTTCGTCGTTAGACAAACATCGGCTCGTTACTGCCCAAACACCAGCTTGTCGGCGCCCCTTGGGGGACAATGAACGAGGACGACAAAGTGGTTGCTCAGAGACAAGATGCGAATTCTGCCACCACGCACACGAACAGAAACAAGATAAAATACGCGTCGGAAGTTAGTCAACACCGCTCACATTCATTTACTATGCTGTATTCGAGGAGAAAATCTGGCATCATAAAAGTCATCTCGTAGAATTTTTTCCCGGTGTATTTTCCATTCCCCATGACTAGTTGAATAATTAATCATGAGAAATGTAGCCAAATACAGATAAAAGAAGTGATGACATGAATACCAAAGAACGTTTCTGCGATCCTTGAACCTGAAAAGCCCAGAAACCTAGAAACTAGAAATTACCTAAATCATGAAATACTTTACTGAAAGATGAAAAAGATAAGGAAATGCACAAATGAGGAAAAACTAGAGAGCCGGATGACATAAATCGGGAAATGAAAAATTTACGTCCCATTAAAAATTAAGTAAGATCGCCAAAGACAGGGTAAATAAGTGATAATATAAATACCACAGCAACGTTTCTAGAGTTTTGTCAACCGACGAGTGCAGTTGCGTTGCTTTAGGCTCTTCTTATCAACTGAAGAAAGGAAGAAGGATCCCAGAAACGTCGCCGTGTGGTGTTTATATCATAACTTCTTTCGTCTGTATTTGGCTATTTTCCTCATTATTTGTGCTTGAAATAAAGTATTTTTTTCTTCTTCGTCTGAAGTTTTAAAGACTTTATTTAAAATTCCGCTTCAAATTCAGCCTGAAAACCATCTGAAGCGTTGATTTTTCTCTGAGCCTGACGTCACGATGTGACCCATAACCTGTTGAACCGACGATTCCTCGTCAGACGAAAGAAACTGAAAAAAAATACAGTCGTCGACAATCATTTGTTTTACCGCACTGATTCGGTCAAAAATGACTTAGATTTTGCTTCTAGTTTTGAGACAACCATATTCTCCTGCCCCTTGAATTTCCTTATCAACAGATAAATCTTTGTCGTTATTAATTTTCAAACCAGGCGGAAATTTTTCTTTTTAATTTATGTTCTACTTTTCGTTTTTTTCTCTTCCGTAGCCTAACTTTGAGCTTCGGTTCTGCGTCCGTGACGAGGCTTGTGCAGTGTGTATCGGTCTTTGGTAATTTGAATCACCTGACGAAAGCAACAAACGTCGATTCTACAGACTGTCGTGAGCTTTGCGGAACTTTAGGAGTGTCACGTGGTCGACGTGTCAATTGTTGTGAACGTCCATATCCACGCCTGGGTTCGAGCCAAGGACCACCACTTAACTTTTGTGTGTGTTAATTGGCTGCTTCTTTAGTCTAATATAACGGTAAATGTTAAACCACCGAGTCTTAAATTCCACGCGGGTTTGGAACATCCTCAACCATGTTATATATCTTATTTTTTTCCCGATCGCCCTGACTCTGCAATGTTGTTGTTAGTCCGTTTTATTTTTAATTTTTTTTTGCATGTCTGTGCGTGTGTGAGGTGAGAAAGACCGAGCACGCGTGTTCTCATAGAGCCGCTTCCTTTGTTCGAGGCTCTACGACGATAAAGTGCACCGAGTTATATGGCGCGGGTCGCAGCTCTTTATTAAATCACGCACAACCGGCTCCGGACTTATACGGCCAAAAATCACTTTGTGCTAAGCTACGGCCGTCATATTTTTCTTCCTCTTTCGTTTCCTTCCTCCTCCCGCCCGCCCCCACCCCCGTTGCAGAGGGAAATAAAAAGCAGATCGGCGATGAGTTGGAGACTCGACGAAGGGGCTGCTCGTCCTTAAAAGTCACTCCCGCCATCTTTACACCGCAGCACGAGACGTGCAGCAGCGCAGCTTTTCCACGATAAACCACCACCGCCTTCGATATTTATTACACGAGTTTTTTTTCTTTCTTTTCAAGCCAATCTACCTGGAATATTGCGTGAGATCCGCTGTAAGGAGGATCTGTAGCACAAAGAATGAAGCTGAACACTCCAACACCTCCAATTTATAACAAAAAGGACAGCCAAATACAGACAAAGTAAGAGATGATATAAATAACACACGACGTCTCTGGGATCCTTGTCCGTTTCTTCAGGTGCTGAGAAGAGCCTAGAGCGACACAACTGCAGTCGTCAAACTCAATAAGCGACGAAAACGCAACGAAAATGGGGAAAGTAGAAGGTTTAGTGTAATAAATGAGGGACCGTAGCAACTGTTGAGTTTCATAGTGTCTAGTTGTACGTTAATTACATTAATTAGTCCCAATTTTTAAAGAATATCAAATATCAAACTTTTACAAATCAACTAAAATTTTTTGCTTCCTGATTCAAACCCCTTAGGGAATCACTTGACACGTATTTATATAGCAAACATGGAGTAGTTAAGAAAATCTGCCACTCTTATGGCAACTCCTGCTACATAGGGCAAACAAAACGATCCCTTAATACCCGTAACAAGGAACAAGTGTGTCTAATCTGTTAGTCTCCGAACATGTCATCAATTCGAAACATACATTTGATTGGCTTAGACATTGACACCAGCAAAGGTACATTTCAGAGATGCTTCACATTAAATCAAACATCACAGTAATAAATGTACAAACAGACACTATGAAAGTCAACAATCGTTACGATCCCTTATTGTTACCTTCTGCTCTCCCCCTGTCGTTGCGTTTCCTTTGCTTTTGAGTCTTGTTAACTGACGAGTGCAGTTGTGTCGCTCTAGGCTCTTCTTAGCATCTCAAGAAAGGGCAAAGGATTAAAAAATGAATAATTTACGTCCGATTGTCGTATGCGTATTATCAGTTATTTGGTCTGTACTTGGCCATCTTTCTTATTATTCCACAATATCGTCGTCTGGTCCAACACTTCTGTCATAATTATGTTTCTATAATAAGTTGCAATGAAGAAAGAATATGAAAAGTGCTCGGACTCAAGTCCGCAGTTCTGATTGCTGTTCTTTGCGAAAGAATATAAATACTCTTAGACACGCTCAATTCTTTCTTATTCTTAGACACTTGACTATTCTCTGCCACAGACAAGTCCCCCCCCCCCCCTGGATCGTCACTCGCAAAACATCAGCGGTGCACAGACAGCAAAATGCGTGTATTTTCGGTCATTCTCAATGGATTTGTCGAAACAAGATCATGCGTTGGAAAGAGAATTAAATTCACTAAATCCTTTACCCTATGATGAATTAGTTTCCTGCGGGCCACTTTGTAGATGTCAGCACTAGGAATACTGCCTTCTCTCTTCGAAAATGACGTCAAAAATGGTCGTAAATTTCACGAAGGATTTCTACCACTTGGTTGGACATAATTTCGTCCTCGAGTCCCAGCATCACAAGCAGAATTTTATTTTCTGCAATTTATTATTGAACATTATTTTCAATAGAATGCTTCATGCTCTTGATATAAGCGGAAAAAAACTGAAAAGAGGTGAAAAACTTCTAGGTTTTTAGAACCACTGACAAAGACAAGTTGGGGGGGGGGGAATTACCCGACCTTTTGCTCGTCTAAGGATACGAGACACGAGTTGTAAATTCAGTCATCTGTCTCGTGAGAAGGTCAGGAGGAAGTAGATGAAGAAGCCGACGATCACCGAAAGTTTTGAACGAGACGGACGAAGGACGAGAAAGTCGCGTAGTAGGAGGATTGTTTTTTTCTTTGCAAAATAAAAATAACCGTTGCCGAAGCGTGTCCTTTTATCCGTGGTTAATAACCAAACACCGCGCCAGACATGTGTCAGGCCGCGCTTCCCCTTTGAGCGCCTCAATTAAATCCTAAAGCGCTTTATCCCGCTGCCATATTATCGCGCCAGTTGTAAAATTCGCAATTAAGCGGCGTTATTGTTTCGCCATTGGCACCATTAAAAAGAAGAGAGCTGGGGAGAACTTTCATTTAATTTTCTCCCTTCTTCTTCTTCTTCCTTGCACCAGTGAATGTGTGTGTGTGTGTGTGTGTCTGTGTGTGCGTGTGTGGTTGAGACGAGGAGAGCAAAAGCGGTCACGGGCTTTTAATTTTTGTAATAGTTCCAAGAATTGTTGTTTATAATTGTCGGCATTGGTAAAAGGACGACAGAGAGAGAGACAGAGACAGAGAGGGAGAGAGAGAGAGAGAGGTTGGAGACGGGAAATTACGGAATGGCAGATCTCTGCGTCTGTCTTTCTCCTTTTGCAGGATGGATTTTTACTCTGTGGAGTAGGTCATAAATTTTCCCCTTTTAGTGATGCAGGAAAGCGTCGGATCTGGTAATAAGGACGATAAACGCGCGATTTAAACTACTACGAGGGACCCTCGACGACGAGTCGAAACGAGAAATACTGATCCAATTTTTTTCCATCTTTGCGAGCTTTGTTCAAGCTTTCTGTTTCAATTGTTGGCGTATTGTTGGCCCTCATTCTTCTACCACTTTTTCCTTAGATTTTCTGATTTTGTTAGATTTTTCTCTAGGTTCATTGAAAAAAAATGAAACGACCTTCAATGTTGGACATTAAACTACCAGAAAATTGTAATCGTCAATACTTGTAATTACTTCAAATTATAAATATTTAATTATTTCTAAAAATTCAAGACCACTTTACGTTCTCAATTCTTCCAACAAGTAAAATACTAAAGATCGAAAATTTTCCTGGTGAATATGTTGTGTGCTTCCACCCGGGCAATCATGCAATTTTGGCCACGACGTTTAAATCACGTTCGTTGTCATCTTCGTCAGCGAACGTCATTGAAACGTCGTGGCAGCCCAACAGGTAAAATACTGACAATATTTTCTCAGTTTTTATTTGTTAAAGATTTTCGTAGATTAATTCCTGTCATTTATACGGTTAATATTCTAGTTTGATTTTGTGCTTAAGTTTACCGGAAACTAAAAACACAACCTAAAAACAACATAATTGTTGAGAAAAGTGTGAAGGTTTTTTTTATGTTTGCGTCTACACACAGAAATATTTTGGGAAGAATGCCCGTGTCAAAAATTCAAAGAACTTTGACACAGACGCTGATTAATGAATTTATTATACTACAGTGTAATTATTTAGATTCCGGTATTGTGTACACAAATATTATTTATAAACATTTTCAGAAAGAAATCAATAAAAATGAATCATATAAATAACTAACTGCATTTTTAACTAATTATATAGTTTAAGCACTGTGGAACAGTTTATCTTTCTGGCATAACTGATGTTTGGTTTCCGAAATTACAGACTCAATATTTTATTATTATAACTAGCTGGGTGCCCCGCGTTTCCCGGGATGTCGTATATCCATAACCCCCAATTTGACTCCAATCTCGGTTGCTATTGCGTTACTTTTATGTAATGCACTTCGCCCCCATCCCTACAAGTTCTCACCTCCCATGCCGAAAGGGGTTGAACTGTTTGACCCCCAAAAGGTTTTTTATTAAATCATATCGTCCGTTTCATCATTTTACAAAATTTCCACCCACGTCCCCACTCTACTTTGTGTTGAACAAAAAGTTGAATGTAATTCTTATATTCAGAGATGTAGATACCCTTGGATTTGATTCCAATCGTAACTAGCGTTATTTTCATGTAACGCCCCACCACCCCTAAGCTTGCTACCCTCCTTGCCGACCGGGATTAAAATTATACACCGAGAGCATCTAGAGAAATAAAAACAGTTCGACAAATATAACTTCGGATTCGACTCGAAACTCGAATGTTTGCGTAATTTCATTTCATGCCACTCTACCCCTAACCCTTAAGGGTGCACCAGTCCCATGCCTAAAATAAGTTGAAATTATTCACAGATAACATGTAGTGAAATTTTATGTATGCTATTGCTATTGATCCCGAATTATATTAATTCGACGCAAAAATCATGCGGTTAGCATGTTTGAAATTTTCTCTCTCCGCCCGCCCCCTCTCCCACCCTCGGCTGTTTTATCAAATTTAAATATTTCCATCCCCGCATCTGGGGGTGGTAGACGCGTCTCATCCCGACAGTGTAACTTTCCTGGTCGCAAAGAAAACGTTTACGAAATTTGGTGAAATTTGCTCCAACGGTGTAGATTTATATAAGGAAAATACATACAAACAAACAAACAAACATACATACATACACTCATTTTTATTTATAAGATTGTAAAAGAAAAATAGAATTTTTTAGAAAGTAGATTTTCCTTAGCAATTATTCTGAATAAAATTGCAAGTTTTTATTAAACCAGAATGTAATTGTAAAAATAAATAATTATGTATAAATATGTCTAAAAATGCGTTTGTATAAATGACTGTAAAAAAATTGAGTTGAGGAAAGTGATGAGCAACGAAAGAGTTAAATTTAGGTTCCCCTGGACCTAGTGCGTTACTTTAGGGGCTGCGACTAGCGGGGAGTTTAAATTTATCTGTACAATGGTCGGTTTTAGTTTTATCTATCAATATATTTTACCTTGATTTCTGATATTAACGTTAGGTTTTCTGCATTTTGTTCTACATTTATTTTGATATATTTGCCTTTATCGAAAATAAATTCATTCTTATTGACCTTAACGTGGTTTGATATTTTTTAAATGCTTAATTAGGTTTGCGTTGTCACCAGCGCAGAGTTGCTAACTCTCCGGGTGTCGGCGGATGGATATTGTATATGTATTCTGCCTTTTTTTACTTTTTCCCATTCTGGTCTTCTTGTGGTCAGCCTCGCACCTGGCGGCCATTAAACGCCAGATATACGATACGGGAGCGAGGAATTGAAAGGTTGCTGGGGGAAGCCTCTAGTACTACTTGTAGTCGAAATCCCTCTTTTTTTCCCCCCTTTTCCCTGTCTCTTTCTTTCTGGGAAAGACCCGCCGCCTCGAACGCACGGTCCACTTATTACTGGCAAATTTCACACACTCTAAAGAACTCTGTGGCGAGGAGAAGGAGAATGCGACCTGGGCGTAGGAGCACAATGGACGCGGACTGTCTTGCCACAGTAATAATGGGTTACGAAGGTATAAGGCACAACGGTAACGGCTTCTTCTGCGAGGAGGCGAGAAATGGCCGAGGGATGCGAACGAGATGGATGGAGCGCGGCCTGACCCGCGACTGACACCAATAAAAAGCGAACAACAGGAACGGCCAGCGGGTTCTTTGACAGCAGGTGATCTGCCGGCTTTTACGGTCTCCTTCCGGAAAGAAAAAGGGCAGGAAAAAAAAGGGAAGAGCGAGGCTGCAGAGAGACGTAAGTGAAAAGGCCGGGGGTCGCCTTCTGGTGGAGGATTTCGCTGCCGCTGTCACGCCACAAACAGCAAGGAATCTTCAGCTTAGTCCGGATTATTCTCCTAGGGTGAGAGAGAAAAAAGAACATACTAATAAAAACACACAATTCCCCTTTTAAAGCTCCGGCCGACGAGGGAACAACATTTATCTGTCAAAAAAAATTTTTTTCACTCCCTGAAAATGTCACTCAGGGGCTAAAACGTGAATCGATTCCTCCGAAAGCCTGTCCCCGGTCTACAAGAGTGGACCTCAGACGATAAGAGTATTCTTTTGTGTACATTTTGCATTTATTACCAGGAATGGACAGTTTTCCTTATCAATGGAGGAAGAAAATATACAACCACACTTAACTTTCACATATATTCAAACTATGACTGCACTATCATTTTAAATACATATATATATATAATTATATATAGATACCGAGCCCTTTTTCTAGAATATAATTATTATTTCGATTATTCGGGTATTCTTTTAGTAGAAAGGTGAGCAAGGAAAGGTGAAAAGTAGGCAAATAAAAGAAAAAAACAAAAACAAACCAAAGGAAAGAGGCACATTAAAAAGATTATGTGAAAGATGGTCTAGAAGATTTTAATTTAGATTATTTGGGTATTCCATTTGTCTTGGAGTAGAAAGGTGAGCAAGAAAAAGTGAAAAAAAAGCCAAAAAAAGGAAAACAGAAAAGCAAAGAAAAAAGAAGAAAACAGAAAGAAAGAGGCAGGTTAAAGAGATGACGTGAAAGATCGTCTAGAAATTCATAAAGAAGATGTAGAAACTCCAACGTTTCGGAGAGTACACAAAAAACTCTGTTCGTCATCAGACAGAGAAAAACAACATGAGAGTCCGGACACACCTCAGGGGGGCAGACTACCGTCATCTAGTTAGTAGAAGACTAGAACACGACGGCAGTGAACGTCATAGAAACGTCGCGGGTACATTTGTTTACTCGGTTAGAAGACTTTATTCATTCTCTACATCGAGAAGGACTACATCCTTTATGATACTATAATTTAAATGTCTCTAGGAATTTTTCTAGGCAAATCATTACTAACGCAGTTTATCACTACCACTCTAGAATCATTCCAACAATATTAGTCAAAGTATTGTCAAAAAAGTCTCTAGAATTTTTCTAGGGAAATCATTATACCCCAATTTACCACTACAACTCTAAAATATTTATAATATTATTAGACAAACAACAACGCCGAAGTATCGTACGGAAAAGTCTCTAGAACGTTTATAGACGAAACATTACTGATCTAAATATTTGTTAAAATTCTAGAATCATTATAACATTATTAGCCAAAGTACTGCCAGGAAAAGTCTCTAGAATTTTTCTAGACAAATGATTCCTTAATAAATATATCGCTAAAACTCAGGAATGTTTATGAACAAAAGAAAAACTTAGGCCGAAGTTTGTTAGGGAAAATTCATCTAGAAATTTTCTAGAGACATGAATATCTATTACGAAGGAAAATATTTCTAACGTAGTTCCCTTTGCATTTATGTTTGTGAAGATGATCATTTTGAGCAGTTATCATATTCCATATATATTTTTCATTTGTTTACAATATGAATATGATATTCCAGTCGTTCTTTTCTTCCCTCAAGCTTCCTGACTATTTTGGAGTTTCCTGTATATACAGCAAGGATTTTCTTCCCTCTACATCCCTACATTTTTTGGTATGCTGATTATCGCAGACATTCCCATTTATGGCTCTATGTTCACCGTGGCAACGTTGTCCATGTTCTTTTCACATGGATTATTGTTTCAACAACTAATGGAAGAGATAAACAACAAAAGAGATTTTTAGTCAGGGACTCGAAGTCGTTATAGAGCGGTTGGTCAATTTTTCGGAATTCATGATTACGATGGGAAGCGTAATAATTGCATCGGGCGAGAATCGAACCTGGGCCGCCCGCGTGGCAGTTGAACATTCTACCACTGATCTACGCAATAACAAGAAAGGATCTTCTACAAACTATTAGAACTTGAATCTTTAAAAAAACACCACTGTCATAATTTAGTCTCCTATTCATTTTTGTAATGCCAACATTTAACAAAATACTTATTTTTTTCTACAAAGCACTTTCTAATAATTATTAAAAATCTGTGTATGGGCTGCAAATACGAGCCTTCGTCTACAATTTAATTCTGTGGAGTAGCACCTTCCAGTTGAGTGATGTTGGCGGTCCAGGTTTTAGATTCTTTGAACTAGCGTGGCTTCTAGCCTCATTTCATTAATTGAACAGGATTGCCTGGGTATTCATTTAACCCACCTTATCTCAGTCCGCAAACGTAACTGATTTCTATCTATAACCTTAAAATAACACGAAACTAGATTATAAAAATATTTTTAGCTTGAACTGTAAAGGAACGAAGCTATCATAAAGACTTCCATTAGTAGAAATCAATTACGCGGTTCTTAGAAGACTACCCTCTCTGTGACGTATTTATTATAAAGTGAAATCAGTGGAAATGAGGGTGAGAAAAACTGATTCACCCTCATCATATCATTTTAATAACACAGCGTCATAAATTGTGGAATCGATATCGATAATTCTTTATACTTTTATTAGTAATCCCGGTATGTAATATTGCTTATATTTTCCCTCATCCTATTTCATATGATTTCAAAAATGTATACTTAAAATTCTTTATATCACT
Organism: Zhengitettix transpicula; assembly: GCA_037074705.1. Lineage (NCBI taxonomy): Eukaryota > Metazoa > Arthropoda > Insecta > Orthoptera > Tetrigidae > Zhengitettix > Zhengitettix transpicula. The sequence goes on along the minus strand of CM073592.1, from coordinate 5,339,195 downwards.
ATTTATGTATACTCTTAAACATCTAGGGGATTTATGCATCCCTCATTCTATTCGCATTTGTAAGTAAGATCAATTTCCTCCTCCGAGGACAAATGGAACTGATATAATTTATTCCTTTATACACCCGTAGCAGCCATGTTGTAAGTAAGAGCTCAACTTGGCATTAAAAGGATATTGGGAGTATCAGTGTTCAGCTCAACGACCCCTTAAAAACATTATATTGATCCTTCCCCCATTATGTTTGCTTGTCACCCTCTTACAAGGGTTCTAGGGGTGTATTTCCCCATATCACAGTGTTTTTGTCCCTGTACTATAAGTCATGCGAATATCGTAAGTTCGGTTTAAATAACTCCATGTGCTTATTACTGTATGGGGAACACACACACATGAATATATATATATATAGAATGTCTCATTGGCCAGGATAATAACTAGGGGTTGGAGTGTTGCATGTTGTGGCTAAATAAATTTCCACAGCTTTTCGTAAATACTTCCCTTCAATTTGAACCATAACGGTTCTACTTTTCTATTTCCATGACCACAGAGGCAAAAATTGAACCGATAATTTTCTGCACTCTTTCCAATGATTCTAAACGCGGTTTTCCCCTCTAGGGAATTCGCCGCAGTGTATTTTATTATCAACTTCGCGAAAGTTGACTACATCGGCTGCATTTTTTTTGCAATTTTCCCAATTTTTAAAAAAATACACTCACAAAATATGAAAAATTACCGTAGTTTCTGTCTCGTCACTCACATCAATTTCTGTGGAAAGTTTAAAACTTCTTCTTTTAAGTACAGGCGACTTAAATTAGTTTTCTCAACCATGGCACAATATCGCAAGTAACGATTGATGTGGGATACGTTGAATATAGATCGACTCCGCCAACAATTCTTAGGTGTAAAATTTAGAACCAAATGGAGCAATTTTGATTGAAGTTGGTCCAAAGTCGTACAAAATATTTGACAATGGTTGTGCTTCAGTTCAGGATGAAGCAGCCAAAATGAGATTAGTTGAGAAATTAATATTTTTTTTTGTAAATGTGTAATGGTTCTCGACCGCAGGTTGATGTTGGGCCTCCTTGGCTGACGAGGACGCGACTGTACGCCGTGTTTTTTTCCCCTCTCTTATTATTCTTCGTCTTGTCCGTCCCTCTCCCCTCGGGTCATCACTCAAGTGCTGGACCTCTTTTCATATTATAATAGCTATTACGGTAATGAAAGCACGCCTCCCACGCGCGCGACAACACCGACGCTGCTCTCGATATGGAACGCGGACAACCAACGCCTCTCCTCTCATCCTAGTAGTATTTATCTTCGCATATCACACACACACACACACAGAAAGCCGCCGCCAAAAAGCCGCGGCCGTATTATGGTAATGGATCGCAGCTGACAACCCAACCCCGTGTTACAAGGGGGTCAAAGACCCTTCCCGATGATCCTCCCCCCCCCAGATCAGCAGACAGCGCACCTGGCTATGAGGCAGAGATAGTGATCCATTGTGACGTCATCGATCGAAGCCCTTCGTCTAAGGGTTATCGGGAAACAGAAACGATTATCAGGTTGTCTGTCCCGCATAGTTTCAACATTCTAAGGTGATGTCGCAACGTTGTTGGCTCCCAACGTGTGACTATTTTTTAAGACCATTGTAGTTGTAGAGCAATAATTTTAGATTTAGAAACTAAACTAAATTTATTGTTTTGCACTTGCTCATAGTTCTATTATTATTACTTTTATTGTAATCATCAGATTTTTCACATTTAAGTAACGGTTAAAATTATTTTAAGTGGCAAATTTTATTTCTTAGTTTTTTCTGAAAATAAAAATTTGGCTAATAAACTTGGGCTCCCACAGATTAGGGGCGGGGGGAGAAAGGATTTAGTGACGTCACAACGTGTTTACCCGAATCTTAAGACTCACACCAAATTTTAAATGATTTAAAATGGAAGAAAAATAATTTATATAAAAAATTCTTAAACTTCGTATTACAACTTCATTTATCTACTCATTTTTCTATTTTGTTGGGTATTTTTATTACGACTTTTCAGAGTTTTTCCTCAATTATCCAGATTTTCTATTTTATATATTTTTAATTTACGTAATTTCTAATTTATATTTGTTGGGGGTTTGTTTTTGTACTTTACATATTTCGTCACCCGTGTATCAATAGTATCATAGATTCCAAATCTGACAGCTCATTTGTTTCGCTTCACATGGTTGCCACGTTGCCTTCCAAATCTTCGCTCCTTTCACACGTAGTAATTCCTGTAATTAATTTCCTTAATTTTTCGGTGTATAAACCTTTCTTGCTGTGACGTCAGGTGGATTAATTTTCATCAGATTTAAATATAAATGCCAATTTTTTGTTGCCTTCTTCGTATCAGTTCTTTTATTAATTTTTTCTTCTTCTTTGAAATGCAATGGATTCCTTACCCTGCGTCGATCTCTGTTCTTTCGCCCCCGCTCCTCCATTCCGTGACTCAATCTCTCTCTCTCTACGGAATAATAGGCAACTATAAATGTAACAAAGTAGGTTAAAATGCAGCAATGCGGAACATTTTCTTATGCGTTGACTCCGCTGCCTCTTTTAACACGGACCTTCTTCATTGACTGGATGACATTTTTTCCCCCCCTCCTTCATGAAGTCAATGGAATTTTTTTCCAGACAGTTTTAGCCGTAAAATAAATTTTCCTGTCTTTCTATCACAGTTTTCCTCCAGATTTAAGGAGTCTTAACTAGTGCCAACTGGGTTTAGTTCTTCATTGTCCATAATGTCACATTCTTAATTAAATAGCCCCATAATTTATCATTAGTCAGATAACGGAATAAAAAGTATAATTTCTTCAATCTATATATTTAAAAGTTGTGAAAAACTTTCGGTGTTCGCACATTAATTTCTTATTACAAAACGTTTCTCTGTAGAATTCCTACAGTAAAAATATAAGACTTAAATTAAGTGGATAAAGCAATTTATGACCAATTTCAGAAAATTTATTTATTAAACTAAAAAAACAACGTTTCTGTTTCGTGTCTGTACCATCTTCACGTCTTTTATAATTATCACTAAATATTGAAAGCTATTTGACACTATTTTCACTAAATTTAGGAAATTATTCTTAACACACTAATGCGGTCGTGACAAAACTCATTTAGTGATGATTAGATCAGACCTGAATAAGGCACAAACACTTACTGAAACGTTTCTTTTTAATGTAATAAACAATTATTTTTAAAATTGGTCATAAACTGTATTATCTAGTTCGTTTAAACAGACAAAAATATAACCTTTTAAATTAAATAAATTAACGAACTTTAATTAGAGACATTTTGAAATGTATTATTCAATATAAAAACGACATTTCAGCACCTCTTTGTACTTTAATCGCGTCCTTACGATTCTATGGTTAGTTTTCCCTGATCTATTCATCCAAAGTTTCTACCATTAGTATTAAAATCGGTCTTCCGTGTCTCAGTCACGTCTAAGGTAACTTTGTTACCTTTTGATTGAAACAATCGACAATAGGTGTTACAACAATGCGTTCGACGTAAAGGTCGATCACTTCAAACTGCGAATTTCTGAGTTGTACATCGAAGATGCCATGGGACGATAAGTTGTTGTTTTCAAAGGAAAAGTGCGCTTGGTATATTCATGTAAGTGTTTGAACTTGAACGGAAATTGTGAAGAACAGTTGAACTTGCGCGGTAGATTTTAAGGAGTTGAATTCCCTATAAACAGTGGAAGATAAAATAAAAGGGCGAAACATTGGCCATTCGTCCCTCCAGTACTAAGTCTACAGCTGGAGCTCTAAATTATTCCCTCCTGTTTCCCTTGAAATCGAAATTTTATCACCCCCTAAAAACGTTGTAGCTATTTTCTCTTATTTTCTCTTACTTTTCCCACCTTACAACCACCAACTTTGTCTCAATTCTTTTCTCTCGCCTTCCTTCAGTTTGGCATCAATTTTTTTTCTTTTTATTTTCTGTTCATTTATTTTAACTATGCATTTCAGTTAGATCCTTGACCACACCACAGACTACGGAACGGTCTCCCAGGAGAAACGTCCCTAATGGTGTTTTACCAATCCTTCGTCAACAACATGTCAAAGTCCAGACTTTCACAAACAATCCCCACACGAAATAAAAATTTACGGTAGCTTCAGAGGCCGAGGATTCATAAAGTTGGTGGTGGAAATATCGAAAAAAAATAAGATGAACATGAAGAACGAAGATCGAGCCAGAAGAGCAACCAACATAAGGAAATTGTATGAAGTCGTGGGAAACGAAACAGAATGAGAGAAGATACTTGCAACGTTTCGAACCACTAGGAAACTCTGGCTTCAGGGAAAACAGGGTAAGATAATTTAGAGCTTGAGTACTGAAGTTTTTGGCAAAAGGCTTGTGTTTAAACGAGTCTGTCACCCTCCAACCCCTTAAATGTAGCCACTAATGTGTACAGCTTCTTTGAATCTATAACCTAATAATTTTTATTTCACAACGATACTAAGAATCTACCTTTCTGGACCAAGGAAGGTAAACGGTTTCTCTGGAGTTCGTGTGTTTAGGAACGTGGGTGTGAAAGACAGATTCTCTTGTTTTGCCATTCCAAGAAATCGAAAGACGTTTCGACACACGAACTCCGCCAATCGTCGTGATTCTACGGTGGTGAGGGAAAATAAACTGAATGAAGAAGACGAAAAAGTAAGAAGGTTGGAGCATCAGTGGACTAATCATCTAAAACTGATCCAGGCGTTAACTTTGACACGATCAAACTCTCAGAAAAAAATATGTGTTTCGATGCTGCAGGATCGCACGTGGTTCAGCAGGCAGCCAGGAATAACCGTCGTGTAGAGACAGACCGCAGAATTGTACTATCGTGACGCGCCACTGATCACCTTCCAACGTCCATGTTCAAAGTTTGGCTTCTGCAGTTTTGTGGAGAGTCGTCGCCATTTTCCAAGAGCGACTACTTCGTTTCCGGAGGCGATGTCCCAGTGACACGGACTCGTGAGGCGTCATTTATTCTCTTCCTGAACTCGGTCGCTGACACACTTGTTCATAATCGAGTCTTTTCATCGTAATAATGGAGGAGGGCAGACAAAAAAAAGTGACAGCAATCGTGGCCTTGTGTTAGGATTATAAAAGGAATAATCAGAGTCGACGTCACGTCACCACCACCACCGAGACCGCAGAAACACCATTCATGACCCGGGTCGGTTTTAGTGTCGCATAAAAACAAGATGGCTGCCGGCGTACTCCGTCTGTGATTCATTACAATGTCATGGAACGAAAACAATCACGTCAGTGGCCTGGTAGAACTCTACAATTGCGGTTTTAGTTTCTCTCGGAGTGGAGTGACGAAGGTTTTCTACGGTTTGTCCTGCATCACTTTGAGGCAAATGCCGGGTAGTATCCTTAAAATCCCAGGTGCCCATAGTTAACCTTGCTCTACCCTTCAGCATCCCCCCTTTCAAATCCCTTCGATTGCCATTCAGTGGGAGTTGCCACCCTCATGTAGCCTGTTACTCTAAGAAACAGAAGCAGGTATCTGAGAGTCAAGCTCTCGCAGAGTAGGGGGAAGCTACCTACGGGGAATTACAGTTCCCCTTGATCAGCTATGAGAGGAGCGTGCTCCTGTAATGCAGACGTTGGAACAGTCGGCCAGCTGCCAGCAAGCCTAGTCGAAGCATGGAGACGGGAATGTTGCCTCCCCCACCTGCAGCAAAGTCCAAACTCCAGTCATCATCAGGAAGGGCGTGGGACGAGTACCGAAAGACCCGACGGGTTTCTCTAAAGGGTTTATTCTACATCGCATACAGATGACCGGTTACGATCCTTAAACAAAGGGGTCTTCCATGCAGTCCATTCCACATTCCCACTTTCTGTACCTTCCTAAAAGGGTAGAGTTGACCGCGTGGATCAGTGGCCGTCTTCATTCTTTCTATGAAGAGGGTTTTCAAAATATGGTTTCCCTTTATGAAAAAAGGCCAGAACAATGGTGGCAAATATGTGGGGAAATAGTTTAAGAAAAGCTTTTCCGTGTAAAAATAAATTTTTGTATTGTTATGTAATTATTCATTTCCGGACCCATGTTGTATTACACTTTTTTTTCATATCTCAGTAAGAGGAATCCACTTCTCAAAATTTTGGCGTTCAGGTTTTTAATTTATACATATATATTCTTATCCGGTTCCAAAACCTAGAAGCTTCCTCATTACCCACTTATGACGTATAAAATTTATTTCATGTGCAGGTGATATTGAAACCTCCTATTTCTTCATTTCAAGGTTAACAGGGGAAAAAAATTGTGTAAAATATTGAAATTAGGAAAATCGGAAGGCCAAAAACTTTTGGACGTCATGGGTCACGGACGAGCGACAGGTTGGACGATTGGTAAAGCTGCAGCCGTGGAATGTGTTGTTGAGGAAGGAAGGAAGGAAGCTGGAGGCGGAGACGTGCCGGGCCCCCGCCCTGCCCGTGCAGCCGCGACCAATGGTGACTGGAAGCCCCCCCTTCCAGAGACCCGGCCCCTGACCCCCCCTTCCAGCTGCCGTGAGCCTCGCCCTCGTGGCTGCGTGCAGAGTTCTGTCACCGCGACGCCACCATGGCAGGGACTCTCAACATTCACCCTCTCTTCGCCGGATACTCCTTCCAAGGTGGGTCCACAGTAGTTCGAAATTCAGTGCCCACTTCTTTTTTCCGTTTAACCCCCATCCTCGACCAAAGTAATCAATCTAACAGTGTTACCACACACCACCCTCACCAATCCGCCGCTACTAACACACAGTAGTTGTTGATCGTGACACGCGTGGGGCAACCCGTAGATCCCCTAAATAATTGTTAGGTGACAGCGTGTCGGTAGTCAGCGCCGTTACAGGATTTTTTTTATTAGTTTCTGCCACAGTGGGGTACATCAACACACCCTACCATACCTTAGGAATTTTAAAAATAATATATATACACGGCCTCGTAGATTAAACGTGTACTGAAATGCAGAAAATGTGTCTTAACCGAGTAGGACCCCTTATATGATAGGAACATATCGCTTGTCATATAATAAATCAGATTTATTTTCCTAAAAATCTGAAAACAGTGATTCGTCTCTAGGATAATCATCCATTGAATAAATCGTAAAATCAAATTATGCCCCTCACTCTCAACACTTAAAATAAAATATATAGGCCTATACAGGATATATCAGAATACAAATCTTAGAAAAAAGATAGTTGTTTCCCTTTTTTTTAAAAAAAAGTGTGTTAATAAACACTAAACTTACTCAGTTACACTATCACTGTAGTAGTCACATTAATGGTAACCAGAAATTCCCTTACAGCCGTCATGACGAATTAAAATGACTCCCGAATTATGGAAATTTTTTTGTAATGTATAAGACAGTGATTTTTCCTTTCAAGGAAAAAAGTTACTCAATGACAAATAATAGTAGGTCATTCAAATCTTCATCGGATAAACTTATTGATCAGTCTTGATCAGGGACAAAAGTTTGAAACCCTTCCTACCCCCAACCAAGATCTGCACCAAATGACTGTCGTGATCCAAAAAATTTGGTGCAATTTCGTTTATCCAAATCAGAAATAGGGATAAATCTAAAAATCATTTTAAAATTGACGTAATCAATTATTGCAGATACGTACTAATTTTAAATATTAACCGGGTAAAATAATTTTTTAGAGTACTTTGTATTGATACTACTACGTATACATTTAGAATGATTGGCATCCAGGTTGGAGTTAATTTAGTTAAACGCGTAGTTTAGATTCTAATATGTTTATTTATTATTTAAGTGACGTAGGTTTATCACAAGTAACAATTCTTACCGGATTTAATCATCCCTGTATTCCGTCTTAAATGTAGATAAAATATTTACAAGTAAATATGGTGGATATTGAAGGTTAGATTTAATTACTAACAATGTTAAAACTGATCCGAAACAAACTCCACAGTGTCAATTTTTTTTAGTGTCCTCTAATTTCTTGTTTATAAAATTGGATCGTGAAGAACCTGAAACGGAAACGTATTTAAAAATCTTATTAGACACTTTAAATATGCCACGTATAAACGATTTTACCCCTCTACTTTTGTCTTGATCATGGGAGGAGACAGAATTTTCATCATAAGGATCATTACACACTTTGAACGACCCCGAAAATGTAAAGTAAATAAACGATCAAAGTCAGCTAAAATATCGATAAACTTTACCTATTTTAAATCGGTAACTTAGAATAAATGTAACATTGTATCTGAGTGGCAACATTTTGGAATAATGTGTTTGTATCTTAGAATTGTAATCCAAATTTATTTGAATGTCCTCTGGAAACATTATGATTAAAAAAAAACTTTTTATCGGAGGAATAATTTCTGCAGTTTCCCATTTTCTGTGCATTTTAAATAGTAAAAAAGGTTGACCCTCTCTGTTCTGCGCCTGAAGACTAAAGTTTGGACAATCCTATTCGCCCTACTATCTTCAGTCTCGTCTGGTCCATCAACAATCCGGTTATTACGCAAAAATACTTTTTAATCATGTACCATTTGAAACAATTGGTATTTCGCTTCCTTTTGTCTTTGATACACCTTTTTATTTTTGACAGTTAATCGGTAACCACCATTCAAACATTTGTGTTCCAATAACTCTTCCACTTAAAAGTAAATTTTAAATTAATTAGGGATCCCACTCATAAAAACATGTCAAAGAATGAAATTTTTCACCTGTTTGTTCTTGTTTCTGAAAAGGTTGACAAACATTAAAATATTGCACGTAGTCCTTAAAGTAAATATTCACTTTTTATGCTAAACAGGCTTTGAACTTCGTTTAATTGAATTTTAAGAAGCAAAATAGACTCTAACTTCATCATCAAATTGGAGAAAAATAGGAATATTAGAGAATTATATTAAGAAGTATATTAGCAGAATAACCAACTTACTGTTAAAATGTAATGAATAAAAAATTTATTTGAATAGGAAGATGTGTCAATAATTTTAAATAAACCCAAAAATCAGAAAATGTAAAAATCAGAGAATAATAAAGCAGGAAATGTAATAATCAGGAAATGCAGTAATCAGGGAATGCAATAATCAGGAAATGCAATAATCAGGAAATGCAGTAATCAGGAAATGCAATAATCAGGAAATGCAATAATCAAAAAATGTAATAATCAGGAAATGCAATAATCAGGAAATGCAACAATCAGGAAATGTATAAATCAGGAAATGTATAAATCAGGAAATATTTAAATTTGAAACTGTATAAATCAGAAAATTAAATACAAACATGTAAGACAATTTGTGTGAAGTAAACGAGAAAGTTTAAAAATAAGAAAATCTAATACTTGTGTTAAGAAAATTTAATTTTTGAAAGGGTTCGTACCTTATTATTTTAACGCTATACAAATTTAAGTTCCATCACATCTTAAGGAACAATGAGTCATTGTTACCAGAGTAGAAAGGCTACTTACTGTATAATAATAAGAATTAATTTTTTTTACAATTTACTCTACGAAACGTTGGATTTAATTCTAGTGTTATTGTTCGTAAGGAAGTTTCGTCTTTCAATTTAATTTCGAAATCAAGTCTAGGTGTTTTCGTTTTAGTAAATTGTCTTCTTCTTAGTGATTTATTACATGTTTATTTTTTTTACTTTCTGTTTAGTGTTTTGCTCGCTTCATAGTTGTCTTTTCACCTTTTTTAGGGTACCCGATCTGCAAGTAAATTCTTCCTCTCACTCGTAATTGCTATTCATGGATTTTTTTAAAAATATTTGCATAACAGCTTGTTATTAGTCAGGCTGCAGTTTGTTTGTTAAATATTAACTGTGATCCCGTTTCCTTGTTTTTTTTTGGGTGTTGTGGATGCATTACGAGGGTGTGATTGATCGTCCCGTGAAGCGTTCAGATCGAGTCGACGTGAAAGGGGCCGACAGTTGGGCTCTGTTCACTTGAATAACACCAATCGACTGCGGATAATTGGGGAATGCGCGTGCGCTCGCTCCATCCAGCTGCGACAGAGAAATCATGAATGGGAGGAGCGAGCGTGGGCATCAAAATAATAATTATCGCGGGCGAGCACGTGACTCAATATCGTCGCTAATGTGGAGCGTCGCCGCGCGCGCACGTGCTGCCCTCATCAGCATGAACGCTCACGTCGTCCCAGTCGTCCCAGTCGTCCCAGTCGTCGACGTCGTAATTGCCTCGGAAAACAGAGAGGCGCGATTGAACGTTTGACCTCATTCTCACAATCCGTTTCGGTTTTTATATAAGAAGAAGAGCCGGAGTACAGGAATGTTTGTGTGACCACCGCGGGTGTTGATGTCCATAACCCCACACGTCCAGAGCAGAATTTAGCTTTCATTGTCCCAATAAAATAAAACAAAACAAAATCAGCCAATAAAGCCAGAAAATTGGAGATTTTATTCTTAATTTTGAAAAACTCTTAATTAAATATTTTCAACACCAATCCTTAAGTTTCATTTTTATGAGGTTACTAACTATAACTTTTTCTGATTTTCGAAATTCCATTCAATGCCATATAGTATGGAATATATAAAAAATAACTTTTCATGGCCGTGTTGAAGTCGAGTATTGAAACAAATTAATTAAATTAAATGATTTGGAAAATGTATAAAATTTATGTATAATATTCCAAAATCATTATACGTCTACAGAAGTCCTATATTAAGGGACAAACGTTGTTGAAGTTGTATTAATTAGTTTCTGATTGTGAAATATATATATATATATATATAGGGTAAATATATAAAAAGAAGTTATAATGCATGATTTTTGGTCCTTAATTACCTTTAAGGAGAAGAAGTTATATTGCCCCATTTTAGTCCACATTTGTCCTCAGGCAATTTAACTTCGATATATAATTATAAATTATTAATCGATTTTCACAAGTCAGAAAAACACTTATACAGCTGCAACAACGTTTCGTCCTTGATTTAGGACTTCTTCAGGTGTGCAATGGATTTAGAGTATTATGCATTATTTTTTAAATTGCAAAATTTTTTTGATTGAATGAATTCTGCAGCTGCCAATAATTTTGAAAACCATAGAATTAATTTAGTTCAACTTTTTAATGATATAGTACCTGATAAGTTCCCAATGTTGGGACGAAACGTTGAATTCAGTTTCTGATATATAATTTGTCAATTTTAATTGCAAAATTTTATGTTTGGATAAGGGAGTTACTGTAAGTTCTTTTATTTTAGAAAACACCTTGAATATTCAATCGTGGCAATTCTTCACAAATGGACCAGTATATTAATTATATAACGAAGTTAAATTTCCTGATGAACAGTTGTGGACTAAAATCGGGCAATATAACTTCTTCTCCTAAAGGGTAATTAAGGACCAAAATCATGCATTATAATTTATTTATATATATACTCTATATATATTTCACAATCAGAAACTAATTAATACAACTTCAACAACGTTAATATAGGACTGTAGATGTATAATGATTATGGAATATTATACACAAACTTTATACATTTTCCAAATCATTTAATTGAATTAATTTCAGTTTCAATTCTCGACTTCAACGAGGCCATGAAAAGGTATTTTTTTATATTCCATACTATATTTCATATAGTATCTAACGAGGGCCAAAAGTTTTTTTTCTTCTGGTTGTATTAAAATCAATTTTCCTCACTTGGCAACAGTGTTTTTGGTAAAGGGAAAAATTAGAAATGTTGGATCTGAATATTTACCATGGTGATAATTCAATCTACTTTGTCTGAAGTGCGGTTGCTTTTGTTGTTGGTTATAGTTTTCTACCATTTATAGATATGTTTTCTTGACAATTACGTAACAATTTTTCGTTTTTAGGGTTATAGAAAGTAGGACCTGAGTTTTGGCCCAATTCTGATTCGTCGATAATGTTCACAAGGATACAACTTAGGTTTATATTTTCTTGTATCTGCTAAAATTCTTATAAATATTTCCAAGGATTTGTCTTTAATATGAAAATAGAAATTACTCGTTTAGTATGTAACTTCTGTTTGTCAATATTATTTGATTCACCTCTATCAATATTTTATTTAAATATCCAAAGGCCCTTTAGTTCGTCTTATAAATACATTTTTAATTTTATTAATTACACGTTTCCCAGAGATTTTAATGTGATTTTAAATTGGGTTATTTATCCATTCAGCGATGATGAGAGACGTTTCATGATCCTCTTTAATATTCATTACTTTTAATACGTTAATAAAGCAGTCGTTCATGAGATAGGTAATTATGATTATAAACTGATAAGACTGATCGTTATATTCTGTTTGAATATTCTGTTAAAATCGTATCTTATTCCTCTCAAAAAGGTTATTTACTGTCACAATTGTCAATTATCGAAATTATTACGAAATTTTTTTAAAGTAAAAATAAGTGCATTTTTTACTTGGAAAGGTCAATGAAGACTTTAAGTTTGATTGTAAAAATATGGTTGAAGTAAGTTCTGAAGAGATGAAAAAATACAATCCTGTTTAAAAAGTCCTCTGCGACAAGTTGAAATATTTTCCTATCAATTTTAAATATTTAATATTTATTCAGTCTATAATTTATAATCACGTGTTTAATTAGGCTTCTGTAAGTTGAATTAAAATTTTTTATTTAAATAAAAAACCCTTTTTTATATACTTGAAAATGTAGTTTAAATATAATTATATTTTATGTTGTCCTGTATGGTAATGATACAATTTTATTTATGTATTTAATTAACCACGTTTTATCCAATTTAAAATTTATCACATTAATAGTATTTCAGAATGATACAAATTGTCATTTATATACTTTCTGATTTATGTGTTTTCTGATTTGTGTGTTCCCTGATTTATGTTTTTTCTGATTGTTGTTTTCCATTTATCCGCATAGTTATTTGATCTCTTATCCATATTTATGGAAAATTCACGAATATTATTATTAATATATTTTCTTATTCATACACTTAATGATTATATTTTTAAATATATTTATTTTCTCATGTTTGTATTTTACTAGCTCGAATTTTCTTTTCATTTAATGATATAATGAATTATTTTAATTTTACTCCTCCAGAAGAAAGGCTGTCAAATATAAATCACACACGTGCCTCGTTGTCTCCTCGGGCAATGTTCACCATTCAATAACGGATCTATTTAAGAACGTCGGCCATTCTCCTCGTCAGCTTGATGGTTTTTTTAAAACATTAACACATGTTACGTTAGAATCGTTATTAAATCTCTCCCTATAGAGTTAGCCCCCTCCCTCCCCTCCCCCAATGTAAGCTCCATGAAAGGTCAAATAACAAATCAGCCAACCCTTGTCCAGACCTTCCTTCCGGATTCATAATTTTTCGCTGTTTTTCCACTGTACCCACCCTTCCGAGCTTTCCATTTTAAATTTAGATTTCCCCTCACTGATGGTTGATTGAGTTCACCCCTTGATACTATTAATGGCTCAGCTATTCCCGTTTCACATTCGCCGCCCTTTAATTTTTAATATCCTTCCATCAAAAGAACTTCGTTTACTTTTTCTGAACACGTCTCACACTACATGACATTATCATATAATTTCCTAGTAACGAGTGACAATTGTGTCCGTGTTAATTACACACTCAATTTTTTCTATAGTTTCTGATGTTATAAAACTAAATGACAATTATATTTGAATAATTTATCACTGCCATTCTCGTGTCGAATGTCTCTTCCGCAAGACATGAAAGAACGTCACTCATGTAGTGGCTCTAGACATGACGGTGGTTGATGTCACGATTTTAGGCAATATCATTCGTAGTAACTGAGGCGTAACACTGCAGTGTCACAATCTCTTACCAAGGTGAGGAACCAAGCGACGATCATGACTTGATTCATCTTCTGGTCGTGCGGAATCCAACATAGTCTCCACTCGTTGGACCTTGACGTCATCTTTGGTTAAACGATTCTGACCTAAGTTTCCAACAAGACTGATTATTTCACAAAAGAATTATTGAGACATTCAAAGCGGACATGAAACCGTTGAGGCAGGAATTGTTTCTAATATTTTATTAATTTTCCACAAATTACTCAATGCTGCTGCGAACTTGACTACAAAAGAGAATCCGTGACACTTTCGTCCTCCGGATGTGTCAATAAGACCACCATGAAATAATCTGTCCACCATGAATATGACTCCAGACCACTATCTTTACGTGAGTATTGATCATCTGGATTTTGGTCTTTAATTGCGTTCATTGATGATTCTGGTGCCTTGAGAAATGAATCAGTAGTGTCGACGATCATTTTCACAATATTCGACTAAATCCCATAACACATCGAAATGTGACTTCGACACATGGCTCAAATTCTCTGACCCACACATCATAATGACCTCTAATTTCACACAGAATGTCTCTCCTACAGTGCTGTAGGTTGGAATGATCAGTGATGCAACCGTCTGCACAGAATTTCCTCCCTCATTTCGCGAGGAAAAAGGAAGGAAAACCGACAACAGGTGGAATCAAAAACTTTATTGGACATCTTCGAAGATCAACCGTCACACTTGGTCTGTCTATTGACGTTTTCGGTTTTCCTTGGTCTTTGAGTTTCATACATTTTTATTTAGTTACTTATCACCACTGCTTATTTCTGATTTTAATCTGGATTTTTTGCGTTTAAGCCGTGACTCAAATTAATATTGCGCTACTTCCTGTACTTCGCGCATTGTTCTGGAAATACGTTCTGAACGACTACGGAGGCGGCAGGTTTCTTTTTTTTTGTCCTTGCCGTGCGATGACATGGTCACCTTTGAGGCTATTATCGTAGGAACCATTTTGCATAACGGGACCTCCAGAATTCTTCCTCGTCCTTGCTAAATGTCTCCAGGCGTCGACTTTGTGGAGCAGAAGAAGAAAAATAAAAGAAAGAAAGAAGAAAAAAACACGCAGGTTAAACCTCGCCTAAGCAAAAGCTCAGAAACAGATTCTAAAAAATTAAATGAAGTAATTAATCATGATATTTCAGACTAAGGAGTAATATAAAATGGATGATTAATATCGCAATTTGTTGAATGTATTTGTTCCTGCTAAGAAGTTTGTCGTTGCTGGTAGTGGTAGCAAGGAAAATAAACGTGAAACTGATAGGAAAAGAGTAATTAATGTAGTTGATAGCTGGCTCTGGAAAATTAAATAAGAATTTTTGAGACACACTGTAAACGCAAAAATTATAATTCAGTGCTTGTTTAACACATTTATTAAAAAAGAAATGGACCTTCTTATGTACGCTACGTCATCTTAATTGCGTATAAAAAATCCTTAACGGAGGTATATTTTTCTTTATATCTTCAAAATTTCCCTTTACCAAGAATGGTATTTTTCGCCCAGTTTTCCTTGGTCTTTCTTATTACTTTATTTACGTTTGTTGTACGCTACGACTTCTTCTTTACGTTTACAATATTTTCTTTACGGATCAATATTTTCAAACGATTACAATATTTTCTATACGGAGGAATATTTTTCCAATTAAATTTTTCCTATGTTCCCTTCAATTAGTCATGTCTCAGGTGCGGAACCTTACTTTATTCTCTGTTTATAATTTTTCATTCAGAAAAAAAATTTTTTTTTACAAAAAATATATTCTACCCTTTCATACTAGTCTATTCCTCGATTAGTTTCCTTTTTCAACCATTTGTTTGTATTTATTATTATTTTTTTATCTAATCGCATTAACATAATTGGAGACTGTTTTTGTATTTTATTAGTTTTTATTCGGTGTATTTGTCTTTTTTCATCGTTCGCGTTACCGATAAATCTTTTTTTCAAGACGATTTCAATCTAACGTTTCCTTTCAGTAGATTTATTCTTTCTGTGTTTTACTTTTTACATGTTTGTTTCTAAACTTCGCAATCAGTCGATTCCTGTTCGTACTTTTTATTATTATCCTTTACTGTGCTTAGTTTTGTGATAATTATTTTCTGTATTTCTCAACAATAGTTCCTTATTCACTAATGCCATCTATACAAGACATCCGAAGAGTTTGCCATTGGTTTTAATTCCTTATACATTTATATAAAGAAATTCAGAAGAAGAAACTTTTTTGCTACTAATTAATGCAATATCGTGATTTATTATAAGTAAGAATAAACATATACAAAAATTATATTATTGTTTCCTGTCACTGATTGAAGAACAGCGAGGAAACATAAAGCGGAACGGAGCTATAATAATTTTTTTCTCTCTCTTTAAAGACTTTCACTTCGTTATCGCAAAGGTTAACGTCACTCGCCAGCCGCAAGTAGTAAACATTTCTTACCAATAACCTATATTCTACGTCTTCATTCAACCTAAACTTTTTAGGTTGTCTAACTGTGATTTTAGAGAAGAAAATAAGATAGACGAAAAAGAAAGAGTTGTGGGAATTAAACAATTTATCAAAACAGAAGAAAGACCAAACGAGAAAGTAAACGAGAGACTAAGGAAAACAAACAAGAACGAGAAATACGTGAAATAAACGATCACAATTAACGTTTCTAAGGACAAATTTACACAAGTAATTAACGACCCGTTTAACGGAAATTAATTTTGAATAATACATAATTGAAAAGGGAGAAGACATTTCAATCAACTGTTAGCGAACTTTGCGAATACTAGAGACAGACTGAAATAATATGACAAAAGGTAACACATTACAAATAATATTTTCACAAGATTCTTTGTATAGTTTAAATCTTTGGCCATTTTAATTCACTCTACCTTTAGTCTACAACATCTCGTCTTTATATTCTTTGTATGTAATCTGATTGCTGATAAATAAAATATTTAAATAAGTTCTTTGCAAGTCTTTTTTTACCTTTAGCTACATTATTTCAAGATGTGTTTGTGTTTATAACGTTCGTAATTTTTTTTTACCTTTGGATATGTTATTCCAGTCTGGCTCGAGTATTCACAAAGATCACAACAGTTGATCGAAACATCTCCTCACTTTTAAATTATGTATAGTTCATAATTAATTTCCGTTATACGGGTCCTTAATTACTTGTGTTAAAATGAGGTGAAATCTCTAGACTCTCTCTAGGTTTGAATTTTTCGTTTTCCCTTGAAATGGGCTGAATTTTTCGTCTCACTATTAGAAAACGCTGGCGTTATATTCCTTATCTTCTTTCATGTCAAATAATTGCTTCTTCTATTCATTTCGTTCACTCCTTGTTATTAAATATTTTCAAATAATTTTCTTGCACTTACTTTTCCCCCCTTTTATTTCACTATGTTTGTTCAATTTCTTCTTTTGACACATTTTTTCTTTCGCTCCGTTTCCTTTACTCTCCTCCAAAGCCACACATAAAATGGAACACTTCTCTAAAATTGGTCGAAGATTTCCCGGGTATCGACGTTGGTTATTCACAACATCCAACAATTACACCGGGAAAAACTACGTTCCCTATCCCTCTAGAATAAATGGAAAATCTAGATTATGTATACACTGACTCTATCTACGTCTGTGTTTCACTTCCATGGTGAATTTAAGTTTTTGGTAATGTTGGTGTTTCCTTTTTGTTTTTAAGATTCATCCGAAAAAATTTTATACAGCCTTTTCTTTAATAAAATGTATACTTTTTGAAAAGATAAATGAAACGGAGGAAATTAATAGTCTATCTGAGACACTGACGGTATAACCCAACCAAAAATATCTACTGCTGGAGTTATAATATTTTATGGAATGATGTATAAAACATATAACCTTGTGGAGCTGGAAGATTATTTTGTAAACGTTCTATATCTAAGTAGAATAAAGATAACGCAGCTACTCTCCTCTGTGCTTTCCACAGGATACGATAGTATATATAGCAAGTCTCTCCCGTGCTACTCCGTGGAACAATGTAGACGTTGTTCGTAAATTTCATAGTCTGTGACGCGGGCGACTTCCTGACCTCTGCCTGGCTATCAGATGACCCCAGAGCTCCGCAACAGAACTAATACATATATATATTATACTCGTATACTGAGTATATCTTTATGAGCGCGCATTAAAGGCGCCTAATGTGGCCGTATAAACGCCTCGGCGCGGTCCGCAGATCGTATCTGGTTCAGGGCGACCCGGAAGCCTCGCTCTCGCCTCCAGACCTGCTCCAGCTCCGTGTCTCTCTCCTTTTCCCACGAAAGCATTGCTATAAACCAACGAGAGTCTTCATACAAATGAAATTAATACGGCGTACAGAGTGAATGTACAAAAGTTTCAATACATTATTACATTAATTATTAATTAATTGAGCGCAAGAAAAACCTCCAAGAGAGATATTGGAACTTGTAATGGGTCAAGACAGGTGACAATTACTGTACTAAATTTATACGACACACGGATTAATATACCAAAAAACACACAAATGAAGAAAAAGTCATGAGTAAGAAAATAATATACTCTAAGAACGCATAACTAAGTATATAATGGCCAAAAAGCCAGAATTTATTAAAGTTTACGTTTCCACTCTTAATTTAGGAACCTCTACAGCTCTACATAATTAAAAAATTATGTGAATTTATGTAAAACAGAAAAAGTTGACTTCTTCCAGCAAATATTGTATGTAAATTAAGGAAAAATCTAAGACAATAAGAAAATTTAATTAGTATATGATAATGAGTATCATCAACTTCTGGTCATGATACAGTAATTATATTTAATAGAAGTCATTAAAATTCCTATTTTTATAATATATATAAATCATGGAAAAAGTAAAAAATAAATTATATGTAAATTAGAAAATAGTGATAAATATGTAAATCATAAACCGGAAAATTTACAACGAGAAAAATATTTATCAATCAGAAAATAAATATCAGGCATAATATCATTTAGAAAATATATGTATATAAGTCTGAAAATTAAATAAATGCAAGTTTAATGAGACAATTAATTGTATTTTTATGATATACATTAATGACAATTTTTAAATTTAAGGAAAAATCAAAGGCAAATGTAAAAGTCTCATTCCTGCATGAATCAGAAAAGAATGAACATAGAAATAAGAAAATATTAATAGTTGAAGGTGAAATTAATAAATTTAAATAAGGGTATAAAATATATATACTACAAGTTAATACGACAGACATGGACATTAAAATACCGGTTATTATTTTTAGTATTTATGTTGATGACGTTTACAAGAATTGCCTTTTTTTTGGGGGGGGGGGTTGAAAACTGAGGAATATTATGAGCACCTTCTGAGTTACTCATAGAATGAAAATATATAGGACAGAGTTTTTTTTATTTACAACAAGTTAACATGACACGTATTTGAGTTGGATACGGAGCGATAACATTCCTAATTCATTACAAAAAGTATTGGTTTTATTGTAGATTTATTTAGAAAAAAAAACTAGACCAATCAGTTTACCAAACTTCCTTCTCTCTTCCCGAAAACTGAACCTTGTGGAACGCCGTATCTTTATTTGTCGAGGTCAATAGGTGGGTAAAATGTGGGCTTCACTGTGAATGCTTGATTCGTTTTTCTTTGTTTCATATTATGTCAACAAATATAACGGTAATATTACAAGATTACAGTAATATTTTAGCCTCGCGGTTGTTTCGTTATTATTCTTATCATTTTACGATTATTTTCTCATTATTATAACGTAGCACCTTATAAAATATTGGATTAAGTCGAATGAAAGCTTCAAGCCTAACAAAAGAGAATTGGGGGTCGAAATTTGAACCTTGCGGAACGCATATCTTTACTCGTCCATCCCAATAAGATGAGGGGAAAATATGGCGACATAATTAGAATATTTAAAAATGTTTTGTTTCCAGTAAGATAAATATATTATTTACAGTTTTACCTTAACTAAGTGTTAGTTTATATTTATTTTGACATTATTACAACTGATCACTTTATCATAAGGCTATTTACCTGAATTTAATTGAAGCTTCAATCCTAACAGAAAAGATTTGGTCCGAGAATTGAACCTTGTGGAACGCCTATCTTTGGTTTCCCATCCTAAATGTTACCCAGATAAGAAAACAATCAGAATATTGTACTGTACGTTGGATTCATAATGACCTCGGCAACGTAAGTTTAAAAAAAATGCTCATATGAAAACAGACAGGGATGGAAAACTCTCAACAGAGTGAAATTCCTATGAGCAATATTTGATAATTGTTTTTCGTCCGAATAATGGCGCATTTATTTGAGCCCTGTTAATTTATTTTATGCCGTGTGTATGTTTTAGTGATGCTATTACATCATTTTTCATATGCCATATATGAGTATAGGACCTTGGAATCAGCTTCCAGTCGCTTACAGCCTCACCGCGCTGACGGTTTATTAAAGCCACAGTCGTTAAATGTACGTAACTTCCAACCATTTTCAGCAAGCAGTGAAATGCAGAATCAGTGAACCCCTCCCTGTCCCCCCTCGTACCCCCGTCCCCTCCACCTCGTTTACACGTTTAAATCCAAGCTTAATAACACCAATTCCAGCCAGCAGCTGCAGCGAAAAATCCCTTCACGGAAATTGGCCTCCTAAAAGCGCGTCACTCACGGCCTCGGACAAAGTGTGAAAAAGGGCGAACGGATATATGTTAAAAAAAAAATAATTTAAAATTGAACAGCAAGCGAGCCTATTAACAGTCTTGCTATTACGACTGAAAATTGAATTTAAACGCCTGGGTTGGCAAAACTCTACGGTAATCATACGTTTTAATGACCAATAAACGTCGAAGGTGTCGAAAAGCTGATGCGTTCTCGCTTTGGAATTGGAACAAAAAAAAAAGAAAGAAAGAAGAAGCAGAAGAAAGAAAAAAAGAGTAAAGAAAATACTGTTGTTATTACTTCCACTTGTTAACAAAGGAGTCTTATTCTATTATTTGCTCCTTCTTAACGGCGGTTTTTTTTAAAGGCTGGTGTCGGGTTTCCTTGAGAGCTGCGGCCACGGCAAAGTAAAGGGAATTGTTCCCGTGGAAAATGGAGGCACGTTAAGTTGTACCTGCTCGTCGTCAAATACTTCTGTCTGAGATAATAATAATGATAATGAAATAATTACACGTTAAAATTCTCTATTTGTACATTTTCTCTCTCTCTTATATATGTACACATGCATATTTTCAAATATTTCATCTTGTAGTTTATTGTATTAATCATTTTACTTATGATTTCACATGCTTGTATTTTTTCTCACGTTTAAATAATCCATTTCATACATTTCCTAATTTGTATGTTTTCTATTGTTAGCATTTTCTTCCGGAACTTTACATACTAAGGTATATAATATTCCTCCCTCTTCATCTAGTTCCTCATACCGCGTATAGGTTTTTACGTTAATGTTTCATAAATAAAAATAACCTCAATTAATTTATTGGAACTAGACTTTACTGATTAAATATAAAAGACCAAAACTCAACCCCCATGGGTAAATAATAAAATACCTAAATGAGTTACTTAAATAAATCAAAAGATTATGAAATGCTATATATAAATATAAAGGGGAGAATATAAACAATCTTAGAAATATATAGATCAGAAAAATTATAAACAATAAGAATGTATTAATGAGACATTTCGTAAGCCAGATTGAACGTATAGAAAAATACATAAAGATATGACACAATCAGAATCAGAAACAAATCAGAAAAATGTTTGAACCAGAAAATGTATATATCAATCAGAATGAATGTAAAATTATGAAATGATTATCGATTATATATTTTTCTGTATACGAGAACCAACATTTTTCAAAGTATTTTCCTCTTATTTATTTTTCTCTAGTTTAGTATTTTATCATTTATTTTATTTACAAATTGTATAGTGGTTAAACATTTTTCTCATTTATACAAATTCTAAATTACATACTACATTTTGGAAGTTACGCATTTACTTCTTATTATTTTTTCTCATTGAAGTATTTTTCCAAATCACATAGATTATTGTTTATTTTTATATCTTTACTTATATCTTGTTCATCTACTTTCCTTTCTCGCATATTTTTTCTTTATTCATATATATTCTCTCCTTTATTCCTGTTCTTTTTCCCTGACTTTTATAAGTAACTCATTCAGATGTTTTATTATTTACTTATATCTTGTTCATCTACTTTCTTTTCTCACATATTTTTCTTTATTCATATATATTCTCTCCTTTATTCCTGTTCGTTTTCCCCTGACTCATTCAGATGTTTTATTATTTACCTCTCTGATTATTTATTCAGATTTTTCTATTTACTGCCTTAAATTCTAATCCAACATATTTTTTTCTAATCAGCCTATAGGCATTTTTTTTTAGAAAATACCACCCTAATTAATATACAAATCCATGTGGCTATTTTGTAATATCGCAAAAAACTTAAAGAAGAACGTTGATTTTTTTTAAAATAATAACGCGCTTAAAAATAAAAATATATACGTGCAACAGATAAATTATCTAAAAGACAGACAAAAGAAGTGATGATATAAAAAAACAGAAAGCAACGTTTCTGGAAACCTTGTTCATTTCTTGGGATGCTGAAAAATCAGTTGAGCGACACAACCGCACACAATACAGTTGAGAAACTCAAAAGTACATGTATTGTGCGGTTGTGTCACTTTATTGTTCTTAGCATCTGGAAAAGTAACATTGTTTCCAGAAACGTTGCTTTGTGGTATTTATATTATAACTTATTTTGTCTGTATTTGGCTATTTCTCTTATTAATAACCTGTTTCGTAGGATGATTAAATTGGTATAAATCGTTAATGTGACCAATGACGTGTCACCGTATTACATTGAACCTGAATTTACTACTTTAAGCGAAGTCTAAATCCAATTAAACATGTTGTTGCTCCAATGTTTTGTTTCTGGTGTCTCAGCCTCAACAATCCTCAACATCAGCGACGTCGTCAACAATTTTAGAACCATCATATAGACTAACTGATTTCCCTTCCATGTCTGTACAGATCAGTGATTCTCTTTTATAGTGAGGGTAAGAGTGTGTCAGTTTGTTTCGAGAACGCCCCCGCGCTCCACACACACACACACACGTAGTTGGAGAAGATTCCGACTCATTTCCTTGCCCTGTGTGAATGGCCACTTGGCGTGTCGCTATTTATACAACACACTTGGTCGGGGCACGAGCCAGGTGAGGTGGAACACAAAGGTTGTTTGTTGTCTCCTCGGCGTGAACAGGGTAACAACTACGGACGGCCAGGCGAGCCAAATAACTAAGTAACGCGCACAGGAATGTCTCTGCATCAACGTCAGTGACATGCGAAAAATCAGAAACTATGATCAGCAGCACAACCCTTAAATTCCTAAATTATGTATCGTTGGACTTCAGAACTGAATGGTAGGGAGTTATTATTTTGCAGTATTGCAATATTGAGATATTTTCCTTTTTCGATTATGACGTACGAGTTTCTCATTTATTGATTTAATTAATAATGAAGAAATACGACATTAAAGAGCATAAGGAAATGAAATGAAATCTATGAAGTGGAGACAATCAGGGTTGTAATAATAATTCTTAGTACTGAATATAGCCTAACATAATCCCCAATTATTTCGGTTGGGAAATACATATGTCGGAATGCAAAGTAACCTGATATTGGAATTTTTTTCCATCTGCTAAAAAGAACAATAAAAAATTGGAATTGAATAAGTGTACGGTGAAATAATATATATATATATATGCCAAAAGCCAATTGAGATTGTCAAAACTGAACTGTGCGGTTGTGTCGCTCTGTGTATTTAGTTTTCTTAGCACCTAATGAAAGGAACAAGGTTTCCAGAAAACTACAGACGAAAGGAGTGATGACATAAATACCACACAACGTTTCCTAGTTCCTTTCTTCAGGTTCTAAGAAGAGCCGAGAGCGACACAACTGAACTCGTCAGCTGACAAAACTCAAAAGTGTTTGTTTATTTAGTTTTTTCAACCAACTCGTGCAGTTGTGTCGCTCTAGGGCTCTTCTTAGCACCTGAAGAAAGGGGACAAGGATCCCAGAAATGTGGCAGTGTGTTGTTTATATCACCACTTCTTTTGTCTCTAATTAACCATTTTGTCTTATTATTAATGCAATTAATATAATATAGGACATTAATAATTTAATAACATATATTAATAAAGATTAAAGTAGTTTATAATAAGTTCTTATTATCACAGAAAATAAAATCCCCAAACCAAAACACAACTCATAAAAAATACTTACAACACAAAATTTATCTTATATATATATATATATATATATATATATATATATATATATATATATGTTTCCGTGAAGTGTTTATATTTTGACTTATCCAAATTGTGACCGATTTTCTCATGTGTGTTCGTTGCCCAATCCTAATAAACTCTTCCGCCGTGGATGAGGAGAAGTGTTTGTCACCAGATGGGAGAAGTGCCGTGCCTCTTCTCAGTACTGAACCGTCCAGGTTAATCTGGCGCGAAATGAAAGAGCGTGCAACTTTTATGACGGTAGCGTATCATTCGACCCAGCTGCATCTTGAGAAGAAACGATGCAAAATTCAACTCAATAATGAGAGAAGTGCGACATGGGCTGTCCAGGCATTTAAAGTTTTGTCGTTCATCCAGACGAGTGGATCACGCGCCCATTGTGACCTTGCAACTACTGTGCGGTTTCTGACATTCAAAAGGAAAGAACCGATTTATGGTCTTGTTGGCTCCCAACGTGGGGGTCATTTCACATTTTTTTATGGACCGTGTTGAGAAACACATCGAAAACTTGTGTGTGTCTTTCGAGCAACAAATTTCAACACTTATTTACGATTAATTAAGAAACTGAAGTTCTTATCAGTATCATAATATTCAACAATTATTGTTTATTAACCTTATATCATGGATATATTTTATTTATATCATTTTTCCACTATAAATTTTTTTTAGTATTTTTCCAGACACCACTTCTTACATCTATTTTGAAACTGTGTGATGAATCAAAAAAATAATAATTTTGGGGGTTTATTTTTGCTAAAACGGTTGCCCTGGAGTTTAGCTCTCTGTCTATTTCCTTCGCTTTGACAATTCCTTGTCCTCAGACCAGGATCAATAAATAGAAATTATACTCCCGTCTAGTTTTAATTTTTAAGATTTCGTAGATTTAATTTTTTTGAGTAGATACATTTTTAAATATCAGTGACCAAATAACTGGACGAAATCCAAGAGAGATTTGGGAAAAAAAATAGTTTTTCGTTTACTCGGCTGAAAAGTTGACGGACTTTTTTTTAAAAACCATTAATTTTGGGATAAATGAGTTCTCGATCCTATTTTTGGCCAGTTCCAAATAAAAAATTAACAAGATGTCGTCGTGCAACGCTCAAATCTGAAGAAGAAAATTTCTGGTCTCAATGAATGATTAGATGTAACCTTATGTAGGTCGATCAACAGCTGTGTTTGTGGGTCTCTCGCGGAAAATGAATTAGAGTGGTTAAGAAAAATATTAATTTACCTCATCTCTGAAATTATCGTTTTTTAAGGAATTTTTATAAATCTACAAAATGCTTTCCTTTTTTATTTAATTAATTTCGTCACGCTTAAGTGTGGATGTGTGTGTGTATGTGTGAAAGTTATTCATATTGATCTCCAGCTCTGGCAGAGTAAATAAATCAACGGTGACTATTTTGGGGGCTCCATGACGCATCCTTGTGGCACTCCCGTGGTGAAAATTCCACTGCTTTTTGCAAGCTCTTTGCAACCCAAATTCATCCAACAATCGATCACTGAAAAATTCTGTTATGTGGGACGCATTTTTATATTGTAAAAGGAACCTTGTGGCTCTCTGATAAATGGGTAAAAATAAATATATTGACCTTGCGTGTGGTCAAACGTCCTCGTTAGGTTCACCGAATAAATTGTATTCAACGTTTATATTTCACGCGTTAATCGTTCAGAAATTACACGTTTGTGCTAATGAGATATTGTTAATATCAATTTGTGATCTCGGAAGGGGGGTTGAGAGGGGGGGGGCGGGCATAATTACCCCCGAGACGCAGGTATTTTTCGCTTCAGGACGCAGAATAGGTAATTGATTGTTACGAATAGAGATGAAAGGGGGAGAAAAGTGAAATAAATTACGTGTCACTGAAAGTTATAATTCCACGTTGAGAAGTGTTATGGGATTTTGAGTAATAACCCTTTCGGACGCAAATGAATGGTTGAGCAACGTTGTTTGAATTAAATACGGGCGTTCGTTTCTTACGTCAGACGAGGCACTAATTTCTACCTTGAATACATTAGCGGACTACAGATCGTTTATCTCGACCTGAGATGCTGTTATTAGAGTCTCTGGAAACCGAACCAGTAGCAAGGTCGGCAATTACGACCGGCTCGGATGTCACAAACACCCTCCCATACATCCTTACACACCCCCGAGCTACTCGCGCTCAAGTATTATTTCTTTTATTCACCTTTCAGGGTGTTTAGTTCTAATCCCACCAGTCAACTTTGAAAAAAAAATTACTCACCTATCGGATACAACGGTAATTAAACTCCCGACGTTGTTTCCACGATCCTCTTCATTGTTACATTCCAAGAAAAATTGACGTTCTTCAACAACTACACCGGGAAAGCGTTCGATTAACCAGCACGACAATAGTGCACCATATTTTCAAAATTCGATAACAATAGCATCGAAACAGACGTTAGAAAAATTTCCTTTCTTAATAGATCAAAACGTGACTGGAATTCCTTGCCTGGAAAAATATTGAGGACTTTCCAAAATAGTGCTGATCAGTTTTATAAATAACCCAAGAAACCTACAGTGATCATTTGGATGTAATTATAATATTTTTTATTACTTTACTACATTTTTGTATTTTCTACGCCGCCAGCATAAATCAACGTGATGTAAAAATCTGTAAAGTGCATAATATCAAAGATTTTCCGGGTGCAATTGTTGGATAAAACTTCACCTAGTAGATGACGAGAGAGCTTTCAGTCGTCGAAACGTCGCGTTTTAGTCGCTGTTGGCACCCGTGTGAAAACCGAGAACTTTTTTTTATCCAAAGTACAGAAGAGTTCAAATTATACCATGTCGACGAAACCCGATAACTCTTCCAACAGTCTCGACACTGTGTCATAATCACTGGAAACATTGCAGGAGCGGCTTCCTGTCTGACGTCACTGTATGACACTGTACAGGATCTGTAAGGAGTAGTCTGGATGGTAGGAATATTTTAAATAAAATATGAAGGTGAAGATAAGGTTAGAGAGGACTGATAAATACTCGTATGTGTCGAGAGAAAAAACAAAATTGATGGACAGAGTAACAAGTGAAGACAAACTATATCAATGAAGTCATGAGAAGGGGATTTGAAGAGAAATACATAAAAATTGTACTCTAAACGACGATGGAGCTGAAGATAGGATTAAACAGAGATATTAACTAATCCTTAGATCTATCCTAAGAGACTATAAAGTACTAGAAGAGGTATTAAGAGAATGTTGGGTTTAAGTTTGATGAGGTGTAGTGCGGATGTTTCAGTGTTTTTTTTCTCTCGGGGTTGATGGACCACCCGGCCGGAGGACCCCTGCTGACGGCCCGGTGGACCACTTAGCCTCAGAAGGAAGACAGAGGGGAGGGGGAATTGCATTTATTAAAACGCCCTGGAAATATATCGCAGTGGCGCGGCGTCCTCACGCGCGGATGTTGAGTGATTGCCGCCGCGGCCAAGTTATTACTCGAGGAATGCCGTGGCGTTTGTACTTGTCTGCTTGCTTGCAGGAGCAGCTCTCCAAAATCCCTTCCCCCACAGATCCTGCATTCCGGCAGCATGCAGACACCTGGCTAAAAAAAAGTCACGATGACGTCTACTAAAACGAATTACGAAATCGCGTGCCATTAGCGCGGAGAACACACGCGAAAAAGGAAGAAAAGTGGTTTCCAGCTGCCTGCTTCTGGGATTTACCTCTAAACTACACGTGGTCCAGACTCTCATCATTATTTTCTCTTCTGATCAATCGACATTTCCCCTGCAATTTTCTCACATTTTCCCTTCATCTGATCAGATCGAAGATTTTTACGGTGAAAAACGGAAATTCAAAACTGATCGTAAAGATCCAAAGTTCAACAACGAACACTTCGAATCAACATAAGCTATTCCCGGTTACAATATATAGAAATATAATTAATATAATTGCCTGTATGTTTAGTAAACGTGTTCTTTGCGACCTGGAAACAAACATTGTGTGGAGAAAAGACGCGTCTACCACCCCAGGGGCGGGGGTCGATGGGGGTTGAAATTTTCAAACACGATCAAACTGCAGCGGAAAATTATTTTCCGAGGTCGATGAGATTGATAGTATTTCTATGTATAATTTAAACCCCTTTCGCCATAGGACGGGAGCACCCTTAGGGATGGGGTGGAGGGGCGTTACAAGAAAATAACGCGAAAGCGACGGAGACTGGAGTAAAATCCGGGGTTATGGCTGTCGCTAAATTTTAATTATGACATTCAACCTGCCGTGTAATCCGCCGGCGGCATTTGTTACTGTATTAGAGTTCCGACTATATTTTTTGAATACTAATTTGGATAAAATCTGGTATTGGGAATATTTGTGCTTCTCTAACGGCACTGATGATATTAACAGTCCTTCTGCAGAGGTCCGATAAATCACTTCTCGACTAATAGATTAATCTCGAACGTATAAAAATAAATACCCGGACAATGCCGAGAACCTAGCTAGTACAAAAATAAAATAACTAATGAATTAATATATATATATATATTAGGATTGCAAAATGTCAACCGGAACGAGAAGCCGAACCCCGAGAACCTCCAGCTTTCCGTGCCGGAAGCTCTAACCAACTGAGCTACCACCGTGTCGACTCATGTGCCAAAATTTCCTCCATTCAATTAGACCTGATGCCTGGCTTCACCTAGACAAAAATTTTAGTAAATCACAATTTTTATATGGGCCTAAATTTTAGGACCCTCAAATGAAGGACGTATTTTAACTGTAAATGTGATCAAAGGGTTTTATAAATAATGTTGTAGTTGAAACTGTACCAGGTCTAATTGGATGGGGGAAATTTTTACCGGATCTGGAGTCGATATGGGATAATTCAGATGAGCGTCCTCCACGGGTTCTATTCCTGGTCGGGTCGACAGATTTTCCATCCTGATACTTTAATTAAATTTAACCATGGTCCTGACGACTTTGTAAAAGCTTTCTCTCTACTCTTGAGTTGAAAACACCAAAGGAGTAAATAAGGAAATTTAATACTGCGGTGGAGAAAAAATGTATGTCATTAAAATTATAAAATATAATACGTCTGTGTTTAAAATACTAATTAGGTAAATGAATAGGCAAGTAATAGACAAAATTAAGTGCTATACTAAATTTCTGCGACTTGTCGCTTTCGTTAGGTGGTTAAAAAACATGCAAGAGCCGTAATATCCGAACACAAATCAGGATGATCAGGAAGGAAATCGCTCCAATTGGTTTACCGGAGTTATCTTGCAGGTTTTTTGACAAACCCTTGTGCGGTGTGACCATTTAGAATTACACCTTGTGGTTTCGGCCCCGAGCGTGACGTCACACATTACCATAGCATTTATAATATTAATTTTGGAATATGAGGAATAGTTTGTAAAAAAAACCCTTCTGACATGAAAATATTTTCTAACCTGGCTTCGGTCGGAAAAGAAACCGTTTTACGCTCTCGTAGCAGCTTCTGTTGATAGGACGGGAATGAGTGGCCGAAAGCTGTCGGGAAGCGAATGTGAACTCTTATAAATTATTCCCCTGACTAAGTGTTAGGAACAAAGTGTCTGACTAGCAGTTTCAGGGAGTAAAAAAATCGTAAATCGTAATAAAAAAATTATAAATAAGGTCAAAAGAGCAAAATCAAAGGAAATTGTCAAAAAATATACTTTAAAAAGATTACACGAAATTTACTATTATTCAAATAATACAAAAACTACAAATAAATTATACAATTTAAACGGATATCTAGTTTTCAGCAGTTCCTGAGAAATCTGTTTTTCCCTTTTTTGGATAACCCTGTTGATAATTTAATATTTTCTTTCAAATCAGTTTTGACAGTCAAAAACAAATAGTTAGAGCAATTTTCTCATAGTAGAAATGTTCTAGAGTAAGAACAGAGTATTTGTACCTAAACTTTGATCAGTATCCTTGCAGGTTTCTGTTTCTAGGTGGTATGTTTGGATCTCCACGTTTATTTTACTGACAATTACACGCGTAAAAATTTAACTTTCACCAACCTTTGTGACGACCTCGGAGGTTCGCTGTAATCCCCAGCATTTTTTAAAACAACTCTCTGATGGCCGAACGTTGGGGTGGCTGATCACAATCGAATGTACGCGCGCCATGTTGAACTGAGTCAGAGTACACGCGAGACTGTTGGGATATCTTTGACAGTTGAGGTTTGTGGTGAAACAAAAGCAAATAGTTGTTGACTTTTGGTGAAAATCGGCCAACCCGTGGCTTTGCCAACTCTTTGGAGAAGCTGAGCTTCCGGACGCCGTGGCTGACTCTGCTGTTGTTGTTGTTGTGAGGCGTTTTATTTTCAACAGGTTCCGGAATCTTTGCACGGCGACAAGACATGAGGCGATTCGCCTCTTTGAGCACGTCCAAGCGAGGAAATCCATTTGGCCAGGCTTGTCACCGCCGCGTCTCAATAACGTCACCAAAAAGGTCATCATCGGCCATTCTGGCTTGGTCATTCGGCACGCACGACGGGCGAGTCACGCTGATCCAGGGTCACGCGGACTCACTTCATTCATAACTCGCAAGAGCACCTCCAGACTCACTGGCCACTTTGAACAACTGAGTGTGAGCTGACGCGGGCTTGTTTTCTCGTCGTAGGTGACGTGTAGCGTCTTCAGAACGCGAGTAACACCGCCTCGGGCTCCCGAAGATTTCGTTCCATTTATTATAAAGCAATCTTCGAAGCAGTTTACAACTTATCTCTGACACAAACTAGTATTGTGCTGGGTTCAAAACCAATTTTTTTCCGCTTCCAGGGAAATTTAAAATTAAATTTGAACCCCTATTGAAAGCATGATCTATTAATTTATATGAAAATTATTTGATTTTCAAGTAATATTAATTTTATATTATTTGATGGTAAACAGCGATTATGACGAATAAACCAGACCTCACAAGAATATAAACAAATACGTTTCTTCCACAGATTCGTGGAACTTCTCAAGTATAAAAAAACCTTAGTAACTTCAGCGTACTGGTATATATTGTAATGATTAGACTTTATTACCATATATAAAAAAAGTTTATTACATCAAAAATATAAAAATACATAAAAAAATTGTTTTGGCGCCAGCATCTATATATATATATATATATATATATAATCTCCAAAAAAGTTAACAATAATTAGCTCCAGCTTGGTTAATAAAATCCTCCTCCTCTACAAGGTAATGTGGGCGGCTCGGTAGCTATTCATTATCAGAGCTTAGTTCCGTACTGTGTCTGAAGGCACTTTACATTAATGGTGACCCGTACTTTATCTCGTAGCATCAGCAGCGGATCACTGGTCTTGTAGCAGCCCACCATCTCCTTCTTCGGCCTCCAGCGATGGACGTCTCTCCTTACAGCTCGCCAAATTTTCCACCCACTCGCCTCTCTCACTCCACTTTCAGTCCTCTCTCACTTCTCTGTCTGTCTACTTTCGCCCGGGTGCGGAGTATATATCCTTACTCCACCCCCCCCCCAAACGATGGAAAAAAGGGACGCGTACCCTCGGCTTCTTGGGGCCTCTCCGGCGCACGTGCACCCTTAATTAATTCACTCTCAGGCCCGCGGACAAAGGGCAGCCACTTAGCGATGTTATTCACTACAATATATAGGTGTTCAAATAAGCTAAAAGATATCAATTAGGTAGCAAAAGATAGTGAAAATTTGCTCAAAGAGATTCCGATTCTTTATTTTGATGGATAGCGTCATAGTGTCTCTTTGAGCAAACATTACGATCTTTTACTACCCACTTTAATATCTTGTATCATCTTAGGACATAAAAATACCAGTATGCAAAAAATTCCCATTTATTTGTACTTGTGGAGGTTCTCAAATCTGTGGAAGAAACGTTATATTTGTTAAAATTAAATGGGGGAAAAAATCAAGAAATCGTTCCATTACGATTAAGCGAAGTCATCTTGCAACATTGCCAAATATATTTATTTCATACAAACTGTTCTGTGTCATGGGGTATCATCCAAGATCACATTTTAACCCCTTCAGCTTTCATTTCAACCACCAATCCTTGAGGGCTGTTGTTTGTTTAAGCTCTCGGCACTGATGATCCGTGGCGTGAGGCTGTGGTGGTCGTGGCCAGCAGAGGCTTCTTCGCCTACTTCCTTCGTCTTCGCTTGCCTAATTACCTGAGGCGTTACGCAATTATGGGCGTGCAGTCTTGTGTAACTGGGTAGCGCGCAATCTGTCAGACCCTCCGTGATGGATGAACTCTCCTCCTCCTCCTTCTCCCCCCGTGTGGAATGTGAATTTACAACTCACTTGAGTTCATCTCCACCCGCTATCAAACGCTCATTACGAACTCCCCACTCAAATCTTGTCCGTCTCTCTCTCTCTCTCACACACACACACAGACACATTCACGCAGGCTCCTTATTACCTGCTCTTTTTTTTGGGTATCTTGATTGTCTCAACGACGTGGGTGTCGTGGCGGTGTAGCTGGCATCATCACGATTTTCAAGTCGAGTGAACGATGAAGTTTGAGATTTAATGACCGTGGTGGAGATGGAGGAATAGTCGCGTGTTGTCGTGTTTGATTTGCAGAAGAAACGAGCAAATAATAGCGAAGCAGGGTGGGGGAAAGTTGTAAACAAGGCAGATTTTTAAATACTACGAACTCATTAATCTCACACCCTTTTTCAAGTGGAAAAATGTCTAATAATCAAATGGGAAAAATATCAATCAACCGATACACAAAAGAGTCTTTAGATGAATCTAAGAAATTAACCCGGCTATACGATATTAGATAGAATGGAGCCAATTTTAATTTATTTTTGGGTACTATCAGACGATACGTAAAATAATATATTATTATTATTGTTATCTATAATTTTTTTTGTGTAGCCAGGCTACATGAGGGTAATCCACATAGTGGCAGCTCCCCTCTTATAGAATAGGAAAGGGATCTGAAAGGGGGGATACGCAAGGGTAGAGGAAGGTAGCCAAGGGTTTATAAGGACCCCCGGTCTATAGTTTACGGATCCTACCCGGCATTCGCCTAAAAGTAATGCAGGGAAAACCCTAGAAAAACCTGCATCAGGTAGGTCGGGCATTGGGTACTTGTCCCACGCCCTTTGGATAGCGGGAGAGGGGACGCAGCATTTCCTTGTCCTCGACCAGTTTAGGAGGCAGCTGGCCAACTGTCCCAATGCGAACAGCGAAAAACTCTTACCGTATGCCCCAAGGTCTGTGACCCCCGGAACATGCAACCTCTCAGAACAGGCCTCGGCTAGTGGGAACCTTAGTTCAAAAACGGAGAGGAAAAGACATCCCCAAAGGTAGCCCCTTTGTGTCTCTCCTACAAGGTTCTACCTGCGATAAAATAGCCCTCGCATACCTCATGGATTATTATCTATAAAAGAAAACATATTATGCTGAGATGGAGAATCTGAGAGTGTCTTTGGTGTTGATATTAAAGAAGCAAGTAATTTTTTTTCATAACCAATATATACTTATATATATATATAGTTAGTTCGTAAGTTGTGCAAATAAATAAATGTAAGTGAACTGAAGATGATTATACGTTAATTATAATCATGTGTGGAATAAATAACTCATACATATTAAAATACGACAATACAACAACAACAAGAAGATTAATTACAATAATAAGAATGAAACAGTAAATTCAGCCAATTTTTTTATAAGTCCTCAAAAATATTCTGTGTCAATAAAACTAATTTTGAACTTTTTATTTTACGTCTCATTTCTTAATTATTAACTCAATTGTTGAGCTTTTACCGACATTTTATTTTTTTTATTTATTACGTAACGAACGACGTTTCGATACATGTTAGTATCCCTTTCAGGTATTAACCCAAAGACAAGGTGGTTACAAATGATGAGTATACAGAGTAAATTACACAAAGTAAACAAAGACAAACTAAGAAGATATTAGGGTGAATAAAGTAGATCAGAAAATACAACAATCAGAAACAACCATACAATTTATCATTAATTAAAAAATTTAAAAAAATTAGAAAATACAAACGGAAAAATATGTACTTGGAAAATTAGAAAATTTAGAAAAAAATGATGATATAATTATTTTGTTTTCGTATTGCTGTAGATTTAAATTTGCATGAACTTATAAAATTTTTTTTGGAGACAAAACAATAAGTATAAAATAAACATAAACAATTTAAATTAACTTGTAATGACTCCTTGAGGTTTTACTGTTCAAAACATCTATCCACTAATTTTCGGTAGGCTCGAAACCTATTTTCAAAATATTTCACATACAATTTACAAAACTGAAAAATTTACGCCCGATTAAAAATTAATAATATGAAAAATAGCCAAATACAGACAAAAGGAGTAATAACATAAATACCACTCAACGTTTCTGGGATCCTTGTCCCTTTCTTCAAATGCTAAGAAGAGCCTAGGGTGACACAACTGCACTAGTCGCTTGAAGAAACTAAATAAACAAACACTTTTGTGTTTTGTCAGCTGACGAGTTCAGTTGTGTCGCCCTAGGCTCTTCTTAGCAACTGAAGAAAGGAACTAGGAAACGTTGTGTGGTATTTATGTCATCAATCCTTTTGTCTGTAGTTGGCTATTTTTCTTATTATTAACAATTTCGAAAACTTCGGCCAACATGAATACCGTAATAATAATCATCAGTTGGAAATTTACTTGAGGTGTTTCCCAAGTGTCCGCCGTCCGTTGGACGCAGTTCCCCCCCCCCCCCCAATCCGTCATAATGCAGGTAAGAAGGCAGGTAGAACGGACCACGGAAGGCGCCGCGCTGTCTGCGTAGACTCGTCCGGTCCCAATAAAAACTGCAACGAATCCCTCAATAAATATACATAATTTCTTCCTCAACAATCTTTTTAAATTCTTCCACTCTGCATATTTCACTAAATGTCACTTAAAAAATTACACGTGTCCAAAAATAAGCACATTATCTCAAATATTTAACTGTAAAATGAATTAAAAATGACGGAATAACTGGTTCATTTGCTATAAAAATCTCTCTGTTTGGTTGATATATATATATATTTTTAAGAAAAAATTATCCCTCTCTTAAGTAAATACTTTGTAGGCTGACGTCAAGCCTGTGAGAGCTGCTCTTTCGCAGGCAAAACCTTTCTGGAAAGACGGAGACGGATACCTGTGGGGATGCCTTGTCTTCTCTTCGTTTTTGTTCCCATAAGTCCCACAAATCGAGGTATGTTTTGAGAGGTGTATGTTCCAGGGTGACAGACCTTGGGGCATACGGTAAGAGTTGTCCTCTTTTCCCTTTGGAACAGCTGCCTCCTAAACTGGTCGAGGCACGGATAAATTTAATGCTGAGACCTCACAGCAAACCCCTGTCCCGTCCAATGAAGAGCGTGGGACAAGCACCTACAGCCCGACCTACCTAATGAAGTTTTTCTAAGGTTTGTCCTAAATTACTTTCAGGCGAATACCGGGTAGGATCCTTAAACTACAGTCCGGAGTCCCCTACTTAACCCTTGGCTACGCTCATCTACCCTTTCGCATACCCCCTTTCAAATCCCTTCCTATGCTATTAAAATGAAGTTGCCACCATGGCAGGCACTGTTTTTTCAGATGATTATGGGCGTATACGTCGAAAGCTCCTAGATTAAACTAAAATCTTTTCGACTGACAATAGTGGTTGAAACAGTAGCTTAGCTTGAGGTTACGGACAATAGTTCGGAATCCCTATGAGGAGGACTTGCTGGTAGGTGAAAGGAACTGGCGTTGATCAGTATTGAATGTGAACCCAACTCTTGAATCCAAGGGTTCACGACAAGTTGAATGAATGGGTGTTGGATTTGGTCAAGGAATTGGTTTGGGGACCGACAATCGTAAAGGTTGTTTGAAAAAGGGTTTGTTCTTTGGTCATGACCCGAACCGAAGAATCCATGGATCAGAAATGGATGTGAACCCAAGTTCTGAATCCAGCGATGGGGTTGACGTCATGATGACTGGTTTCGAAGGCCGTGACGACTGAATGACGGGTTGGTTTTCCGATGTCCGCAGGTCAGGGCCGCGTGAACCAGCTGGGAGGCGTGTTCATCAACGGCCGTCCGCTGCCCAACCACATCCGCCTGAAGATCGTGGAGATGGCCGCGGCGGGCGTCCGTCCCTGCGTCATCTCGCGGCAGCTGCGCGTGTCCCACGGCTGCGTGTCCAAGATCCTCAACCGCTACCAGGAGACGGGGTCCATCAGACCCGGCGTCATCGGCGGCTCCAAGCCCCGCGTCGCCACGCCGGAGGTCGAGGCCAGGATCGACGACTACAAGAAGACCAACCCGGGCATCTTCAGCTGGGAGATAAGAGACCGACTCATCAAGGTACGATACTCACGTCACCGCTCAGGACAGAGAGACGTCGACCTGCAGTCTGACGCGGCCACGCCTGGTGGCATCGGCGCAGGGGCACGAACGGAATGATGAACAGCTTCGTTCCCGCACATTCACACTGTCCTTGGCCACCGTCGCAGTTCAGATTGTTTCAATCCCATTTCCTGACATATCATTAATGGTACTCAAAAATAAACAACAAAATTAGTCTAATAAGAAACAAAAAATGCCTCTGAACAACATAATTCAGAACAAGTCATCTTTTTAAAAAATGTTTTCCATAAATAACGCGCAAAAAAAAACACTGAACGGAATAGATTTTTAGTGTAGAAGTAAAATGATTGACAAGGCGAAAATATGCAACCAACAAGAAGAACTGAAGATAAACAGGAAATCCTGCGTTTCGTTTTTGTTTGGAATTTATTGCCAACTTTGGAGGTCTTTCAATTAAATTATAAATTCATAATCTATTGTTTCCAATAAAACAAAATTTTTTATGTTCAATATTTTTTTACAAAATTGTAAAATTTTTGTTTCTTCGAATCTTTATATCAAAAATTATTCTTTTAATTGAAATTTACAACACCTGAAGGAGGAACCCCCAAAAAATTATAAATAAAATATAAAACGTCGTGTCAGTTGCCTTATTTTTTTTAAAAAAAATTCATAATAAATTTCTCACTGAATTGGGATATATGTATATACATTTATTAATTAGATATAATAATTGAAGGAACCGGAACACTCTCCGTATCAATAATAATGCAAATAAGAAAATTCAACAATGCGGGGAAAATATGATGAATCAGAAATAATATAAATAAGGAAACACGGTGAGAACATACAACAAAGAAAATATAACGTAGATCAGAAAATACATTAATCAGAAAATATAACAATCAGGAAATGAATAAATTAGAAAATGCACATAACAAACTGTATGGTGGAAAATATGTACATGGAAAAGTAGGTAATACGGTTAATATTTAGAAAAATAATTATTGAAGGTGGGGAGGTGATTTTTTTAAAAAAATTATATTTTATTTTCGTAATGCTTGAGGTTCAAACTCGTAGTGACTAGGATAAAAATATTTTCCTTAAATAACGGCAAATTAACAGACAAAAAAAATAACAATCACGGATCCAAATTGAATTTCAGTGTAGAAGTAAAATAATTGACGAGGTCGAAAGGTACAAAACTGTTAACTTGGAAAGTACTGAACCAAAAAGTAGTTTCTTTTTGCAATTTATTGACAAATGAAATAGGTGTAGAATCTTTGCTGAGGTCCGAGATTGGATCAGTGACATTTTCACGTCTAACCACGCTTTCTAACAGAAGACAGACGGAGGAACCAACCACACGAGGCATCCGAAGAGGGAAAAAGTCGGCCTTCCCATTGAGCCGTCAGTCAATGCTCGGAGGAACTTTTTAACCCCTTCGGTAAAAGACACAGCAGAGAGTGTTTTTAGAGAGGGAGCTGGCCTCAACAATGGAAGCGGAGTTTCGTCACTTTGACGCTGATGATTGCTTTCAGCCCCGTGGCACGAGGCTCCGGAGGAATGCGGCGTCGTGGCTTATGGAACCTAATACCCACCATTACCACGAGGCTGGCTTGCTTGGGCATCTTCTAAAGGTGCGAGTCTGGGCGTGGCTCGTCACGTCACGGCGATTCGGCCGGCACCCGCGAATCCCCCCGAAAAGACGGCCATGAATACTAATAGCAGCGGCGGCGCTGTCGGGTGACAAGTTGCGACGACACACCGGTTCTGTTCCCTCCACAGTTGCAACAGTCGAGGGGGGCTACTGTCTTTGGTTGTTGGAAAGCGTGTACGAAAAATCTCCTCTCAACCTGAATGCCCGCACTATTCGTTTTACGCAATGTAGCGGTACCTCGGCCGACTGTTTGTCACACGGGCACGTTGATGTGCCTTAACGTCCTTGATATAAATTTATGAAGTAATGATCCAGTCAGAAAATAGTTAATGATATAATTCATAGCTAATAGTTAAGAACCTAGGAAGATAGTTAATATTTAAATTGGGAAACTTGTTTTAAATGCCTGAAAAACGTGTATTGCTTGATACATCCTGGAAAGGACGCTCAATTTTCCCTACGATTGTATTTGAAGAAAATCATCCACTAAAATATATTTTTAAAGTCATTGTCAGCATAAATGATAGTTTACTATTATTTTACTCGACCAACATATTTAATACACATAGTTCTTGAGAATATTTACAACAGTAGTATATTAATTTATTAAATATAAAATATTTGTTTTAAAAAATTACAGGATTTAAATAAAACATTAAATTACATTAAAGACAAAATGAGTAAAAATATCAGACTGTCATTAAAAATATATGTTTTTAATTAAATAATTATATTTTTCTTATAATTTTATTAGTTAATTTAAGTATGAAGTCACAGTGTTACAATTGTTAAGGACAAAATGTTTCAACTCACTATTTTAAACAGGCTTCAGGTGTTTCCGTTGATACTTACTTTGCCAGAAAAAAAACTCTGTACCAATATCACTTTAATTCCTCTAGAAACGTTGTTCTTTGCATTTAATTTGAAGTAGAACTTCCCCAGTAGTAATACTCCCTTTTACACCCGATTATTACCACATCCCGGCTAAGAAAAAACAACAACACTCACTATTAGGGCCTTTGGATCGGCAGATTCGTCGTGTTAACATACTTATACATGCCTCAATAATTTTATTTTATTTCCTCTAACGTTGTACCGACATATAGACTTTTGAAAAATTAACTGTAATCACTATATACTCACCGGCTAGAGTCTATCCAATGCTGTTTTCTAGATTTTTCTGGTTCTATGTCCACTTCACACAAGATCAAAAGTTTTTATTTTTATTTTCAATCTTCCGGTACGGTGTTGATTTTCCATAAGTTGTCGGACCACTATAAACTAATAAGCATAATATTTCATGTTCAGTTTCAATTTTTATTACTTAACGATAATACATTTAAAAAATTTAAAAATAAAAAAAATCTGATTAAATTCAAAAGGAAAAACAAATTGTGTTGGTAGAAGTGATTAACCTGACATGGGGTGTGAAGAGGGAAAAATAATAGAAATTTTTTGATCAAAACTGTTGATGGAGAAAATTGCGACGATCATGGGAAAACACATCACTGATTATTCGTTGTGTGCAGCCTTTCACGACAAACGTATTGCTTATCATGTGGAAAATAAATGACATTTCTGGTCAACAGGAGTAGGGGAGGAAAATGGGGTCGATATTGGAAAAACAGAGTTATACAGGATCCACCACCCACCGCCATTTTTCGGAAAAGGTAACAATCTACTATTAAAGACACAGAAAAATGGACCGTAATTAGTGTGATGTGGAAAATAGTCTACGTTTCTGATCAGATCGATTTATAGAGAAATTGGGACGATATTGGAAAAACTAAGGACAGGTCATTCAAACTAAACTGCTTTGTCGGAAAAGCTTATTTGAGGTGGAGGTGACATGGGTATTTTTGTGTCCATGTGGTCTCGCCCCGAGAGTCTGGACTTGAAGAGATCCTTATCGAGGCCGGCAGTGTCCTGGTAGTTAGGGGCAATACAGCGTGGGCGAACCATAATGTTACCCGATTCCATCTCGCACTGACCTCAACACATTGATAAAAAAAACCACCACCACCACCTCCGCTTCTCCTGTATGGAAATCTCGCGGCGCAATCACCGTCATTTGAGCGCTGCTTTTTCTTGTTTCAAATCCACACTCTTATTTTCCACCGGGGCAAGTCGGCAAGTCTTTTCCACAGAGAATCTCTCTCTCTCTCGCTCTCTCTCTCTCTCTCTGTCCCCCCCCTCCTTCCCTTCTGCCTCCCACCGCTGTACACCTTTTGTTTTATTTTTATTATTATTATTATTTTCCATCGGCTACAAAAAGTGGTACTTAGGGAACGCCGTGTGAATATTTAAATAGGGGGCGGGTTCCGTCCCCCTTCTTCCTCTGCGTACAGTACCGTACCGTTCTGTACACCGTCGAGTCAATGTCCGTGAACTGTGAAACATGAATGGCCACTTCTCCCGAAAGAATCGGCGGCGGTCATTGATATTCCATTGCGATCCCTTCCTCCCCCGCCACCAGTCCTAATAGTTTTCTTTTCCCTTCCTTTCCGCCGCCTCACGATGATCTTACACGATGCGATGGGCTCAAATTACGAGTTATTTTCTCTTCGGCGACTATGCGTTGTAAATAAGCACTGCTGAGAGATTACACACACACACAGACCGACCGAACCGTTACGTGATATTCAATTTGTAACCGATGTACGAAAAAATATATGCGTTAGAGCCCAGTAGCTTTATACATCGTACCACGCAAAAGGTCGGGTATTTAATATTTAGTTTTCCTTCCTTGTACAGGCCAGCAGCTCAAAAACCCAAGATTCTGTGACCTTAAAAACATATTTACCTTTCATATTAATTATATACCTAATGGTTCGTACCTTTCAGACGATGGTGACGGATTCCCGTAGAAAAAGTTTCTGTGTATGACTTTGTGGTTTTCATAAAACACGTAATTTTAAGAAGCGGTATTCGGCTTCGTTATTGAATATACTGAGGTTTAACAAAAGAATCGAACTAGGTTGACGTATATTAATAATTAAATTTTATTGAGACTGTTGAGAAAAGTGGCACGTACCACATTTTTTTTTAGGGAAACAGGCTACATGAGGGTAATCCACGTTGGGCAACTCCCCTTTAATAGCATAGGAAGGGATTTGAAAAGGGGGATGCAGTAGGGTAGAGGAAGGTAGCCAACGGTTAACTAGGGGCCCCCGGGCTATATTTTGAGGATCCTACCCGGCATTCGCCTAAAGAAATGCAGGGAAAACCCTAGAAAAACCTGCATCAGGTAGGTCGGGCATTCAGTACTTGTCCCACGCCCTTCCGATACCGGGAGAGGAGTTTACTGTGGGGACGCAGCATTCCCTTCTCCGTGCCTCGACCAGTTTAGGAGGCAGCTGGCCGACTATTCCAATGGGAATAGCGAACAACTCTTACCGTATGTCCAAGGTCTGTGACCCCGGAACATTCACCTCTCAGAACAGGCCGAGGTGCCTCGGCTTGTGGGAACCTTAGTTGAAAAACGGAAAGGAAAAGGCATACCCAAAGGTAGCCCCTTCGTATCTCTCCTAAAAGGTTCTGCCCGCGAGAGAACATCCCTTGCAGTTATTGCCTGCGAGAGAATAGCCCTCGCAGACTTCTCCACACGTACCACATATATATTTTTTATAAATATACAGGCTGATATTGTTATGGGCGTTATGGATGTCGCTGAGTTTAATTAGAACAAACAAGTCGTGCTTCAAGCTCTACTAGTCCAGTAGCTATATACATCTTACTGCGTGAATTATATATATATATATATTATATATATTTTTTCCCTACTTGTTTAAGTTGCGGCTGGTAGTGAAAAACCCCCAATTTTTCCAAATTCGAAAGGCCCCGGGAAAACTTTCTTTGACTTACAAAACCAACGAAATTTTGCTCCTCTTTTCACTTTTTCGCTAATAACAAAATAATGAAGCATTCGGCTGAAACAATGTATGGTAATAAATTGTAGAGAATAGCTTTCCGCGTCGAATAGTGCAATCAAGTACGAAATTTGGTCGAATGAAGCTGTAGAAATCGATCGTTAAATGTAGGATATTTTTGGTCCATTTCAGAAAGAACGCAGTTTGTCGTGTTTCTACTGCTGATATCTGCAAAATGGTTGGTAGAACATTCATTTGGCACTAAAGAAATTTGTAGAGAATTTAATTCTATTTCCAACACGTTATCTGGTTTGCAAAAAAATATAGATTGAGCATTGCCGGAAATACACTCATTTTTCCTCATTCGTTGATGTTAATTTCTTTAACTTTCCATTTACCTATTTTGGTAACTCTTCATCTGAACATAGCTGAATGTTATTTGCATTAAAATTTAAGTTGACATTATTATTATTAACATGAATTAAACCACCTTCAGACAGCTCGAAAATTATTTAGCCAACAAGCAGGAGATTTCGGCCCAATGGCCATAATCATTTGAAAAATTGTACACAGTTGTTACAGAAAGTCGTTAATAAAATCATCACTTGTTAATATTCACCTGTTAATCATTGAAAGCTTCTGGTTGTTGAACATGCAGACTTAGTAGGTGTTAATAATTATATAATAATGTAGTGAATTGAAGTGTTTTATTCACAACCCTGTAAATGACGTCAGTATATATTGTATTACAGTGTTGTATCTACGAATCTGCAGAATATCATTCATGCTTTAGATATTAGCGAAAAGTGGTGCAAAATTTCGTGGGATTTTAGACAACAGAGACTTTTCCCGATGCCTTTCGAATGGGAAAACTTGGAAAACCTATACAAGTAGGGAAAATTATGTATAAAACCCCCGATCTTTTGCTCGCAGAGGCATTTATTTTAGGGAAATAGCTACCGGGTTAATTATCGACTGAGTCGACTTACTTGACCACTCTGACGCTGATCCACCCGCATACTTATTCGAGTTTTCTATTCGTTGACACAATTTTCCAAAAAAAAGGTTTGGTAATTGTCTAGAATCTTTGACTCAATTTTTTTGATTTTCTCTAGAATAGAAATAATTGTTGCCAAAATTTTTCTTCTTCTCTAGAGAATCCAACAACTTGGAGTTGAATGAGCTGTTTCGTTGTTTCTAGGAGGGTTTATGTGACCCTGACACGGCGCCTTCGGTGTCGGCCATCACGAAGATGCTGAGGTGCGGCAGGAAGGATTTGGAACCCGACAAGAAGGACTACAGCATAGACGGCATCCTGGGAGGAGGTGCAGCAGGAGGTGAGAAAGGGAAATCCCCTCTTTAATTATAAATAAAAACCAAATAAATTCTTGTTATATTTATCATAAACTTTTATCTGATGATTTTAAAATATTATTATGTTAAAAAAATAGTATTAAACTTTTTTTTCAAGAAAATACCATTTTTAAAATACTAAATGTAAAATTTATAACTACATGAAGTATAATAACACTAAATAAATTAATGTAATGGCCGAACAGTCGGGCAATTGTTTCGTAATTCGCAATGCAATTAATA
Source organism: Zhengitettix transpicula (assembly GCA_037074705.1). Taxonomy (NCBI): domain Eukaryota; kingdom Metazoa; phylum Arthropoda; class Insecta; order Orthoptera; family Tetrigidae; genus Zhengitettix; species Zhengitettix transpicula. The sequence continues at coordinate 5,295,587 of CM073592.1, read as the reverse complement.
CAGTCAGAACAATATAGTAACATTTATGTTTCGTCCTTAATTTGGGGAACTTCGTCAGCAGAATAACAGTTGAGAAAAGGAATAATATTAAACCGTGATGATTAATGTTATGACCTAAAAACTTTTTTCTCAATATTGTAATAAATTTAATTGTAGATTTTTCCAAGATTTTCAGTTGTCATCTCTCACAGAAATTATTTAGTATTCTTGACAATAATTATCAGTATATATTAATTAGATATTAGCGTCGTCTACCTTCCAAAAAAATTATTAATGCATAATACTGATTTACGTCAGGATAATTACGTTAGTTTATAAATTTTAATATTTTATATATTTTTTAAATTAGTTAAAACAGACACGAATCAAATTCTTATATTTAAGGTTTTTTCTAGAGATACCATTGATAATTCTTAAATTATATTGTTTAAATAATTTTTTAAAAGAAACAGGCCGAAAACAATCATATAATCATAATTTTTGATCAAGAAAAATATGAAATTTAAATTCAAAAAAAGTAAACTGGTGATTAACATATATATATATATATATATATATATATATTAAATACATTACATTATTAAAATTTTAAACAATTTTATAAATAAAATACAATTAAAAATTTAATGAAACTTCTGAATTTATTATTATTAACCAAATAAAAAATATATAATGACAAAACAGTCAGTAAACTTTTAATAATTACTTATGAAATTTAAACAATATATCAACACTATGTTTCTTTCCTAATTTGGGACTTCGAAATTAATACCGTTATGTAGTCTGAAAATAGTTTTTCTTTATATATATATATATATATAAAAATTAATTCTTTTTAAATTACTCGAGAACTTCAATCTCTGTGATTTTTCTACTTCTGCATCAGCTTTTTATCTCTGATTAGCGTAAATTTGTTACGTACAAAATAATTTATCTTCCTTTTACAAACACTTAATGTATTTAATTTTTAGAAAGTAACAAGGTTTCAATACATATTCGTTTCTCCTTCAAGTTTTTTTTCCCAAATTTATTGTAACATCATAGCAACTAACTCCTTGGCTCGACAGCCCCATGAAGGGCCTTGGCCTACCAAGACGGCTGCCAGACTGTCATCTTACATGACACATTCTGGATTTAGATGTGACACCTGGTCAGAGTGTCGATTCTCCCAGAGCCTTAAACCCCAGTTTTCTTGACCAGGACGAACACAAACATCCATGCCCCCATTCCGGGATTCGAACCCGGGGCCTCTGTGATGCGAGGCAATAACATCATAGCATCAAACACAAATAACATACTTCATAAGTTTACTTTTATAAATTCAATGAATCTGTTAAATACGTTATATTGTATTTGGTTCTAAGATGTTACAATAATTGGAAAGTAAACCTGAAGAAGATAGGAATATGTACCGAAACTTTGTTACTTTTTAAATTAAAAAAGAGGAGGTAATAGTTAAAAAATTGCTTTATTAATTCATGACAGACAGAAATTAAAACATTTTCCTGTCTACGATTGGAAAATTTACCTACGAATAGAAAATGTAACTACAAACGGAAAATGTATCTAGGTTGGAAAATGTACATACGAATAAAAATGTAACTACCAACAGAATATTCTACTTACTGTTGAAAAATGTAACTACGAATAGAAAATGTATCTGCGGTAAGAATAATGTAGGTAATTGTAGCTACGGACGTACAGGATTACTGAAGTCTTAAATTAAATATTTTTACAGTGCCTCCGATCCCATATTTCGGCCTTGAAGATAAGCAATCGTGTTCGAAACGTTCATCCTTAGTCGATGTTTCGTCTATCATCTTCAATACATTTAAAAGTATAACCTCTTGTGCGAGGGTTAATACAACTACCTTAATGCCACGTAAGTGACGTCGAAACTTTCTTCGCCGGACGATCAGTAATGACGTCGATATCGTTTAAACGACGTGGAATACGTGTGTTTTGTTGTCATCGACACGCCCCGCCCCCGCCTTTTTGCGTGGGTGAGGTGTGGCGAGTGTATGTGGGGTCACAGGTGGCGGCCGGACTTCAAACGCAAAGCCGGCCTGAAAAATTAGCAGCCGACAAAGGGCCAGTGTCACAGGGACACAAAGGGACCGGCATTCTTCGCTCCTTTCACGAGGCGAGGAGCGGCGGCTTCTAACAAGTGACGTCATACAAGGTGAAATGAGATTTCCTCCATCCAACCCCCCCCCCCCGCCCCCTCACAATCACCCAAACGACTGACACAACGCATCTCCCCCCCCCCCACTAACCCCATAACCCCGCCGCACGACGTAAACCAATGCAATCAAATTCTGTGCAAAAGCAGAAGATACAATCTTTGTCAAATAAAACATTACTGTGACATGAGACGAGGGGTGAAAAATTCTGGTGTTCCTACACCAGTTTTAATAAACACACAGACTCAAAAATGTGAGATGAGGAAAAACAGGGATAATTTCAATGCTCGTTTTCCATTATCTATCAATTCGTCACCCCATAATCTACATTACAATATAAATGAATTAAGAATTATCCTCGTTGTTACTGAGGAAAAAATATATTTCTTCCTCCCCCCTCCATGTAAGGACTCGACTGCCAGAGAATTTAATAAGTGACGTTTCATCCGCGTTGACGTGCCGGCTGCTGATTGGTTTGTTCTGCCATTGACAGCCCCTCTTTTGACGTAACCAGCTGGCGTTACGTAAAAAAATATAGTGAAACCCATAGTGAAAAATGTTTTTCTTATACGACCGTCAGTTTTATTTTCGGTCAAACACTTTTTAAAAATAAAATATAATACATCTGTGTTAAAATATTCTAATGAAATAAAATAGTGAAATAATAGAGAAAAATGAAGTGATGACATAAATATCACACAGCAACGTTTGTGGGTGCGTAGTTCCTTTCGTCAGGTGGTTAAATTCGCATGTGCCGTTTGCGTTGCTCACGTGGTTTGTGGCTGGTTGTGACGTAGATCTTCTAGGTGAAGCCTCGTGGCTAGTGCCATACCTAGAAGATGTGGACTGTCCTCAGTCAACGACACTTGGTTGGAAACCCTAGAACAATTCTGATAGAATATCGACCCGGGAAAACCTACAGAAAACCGTTTGAGTTGGTCAGTTTTTAATCATCTGACGAAAGGAACAAGGATCCAGAAACGTTGTTTTGTGGTATTTACATTATTACTTAATTTTTTTTATTATTTGCCTATTTTATGTAATTAGCAAACATGTATTTTTTTAAATATTTTTGCTGTGACGTTACACATCTTATTTTTTTGCTTGACGCCAGTCTAAAACTGTATTAACGTTTTAGTGAAGAGTGATTGAAGGATTAAAGAAGACTGCCGCCATGAGCACTTAATTCCTGTTTTGCCTGTCAGCGTTCCAATTATAATCTGGGCTTCGCCTTGGGTAGTTTAACTTTTCACTTAAACCCTTGAGCTTCTTGGGACGTCATCAACTTGAGTTGCCGGACAGAGGTGCACAAAAATGGACGTTCGCAGTTTTGGACGATCATCAATCAAGATGCTTGGAATCTGGGCTGTCCTGTCGTAAAGGAACCAACATGGCTGCGACTTTTAAACATTCCTCGAAATGGAAGTCGAGCTGAAGTCCAAAGACGACGCCTGGTCTCCATTGAAGTCTCCGGAGGGTCTCTTTTTGTAAAATGGCGGGTTGTCGTCCGAGCACCAGGAGCTAACTAACACAAGTAAAGTTCCCTCTAATTACAGGTTATTGAGCCGAGACCACACAGTGACCCCTGTTGCCAAGATAAGATCGCACTTGTCAAAGAGGCCTTCATAGATCACGGCTGGCCAGCGGAAGCCTTTGTCCGGATTATGTTGATGAGACGTTTTGTGGACGGGTATGACACCGGGTCTGGACAGTAATCCTCTGTAAGCCTCGACTCTCTGATCCCCTATCTCTGTGCGGCCTCACCGACCTCACTGTAAATACACACACACACACACACAGAAAAGAGCGGAGGGGAAAAGATATATCACTTCATTTGGCACAGCTCGCAATTACCGTGATTCACGACGTGACACCACCGCCACCTATAAATATAACCGACTTATAAATTGGTTTCAGGAAGCTTGTCCCCCACCTCCCACCGCTTCATCTCTTTTTCTTCTCTTCTCCCTCCTCGGCTCACCATCGCATGTGTGTCCGCAGAACGCACCTGAAGAAAACCAGCTTCTTGACACCAATAACCACGTAGTTTGGTCAAAGAAGAAACGCTTACTAATTTTAAAGAGAGAAATATTCGCGCAAGAGTGAACACATTACCCAACTTTTCCGTAGGTTTTTCCGGGGTCAGTATGCCGCGGAATTGTTCTGGTGTTTCTAACCCAGTTGGCGTTGACTAAACACAGTCGACGTCTTCTAGGTACGACACCAGTTGTGGGTCTGCACCTAGATGTCGACGGTGCTTAACAACGCCACCTAGGTTAGAAACACTAGAACAATTCCGCGGCATATTGACCCGGGAAAACCTTCGGAAAAGTTGGGTCTTATGTTCGCTCTTTATCCAATAATTCTCTTCTTTGGAAAAACGAGAAAAATTTCAGAATAATATCAAACTTTTATATAATCTGCAGAATGCATCAGGATGACCTGACCGTTGGTGTTGAAGCATTATTGTAGTCAATATCACAGTCACTTGAATTCTCAACTCTACATGGAAACATTCAGCCTACTTGAGCTGGTGTTTCTCCGTTCCATAATATGTAATAAAAGGATGTATGTTTGTTTATTCTTTATAGACATTTAAACGCGTGGAAAAATCGCAAGTAAACTTGGTACACATATTCTTTAAAACCAAGAGGAAGAAAAAGTAATCAGCAGATAGATATGGTGGTCTTAAACGACCTTCAAGGTATTGATTAAACACCAGAATTTTCTTTTACCTTTTCACGTCTCATTTAACTACAATAGAATTCTACAAGATCTGGTCTAAGGACCAAGTAGTATTGACCGAAACAGTCAGTCTACAGATCACACGATTTTCGTTTATTCTCCATTTTGAACAAAACGCGGCATCCATCTTATAGGTATTTTTAGAAGAAATTTCTTTCATGAAAAATTGGAACCGCTACTACAAAGGAGATGATAGCAGAGTTTTTCAAAATGGCCGCTTGCCAGAAAGAAACTGGTGTCGAAACTCCTCTTACAATTTTTATAAATTAGGTCAAATAATTTTTTGAAGATGTCTGCGTCCTCGTGGGCTATTAAATTTAGAATCGGCTCAAGATGCCAACTTCTCTTTGGATCTTGAGGACAAGATGGCGGCGTAGTGCTGAGGAAAACGTTATCCGCTAATCCTCCCGCAGCGCCATCAATTCACCTTCCCAATTTTCCACGTTTACACAGCGACGGAACATTTGTTAACGTCACCATTTTCTCTGTCTTGAAGTTGCAAAATTTATTTCGTTTTGTCGCGACTGCAGCGTTTAAGTTTTATTTATGAGTCGCTGGTTGGCGATTCTGCTCGCTGCGATAATCCAATTCTTATCACGTTTCGTACCGTTGCATCGTCAGCAGCTAAGCTGCTTGGACACGGTGACGTTCCTGCACTTTGTACAGATTCCACGGAGGGTGCTGCCATCTGCTTGCACGACACTTTATGGATTTATAGCGTGGAAGGAAAAAAAACGTTGCCGGACTGACTGTGAATTATCCTCGCTCCTTATCCTTTCTGTTATCATTGGAAAAAAATAGAGATTTCTACCGAAATAGGAATTTAGACAGTAGCATCACAGTGACGTCACGACACGTCGTCATTAACAGAAATAATAGTGTCTTTGTATTTTCGTTGTCAATGGAGGTAGAGAGACACTGTGTCGACTTCAATATAGTCGTCGACGTACAATGACACTACGAGCAACATTAAAAGTTTACTTTGTGTCCATTGTAGAAATATTACATTATCGAGTTTTAATCATCTCTGGCGCCCATTTGTAATTTAATTATTCTACAATTATTGGAGAGCCATGAGTCATATTGAATATTTAACAATGTTGACGGTGTTCGTATGCAAGATTATCTTCATAAAGCCAACATATTAATCATGGTAAAATATTAGAATGAGAAAATACGAGAATGGGAAAATATCAGAATGAAAAAATATAAGAATAGTAAAGTATCAGAATAGGAAAACATAAGAATGAGAAAATATCAGGATTGGGAAAACACAGAATGAAAAACATCAGATAGGGGAAATATCAGAATCGGAAAGTATCAGATGGAAAAAATACATGAATGAAAAATTTTTAGAATCAAAAAAATATTAGAATGAGAAGAAAAGGAGAATGAGAAAATTGAATGAAAAAAAATTAGAATGAGAAAATATAATAATGAAAATATATGATAACGGAGAAATGTAAGAATTTAGTATCAGGATAGGAAAATATGAGAATGAAAAAATATTAGACTGGTAAATATTAGAACAGGAAAAATATCAGAATGATATATATTTATATTAGAAAAAAGTTACTCTAATCATTGTATTTGTTTTGTAGATTTGAATTGAAACCTGATGAAGTTGCAAATTAATCGATGAAACGTTTTTAATTTAATAAATTCTCCTTTTATGTAACTTAAAGTTGTTTGATGTGTATTTATTTATAATAAGAAAGTATAAGACTGACTAAATATAAGAATGGTAAAATATCAGAATGGAAAAATATAAGAATGAGATAATAGAGGGGAAAATATACGAAAGAAAAAATATAAGAATGGGAAAATATCAGAATGGGAAAATATAAGAATGAGAAAATATAAGAATGAAAAAATATAAGAATGGGATAATATCAGAATGGGAAAATATAAGAATGAGAAAATAGAGGGGGGAAGTATCAGAATGGAAAATATAAGAATGAGATAATAGAGGGGGAACATATCAGAATGGAAAAATATAAGAATGAGATAATAGAGGGGGAAAATATAAGAAAGAAAAAATATAAGAATGAGAAAATATAAGATTGAGAAAATATAAGAATGAAAAATATAAGAATGGGAAAATATCAGAATGGGAAAATATAAGAATGAGAAAATAGAGGGGGGGAAATATCAGAATGGAAAATATAAGAATGAGATAATAGAGGGGGAAAATATCAGAATGGAAAAATATAAGAATGAGATAATAGAGGGGGAAAATATAAGAAAGAAAAAATATAAGAATGGGAAAATATAAGAATGAGAAAATATAAGAATGAGAAAAGATAAGAATGAAAAAATATAAGAATGGGAAAATATCAGAATGGGAAAATATAAGAATGAGAAAATAGAGGGGGGAAATATCAGAATGGAAAATATAAGAATGAGATAATAGAGGGGGGAAAATATCAGAATGGAAAAATATGAGAATGAGATAATAGAGGGGGGAAAATATCAGAATGCGAATGCCATTAAAGAGTTGAGACTTTATTTACGTATGAGTCCTACCATACCAAAACAAGTCATCAGGATATTCATTAATTTTGTTATTGTGAAGTCATCACACTAAAATTCAGCATAAAAATCACCGTATGTTAAAACATAGTAATAATTTTTCCCTGAAACAAGACAGTACAAAACTTCGGAAATACTAAAATGAAAAATTTACGTCTGATTAGAAATTAATTATATGAAAGATAGCCAAAAACGTACAAAATAAGTGATGACATAAGTACCACACAACGTTTCTGGATGCTTTGTTCCTTTCTTCAGGTGCCGAAAAAACGCAAGAGCCTAGAGAGTCACAAAACTTTTGAGTTTTGTCAACTGACTAGTGCAGTTGTTTCTCTCTAGGCTCTTGAGTTTTTCTCCACCCGAAGAAACGAACAAGGCTTCCAGAAACTTTGCGTGGTATTTATGTCATCACTTATTTTGTATGTATTGGGCTATCTTTCTTAATACTGACGAAAAACATCAATGAGAATAATTTTATAAATGTGGCGACTTAAACGTAAACGTAAAAATACTGATATAAAAAATACACAGTGATACAGGAATAGTGAAAAACGGGAAGTCGCGCCGGTCAGAGAGCTTCATTGAACCTCTTTTCTTCCCATATCGCGTCCTCGAAACCTCCGGGACGTTCTGAAGCACTTCTTTGTTGTCGCGTGATTTGGCAACGGAGAATAAGTTTTGCATCGGCGCCTGACACGTTGATGTATCGCTCTCGGTTCATTGGTCGCGTGTTCCTTTTGAACCCGACGTCTTTGGTTCTGTGGAGCAGCGTTAATCGCGAGGGATATCTCGAGAGTCCCTGGAGAACTCCGCGAGCTTTGTGGACGCGCGAAACCACTCACACAAGAGTCGAGCGTTGTGACGCAACACGGATTTGCAAGTCATGGAACCTCGTCCCTTTTCATCCGCGGACAGTCAGTCGTACCACAACACACATAAATAAGAAAAAGACGAAGAGGAGACGGAGTTGCTGGTGGACGGCGGACGACGATGAATGAAGCTTGTAAAGGAAAAGGGGCCTCCTCACAAAGACCGCAAACAGCTCAAAACAGAAGGTGCTAAGCATTTCAAACGATGAGAATGGAGAACAAAAGTCACGGGTAAACAAAGACATGAATACGCATGGAAAAGCCAACTGTACCGTGACGGACTTCCAAGTTACTTGCGCAACTTGTTATTAAATCGCTCGGCTCTTCCCGAGGCTAAGGACTTGTAACACTGTGCTTCAGAGGTGGAACAATTGATTACGTCCAGAAGGTCTTAATGGGACGAAAGAATCATCAGCGCAATTCATTCCAAAAATAACTACAGTTTAATATTAATGTGGACAACAACTATGATCAGTGTTGGTCAAAGGAAAACATGGCTCCTTGATCATTTTCGATCCACAAACGAAGGATAACAGGCAGCTTCCGGCGTCAACGATACCATAAGTGCTCGCTCGTATTGGTTTAAGGATTGTAGAGATGTGTGATGGACACCACGACAGTGCAAGGTCGTCCAGGGTGTTTCAGAATTCCTCTTACAGACTTATAGGGAGGGGACTTGATAGATAGAGGTTTGATATACCTGAAATGAAACTACTTTCTATGATACTGTAGAACGTTGACCCTGTGTCTCCTATTCTCTTCCGTATAGAATTGAGGATGCACTCTTTGTCCATGAATTTCTTTTTTCCAGCACATCTGTCACTGTAGCAGTGGATACAATTTCAAGCCAAGCCTCACCATTCTTCTCCGATGATATGATGTGGCTATGTGTCCATATATTTTTTGGGGGTTGAGTGGATTTCTCTTTGCTGCGGTGCAGTTGAATAGGCGTGGGTGGTGTCGACAAGGCTGCGGAGGTTCCTGGGCCCACCCGCGGACGGTCTGACATATGTACGGACATTCCTGCGTTAATTCAGTCCATCACGGTTCTTCTCCCAGCTCGTACGACACCTGCTCTCTTTCCTTCCACGAGTGTCTTTGTAACCTCCAAGCACAGACAACGACGACGAGGCAGAGCCTAAATTCGTTATATATTTCTAAATTTAGGACTGGTCAGAATTGTTGTTGAAGGTGATGGTGTATATATTGTCTATATATTATTAGATCCGGTTTAGAACGTAAATATTTGTTATGAAAGGAACAATAGTTTCCTCTGGTAGCTGAGATAATCCCCGATGATGATGTCGTTGTCAGAGACGTCTTTTTTCTCCGCTGATGACGTTGATGAAAACCGTAAAATTTCCCCCCCCCCCCCTTCTTGCGTAGACAACTTGTTCTCTCCAGAGAGGTTAGAAACAAAGGTATGAGATGGAGCGTGGGGTTGGGGGTTGGAGGGGGTTAATTAAACGCTGACAAAGTGGCGTGTGTTAATTGCGGCTGCCGTGTGGTAAGGTTCTTGCCAACCCCCACCTCTCCTCGGCATTCTGGAGGCGGCTCGTTTGAACGCGACCACGGGAACCCCGCGGCGAAGACATGGACCACCCGGGCCCTTCAAGACACAATATCGCCACTCCAGAACCACTGGACCACGACACGCCGAGGTGGTTGGGTTTGCGATTCTTCTTCATTCAAATCTCAACCAAAGTCAAGATCTCTTGACGCCATCGGATTGGGCCATGTTTGCTGGACCCCTCCCCCAGAAATAATCGAATTTCGATTCGCGTACCGGGAAAAGCGATCGGTGGCGACGACTTCTAGGTTTACACGATGGTAATTGACTGGAAAGAGAGTGATGAATCGCATTCTACATATCATTTTAGAGGTTGTATTTTACGTCTGTTTATTTGTTTTCTGACCAATTACAGATTATTTATTCATTGAATTAAAACCACGTTTCGGTAAGTGTTTCTCCCTTAATCATGTCTTTCCTACGGAAAAATTGTAAAAAACAAATTTGTTGCTGATGAATTTACGAATTTTTTTTAGGGCAACAGGCTACATGAGGGTAATCCACGTTGGGCAACTCCCGTTTAATAGCATAGGAACGGACTTGAAAGGGGGGATGCGGAAGGGTAGAGGAAGGTAGCCAAGGGTTAACTATGGCCTCCTGGCTGTGGTTTAAGGATCCTACCCGGCATTCGCCTAAAAGTAACGCAGGGAAAACCCTAGAAAAACTTGCATCAGGTAGGTCGGGCATTGGGTACTTGTCCCACACCCTTCCCTGGATAGCGGGAGAGGAGTTTGCTGTGGGGACGCAGAATTCCCTTCTCCGTGCCTCGACCAGTTTAGAAGGCAACTGGCCGGTTATTCCCAATGGGAAGCTGCGACCCCATAGAAAACTCTTCTCCCGCCATCCAGGGAAGGGCGTGGGACAAGTACCCAATGCCCGACCTACCTGATGCAGGTTTCTCTAGGGTTTTCCCTGCATCACTTTTAGGCGAATGCCGGGTAGAATCCTTAAACTATAGCCCGGGGGCCCCTAGTTAACGCTTGGCTACCTTCCTCTACCCTTCCACATCCCCCCTTTCAAATCCCTTCCTATGCTATTAAAGGGGAGTTTCCACCATGTGGATTACCCTCATAAAAAAATTCAGGATTTCGGTTATTATAACCATATTAATCTTTAAAATTATTAAGTAAATCATTGGAATTAAATTACGTGTATATCTATATTAATATATTGTGTCACAGAGATTTACTTATATTTTACATACCTGATTTATTAATAATTTAAAAAATTAAATATTTCCTGAGGAACAATCTCTGTGACAACATATTTACTAATGGTTACACACAATTTAATTCCAATGACTTACTTAATAATTTCACATATATGAATATGGTCAGAATAACTGAGAGCTTCAGACACACTATTTAAAAATTCTGACATTTTAATGTAATTTTATATTGAAATAAAAAGTTTTATATGTGACTGTGATATAAAAGTGGTTTAATCATATATGATATAATACATACAATCCTTTATCTTTTTTTTGATAAATAAAATTATTTATTTTAATTATTGTATTTGCTTGGTTTCTTAGTGTAAAACCTGTCATACCTGAAGAGGTCGCAAATTAAGGACGAAACGTTGTGTAATTACTTTTAAATATATTTTTTTGAGTTCAAAAGGTTGTTTTTTAGTTATAATTTACCTTAAATAGTCAGAATATATATATATATATATATATATAATTTATAAAGTATATAATTTTATTATTAAATCAGAAGGTTGTTTCTGTCCAAAACGGCCATTATCAACTGAAACACCAATAACATATAATTTAAATATAACAACATTATTATTTTTAAAACGATTATTACGAATTGGATAAATTTTCACATTATAAATAAACCAATTTTAAAAACACGTTTATATTGAAGTTTTAAATCTGTCTCAATAAGATAATTTAAAACTTCATTACTAATGATTTTTGTAATCATAAATAATAATATTTATCATAACCTGACACGACAATATCAATGAATCGTTAAAAATTAAAAAAATGAATTATAACAGTTTTTAAAATTCTACATGAACATCTTAAAAACTTCAAACAGAAGAAAACGTTGGAGTCAAATTATATATTTAAGAATAATTTAAAGAACTTTATAATGATACAATATCGACGTACCGATAAAAGGTATATTCTTTTGTAGAAAAAATATGGAGTAAAATTGAATATCTGGAATTTTATGATATTTTGGACAAGTTAGAATCCATGCTGTATCTGGACCATAGGAACGTAGCCAATTATCCGTAGGATCGATGAAAAACGTCTATTACAACTTATTCTGATACAACGTACTTGGACGTGTCATTCATTTTGCAAATAATATTCTGGACAATATTCCTAACGTGTAGACGAAGTAAGAATCCATGCTGTATCTGGACCATGTGCATTTATTCCTGCAGGATTATCCTTAGCATAAACACTTAATCCTGTTGGAACTGATACACGGAGCGATCCACGTTTACAACTTTGGATTTTATTTTCCAAACATAAAAAAGTGGTTGTTTTCATGAAAATCTTTAATGTAAATTGGAAATATTTTCCCATCTCTTAACTGAAATTTCTTTTCAATTTTATATTTAAATTAACAATTTATTTCTGATTGTGATTACTTTTCTGTAATTATTTGTCTTTTTTTCTCAGATTATCATTAATATTTGTTTGGTTACATATAATTCATTTGTCAGGCTTCAGAATTTTTTTTATTTCCATTCATGCTCTCATGCTTACTTACTACGACATCTAAATTCCGTACCTTATCAGTTCTCCGCATAGTTCAAGCCTTTTAAACGTAAATGACCTTCATTAATCAAAAAAATAATTATAATCCATCATTTTGCCTACTCTTACTTCTTGGCGGAGAGTTTTTCTCAACAATCCTTTACTTCCCATTGTTGTCAACTATGGTTTCATATTCAGCGAAACATTTTCTGATCATACGTTTTCCCTATCACTCTGTGTGGCTTGTTTCAGTACCATGAAGGAAAGAAAACTGTTACTAAAAATAACTATAATTTTGTTTTGTGTATGGATCAATTATGGCCAAAAATATCCTTGGCTTTCAAAATTATTTTTTTTTGTAATGGAGTTTTTAAATTATTTACTGAGAATGGTTGCAGAAAACCTGTGCCAAGGTTATAAAACATTTATATACCAAAATTTTAAAAATAATTCATATTAAATTTTTATATAATCCTTGAAGATCATTTTTATGTTTTCCTATTTAGCACCACCAGTTTTACTAATAAAATTCCTAATATTTTTACTCTGTGAGCACGGCCTAGCTAGCAAACAGCTTTGCTATTCCATGGTTCCATGGATATTAACCCTTGATGATAGAAAGTTGTTGTTAGAGTATGATAGAAGGCGAAGGGCAGCATTTAGTGGAGTTACTGTGACAGCCGACAGGTTCACACGGTCTTGTTGGTGGTGTTTTGGTCAGGAAGTCATCCTTTAGAGTCTTTGTGGAGCAGGAAGGACCACACCGCACCTCCGAGGGAGCCATTGTGCCCGTGTTTAGGGGCGGCTTCCTTTGAACTCTTCGAGTCCAAACGCGCGATACGCTCATTTCACGTGTGCGCTTCTCCGAATTAATGAATCCTGACTTTAATGACTCCCCCTCCCACCCCCCCTCCACACGCAACAACTGTTTTTCCTCAGCTCAAAGAATGCGAAAAAACACCGGTGGTGGTGTTTTTAATTATTCGCCGCAATGGAATCGCCGAGCCGAGAGACTGTGCCGCAGGTCATCGAGAGGAGTTATAACGGAACCGACGTCGTTAAAGAGGGCCTTCAGGCGTGGGGAAAAACTATTAAACGTCGCCCGACCAACGATCGAATTTTCCCCCCTGCAGTAACTCTTAATTTATGTAGCGTGTGACGATAAAACCCGCGAAAACACTCGATTTTAGTCCTCGGGAAGAAAAGTGCTAATTTGGATTTTCCCTACACCTTCATTCCCAAACCAAGGTTACATTGGCTCTCGAATCGCAATAATACATAATAAATTTCAAAGACGACGTTTCGTCCCTCATTGTAAACTCTTCAGGTGCATAGATGTTACGTTCAATTATCTAAATAACTAAATTGAAAATCAAACTCTCACAAAATTATAATTTTACAAAAAATATGTTAGAAAATTTGTTAACTTTAATTTTATTATAATAAATTGTAACAGTATAAATTATATTTATACATAATTATATATTCTTTTAAATTAAAAGGAAGCAATACAATCCAACGATTAAAACTTTTTTTATTTTTCTGTATTTATTTTTGGTCCTCTGCTCTACTACTTTCTACAACACTACAGATTCTCCCTCGCTAAGAATCCATTTTCAACTTATATTTATTCGTAACCCTTCTTTTCTGAAATCCCACTCAGAAAAAGCAAATAAACCGACATTCATTTCTAGTGATGACTGATGACATAAAATATATTTGGAACCTACTAGCAGAGTTTTTACTACACTTTGAAACCAAATTTGGCTTCAACAACGTAATGAAGTTTTTTTCCTACCAGTCTATGGTACATTTTTACATTATATTACTGATATATATATGTCCTAATAGGTCTCAAAGTTGGGTCGAAACGTTGTACTCCACTTCATGAAATGTAACTGCATAAACTTATAATTATTCTGACTTCACTGGTCTGATTTATTAACATTTGACGTCATATACATATCAATTTTCATTTTCCTAATGATTTTAACCGAAGTTTAAGTGAAAATATAGGATTATAAATCTAATATTTATATTTATATTGACTTCTATTATGTTATAAATAAATAAATGATCCAAATTTATCAGAAAAATTTTTTAATAATATAAAAATCCTTATAATATATTAATAAAATAGATTTGGGCCAACGTATCCTTATTTTCTTTTGGAATATAATTTTTCTCCACAAATTGTTATTCATAAAATTATATTTCAATAAAATAATTAGATTAAGACTTTTAATAATTTTTTATTCACACACAACAACAGGCAACTATGCATTGTGACGATTTTTATTTTATTAATATGTTATAATTTTTTAATTTATTAATATATATTTTCTTGGGTTGTTCATTATTGAACATAAATATGTTCCCAAGCACGTATTCGAACAGTTGGCTATAATATTTGTTTATTTATGGTAATGAAGAGTTCCGTTCAAGTCTTAAAAGTGATAGGAAAAACGTATGATCAGAAAATGTTTCGCTGAATAGGAAACCATAGTTGGCAACAATGGAAAGGAACGAATTTTCGAGAAAAACTCTCCGTCAATAAGTTAGTGTAAGCAAAATGACTAAATGTAATATGATGGATTAGAATTATTATTTTTTGATTAATGAAGGTCATTTACGTGGTAGCCTCCAGATTATTTGTAATCTGTCTGCTTAGTCACAGACAACAATTACATTTTGAGTAAATAATTTATGCATTTGAGCATTGGAAGGGGATTAGGAATAGGAGACAATGCGGAAGGAGATTTCATACACAAAGTATGGGACGATTTATTCGATTATTTTGGTTCGGATTGACCTCATCTGAGTGATAAAAATCACTACTGTCAACTTCATATTAAAAAGCGCGAAACAACTTTTTCCTTCTGTTGAAACAATCATGATTATTCTTCGTTCAGCATCGTAACCAATTAAAAACTCAAGAAGAGAGTTTTCCCTACTAATTGACTATAATTTTTATTCGGCGTGGTTGTCGGAACGGCTGCCTGTGTATGTGTGTGTGTGTGTGTCTGGAATATTCGGGTGGTGCGAGGGGCCTCATTAGTCCGGTGTCACTGGAAGGCGCGTGCTGGAATGCTCTTGTAAATTACTGATATTGTACAACGCCTCATTTATCTGACGTTCTCCTTCTCTCACAGACACACACACACACACACACAAACCGAGGTCCACTACCTAGCGTTAGTCACACGAAGCAACACCCGCGCAAATGTCCGGACGCTGATGATCTTCCTACAACTCAGCTGGATCATGAAAGAGATAAATTTCTCAGAAAGAGAAGAAAACCTTTCAGTCAAAGTTTAGCACTGAAGGGCTTTGAAAATGAATTAAAGGATCAGGGTGGCAAAAAACACCCGGGCCGGACTTGCTCTAACCATCCGAGCTACCCAGGTCGACTCCAGCACCTCAAGTGGAAGTTATGGGCTCGATTCTCCGGTCCGGTAGAGATTTTTTCTTCTTCCAGATTCTTTTTCAGAGACAAATAATGTCCAGTTATCACCAGACAGTCCTAAGAATTTGCTAGCATGAAAAAGTTACAATTTTCCGATCATGTTTGTTTTGGATTGAATTTTTATTATGTTTAACTTAATTTTTATTTAATTAGATAAATAAATAGCCAATAATTGGTGTTTTTTAAAAAATCACCTGACGATAGCGTCATTATAAATATAAAATACGATCAAGGAAGACAACATACATGATAGAATTGCTCGGAAGTACGGACTGAATAATCGCCTGTCCGACATTCTTCAACAGCCGGCAACATTGTCGCAAGGAAAGGACAGGTCGCGTCTTTTAATCTTATGTGGGTGCTTTGCAATTTATAAATGAAAGAGTTCCATACGCCAATGCTAAGACAGTCTGGAATATGCCGAGGCCTCGTGTGCCACAGTAGCCATTTTTTCCCCTTTGACGACGGGCAGAGTTAATTTGCTGTCCGACACGTTACCTGTTTTCTTCCTTCTTTCAATACTTCGTAATTTCCTCTGTTACGGTCCCTGATAGCAAAATTACTGTTTGAACGGCCGCAGACAGTTTTCCTGAAGGTCTTTTAACCTGATGGCCCCTGGCCCCCCGCCCCTCGCGTCCAATGTTTATTGGTATTTCCGTGAGACGCCGTGCTAATTAATTCCGAGTGTATCCTTTGTTGAGGAACCGGTCGGTACGCGCGTGGACCTCCTCCGCCCACAAATCAGACGCCATTACACCGGGTTCTTAATTGATTCTGAATCAACAACGGCGGCGGCGCGCGCTTCGTTCGCCCTGGCTACGGTAACTAAATCTCTCTCGCTTTGACGTTTCGAATTTTTCCTCCGGCTGCCGAGGCGTAGGCTCGAGAGAGTAATGGACCTCCTTTCGACTTCAATGTCTTCTGGAACGTTTGAAGTGACGCCCGCCCTTGTAACTCTCACATCAGTAAACGGTAGAGACGGGATTACTACAGGGGTACAGGAGGTCGGTCACTTTCCTAGGCTTTGCCGACGTTGACTTTAATCCACCACTTCGGAACTAACTTCACCTAGAGCATGGCCTCGTTCGTTATGTCATTTCTCTAGATTCTTTAGAAGAAAATTTCTTGAAAAGTTTTCTCTGCGTCTGGAGTGGTAATTTATCTCTCACTGACGATCCTCCACAGACGATCAGAGATCATCCTGCTCATTTTCCGACGAGAATCAGGGAAAATCTTTCACAATCCACGTTCACCTGTTCGGGACGAAGGTCATTGCGTATGTAGATCCTCTTTTTTTTGGACGAAGCTTATTTCATCGTGTATTATTTTTGTCAGGAGGGTGGGCCTCGTGTGACAGACGAAGGCTGTAAGGTTTTAGTATGTGGAGTAACGAGGCCGCCGCATTCCTCCGAGGTTTATTGCAGCGTTTGGCAGGGTCAGCCCCAGCCATTCATCATTCCTGCGGCTCCAGCGGCCCACACACGCAGCCATGACATATCTATCACCAGACAGCATCTATCAGCATCATTATCACCTTCTGTAATCATGTTAATACACGTGGGGAAGCGGCGGCATTTACATTTACTGAATATGCAAACTCCAGAAAGTGTTCCACAAGGTTATCTTTTAGAGCCTAAACTAGTTTGGATTATATTAATAGTTAGAAAACGTGTACGAAACCGTTTCCTGAGCCGAAAAAAAACGTTGTTGCTAAAGTTATAATAAACAGAAATAATCGGCCTTTATCAGTTAAATAACAGAATAATCTATATTTGGGCTAAATAGATGCAAACGTTCTACAATGATCAGTTTTATTACTCGTAAATTGTTTATCTCAAATTTCTGATGCTATAGTTTTCAGTATTTTCCACTACAACCTTAATAGAGACTAAAATACGCTATTTAAAAAGATAATATATAAAAACTGGCGTTCGAAAGTTTTTGCTTTATGACACATAAATGGTTGTTTTAAAGCATCTTTGAATACATTTTATGAAGCTCCAGGATTTTAATTTAACTCTAAAGGTTTGATAAAGAGTAAACCTGATGCATCCGTCTAGTTAATTGACAGGTTGTGATTAAAACTATATAAAATATTAATGAAGAAACAATATGATCAGAGTAACAAAGATATGTTTGTTTCACAGTTTTTTAAATAGATTTTGTTTTAAATTGTATCTTGTATGTCTTTGGGGAAAAAAATACAGATGGTCGTTTCGAAAGGTTCTATTTTGGTGTCCATACACCTGTTGAAATATACAAATGGTTTACCAAATTAAATAGTTGAGGCTACAGTTTATCAGGTGACTGTTTGTATTTTATTAAGATTTTACTAGAAGAGTTAAAAGGAGAAAGCCAAAGCATGTAAAGTACTTTATAACAGTTAATGGCTTAATTAACAGTGAACAATTAGCAATTCATTGTTATTTCTAAAGGATACCATGACAGTAAATCTCGTTCCATTATAAGACTCCGTGGGAAATGAATTAAATTAAGAAGAATCTCATTAACACCCTTGAAAAGAAATTAAGCACAGTCAAGGACTCACGTTGTCATAAAAATCTCAGTATTTCTTTTCCATCTTTAAGAGAATAAAAGACTTGAGTTTCAGTTTGTCCTCACCAGAACTTTCTAAGGAAGGATCTCCAGTCTGTTTTTACATGCTCTCTTAAACTTTCTCCGGCGATTTTCCCACGACGACGTCGAGAAAATTGAGTAAGAGTTAACAGCCCAATTCTTTTCTTAATTACACTTATTATTTCCTCAGTTGCTCTAGGTTTAACTATTATGGCTTACATATTATTAACCTCATAGTAGGAAATCACATTGGTTGCAATGCTTTTCTAAGTAAACAACCAATTATTTTTCTTGTTCTCATTATTTGTATTTGTATTGGGTCAAACCAAGTCATAAAACAAATTTAATAAATTAATGGATTGAATATTCGAAGAATATTTTCAGTAAAAAATAAAATACACAAAATTTCATCTCCAATATTTTTTTTTGGTGGGACTTCTTCAGATGATGTAAATATTTGTAATATACAAATGAGATAATTTTAAAATATATGGCGAAAGATAATATTCAATCCATTCCTTTATTAAGGAATAATCTTAATTTAATAATTTAAATATGTTTGAGATTTAAAATTTTTTACACTAACAAAATAAAATTCCTTAATTACTTATAAATTTAATAACACTGGAAAATTAGTCATAATTAATTTAATAACATAAAAATGTTTAAGAAAACCTTTCATCCTCAATCTAGGATTTCATCAGGTTTACAACGGAGTAAATATAAAAATTAACAATATTTGCCTCATATTTATTGAAGAAATTTTGGTAATTTAAGTTAAATCTGTTTCATATTTAATCAGCACTTGTTAAATATAATTTTTATTCGGAATGTTTAGATTTCCTCCATTGTACACCAGGTGAAGTCCTAGATTAAGGACTAAACGTTACTTTGATGATTATATGTTTAATAAATTCTGGTTTCTTTAGATTGTGTTCTTTATAAATATTTTTAAGTAAATTAAAGGCAACTATTCATTTCCATTACTTATATTTCTACAGCTAATTAAATTTTAGATAATTTTCGAAAACAATCTCCTCCAGAAGAAGAGTATATATAATTATATTTTATACAATTTCTTTCAGAATACCTACTTTTACAAACAAAAAAAAATCTCTTGTATTTATCAGATTAATTAATTTTTTACTTATTTTATTGATAAGAGAAGTTCTTCATTTTAATCTTTTCTATAATAGTGGCAGTGGATCTGTTTTTTTTCATTTGGATATATGCTTTTTTCCTATACAATTATATATTATATATAAATAATAAAAAATTACGTATTTTTAATTAGGATTTCTTCATAAGAAAGTAAGATTTTAATTGTATGTGCTATGTAACAGAAGATAATACACATATATTTAATAAACAATCACTTTATTATTTATTCTAGCCATATAACAACAACTAAAAAAAAATTAAATTACTAGATTTGCTGATTAATTTTTTAAAACTATTTTCTGTGCTTTTGCCAGTCTCTGATTAACTGAATATTAAATTAATCCTGATAAAGACATTAATTTAAAGAAGATTTTATAGCATTTGTTTTTTTGTTTTAAAAAAAACTCCATCACACATGTTGAGTTGTTAGCTACACTCACTCCACGTTATTAAATCACTAGTTTTGTTTACGTCTATCTTCACCGATTGTCTTTCGTCGTTGTTTTTGTTTCCTCCACGCTTTTTATCGGCCCTCAATACCTTATCATGTTTTATGTCGCCATTGTCTCAAGTGAGTCAGGTTTTAAATTCCCAAGACGCCATTTCGCAAAGTTAGGTGTTGGTTGTAGTTGTTTTTAGCCTGGCAATCAACGACTGCGTGATTTACGCCGCCGCGTACATTCACTTAGAATCACCGCCAGGGGGAATATAAATATATATATTTATTTTCTTCTTCTTCAACCTCAGCATTCCTTCCACTATTTTGTGCCATTAATCAAAACTTCATTCAACAGCCGTAAAACAGTATGTGGGGTAAATTTATACACCTTGGTCGTCAGTGTGAAGGGGGTTGATTTTTGTTTGTTGATGGCTATTTTCTTGCCACGTTGTGTATATATATATATATATATATATATATATATATATATATATATATTCAAACAAAATATTGGTTAAAAACTCCGTATCTGATTCCTCGATATTGCTCTTCCTTCCCAAAATTATCAAACGTTCCATTGATCGTTGTTCAATAATAATGATAACCAATCAGTTCTAGGTTTCGCGGTAAATCTGATCAGTTTCCAGGCAGCGGCTCCGCGAAAATTCTGTCAAGCGGCATGATCGTTGATCAGGCTGGTTCTCGTTAAGTTTCCCCTTGAAACTTTGATAAGCGGCAAACGTGATTTTTGTTGTATGCAAACCCCTTGAAGATTGTTGGAACGACACTACGCAATTGTTTGTTGACGGTCCGAATAAAATGATTAAGTGTTGAACGTTTCACGTGGAAGTTGAGGAAGACGTGCACCGTTGAGGAATTTTTTAACCTTTATTTTTTTTAAAAAAAAAAAATAAGAAAAAGTGGATCTCAAACTGAGATGGCCAACGTTAATGAGCGACAAGACCATTTATTTCGTGGTAAAAAAAATTTAAAGTATCAGGACGGAAAAATATGTCAACCGGACCAGAAATCAAAAACCCGGGACCTGCCGCTTACCGGGGGGTCACTCAACCATCTGAGCTATCCCATGACGACTCCACAGATCCGGACCGAAATTCTTCCTTCCAATTAGACCTGATGCCAGGCTACACCTACAATTTTCTGTGACACAGAAGCGCCAGGCGACACAACCAACGAAATAGAAATAAATTCCAACCAATCACTAATTATAAATCTTGGTTTTTTTTGGTACAAAATTGGCAAAATAAAGAAAACTCACAATATATGGTTATTGTGAAGGAAACAAAATCCCTCTCACAACCCTGAAGACAAAACTGATCAGTGGCTTGTTCTGAAAATTAACTCTATTTGAAATCTTTACTGAGAAAAATAATTTGGGGTTAAAAATGGTAAAATTAGACAGTATTGGTAATTATGTAGACATAAGTAGAAATGTAGCATATTACGTGCGCCGGGTGTCAGAATGTTGGCAACATTGACACTCATGTAGTTTTATTATTTTACATAGAAATCATCGTAAAAATGGTTGCTCGTGGTGATGCAGCAAAAACTCACGAGTCGTCACTGGTTTTCTTGAACACAAAAGTGGTTGAGATTTACACCATGAGACTTCAGGTGTCTATGGTCATATTTTTAGTTCTTGAATATGCAGCAGATGTTAACATACATTTTTCCCGTCATGCAATTAATGGTATTGTCGCTTATCTGATCTTGAGGTCTACTTTTGAGTGGATAATAAAGAGTTGACGCTCTCTCTTCAGGTCGCTACGAGTCAGACACGGAATCGGAGCCTGGGATTCCGTTGAAGAGGAAACAACGTCGCTGTCGTACCACCTTCTCCGGAGAGCAGCTGGAGATGCTCGAGTCTGCGTTCCAGAGATCCCAGTACCCGGACATCTACACCAGGGAGGAACTGGCCAAGCTCACTGGACTCTCGGAGGCGCGGATACAGGTCTGTGTTGAACACCTGAGTTGAATCCACTCAACTGACTGACTGACGAGACCTGTTGACAGGTTTGGTTCAGCAACAGACGAGCCCGGTGGAGGAAACACTGCAGCGGCACTCAGCAGATGGTGTTCAACGCGCTCCAGTTCTCCTCTGGTGGACACGCCATCGCGGCGGACTTTGCCAACAGCTGCAACGTTCAGAACACAGGTGGGTGAATGCTTCAGCCGTTTCTCTGCATTCGGCACGATCACTTTCATTCAGGCTTACAAAACAGGTTAATTAAAGTTATCGATGACGTATTTCAGGGACTAAAAGTAATCTTCAGAATGATTGGAGGTAGGAATTAGGGAAATAGGTCGGGATTTGAGAGACTGAAGGTCTATTCCTCCTTATGATGTTCGAAACTGAAATTATCATCCAGAGATTAACAAACAATACGAGGGTGAGTCAAGAAGTAATGCCTCCTATTTTATCTCTACTTTATTTGTCAAGACAATTAAATGAAATTGTCGCATCATAAACCCACAACATTAACATTTAAAATTTCACTTTTCAATATAGTCTCCGTCCTTTCCCAACAGTTTTTGTTCACAAGGACATATATTCCACTGCGGTAAAAAAGCGTGGTCTTGTTTCATAAGCCATCGACGTTCGCTCTTGGGATTCGTTACAGCGACGAATGAAAATGGGACGTATTTCACCTTCCGGAATTTTAAGAATTCAATCACACAGAACGCTGTCTAATACGTAGGTCAATATCAATGTCATTTTGCAACAGAGGGTGCTGCAGTGCTACCACCAGTTGACTTAGCAAGTCGATTGGAGAAGAATGTTAGAGAAATCGAGAGGCAAATTCAAAATTTTATCATAAGTAACTAATTTAAGGAGGAAGAACAATGAGGCATTACTTATTGAACCACCATTGTACTTTTATTCAAAAAAAGTAAAGTTTAAAAAGACATTGTAAACGGAACCTCGTGGTGTCTTATGTGGATATGGAGAGGGAAAAAAATCCAAGACCTCGAGTTATTTGAACGCGTCACTCACGACAAATCTACATTGGTGATCCTGTGGTATTTGTGTCGTCTTCAAGATCCCTTGTAGACTCACCATTCATCCTATTTCTGGTATAACTGCATGAGATCTACCAGCATCCTATGACTGAGGTCTTTTATCACATCCTACTCCCAAAATATATTTGATCTTCCGTTTGACAGTCGCCAATAAATCTAGAACGTTGGTAAGTTCATGATTCCATGGTCTTAGAGATGATTGGTCCACCACAGACCCCCTCCCCCCCTAATATGTGTTTTTTTCTCCTTCCACTTCCAGGTCAGCAAAGTGTCCAGTGCTTCGGATCCAGCTGGATGAGGGCCGCGTACCACCAGCCGCACTCTGCCCTGTCAGCCAACAACCACCCTCAGCTGGGCGGCGACCAGTACGACTGCCAGACTGCCTCCGAGGTCTGGGGCAACCGAATTCAGCAACAACAGCAGGAACAGATGTGGGCGCACCAGCAGTTCTCTCTGGACAACTACGGGTAAATCGGCTCACCACGGCGTCGCGATACGCGTTACGGTATTCATCAGTCAAAGCCGAGACTTCAGACATATTGCCGTTATTTCTGCTTTTAGGGATTCTTTCACGCCTTCGACGCAGTGTTCTGCGAGCAATTTACTACCTCCGGAGAACACGCAGCTCTCGTCCTCGCCGGGCAACGTCTACAGGAACTACGGCTGCAAATCCTCGGCACCCAGCAACATCGGCTTCTTCTGAAGCCTCTTTCATGCGTATGTGTGGACGAAGTACCCTTGTCCGGGGTTTCAATATTCTCTTGCGTACCTGCTATTTTTTTTAAAAAAAGAATTCACATTCTTTCGTGTCAACGAGGAGCTTAACTCGATCAGGGTACATGGAAATGTACCTGACGATGGCTTGATTGGTACCAACACGGATGGTCTGTCCAATTGATCTGGTTAATTTCGACGAGTGAATCGACATTCGAAGGATTTTATCTCAATTATGTACCGCAATAGTAGGCGGAAATATTCGGCCGATGATGACTGAACGATGTTGTCGAGAGCGCGCGGAATATTCCTCTTCTGGTGCCTGTACAGAAATCGTGCAATATTCCATCGATGATTACTGAAGAACGTTGTCCAGACATCGTGGAGTATTCCGCTTCTGATGCTAAAATAATGCTTTGTAGAGAGTGTGGAATACTCCGCTTCTGAAGACTGCTGTCGAGAGATCGTGGAATAATCCGCTTCTGGAGCCTAAAGAATACTGTCAAGAGATCGTGGAATACTCCACTTCAGGTGCTGAAAGAATGATGTCGAAAGAATGTGGAATAATCCGCTTCTGATGACTGAAGAATCCTGTCTTGAGAACTTGGAATACACCGTCGATGGTGACTGATGATCGTTGTCAAGCGTGCGTGGAATATTCCTTTTCTGGCGACTGAAGAACGATGCACATACAGTGGATTATTCCAGTGAAGAATTGCCACTGGTGTAATATACTGCCATTTTCGATCAGTTTCCATCCATAAATTTTATTGCTTTCCCTCAAAATAAATCATTAATCCGTCTAGTTTATTCTTATTGTTTCTTTTTGACACCCCCGCCTCCAGGCTTGGCTTGTAACCATTTACCTTGTTTAATCTTTGATCTTAATGTCAATTCTTGGCTCTTCTTCTTCTCCCGATAGAAAGCCTGATCAATACTTACATTCCTTTGTCGGTGACAGAAGAATACTTTTCTGAGCTTCGACAGCTGAGAACACTGAAGATCCAAATGGGTTTCTTTCTCTTGGTTTGAACATTACTTAACTATAAAAATGAATATATAAGGTGTTAATTCTGTGCCGATTACTATGGAAAAGTCAGAAAATTAAACAAATGCTGTCCATTTATTTTGCAATGTTCAATGAAAAAGGGAAGAAACTAATTACAAGCAGTTATATTTCTTAATAATTGCTCCTATATATTTTTCAACTTGAAGAAAATAGAGATTTTGAATGTGCTGCTGGAAAAAATAATTCAATAGAATAACAAGAAGTTAATTTGTAATTTCCTTCATTTCGATTGAGATCAAGTAAGTTAAGAATGAACATTCAATATCATGACTGAATGGTGTTTATTTTCTTCATCGTCCTCCTCACCACTTACTGTTTAGTTGAATTCTAACTTATTTCGTCATGAGAGACGTAGTAAATGTGTAACCCCCAAGTGCATTAATTTATTAACTAGTTTTTATTAATTAGTTCATAATAGAATTTTAAATAAATATATATTGTGATAAATACTGTGTATTTTTATGATGTCAATTCTTATTTGACGAGAAAATATTTTGTACATTAACAAAGAAAATATATGTATATTTTTGAATACTGAAAAGAGGAAGAAGAATTTGATGAGAGAACTTTATTCCTTGTTGTACCTGAACTGTGACATGAGCTGTTATTTCTGGATAATTTATTATGTTAAATCAACTGTTTGCACTGAAACATAATTAATAAGTAAATGTATTAAATAATAATATTTTATTTCCACACACAAGTCTTCATAAATATGAATATTTACAATCTATATTGATATAAATTAAAAACTTGCAAAAAGAATGCTTTGCAACTAACTGCTGAATTATTAAATGTAATCTTAAATAATATTAGCAATTAATGAGATAAATACAAGATGGTAAATACACAAAAAATACTTATATGTTCACCTGATGATTTGCAATGACACAAATTTACCTTACTAAAATAATAATTTTTTTCATGATAAGAAAATGTAGTTTAAATACTAACATAACTCTGTCTAACTAAATGAAAAACAGAAATTCTAATATGCAGTTTGAGGCAACATAAAAGAGAACTTTGTACTTAACTTTCGGAGTTTAGTGGTACTGATGTGTTTGTGGTTTATTTTCCTTTTGTATTCATCACGAGAGTTATTGTCATTGCTTGTTGTAAAAATTGAAGACATACAGAGTGGGTAGACATTGGAAAAAATAAAATTCAAACAGGTAGGTTGTAAAATTGATGGGAGAATGAACAAAGATAGTGGATAAGGAGTACAGCCACCTTCAGACAAGCACAAATGTCACCAGAGCAAAACTAAAACACTGGATTTGACATATAAAAAAAAGTAAATTGAAACAGTACATGTGACTTTTACTGATGTATATATTGTGTTCATGAGAAAACATACTGAGCTGTCAGTACACTCACTTGCAAAAGATTTTAATATATATTTTACAGAAAACAGACATTATATTATAATTATAAAATTTAAGTTTTAACATTACTTTATTAAAAAAATACTACTAAGCATTTTTGTCAACAAAAATCCCCATTTTAAATTCTTCTCTAACAGAGAGTATTTTTAATAGCTAGATGATTTAATTTAACATGTTTGTTTGTTATCATTCAAATGAAATGAGACAAATTCTGATTGATTGAATTTTTATGATGAATATTTTCTTGTTACAAGGTATAGGACAAATCATTTTGAGAATATTTGAAACTGAATATAACAAGTTACATTTTTTTTAGTTTACAGATTATTTATATTTTTAAACTTATAATCTAAGCATTTTAGACAATCTCAGATTTATTTGCAATCTATAATATTTAAAATCTAGACAATTGAATGAACAGAATTTACACTGCATTCATGTTGTAACTGTGATTGCACAAACCCAAGTATTTAGATAGATTAATAGTTGGGTCCTGATCAAGACACTTTATTTTCCACACAAAACACTAAACTAACAAGCAGAGTAATTAGCAGGTTTCATAATTAAAAGTTCTAGAGACAATCTGCAAAGATACAATATATTCAAGGATTGATAACTGTGTAGTTGTCCATTAAAACATTTACAAAGATATAATAAATCAGTATGTTGCTTTTAAGGGAATTTGTATTTCCTGTGTGTGTATTCAAATGTTGGTTGATTTAAGCAATTATGTAAATATGAATTTGTCAGTTACTGGTTTTGCTCAGACCAAATTTTTCATTTACCAAATTTTATTCTTAATGTAAATGAGTTACCAATAACTTAGTATGACTAAATGAAAACAATTTAGTCATTATTTCTTTATTATATGTTAGAAACCCATCCTTGATATTTGGTTTTAGATAATAAAATTATTCAAATGAGATCTTTTCAAGGAATTTTAATAAAGTCGCCAATAGAAGTTGGTAGATCAGTCATTATGCCCTCTTTTGTAAAGTATTTTTGTACAGGAAGTAGGAGACTAGAGACTATATAGTTTCTTAAACTTCTGCACTTTACATACCTATGTACTAACCGGTGAGTTTGTCCAATAAAAATTATCCTGTCTGTTGGTAATGTAAAATAGGCCACTAAACTTGTGCAAAGCAGCTGAATCAGTAAAAGTAAATTAGATCAGAAGACAAATAAAGAAATAAAAATCAGCCAAATTTAAGTCAGAAAAAATTTATTAATGTAAAATTAAACAACGTTTCATTGCTTATTTTGTAACCTCATCAGGTTCAAGATTTTTTCAAAAAAATGATAGACAGCTAAGGTTGAAATTTGGCCTGTATATATAAAAAAAAAATTAAGTTGAACCTGATGTGGTCACAAAATTAGTGTTGAAACATTGTTTAATTTTACAATAATAAATTCTTTTTTCTGACTTTAAATTGGCTGATGTTTACACAGATGCCTTAACCATCTCGGCCAACGGTTCAAGTTCCTGACCAGGCAAATATAGACAGTCTTATTGTGGACAATTAGTTGTTTAGTGGAGGAATGGATAGAGTAGAGGGGATGAAGTATTAGGAGCTTCCATTAAGGAATAAATACAATATTAGGAGAATCCATTAAGGAATTGGAACTAATTTGATGATAAAGTCACATTCAAACTTTGATATATATATACAATATTAGGAGAATCCATTAAGGAACTAATTCACATTCAAACTTGGATAGTGAGGAAGGATAGAAGTAAATAGGAGAAATAGGAGGATTGCGCTTTATGTGAATTCATATGCTCAGGTGAAGAATTACGCACATAGAAAAGCATATGTTCAAAGCAGAGAGAAGGATGGAAGAAGAAGGAAAGACTGAAAATATTTGACCCAGGCGGGACTTGAACCCACGTATTCTGCTTAGTACACATATATATGTACATATATATATATATATATAATTATTAGAATAGAAGAAATTTTCATTTTCTGTACAAGTTTATGAGATACAATAGTTTATTTCATTTACATTAAGTGAGATTAATTTGTTTACAGATAAAAATAATCACTCATTTTGTAATTTTGTTACAAGAAGTTATATTTATTTTCTTTTAGTTTGGATACGTCCTAAAGTTGCTGGTTTAATCTGGTTGAAATTTTATTGAACTTAAATTACTAGAAAAGAGGATAACGAATAAAATACATATAATGGCAAATAATCTTTGAAATAAATATGTTGCATGCATCAACTTATTTTTTGTTTTCAATTTTGAAATATTTTAATAAATCCCATGACTTTTAATTAACACAAATTACATTTTCGTTTAACCTGAATGAAATATATATATTTCTTTGGTAATTAAGCAAATTAATAATAAATTGTACTATTAAAAATCCAATATTGAGTCTTTATCAAAGAATAATTCCCTGTAATGCGCTACACTCATTTAAGCCATTTTTTGCTTTGCAATTATAAGTTGATTATAATTGTCTTTGAATGTGAATTATGTATTTCACTGCCCAATGAATATGTTCCATTTCATAGCTAAATGCATTTTTTTATTTTTACTTTTATCTTGTGTGAGCAAATGCTTGGAACAAAATTTAATCATTTCACAAATATTGAATAATGTGAATCATTACACAGTGCAACTGTTGCAATTCATTTGTTGGTCTGAATTAAAATGTTGACAAATGAATGGGACACTCAGAAAATGATATTTTTCTAAAACATGAATAATTGAGATAATTTGTATCAAAAGTAAAGTGAGATAGTTGGTGGCTCACCTGAAATTGAAGCTGGAGTAGCCACTCACAACAGGAGGACATTCTTCAAATTTTAGGACAGTCTCAGTCCCCCTTTTTCAGGAAAGAAAAAATCAGAAATTATTTTCACTTAAAATGGTATAAATACAGTCTTTATTGTAACACTTAATACTAATGACTAATTTCTGCAAGTTTCCCCAGTGAATAAGCTGTTTGGATTCCAACTAAATTGTATGCATTGATAATTAAAAAATAAAATTTGATGAATATATAATTAAATACACAAGCATTTAAAAAGAGAAACTGTGAATAAAGTAATGTTGAATGATACTCGTAACATATTTCAAACAGCTTTCTCGGGAGAAAAGAGAGAAAAGAACCCCTTAAATCAGAAGTGACTAGTAGAATAGACACATGAGTGGAAAATAATGAATTGTTTGAAATAGTCAATAAAGAATGTAACAATGATTTACCAATTATACTAATTAGATAAATAACAAAAAAATAAGTGATCAATTAAATACCACTTTATAACTTATTTTTGTCTGTTATTTGGCTATTTATTTATCTGTTTTGTAAACCTTTAACTCAACATTTTATATTTTATAATTTATGGATAATTTATGTAGTAGTCATTCATTGGCTAATACAAATATGGACTTAGTGTAATAATTATGTCACATTTATGTTTAATTCTATACCTCTATTTGTTCCTTGTAATTAAGTTTATTTTTTAAACTCAATAAGGCACAGTCTTATTGAATGTAATGGCATAAAGTAATTATATTATATCAATATATCATGAAAACATTAAATGTTATGCTTTAATACATTTCTTTACACTTCATAATATATTTTTTGTCTACTTTACTTCTATTGACATTGGAATATCTTAAAAACCATAGCTAGACACACTGGTGAAAGCATTCCAAAAGTTGAAATATGATGGTAAAATATATTTTATTTACATTTGGTTTCATTTTTAGGCTTTTTGCCAATCAAACGTGTAATAAGAAAGAAGAAAAACTAATTTGAGTTAAATTTATTGGGAAATGATGCTTTTACATTTCTTATTTTTGCTGTTCCTGGAAATATATTTAGGCAATTTTAATTTCCTTAAATTAAATCAGAAGGCAAGTTGATTTAGAAAATAGGTTCTTATAGTTTCATTTTTGTTTGTATCTAAATTTATATACAAAAGTATAAAAAAAATCAACTGTGAGCTTTGTTGTAGTGATTACCAACTGACCCTATTCTTGAAATACACGAACTTGGATTAAGAAAGAAAATAGTTACCAGTATAATACAAATATACAAAATTGCAGTTATAAAACAAAGTAAAATTAAATTATAATGACGGTTCCAACTCACAACAACAAATTAAATGGTATATTTAACAGACAAACTGAAGTAAAAAAATCCACAACACATCTACTTTGCTACACTTGAAAAGGCCGACCAATTGGTGGAAGAAAATTTGTGTTGTGTGTTTTTAACTTCAATTTGTCTGTTAAATATATCATCTGATTTTTTTATACAAAACAAAGTCCTAAAACAATATGCCAAAACATTTTTCTGATTCAATTTCATACTTTTAGTAAGACCCATAATGCTGGAGGTTAGTTCTTGTTATTTGAAGGATAAAAATTCAGTAATTTCTGGTAAGAATACTTTTTTGCAATTCTCAAGAGTTTAATTCAGAGATAATATTGTTTTAGTGTTCAGTTATAATACAATCTCTGAATGTTATTCTATGCTAATTAAGACGAAACATACAAAAGTGTAATAACCTTTCAATACAGATTAAAAATGTATTAAACCTTCAGAAAACAAATTATGTCACAAATGATCCATTAAAACATTATAATGACAATGTCAAGTGTCGAGAAATCTGACTGTTCCGGGATTTGTCAGTATACTGTATCAAAATATTGTGACATGAGTATAGAAAGCTTCCAGCGATAAATATTGATTCTTACTAGAGGCTTTCACAAGGTTTTTAAACTCATCATTACAATTATTTTACTTATGTGTAATAATGCATATTGTGCAAATGGCCTAATAAAGTATAGTAATTTATTGGTCCATGCAATTTACAATATGTCTTGTAGTCACCAATAACAAGTCCATTTTGAAATAGTTCAAGAACTTGATTGGTCAAATGAAGCTGGTGAATTACAAAGACTATAAAAATATATTATTTTCACTTATAAATCATACTATCACTAATATTGCATCCCAATAAATGTAGTAAGAAAAGAATTAACAAACTATTCTATAATTACTGAGTATTTTTTACACACCATATCAAATATGATTTGTTGCTGAACAATACACTGGTTGATTTCTTACCAATTTCTTATTAAAATATGATGAAAACCTAGTTCATGTTAGCAAAAATGTTGAAACTTCAAAATTATTATTTTAATCAAGGATTTAACCAAAAGTTTTATATATTGCATTTGAAATATCCACAAGCTATAAGGTTGTAAGTTAAAAAAAACTCAATTAATTGCCTTGAACAGTTAATAACAGTAATTTGATATTTTAAATTTATGTTGTATGTAACATAGAGATTTCACATTTATTTATAACTGTTTCTTAGGTTTATCTTCTCCCCTAGATGAAGATTTAGAGATGATATTTTAATTATTCATGTAAGTAAGCTGTAATGAAATAAAACACTGGAGAAACATCATTGGCTGTGTTTACTGTTATTGAATTAAATATTGTTTGTAGTTGTTCGTAATGAAACTTACGAGATAAAATGACTGTATGTATTTAGGTGCATAAAATCAAGATTCACACTCAAGGTTGTAACAGTAAAAAATTACAAGTAATGGTAATTTACTTCATATCTCAAACTGGTAAAAACAATTAACTGTGATAAAATGTATTTTAAGTCATTTCACACACAGAACACAACTTTACAATGATAATTTGATGAAACACTGCACAAAATTCTTAGGTTTCTTAATGAATAATAAATTTTATTGATCATTTTAATCAATTACTATAGAAACTCAACTCAACCACAAGTGCAGTAAGAATTGTGTCAATCGCCAATGATTTAAAAACAAGAAAAATCATTTCGTTTGCATATTTTCGTACTGTTTTGTGATATGGAACTATATTCTGCAGCTATTCAACAGGCAAAGACGTGTATTTTGCTCTCCTATGAAAAAAGGTTATTATTACTCATTAATGCTATTTGCTATTACAAATAGGCACTTGTATATGAAAAATTCTGATATTCATGACTTCCATAGAAAAAACAAACTTAATCTATACAGAAAGTGTCTGTTGTACAGAACAGTGCCCATCATTCATGAATTTCTACCTTAAGTAAACTGCCACTGTGCACTAGGCTCTTGTGTTTTTAGTTTTCTTAGACACTGAAGAAATAAACAAGGTTTCCAGAAATGTTGAAAGTATACAACATTGGTTGTCTTAATTCTGTTTGCTATACTTTCTTTGTTTCACATTTTCTATCTCATATTTCTCTTGTTTCACAATTCTTCTTGCTATATCTTAATTTTTGACCTTCCACATCCATCTCATCTGTTCCTCTTTTCTCAGCTATATCATCACTAAAATAGCATCTAAGCAATGGAAAACCTGACAATATCTATTAGCGAATAAACATATGCCATTATACTATCAATTAAAATAGAGTACAGTTAGCACACATGATATTAACCATGACAAAAATAGGATCAAATAATTGTCACAAAATGAATGTATGTTGAACACAGTTCATTCAAAATAGAGGAATCCTCTTAGTTCCTTTCTCTTTTAAAGTTACTTCAGTTTATTATGGTTTGACTGGACATTATTTAATATAACATGTCTTGCTACAAGCTTCAGTTGGTGTGTCTGAATTCATGTTACATGTGTAACCAATCTTCACCACTGCCTTTTATTTTCATGTAGTTATAAAATAAGGGTAGAAACATTTTCACATAATGGGTTACTGGATTCAAAAGTTCCAAGCTACATAATTATTTTTTAATTAAGAATGAATGAAGCCTGTCTGGATGTATTCATAAAACCCAGTCCACTGTAATTCATATGAGTTTTTGTAATTTGTAAATTAAGCTTTACTATAGAAAATGTTTTGCAAACTTAAATGCATTTGGCTAGTTTTCTTAATTTGCTGATTGTGATATTTTAATGTAATTTGATTATTTACAGACATGAAATATCTTTAAAATGATTGTGAATGAGACTTCATTTTTCCAGGGTTTTTTTATAAACAAATAATGCTAGAAACAAGCTTATGCATTCAGAAAACATTTAATGTTTTATTGTTTGAAAAAAATATTATATAAGAAAATACAATAATAGAAGAAAATTCTCTTAAAATTTAATAGCAACAGACATATGAACTTCAGAAGTGTCTAATAAATTTACTTATTTTATATTTAGACAAATACAAAAGTGCTCTTGAACTGCAAATACAATATAAACATATTGAATTGGACATCTGAACACAGATTAGTAATGCCAGAAAGTTCTTCTTACAATTTTCTAATGTTTATTTACACTTACAACTATCAAAGGCAAAATCCTTGTAATTTTTATATAATGGTAGACAACCCTGAGAAAATTCTTATATAAAAAGTAGGAAGTTTAATCAATTTGTTGGCCACATAATTACTACAACTGATTAAACTTTAAATATGAACTATTAGATTCATTTTGTATTCACTACTTTGTATTTATTTAATTCCACTGACATGGAAACAAAAATTTTTTTAAAAAACTAGTTCAGTCTTTTGTTAAACATTTTAATGAAATGAGGAGTTATTCATTCTGAGCAAGGTATAATGTTTCATTAACCAAACACAAACAATAATTCTGCCAATTTTAAATGTATATAACTGCTTTCAATTTTAAATACAGACCAAAGCACATTTGAATGCCTAGGTATAATGAATTTGTATGCATAATAAGAAAAAAAAATATACTATAGATATTTCATAACGCCTCTTGAAACTCATACAAGCATTTTGTTGTATTTCAACAATCTGCGGAACAAATTGTTAAAGATAAAGGGTTTATTAAAAATTACATAAAATTCTTCTGATATTCAAATATGCACTTCATATATAAATTTGTATAGAATCAAACTTTACTTTGTTATTCAAAATATATACTTCTATTAGTGCTCACTCCTGATATTCTCATATCCTAAAATAAAACAACACACTAAAAATATATTACACAAAGAAGTACTAAAAATTATATAATAATTATCTTGATATCAAGATTATGATTAATTTAGATGTCAAATAAATTATTTAATAAGAATTTATTTGTGTAATATGTTGAAACTGTAGAATACTATTTTTACGAGAAAGAATTTAATAAAATATTGTTCACAACAAGTAATAAAGAACAGGTTCCAATGGATTTTTGTAAATGAATTCTCCGTACAAGTTACCATTTTAAATGGTGTGTCTGGACCTCAGCTGAAGGTTTCCATAAAATACATTTGAATATTTTTGGCTTCAAACTACTGCCTTCTCTTGTAAAACCAGGTTAACATATGACATTAGTTCATCAATAAAGATTGTAGAAATAAACTCCTTACTTAATTTCACAGACAAATTAAACAAAATTATGAAAAATAAGGAACTTTTGAGGATAAGTACAATACTTATCCAAATTGATTAAATTGAGACTTGGATATTTAAATACTTCCCTAGTCAATGCACATTATAATTGGTTCTGTTTATCAATTTGATGTCTTTGTTAGATTTTTATTAATAATACCAGACCATTGTTAATAATTAAACAAACAGGTCAATGACTCCAACTATAAAGTGTTTCTGGAAGTCAGATTTGTGTTCACTGTCATAAAGATTTATAGTTGGGATTGTGGATATGCTTATAGTAGTGAATATGATTTTTAACATTGGACAAGGTCTTGGAGAAAGCTCCAAATTTAGAAAACATGGTGATAATAATCATGTTTATAATTACAGTTATTTCTTAATAGTAGTAGTTTAGGTTTTCCTATTAGAATCATTTAATAGGGAAATAAAGTACTTTTTTTTAATTAACGGCTTATAATGGTCATGTTAACAACTTGGCCATTGGCGACCCATAAATAAATTACAAATAGTGCTTGTTTACATAAGTATGCTGCGATTCACATTGATTCCAGTAATATACATTTCAAATGTGGGTTTCTTACATTTCCATTTTGCAATTCACATTAGTTATTAATTTATCATAATAATAGGATAATTAATTATACTAACTTATTTGAAGCTGCAAAGTACTTTTCTTGTAATCAATTTCTATATATCATTCCAGTTTTGTGTCAATGCGTGAATTGATGTGCTTTAGTAGTTAAAATACAATACTAGTCAATTAGTGGGTTGTAAAACTATATACTTAAAAATAATGAAGAGTACGACACAGTAAAACAAATGTATGTATTCAGTTTGCATTTCAACAATGAGAAAAAAATATTTTTTTTTTCAGAAGTAAACAACTTATATTTGAACCATTAGAATTTGTATATTAAAGATTTTTATGAAATCATAAATTGACACCTATATATCACGAGGGACATATTCCAACGGATATTTAATAGAAAGTGGACCTCAGGGATATAGAATGAACCATGAATCCAACACTAATTATAAGGAAACCTAAAATTAACATTTCATTTATTAAGTTACTTTTCTTGGAATGCTTCACAATATTATTTGCAATTAGTTTTATTTTTTAATGTAAAAATCTTGTTCCTGTTAATTGATGATATGTGTGTGAATAATGCCACACACACTGAGGACAGATGCCATGGAATTTTGATATGAATAACAGAGAAATGTGGCTCAGGATAAAGCTGAAAGCCCCAGATTTTATTATTATTATTTAAAGATTAATAAAGGCTTTTTAATCAATCATTCATTTTATCAAGTCTTCATCATGCATTTAATTTTTTTTAACTGTTTGAATATTGTCTGAATAATATTTGTTTTTTATTATTAAGTGTAGTGATTGTACTATAATTCATGTCTCAATTTCGTGTAATTGACAGTTGTTATGCCTTCTTTGTGTATATTGTTTGCTGTTTTAAGGTATTTCAATTGTGAGTAGCCAAATAGGTTGGGAATAGTGATTGCATGTTCTGACGTTTTAGGGGTAATGACACCCTATTTTTTTTGTTGTTGTTGTAAATATTAGTATTTATTTGTGTTGGTTGGAATACATTTTTTTTTTCGGTTTAAAAGTCTGTGTTGAAGTTATTATTGAGCAGTGCTATTTTGTTACTCTCCAGCCTCTCGCATTTTCCCCCCCTCATTGTGGTGGAGGTTGGAGCGTTTGATTCGCTCCCCTGCGTCTTGCTGGGCAGTGAGTTGTCTTGTGCATATTTGGAGGTGGTATTGATTCGAGGCGACTCCTCATTATTCCCCGGCTCGCACGAACACGGAATTAAGAAAGTCGCTCGCTGGGCAAGGAAGGAAAGGCGAGGCCAGGGCGAAGCGACGCAAGAAAATCGCGCGCTAACACACACACACACTCACACACTGTCATCCACAGATGCTTATGTCACACACCTACACAACACGGCCAATCCGTTGTCCTGTCCGGAGAGAATAAATTACACTGCAATTAATTACAAATGACACTCGATGTAGCAGCGCATCAAAACATCCCTCTGATTGAAGACATCAACAAGTGTTATTAAACACACACACACACAAATATAATTTATTCAATACTATTTGACGACATACGCATAATTTTCATCCCATTTCCTGTCAAGTTGTAAGAGTGGTGAAAATATGGAGATTCAAAGGGCTCCTTTACCTTTCCCACTGGCAAGGAATCAAGTCTGTAACAGCATAAAGTTAATAATAAATTACATTTTACCAGTTTGTATTTTAATATGTATTTGTTTTGACTCATATATATACAGTAAAATATTTTTGATAGTTTACAGAATCTGTTCCTCAAGGGTTTATAATGGACCATTATTTCTACAGAAACTCTAAGAAAAAGCTAAAAAAAATATTATTATTTATTTTTTTGGTTTATTAAGTTACATGTCTTGGAACATTCCTGAATATTATTTGCAATTAGGCTCATGTTTAATGTAAAAATCTGTTAATGTCAGTTCATAAACCGAACGGTAATTAAGTGTCAGAACAAAAAAGGATTGTTTTGACATTTTTTAGAGTTTGTTTTTATTTTAAGTGTTTGATTTTTGTCTGGAGAGATTCTTTGTTTTGTTTTGGTAGTGACAGGATACATTAACTTAATCCATGTGTTGGAAACTGCCCCTTTAACAGCTTAGGAAGGGATTTGAAAGAGGGGTTAATCAACTAGGTTCCTGGTTTAAGGATCAAACCCTGCGGAATTCACATGAAAGTGGAGCAGGACAACTTTTAGTTTTTTTAATTATTTTTTTAGGTATAGACAGGCTACATGAGGGTAATCCACATGGTGACAACTCCCCTTTAATAGCATAGGAAGGGATTTGAAACGGGGGATGCGGAAGGGTAGAGGAAGGTAGCCGAGGGTTAACTAGGGGCCCCCGGGGCTGTGGTTTAAGGATCCTACCCGGCAATTCACCTAAAAGTAATCCAGGGAAAACACTAGAAAAACCTGCATCAGGGTAGGTCGGGCATTGGGTACTTGTCCCACGCCCTTCCCTGGATGGCGGGAGAGGGGTTAGCTGTGGGGTCGCAGCATTCCCCTTCTCCGTGCCATGACCAGTATAGGAGGCAGCTGGCCGACTGTTCCAATGGGAACAGAGAACAACTCTTACTGTATGCCAAAGGTCTGCGACCCCGGAACATACACCTCTCAGAACAGGCCTTGGCTTGTGGGAACCTTAGTTCAAAAACGGAGAGGAGAAACCATACCCAAAGGTAGCCGCTTCGTGTCTCTCCTACAAGGTTCTGCCTGCGAGAGAACATCCCTCGCAGCTACAGCCTGCGAGAGAATGGACCTCGCAGACAAGCTTGCTATATTTCTTTTTTTTAATTTTATATTTTAGGGTAACAGGCTACATGAGGCTAATCCACGTTGGGCAACTCCCCTTTAATAGCATAGGAAGGGATTTGAAAGGGGGGATGCGGAAGGGTAGAGGAAGGTAGCCAAGGGTTAACTAGGGGCCCCCGGGCTATATTTTAAGGATCCTACCCGGCATTCGCCTAAAGAAATGCAGGGAAAACCCTAGAAAAACCTGCATCAGGTAAGTCTGGCATTGGGTACTTGTCCCACGCCCTTCCGATAGCCTTCTTGTTCTTATTATTAGAAAAAAATTATTAAACAGAGGGAGCTTTAAAATTGTTTTATTAAGCTTATCTGTAAATGAGAAATTAGTTATCAATAAACTCTCCACGGTTAAGTACCAGGTTAAGGTCTCTCGATGTTGACGTTTCCGCGACCATTCTCCACCGCTGTCTTCGGACTGTCTGGCCACACGTGACGTGTGTGACGTATTTACCGGGCCGGACATGCTGCGATCTGATTGGCTCGTTGAGGATGGCCTGACCACGGTATCAAGGAGTCACACATGTGTTGTTGTCGTCGCCCTGTCGCCGCAAATTTTTTTTAATAATTGGATTCCACGCATCACTGATTTGGATGCCAGAGACTCTTTGTGTTAAAAGTTATTTACGGATTTTAATTCCTACGGCTTCCAGAAATCCACTTGTCAGCGTGTGCCTCAGAAGCACGTCTTGTGTCAGCGTTGTTCGATGGTCCTCAAAGTTTGTCCCATGTAACTGCGGCCACAGTTGCAAGGAATCGTGTAAAGCCTCAGCCAGCAGTTCTTAGTTGATGATGTCATCTTCGACACGAGCCCAGACACTCACGACGGTGTGAATTTTGGAAGCCGTATAAAATTTGAAATCCGTAACAATCTGTTGAACAAAGTCTCTGGATTCCAAATCAGTGACGCGTGGAATCCAATTATTAAAAATATTCCGGCGACAACAACACATGTGTGTCCTTGATACCGTGGTCTGACCATCCTCAACGAACCAATCAGATCGCAGCATGTCCGACCCTGCAAATACGTCACACACACGTCACGCGGCCCAGACAGTCCGAAGACAGCGGTGGAGAATGGCCGCGGAAACGTCGATCTGAACGTGGAGCTGAAAACATTTCAACATCACAATTATATATATTTTATTGTATCTACGTGTGGCTGTTTATTGAATATATATATATATATATATATATATATATATATATATATATGTAAGTTAAACATGATTGTGGCTGTCGTTGGCCACCCCTGCCCTAGACGTTAATACGATTTAAAATAGAAACTATATTTAAAGAAGAAAAGTAAGGGAAAACTGTGAATATTTCCCTGGCAGTCGTCACTTTGACAGTTTTCACTATCACTCTTACTGTGGCCGAGGTAACAGAGATAATAGAATAATAACTACGATCGATTATCGAGTTTTTCCTTTCAATCAAACAGAATTTATTTATAATTAAAATTATATATTTTTAATTTTCCAATGTAATTACAATAGCGTGAATATAATTAACACCATTTAGACTAATTAATGAAGTAAGTCGCACTCGTCCAAGTTAATAAATTGTGAACAAACTGAGTACAAAAACTGAACTGTATCGATTATCAAGAGATTAATCGACTTGGTTCAACCGGAACGTTGTTGCTATTGTGAGAGAGATAATCGAATGTTCCTTCTTTTTCGATTCGATTCATGATCGACATTTATCGGCATTATTTATTATTTGATTTGATACATTACTTTGGATATAATTGTCAGCGTTATACTAATTAAGTCCGACTCGTGCAGTTAATGAATTGTTAACAAACGGGTTTCAATACAGATTCGAGAATAATTGAACTACGTCGATTAATCGATTTAATTCAACCTGAATGTTGTTTCCTGTCGGAAAGGTTCGGTTTATTTCTTTTGGGTTACTAATGCAATTAAAATGGTTTCTCCCTTCTGCAACACATCGAACAGAGTAAATAAGACAATCCGGGAAGAGTAAAAAATTACAAACATGCGACGATGTGGATTTAGGAAAATGTAGAATGTATAATTTGGAGGAAAAAAATAATAGAAACAAATATGAACGTGGCAAAGATGAAAAAAAATATTTTCACTGAGTTAAAGAACAAATGGGTGAATTTATACAGAAAAAGC
Organism: Zhengitettix transpicula; assembly: GCA_037074705.1. Taxonomy (NCBI): domain Eukaryota; kingdom Metazoa; phylum Arthropoda; class Insecta; order Orthoptera; family Tetrigidae; genus Zhengitettix; species Zhengitettix transpicula. Next base: position 5,255,195 of record CM073592.1, on the reverse strand, counting down.
CCGTCACGGAACTGGGGACAGCCTTCTGGGCCTACTCAGTTCTGTCCCGTCCTCAACGAGAAACGTTGGCACAAAAGAAGGTTTTCTTACAGAAGTGAAAAAGGTCCAAAAATCGAATTACAGATGGAAAAAAGGATCCCCCCCCCCGACGTTAGGTTGTATGTTGTCTTCGCTCGCGGTTTTAATTAAAAGAAGGGTGGATGGAGGAATGTGGAGAAGGAACCCCCTGTCGGCCTTGCAGGATGAGCGCAACACTGAAAGGAGGAGTTTTGAACCGTCGGATAAAATTCTGATGATAGGTTCACCAGTGTGAAAGCAGTAGAACACCTGAGGAGGACAGGAAAACAGGGAGGAAATATACTGAGGCCATCATTTCCCTGGTAATAGAAATTTAAAGATAATTTCCGTTAACTCGATACAAAGTCGTTTTAACCCGTTGACTCCCCAGTGACGTCAGTGAGCCGTGGACCAGCCACTGTGGGTAGCTAAGAGTTGATTTACCTCAATGAGAACCCACAGGAGAAGCGTGATACGGAGTCTCGGGGAGGATACTAAGATTTTTTTTAGGGTAACAGGCTACATGAGGGTAATCCCCTTTAATAGCATAGGAAGGGATCTGAAGGAAGGGTAGAGGAAGGTAGCCGAGGGTTAACTAGGGGCCCCCAGGCTATGGTTTAAGGATCAGACCCGGCAATTCGCCTAAAAGTGATGCAGCGAAAATCCTAGAAAAACCTGCATCAGGTAGGTCGGGCATTGGGTACTTGTCCCACGCCCTTCCCTGGATGGCAGGAGAGGAGTTTGCTGTGGGGACGCAGCTTTCCCCACTCCGTGCCTTGACCAATTTAGGAGGCAGCTGGACGACTATTCCAATAGAAACAACCGACAACTCTTATCGTATGCCAAAGGTCTGCGACCCCGGAACATACACCTCTCAAAACAGGCCTCGGCATGTGGGAACCTTAGTTCAAAAAACCAGAGAGATGTGAAGGCATCCCCAAAGGTAGAGAATAGGTAGTGTAAATGATTAATAGGAGTGTGTAACTTGCTTCACAGAGAGAGAGAGAGAGAGAGGGGGGGAGGGGGGGAGGGAGAGAAGGGGGGAGAGAGGGAGAGAGAGAGAGAGAGAAGGAGAGAGAGAGAGAGAGAGAGAGAGAGAGAGTTTATAAATGTCAGGTGAGAGGAACCGAGCTTCACCGTTGTTAATCTCGAGAAGCCAGCTTAACGATCGCCATGCTCCGACTTATACTAGTCACACCACACGGTCTCTCTGGGCTTATCAATTTCGCGCCTAAACTAATTTACAGGGATCTGCCTCCTGCTGATAAATTTGTTCCAGTTGTTTACCGTCGTAATTAGAAATTAAAAAAATAACTGAACCTGTTGTTTGTTTATTTAATTTTTCTACAATTTTTTTGTCCCCCGAATAAATCATTACTTGAAATTACTTTTTCATCTGCATCATATTCAACTTTAATATACCAAAAATCTTGTTCAGGGACTGAAAACGAATTTTGTAACTATTAACTATCTTTTTTTCTCTCTCCTCGACACCACTGGTTTGGACATTTTTAAACTCAACTCCATCTCCGTTTATTCTTTATGCCTTTAGCGGTGAAGTCGACTGCTGGATCATTAATTGACGTTAGGAATAACAGTCAGTGGTCCTGTGACAGAACCTTGAGGTACTCTTGAACATTTCACTGCTCAGACGCCAGACTCGTGAGGCAAATAACAGAAGTAAAACTAAATTAGACGTTCTCGGACTTAATAAGAGGAGATATAGACTAAGGATAGAGATGTGCCAAAACACTCCAGTTACCAGGACACTATAAAGGACCAATAATTGTTCTCTTTCTAACCCTAAACAATGCGTAAAAAATCATCTCAATGGTATCCTTAGTTTTCAAGACGTAACAATGGTCCTAGGACGGGACCTTGAGGAACTCCTCAGACTCGAGGCACATAACAGAAGTTAAACTCAATTAGACGTTCCCGCTCTGACGTGGCCGAAACGTAGAGAAACTGAAATTTACGTACACTCCAGTTCTAGAAGGACGCTAAAAAGGTCTTTTAATTGTTCTCTCTGTAACCCCGTTTTACTTTTAACCTCTTTGTCGATAATATCAGTCGTACACGGGAAAATTTGCTCGTCATGGAGATCATGCACCAACTTTGAGGAGGTGGGGGGAAAACAATGGTCCTGTCACGGAACCTTGAGGGACTCCTGGCGCTCTGAGCGTCTTAGAACTGGACGTGGACTCAGGACAAGGTAAAAACAGGCAATCAATATTTTGGAGGAATCTTGAGTCAATTATTTTTGGTACCAGGACCAATATATATATATATATATATATATATATATATATATTTAATATAAAATTGTGTACTTTGGTTTATTGCCGGTATCAGTCGACAGTGGATCTGTTTTTACCTTGTCCTGAGTCCACGTCCAGTTCTAAGAGGCTCAGAGCGCCAGGAGTCCCTCAAGGTTCCGTGACAGGACCATTGTTTTCCCCCCACCTCCTCAAAGTTGGTGCATGATCTCCATGACGAGCAAATTTTCCCGTGTACGACTGATATTATTGACAAAGACCTTTTTAGCGTCCTTCTCAAACTGGAGTGCTCGTAAATTTCAGTTTCTCTACGTTTCGGCCACGTCAGTGCGGGAACGTCTAATTGAGTTTAACTTCTGTTATTTGCTTCGAGTCTGAGGAGTTCCTCAAGATCCCGTCCTAGGACCATTGTTATTCCTGACGGGCAACCAGACGATCTGGAAAACCCGTGGTTGTTGACATCTCCGTTCACAGAAATAGCAATGGGTTAATTACGCTCCCTTGAGGGACACTTGACGTAATAGTCAAGACTAGCGACAAGTCAGCGAAGTAAATATCCTCGCAGATGACTCCTTAGCTTACGAGACGTGAGAAGACAAGTTTTGAAAGTATCCCGGACCCACGTTCAGTCCGTTACTTTATTTTCTTGGGCGAAGCTCCAAAGGTTTCGTGTAAGACTGAAAGCTTATTGAAATACAGTGTCTGCGCTTTCAACAATGGCGTATTAATTAAGAAGAATGGGCAGTGAGTCTAGCCGTAGAAGAGTAACATCTCTGACGCCGTCAGCGACCGACTTCCTCCTTTCCCCACGCACGCACGCACTCACGCCGCTTCTTCTTCTTCCACTTCTTCCGTCGCCCGCTGCTGATGAGTATCTGATTCATTGCTTCGACACTAAATAATAATGGAAGAGGGAGTCACTCCGCTGTAAAATCTGATTACAGACCCTTCCTTTTTAAGCAATTTAGTTGGCCGCCTGTCCTCTTCCTTCTACCCCCGTTGCTTCCAGTCCTCATCCCCACCTTCCCCACTCCACCCTCCCACCCCTTTCAGTCTTGCAAGAGGTAATCCCAGGCGAGCTAAGACGGACTTGCTTCTTGTTAATGCAAAGGCCCGGGCCTGGCCGAGCTCCGAGGACGAACCAAATGCAAATTACACACACACACACACACACACGGACGCACGCACTCACTCCCTCTCTCAGAGTCTCCCTTCTCTGTCTGAGTATTGATTCCAGAAACAGCTTCGTCGTTGGAAACGTGGAAATGCCTCGAAGCAGATAATTATTGTTCGGGAAGAGAAGGCGCGCGCGGACAGTCTCAAAATTACTTGGGACTGCAGCGCCCGTCGCGGCCAAGGAAAGAACTACGTGGTGCTCTCTCTCTCTCTCTGGCCAGACGAGTGGCGACACGTAGTTCTCAGGGACCGACACTAGATGGCAGGACCAGCGCCGTCTGGGAGAGGAAATGATCTGGACCACCACGTGGTGAGGGATCCCCCTGTTTAGATCCCTGAGGGACTTCTCATCCTCCAGGACCGATACTTCTCATTCACTCAGTTACCAACAAAAATAAAAGTCAATACCAATTGAGCCCTATTTTTCTCTCTTTTAATTGCCAAAACCTATGCAATTTGCACAACATGAACCCACAGCAACAATGATTAAATTTTCACTTTTCAATATAGTATCCCGACCCTTTTCCACAGTTCTCGTCCACCTTTAACAAGGGTCATGTATAACACTTAGGTAAAAAGTGTGGTCTTGCTTCCTCAGCCATCGACGTTTCCCCTTGAGCTTCGTTGCCAGCGACGAAAACTGCTGACATCCACTGTGGCATCACCATACACATTTTGTTTAGCCTTTCACGAATGCGACGTTTCACCTTCCGCGCATTAAATAATTCAATCACAGAACGCTGTCTAATACGTACGGCAATGTTAGATATTTTGGAAGAGACGGTGCTGCAGTGCTGCCACCCGTTGACTTAGGAAATTGTTACTTGCAGAGGATCGGGGAAGAATGTTTGAGGAATCGCGCGCCAAATTCCATTTTTTTTTTCGTAGGTAACTTATTCAAGTCGAAAAAAAAATTAGGAGTACTTATTGAACCACCCTCGTATTTGTAACATTGGCTTTACTGAGACACCTCGTAAAATATTTTATATAAGCCGAAAAAATTATTTTTTATATAAGAAAATCAGCAATGCAGCCATTAGGCCAGAAAAAAAATTATTCAACCACAAAAAATTCGTTTCAATTCGCCCAAAATTGTGGAACTCCTTCAGTTAATCAGCTAAATTAGAATTTTGAAAATTAGAGCCATTGCCAATGTCCTACGACGGTTTTGTATTTTACCTGATTAACTGAAGATGTCTCACAATGGTGGACGAAACGTTGCACTCAAACGAATGTTTAGTTTAATAATTTTTTTCTGGAAAAACAGCTGTACTGATTAATTTTTTTGAAAAAAACATGAAGTCGATGAGTAATCCTTTTATTAATTTTTTAATGGGTAAGTTATTTAAAAGCATTTTACAACCTTAAAAGCATCTAATTCGTGTTTTTAAACGCATCACGTCTACCAACCTCACTGGCGTTAGTCAAATGACAAATAAAACACTACCGAGGCTACTCCAAGGAGCTGCAACAGAAGATATTTTCATGGAACTTCCTTGAAAACATTTAGTTAATTTATCAGTTGCCAATTTACGAGGAATTAAATGCGACAATAAAAATCCAAAATATGGCTACACGAGACGTCGGACAGAGGAACAGACGTGGGAGTAATAAATGGTTGAGATGTCTGAGATTAGGGAGAATCCCACCCTCTCTTCTCGTACGACGAAGTAATTGTACACATATGAAAGGCATCCCCCGGTTGGCGAAGCAAGGGGAAGGGAGGGAGGGGGGGGGGTTGAAGCAACCCTCGGCGATCGTTTAGTACAGTCAATGAACCGTAATAATCACCTGCAAGACGAGGACACGTTCGACGAAATATATATGGATATATATAGTAGTGAAACGTCACAACAGTTAAAGGTTGAGAAATTAACGTCACCGAAATAAAAACCTTAGAGAAGTAGTCAAGTGACACAGGAAATGAACGGGTAAGAGGGTTAGATACAACCCAATAGGAAAATAAAGAAAACATACCTATTTTTTTTAAAAAAAATAAGACAGTGGCGATTAAACGGTAAAATCAATAATTAAAAGACATGGGTTCTACCCAAGATGTTGGGAGGCGAACTAAAAAAAAAATTTCACCTGACGAAAGCAACAAGATTCGGAGAAATGTTGTGTGGTCATTTTGGCACTTTTTTTTTCGTCTGATTTTTTGAATTTTTACTTATGTAATAGTTTATCCTTTTAACGCTGACGTTTAAATTTTAAGGCGTAAGATTTATTGATATGTATATGAGTAATTATTTATCTGAATCAAACCTGAGCTATTATGATTGGATAAAATAGCCGAATGACAGACAAAATGAAGTGACGGAATAAAAACCGCACAACGTTTCTAGAGTACTTGTTCCTTTCGTCAGGTTATTAAGACTCAGTTGTCGAAGAATTCAAAAGAATGTTGTCTGTCATTTAGCTATTTTTATCTAATTAATTTATCAATGTAACGGAGACGTATTAGAATTTTCGTTTGAGCTGTTATGATACAGGGTGGTGGTATAAATAATGTGACAATAATAAGGAATCTAGGATACAGGAAGGTAAAGTAAGCGAGACTAGTTCGATGAAATAAATGTACTGTGGTGAAGGGTTCACGGAGAAAAAAAAACAGAATGGAGAAGTTTAAAAGATGTTAGAAGCTGGTAGAATATCATCAACAACAACAGAAACCCATTCGTAAAGCCTCAGTGTACAGTTTAGAAGAAGAAAGGTGAAAGGAAAACGCCAAGAATTTTTGAACTGCGGCCGATGACGATCTTGCACCGGGAAAATTGGAAAAATAAATTCACCTGAGCTTTGACTGAATGACGACACAATTGCAATTGTTTATTGTATATTAAGAAAGAAGAAAGGAAAACACCAAGAATTTTTGAACTGCAGCCGATGACGATCTTGAACCGGGAAAATTGGAAAAATAAGAAATTCACCGGTGCTTTGACGCGATGACGACACAATTGTAATTGTTTATTGTTTATTCTCATCAACATCAACAAAAAAAACCGTTCGTACACCTGCGGGGTAAAATTTAGAAGAAGAAAGGAAAACACTAAGAATATGTTAACTGCGGCCGATGACGATATTGAACCGGGAAAATTGGAAAAATAAATTCACCTGAGCTTTGACTGAATGACGACACAATTGCAATTGTTTATTGTATATTAAGAAAGAAGAAAGGAAAACACCAGGAATTTTTGAACTGCAGCCGATGACGATCTTGAACCGGGAAAATTGGAAAAATAAGAAATTCACCGGTGCTTTGACTCGATGATGACACAATTGCAATTGTTTTCTGTTTATTCTCATCAACATCAACAACAAAAACCGTTCGTACATCTGCAGAGTAAAAACAGAAGAAAGTAAATCATTCCCACGTATATTTGAACCGTGCCCGGTGACTTCCTTGCCCCGGAAAAAACTGGAAAATTAATAAATCCGCGGAAGGTTTGACAAGACGACGGCGTAACTGTAATTGTTTATTAAAGGGAAATTTATTACGAATTAATATCATTTTTTCATCATTTTTTCGACTTCGTTCGCTTCGTCACGACTCAAAGATCTGTTTCCGTCCGTTCATGTTTCTTCCATTATTTGTGAAGAACGTTTCTCTCTGCGTGTGTGTGTGTGTGTGTGTGTTAGTGTCTGTGTTACAGAAATGCCGCCGTTTTCAATAGTGAATCACTAACGACGGGAGAAATTCTCGGGGAGTTGTAATCTAGACCCGGTAATTAAACATTTAAGCGAAGAAATTTTCCCCCGTTTCTATTCCTTTTGGTGAACACAAAGGCGATATTACCTTGTACAGATAAAAAGAGAAAAGAGTCATAGGAGGACCGGGTGCGGGGGGCGGGGGGGGGGGGAAGTGGGAGGGTGAAACCAAATGTAATGTTAAATAAGTCACACACTTTTTTTTAGCGCTGGAGTGGGCGTGAAATAAAGAGAAACACACGCAAGCGGTTGACCTCTGAGGGTTTATTTTCGGGTGTTTGATTCCATTGTCACTGCTGAAAGGCTCCTAGAGAGGAGGAAGGACTGTAGTAGGAATGTAGACTGCTTCACTTCACGCAGTAAGTTGGAGTTGCGTCCGCACTTAGAACACGATCTCGTCCTCATTTATTATAAATTACTGTACAATGAATTGTTACTTTATAACGTAGGAGTCGACTTCAAGTACAATTCTTTCACAAAAAATAAAATTCCTCTAAGACCGACGAAGCTTCATGTACTGCAACGATTATTTATATTCTTGACAGGCCCAAAACTGCTGATTTTCACTGTTTCCGCCTGTTTCAACGTAACTGTAATAAGGTTTCATTTTTACGAAAGAAAAAAAAATTCCAAGTCAATTCTTGGAAACTCAGTTGGCTGTTGCCAGACCCGCGTAAGCTCTAAAGCCTCAATCAACCATTTAAACAGTTTCTTTCAGTGTCATTTCAACCAAAGGATGTGTATTTGAGTTGTCCTTTCTATATATTTTATCATTTCAAGTAATTAATCGTTATTTTCCTTGATCATTGAAGAAATTAATTTATTTTAGTGATAATTTGAATCCGAGAGGGTTTTTTGATTCAAAATGATTATAAATTTATTGTGGCCGACTTTTTTGGTAATATGTTTATATATGCAATAAAAGATATAATAAAAAGACGTTTCAACAAAATTCATTTTAATAAACTATTTTTTTTACCAAAAAAGAGTAAATTAATCGGTCACAAGTCAGAAAAAATAGTTAGGTAAGTAAACTGACAGAAAAGTACAACTGTACAACGTTAATTTAGGACGTCATCAGTTGTTACAATGCATTTGCACTAATATGAATCTAAAATTCAAATAAAAAATATCCATTGTACACATTTGATAAATTCCTAAATTAAGGATTGACCAATATATTGTAGTGAATAACATCGGTAAGTGGCCGCCCTTTGTCCTGAGAGGGAATTTATTAAAAGTGCACGTGTGTCCAAGAGGCCCCAAGAAGCCGAAGGTACGCGTCCCGTTTTTTTTTGCATCGATTGCGGGGTGGAGTAAGGGTATATACTTCGCATCCGGGTGAAAGTGGACAGACAGACAACAGAGAAGTGACAGAGGACTGAAAGTGGAGTGAGAGAGGCGAGAGGGTGGAAAATTTGGCGAGTTGTAAGGAAAAAAAGTTTTGGAGAGACGTCCATCGCGTGGAGGCCAAAGAAGGAGATCGTGGGCTGCTACAAGACCAGTGATCCGCTGCAAGTCGGCTGACGCCACAAGTTAAAGTAAGGGTCACCATTAATGTAAAGTGCCTTCAGAAGTTAAAGATTTTTTACACAGTACGGAACTAAGTCATTTCATGAATAGCTACCGAGCCGCCCACATTACCTTGTAGAGAAGGAGGGTTTTATTAACCAAGCCGGAGCTAATTATTGTTATTTTTTTTGCAGATTATATCTATATATCTATATATATATCTGCTGGCGCCCAATCAATTTTTTTATGCATTTTATATTTTGATGTAATAAAGTTTTTTTATATATGGTAATAATTACGAATCATTACAATATATGTCAGGTAATGATAAGTATCCAATTATTTAAGAAATGTGGTGAGACAATATATAAGCGTAATTGAACGGTTTAAGTTTGGTTTGGCGTTGACGAGGCGGATTCTGATTGGTTCTCGAGGCTGTGGCAGGGCGTGACGTCAATTGGGTCACTCAACGAAAAGCTGTTCTGTCCCATAGATCAAAACGGCTTCACACAATGTGTCGTGACGTCACAATTGGGCAGCGTGTAGTTTTTGTTTCGACAATATATTTCACTTACAACCCTATAAGTTCAAACGTACAGCGTATTGTAGTGATTATGGTGTTTCATTTCCTGAAAATCGTGGAAGTGTGGAAGAAACATTTCGATTAGTAAAATAAATAACTGAACGTCGTTGACGGCTCTAGAAGTATTCTTTTTTTGTGAGGGGTGCTCATTGGAAGTTTTAATCTCGTATCCCACTGTACGTAGTTTTACTTATTGACTCTCTCAGACAACGAAACACGTTACTTGACCCTCAACCACGCCATTTTCAACAGATTTTATAAAAATTCTAGAGATCTTTCGTCCTAAATCCAGTGTCTCTGTGGTCGAAAATGGACCACCAGAAAATATCTCCAGAGATTTCGGTCTCACAGAACCATTGTCGGCGATCTTAGAAAACCCTGAAGAAGGACGTCGATTATTGTTGAGTGTGTCTGGATTGTTACTCCTCAACTCAACAATATACAGTTAAGTGCGTTAATTAACCGAAGTAAGTAAATTGCTTAATAATGGGAAAACTGGGGTTAAACTTAGTGATTTAAGGGAATCTCGCGGATCTTTGATTTATCGAATTACGTCATGTCCGGTTTCTTACGGCTCCAACGACTGATTTAGTCGTAATGACCTTCGTTGATGAACGGAATCTACTTCCTCATGCAGAGAAAGAAAAATTAAAATGGCTACCAAAAGGAAAAAAAACTTCTCCTTGGAAAATCTACGTTGCGCGAACCCCGCGCGGCGCTTATTATGCAGTTGTTATATTTTAATTATTAATTTAGCAAAATTGTTTCCTGTTTTTGGGTTGGTGGCGAGGCGAGGAAATGTTCTCCTTCCTCTTGTTGATGGAAAACGTGCAATTTCTTGAAATTGGTTGGTCTTCCTGCTTGGTATTTCTGCTCACAATTTAATCTCACTGTTGACTTTATTTTTACTAGGCCAATTTTTTTTTTAAAATAAATTATTACTCATTAAGCGACTATATTTTTCACACGTATATCTGAATAAGTATACTTTTTCTTACTGTGAAGACTGTGGACAATTTTTTTTTACTTTGGACTTAACCCTAAAAATTTGTGTTGCTTACAAGATGTTGTAGGGTCAAAGAAGATATGTAGAACCTCAAGAGATACTCTGACGTCACTCTTAAATCTGTTTTGATTCGGATCCCATTTTCTAGAGTATCCTTATTTCAACCACACATACCAAATTATCCAAGTTGTGTCAGTGCATACCTTACTGATTCTGGTGGTTGAAATAAGGATTAATAAGGAATTAAATTTACGGTGAATGTATCTTTGGTGATAGCAGACGTCTGCGAGGGTTATTCTCTCGCAGGCAGTACCTGCGAGGGATGTTCTCTCGCAGGCAGAACCTTATAGGAGAGATACGAAGAGACTACCTTTGGGGATGCCTTTTCCTCTCCGTTTTTGAACTAAGGTTCCCACAAGCCGAGGCCTGTTCTGAGAGGTGTATGTTCCGGGGTCACAGACCTTTGGCATACGGTAAGAGTTGTCCGCTATTCTCATTGGAATAGTCGGCCAGCTGCCTCCTAAGCTGGCCGAGGCACGGAGAAAATAATGCTGCGTTCCTTACAGCAAACTCCTCTCCCACTATCGGAAGGGCGTAGGACAAGTACCCAATGCCCGACCTACCTGATGCAGGTTTTTCTAGGGTTTGTGCTGCATTTCTTTAGGCGAATGCCGGGTAAGATCCTTAAAATATGGCCCGGTGGACCTAGTTAACCCTTGACTAGGTTCCTCTACCCTTCCGCATCCCCCCTTTCAAATCCCTTCCTATGCTATTAAAGGGGAGTCATGTAGCCTGTTGCCCTAAAAAAAATTGGTGAACTTTTGAAACGATAGTATACAAAAACGCTTATTACGTTATTAGGATTACGGGATCAATGTAACTTAAAAACAGGCATAAACCTAGAAATTTAATAATTTAAAATGACTACTAGAATATAATTTCTGTCACTCCTATTTTTTATGCAATTCATCTTCTGTTTCAAAAACATAAATCTAAGAACTCCTCAGATCGTAATCAATGAGTAACGTCGATAGAGAGAGAGAGAAAGAAAGGCTAAGGTGAACGTCGTTGGTGTCTTAGCCTCAAGTCACACACACACACACACACACATGCACACGCTCAACACTGTAAATTGAAAGACGTTTCCGCCGTCGTCGTCGTCGTAGTCGGCTTCGTTGCAGAACAAACGAGGCGTGCACGGATCCAATTGGTAATGGATCGCCTTGACCAGACGCTCAAGGCTCCTCGAAGGATAAAGCCTTGTTTCACGCAATATTGCCCACAAAGTTCACCTTCCGTGGAATTGAGTTCACACCTGCTGAAGAACACACCCGTGGGGGTTGAGGTGGAGGAGGGGGGGGTGGGGGGTGGTCGTGGTGGAAATCAGAGTCGCTCTTTCTACGTGTCGTTTCTCAGCCACGTGACATCTTGTGGCCTCCTTGATGTCAGTTTCAGATCTGTTACAAGTAAGAAACTGCAGAACGGTCAACCGTATTGATCTCCCTCGTGATCGAACTGAGCTGAGAATCAATCCTGACGCTTCCCTGAAGACAGTCGAGCCGTGTGTGATCTTCCCATCTTTATTACCGTCAGATTCTTTAACGCGAGCCATTTCCGGGAAACAGGCGAGTCCAACGTGGACGTTCCACAGCAAACCCACAGTAAAAAATGGACCAGCTCAGCCAAATTGGTCAGAAATAACTTATCAATGACAACCAAAAACCCATAAAACACAACGTTTCGGCCTTAATCTAAGAATTTTATCATGTTTTAGTATAAAACTTATATTAATTATTTCCTAAATCCACCAATTATTGGTGTTGTGTAAATGTCTTTTTTTGTTAATAAATTATTTTTAACTAATTTGTCTGTGTGCATGTATTCATACAGAAAAATTATATATATTCATGTCCAGATAAGAACCAGGTTTGACTTCAACGTAATATTAATATCGCGGATCGACCTACGCCTCTGTGAACGCCGCGCGCCGCGCTATTCTCCGATGACGTCACCTGCGTCGCGGCGAAACACCATTTTATTTAACAAAAGCAAGTGTTGAAAGGCTCCTTATTTTTTAAAAATCAAATATATATTTTTCTTTACCGTAATCATATTTCTAAATAAAAAAAACCAAATCCAATTGTAACTTCATTTTGAAGCACTATGAATCTGTTTTCTTTAAAATAATTACAACAGTCGGTTTAAAATCTCCATCTTTAAGGAAAGAAACCTTATTACTATGCTTTAAATTTGTTATCCTTTTTTTATAACAGTACCACCGACTGAAACTGCCCCTTTGTCAATTTATAAATCAAATTAACAAATATTCGTCACTGACGTCCAGTTTTAACCTCATTTTCCTTGACGTTTAAACGTCTGAATAATTTATTTGTATACAGTGACCAGTTATTCAAAGTCGCCATCTTGAGAAAACGGTTATCTCATATTTTACTCATTTTTATTATGATTTTATACGTCACTATGTGTTTCTTTTAAATGAATCTGTGGTCTCAAAAGTTCATCGAACACTCAATTTTATCAGTTTTGTGAATAATTATTTTTACTAGCAACCTGTAGAGATTTTTTTTTTTACAAATATTAAAACTAATAAACCACAGATTTGCTGTGAGTGATTTAAGGATCTAAATCTGACTGAATTTATAATATGACCACGCTATATTGATTTTCTGGTTTTTTTTGGACAAAATCTTATTTTTGGATCAGTTTTTCCGGTCGAACTTTCATTCTTTTTTTGAACTTACTTGATTGTTGTGCCTAGCCACTTCGCTCGTCTTATTAACGTACCTATTTCTATTTCTCCGAAACCCATTTCAGGGAAAATTCAGTCAAATATTACCTATTATTTGTTAAGGATTCTTTCCGCAATTTAGTCCTTCAAGACATTTTTTCGTCCTTCCAATAAATGAAGTCTTAGTGAAGTGTTTTGTTGGTATCGCCTGTGAGTCAGCAGCTCAGGTGTGAAGTAAAACGTACGCTTCACTTCACTTCCTGTAACTAACCTGGTGGGGGTTTTATTAGCCCTTGTGACGCAGACACAGGTGAAGAGATCGCTCTTCCTGTAGGACGTTGCAACAGCCACCGAGCACTGATTAGGTCTTCCATACATGAATATATATAGCAAGGTATCTGGTACAAGAGAGTCCTGTTATGCGAATACAGAATAATTAGAGCCCAGAATCAATAATATTTTTATATTTGTTTTTGGATCATTGTATTATTTATGTTTTTCTTTCTAAATCCCTTTTTCTGTTTTTATTCACTGTTAACCACATTTATCGATATTTCCTTATTTCTTACATTCATATTTTTTTGTTCTCCTTTCTATTCTGCTTCTCGTTTTCGTTCTTCCTTAATTTCTTTCATATTATTTTGTTCTCCCTTCATGAATTATTAATTTTTGGTTCTCTTCTTCCAATATTCCAATTTTTCGTTTACATTCTTTCTAATTTTAGTTAGAATTTCTTTTCACTTTCGTTCTCGCTTTCAAAATTTCTCCGTTTTGGCTATCGGAGGGGAGGGGGTTATAATTACACCCAAATTTGTATTTACCTTGTTACGTATCTAGTGATTTTGTTTTTAAATATTGTTAATTTATCTCTTTGCCAGGAAATTGGCCAATACAGCATTGCAGTTTTCCAGTATTTTGTAAATAATGAGAATTATCAGAGCAGTTGAAAAAAAGATTCCATTCATGCCGTTTTACTGACATGACAAAAATTGGAACGAAGTAAAAAAATGCGAATTTGTGTTATATCGTATGAAGATTCAAATATCCTTGCATACAGACAAAAAAAAATTGTAGATGAGTAAATGCACGTTGTTCAGAAAAAAAACGCAGACAGGATGAGATATAACATAAATACTGGAAATTAAATAGGAAAACAGATAAATGTAAGATAAAAGTGTATATAGTTTATCATATAAACTTTTTTTAGGTATCAGGCTACATGAGGGTAATCCACATGTTGGAAACTCCCCTTTAATACCATATGAAGGGACTTGAAAGGCGGGGATGCGGAAGGGTAGAGGAAGGTAGCCAAAGGGTAACTAGGGGGCCTCCGGGCTATGGTTTAAGGATCCTACCCGGCATTCGCCTAAAGAAATGCAGGACAAACCCTATAAAAACCTGCATCAGGTAGGTCGGGCATTGGGTACTTGTCCCACGCCCTTCCCTGGATGGCGGGAGAAGAGTTTGCTGTGGGGACGCAGCATTCCCTTCTCCGTGCCTCGACCAGTTTAGGAGGCAGCTGGCCGACTATTCGAATGGGAATAGCGGACAACTTTTACCGTATGCCCAAGGTCTGTGACCCCGGAACATGCACCTCTCAGAACAGGCCTCGGCTTGTGAGAACCTTAGTTCAAAAACGGAGAGGAAAAGGCATCCCTAAAGGTAGCCCCTTCCAGTCTCTCCTGCAAGGTTCTGCCTGCGAGAGAACGTGCTTCGCAGGTTTCGTCTGCGAGAGAATAGCCCTCGCAGCCAAATCATATAAACTCGAAAAACTTTGTTAAATAAATAGTGTTACGCTGAAAGACAGGCAGAAATGGAAATAAAGATGTAAATAAGAAGAACAGGAAGATTTAAAGGGAAAAAATCAAAGAAATGGATTCCAGAGATGTTGCTTTTGCCTAGTTTGGATCCAACTCTTCTGATATTAAATATTCGCAAAGACGTTAGTTTCAGAATATTACAAGACAACTGAAATATAATTTTATACAGGTGACAGTCCGCTGATTATTTTTTTTTAACAATACGCCCCCGTGCACACTTGAATTAAACAAGTAAACTGCTTGACGGCGAAACCCGAACGCGTTCTCACTTCCTTGGTCCCCATCAATTTACTTCCAAGCAGTCCTTAAAACAGGTTTAAATGTTCCATTTTAGAGCGTCTACCAATTTTTACTGCAAGGTCCTTGGAATGGGCTAATAAATCCTTCTATTGAGGCAGCGCTCTTAGACAGGGAAAAGGTTGACAACAGGAGTCCGTGAGGGAGAATCGATTCAAAATAAAAATAAATACTTGAAAATGTAAATTAACTATGAAAATACTTCTAATGAGGTCAGAGAGGATTTAAAATAATTTCACGATACGTGGGTTTGGAAATTTAATGATTACCGAGGATTAAACACTTGCATAATAATATGATGTCGATTTAATATATTCAGAGGTCGCTGATTTGTAGCAGACTCAACGTTTGAGAATGAAAAAAAAATGGGTAAACCAATTTGGGCGAAACTTCCTTTTGTTAGCTTGAAATTATGGATCACAATGAACAAATCACAGACAGTCAATTAAGCAATGCGGCGTTGAGGTGAGCTCGCCATAGTTTTCTATTCATCAAGAGTGGGTTCACCCTAGAACTGCTTCCATCCCTTTCCAGCCTGGAAAACCTTCCAGAAACTTTTAGAAACGTCCAAAGGATCCAATTGACCCTAATTACGCTTGTAGTACACCAGTGCTTCTATAGATGACAGACTCAACACGATGTTTCGTAGGAACTCAGTGTAAGGAACTTTGTTAACCAATTTAACCCTTCAGTGTCTAGTCCACCATATAATTCAACATAAGCTTTAGTATCACCGTCCAGAGACATCCGTTGGTTTCTAAGACATTGTCATGCAGATATGAAGCAACAAGCACTTAGGGTTAAGACATGCCTGTCCGAACTTTCTGTCAGTCAATCCCAAGAGACAAACTTTTCTACCTTTGGGGAAACTTCTGAAGATTTTTTTCTGTGGAGAATTATGTTTTCTCAAAAAAATAAAATTTAAGCGTCATTCTAATTGCATTAAAATTATAATTAATGAGAATTATTGATAAATCAGACCTAATTATATTTATAAAAGATTTATGAAAATTAATAAGAAGAAATACAGGTAAATGCGCACACACAAAAAAGTGATCATATAAATACCACACGACGTTTCAGGAAGACTTGTTCTTTTCTTCAAGTGCAGGAAAAAACGTAAGAGCCTAGGGAGACACAACTGCACTAGTCAGTTGACAAAACTCAAACCGTAGCGTTTCACAGTTCGTACATTAACTGCAGTGATGCCAGATTTAATACGTACGTACGATGTGTTTGATATTGGACTTGTGGTTCTTTGAAAGTGATCTTTTCGTTCGTCCAATGTAGCAGGCGTTGCAATCAGAGTAACGGAATTTTTGAGTTTTACCAATTGACGAGTGCAGTTGTGTCGCTTTATGTTTTTTTTAGCACCTGAAGAAAATGGAAGAGGATCCCGTTGTGTGCTATTTATATTATCTTTCTTATTACTAATTATATTTATGTTTAAAAGATGCAACATCAAATTGGCTTTGGGTCTCGTTTGATATATTTTTTGGTTACTTTTTCCGTACTGTATTCACAAAAATACATTTAAAAATACAAAAAAATCAAGCTCTAAAGGGTTAACAGTTAAGGGGTGATGTTTCTTGAAAAGTTATTTCTTTGAAATGGCTCAAAATAAATCGTATAATAATTTTAAAACCGTTTTTTGAGAGTCTCAAGGGAAATGTTTAAATTAACCAGGACCTTCTTGCTCAATTACGTCCTTAATCATTAGTTAAACCATCACATTACAAACAGGATAAAATGGACGAATAAAAAACCCTAAATAGTCACTTTTTTGCAGGAGAATTTATTCCATTTATAAATTCACAGAAGGCGTTTCATTACACGTCTCACACAACACAGTCTTCGTAAAGCAACTGTCCCCGCTGGCGTCAGCTAATCATCATGCAAGGTGTTTGTTTTTTTAAAAAAAGGGACTGGGAGAAACACACACACTCACACAGAGAGAGAGAGAGAGAGAGTGAGAGAGAGAGAGAGAGAGAGAGAGTAGACTTCCTTTGGAGCAACTCACTTCCGTAGTAAATATAATGAAGACAGGTGAAAAAAAAAGATGGAGGAGGGAAACGGAGCAGGGGAAAAGAACTGCGTAATGCCACGTGATTATGCATAATCCTTAATTACAGCTCTCTCGCCCTTCCACATCCACATCAACATCCACATGGCTTGGCTCTGGCGGGGGGAAAAAAAGGAGTCGTAAAAAATAAGTGAGCTGAAAGGAAGCAGAACGTCGAGAGTTTCCTACGTGGACACTTGTGATTTAATCAAACACAATTGCGACTGGACTTTTTAAAAAGAAAAACAAACCTGACTGCCTGGTCGATTAATTTAACCTGGTAAACGGTTACTCACTCGCCTCATTCGGGCGGATTATCGAATCTACTTCCGCAAAAAAGAAAGATCCTTAGTCAGCGATGGACTCAAAGCCGTCGTTCTTTCTTCCAAATTGAATTGTTATTATCTCTGAAAAGGACAGTAAAAGCTTGTGTACTCTGGCGATTGTTTCCCTGATTTTCTGCAATCCGGAATCTCTCTCCCCCCTCTCTTTCCCCCCTCTCTCTCTATCTCTCTATTTCTCTATCTCTCTCTATCTGTCTCTATCTCCATCTCTCTCTATCTCTGTCTATCTCTCTCTATATATCTCTCTATCTATCTCACTCTATCTCTCTCTCTCTCTCCCTAACTTTCTTTCTCTCTCTCTCTCTCTCTCTCTCTATATATATATATCTTTCTCTCTCTATCTCTCTCTATATGTCTCTATCTTTCTCTATCTCTCTCTCTCTCTATCTCTATGTCTCTCTCTATCTATCTCACTCTCTCTCTCTCAATCTCTATCTCTCTCTCTCTCCCTAACTTTCTCTCACTCTCTCTCTCTCTATATATATATATCTCTTTCTCTCTCTTTCTCTCTCTATATGTCTCTATCTTTCTCTATCTCTCTCTCTATCTATCTCTATGTCTCTCTCTATCTATCTCACTCTATCTCTCTCAATCTCTATCTCTCTCTATCTCTCTCTATCTCTCTCTATCTCTCTCTCTCTCCCTAACTTTCTCTCTCTCTCTCTCTCTCTCTCTCTCTCTCTCTCTCTGACACTATTATTACAGTTTCTGCTTCTCGAACTTTGTTTTCTGCCGTAATGAAAAAAACTGTACTATCTCTTTGTGACGTCAGAGACGGCATTTATTTTAGTCACTTTAACTTTCTGTTTATCTTCTCCTAGTCTTCACCGATTTTCGACAATCGTGAGGAGGCGAATAGTTGACTAAATTCTAAGTTCCTCATAATAAGAAAGGTAACCAAATTCAGACAAAATAAGTGATAATATAAATAATACCACTCAACGTTTCTGGAAGCCTTGTTCCTCTATTTAATAAAAAAATTATTAATAGGCTAAACCAAAAATTCGTTTCGGTACAACGTTTCGTCCACAATTTTGCCACTTCTTCAGGTAAAATACTGTTTTGAAATTGAAGCCAGGCGGACGAAACGTTTTATTAAACCGAATTTTTTGGTTTAATTAATTAATATTTTCTGGCTTTTGTTTATAAAAAACGGTGATTTGATTAAAGGAGTCTTCGGGGTTCCGCTTGATTATTCGTTTTTATCGTATTCTTTTTCCAACTTTCATTTAAATTGGAGTTGGTAATTGTCGTTTGGAGAGCTAAGATGTAATACAATTTGACTGAGGGAATCGTGTACGTACATAAGCAAAAAAAAGTGTCAAATGTTAATTTTTTTTCCTTCTCTGTGTGGCAGTTGTTTCAATGAAATGGTCAATAACCCATGTTTTTCCTTGGATTGGAGCTGATTATTGGGCTTTCTCTATGCAGATGATCAGATCAGTTCCGCGAAACCTAGAAACAGAAAAAATGGGTCTAATTTATGGGTTAAAAGGTTAGGGATCAGAGTTGGACGTCTAAACTCTCATAGTAGATTGTAAAAAACCCAGCTCATAGAAGAGATAATAAGAGCAAGTGGACAGCGAGGTGGGGCGGCGGATAAAAGATACATTATCACTAGAGAAAAGACCCCGAGGAATGAATGTTTTTGTCAGGCAAGGTTTCAACCTGTAATCTCATTGTGCAACGCTTCTCCATTGTACTGTCGCGTAAGCTCAACGCTCCAGAGAGATAGAAATCTCTAAACTGTGCACAAATCAGTGAGCTTTTTTATTAAACGTTTCCGTGTCGCTGTTCTGATCACCTTCATTTGCTGGGTTCATTCGATTACGTTTCTCACTCGTACAGACAGAGAGACGCAGGGGCGGGGGAGATTCGGAATTGACAGGTCAGCTCCGAGACCGACTCTGAATAATTATATCGGCGACATTGATGAGGGAGGCGAAATTTCTTAACCCCCGAGTGAAAGCCCGACGTCAAACTCGTTAAGAAATACTTCTAAAGAGAAAGATATCTCTGTGTGTTGCAGAAGCAGCACAGGTCTTTGGTTCACTTAGAAAAGCATCCAAGTAATTGGAACGTGTCACCACTGATCTCGGAATGAATGGACGAGGCTTGGACCTGGTCTCTTACAACCCTTTACATCAAATAATTAAGTGAAAACCACGACAGTGTTTTATTACTTGAAACGTAAATTATTTGGAAACAGTGATCATAATATGGATAAAATTTGTCCAAACGTCTTTGGTCTTTTAAGAAATAATCTTATTTAATTTTCTTTTTACTCTTTGCCGTCAGTTATTCACTATAAATAACGTCATTGACTCAATGAGTTTTTTTAAAAATATTTTAATGCGATTCCGCTTGACAACTTTAATTGAGATTCGAGCTGTAATTGTCGTTTGAAGAGCGAAGAAGTAATAAAATTTGACTGTGGGAACCGTTTACGTATTTCTAATCAATGCAATTGTCGTTCGTAGATCAGATAGGAAATATTATTTGACTGACATATTTAAAAAAAATCATAATGTAAATTATTCATTTTATTTAGGGTACCAGGCTACATGAGGGTAATCCACATGGTGGCAACTCCCCTTTAATAGCATAGGAAGAGATCTGAAAGGGGAGGATGCGGAAGGGTAGAGGAAGGTAGCCAAGGATTAACTAGGGGCCCCCGGGCTATAGTTTAAGGATCCTACCCGGAATTCACCTAAAAGTAATGCAGGGAAAACCCTAGAAAAACCTGCATCAGGTAGGTCGGGCATTGGGTACTTGTCCCACGCCCTTCCGATAGCGGGAGAGGGGGTTACCTGTGACGTCGCAGTATTCCCTTCTCTGTGCCTCGACCAGGTTAGGAGGCAGCTGACCGACTGTTCCAATGGGAACAGCGAACAACTCTTACCGTATGCCTAAAGGTCTGTGACCCCGGAACATACACCTCTCAGAACAGGCCTCGGCTTGTGGGAACCTTAGTTCAAAAACGGAGAGGAAAAGGCATCCCCAAAGGTAGCCCCTTCGTGTCTCTCCTACAAGGTTCTGCCTGCGAGAGAACATCCCTCGCATTGTCAATTATTCACTAAATACACTGCCGGTTGAAGAATCACGAAACATGATTTTACTGAGGGAGTCGTGTTTTATTTGGATGCAGCTTGAATATTTTCGTCTGTCCGACGCTCATGGGTCATTCAAGCTGTAATTGTTCTTTGGAGGGCAAAGAAGAAACAAAATTTGACTGAGGGAGTCGTGAGTGTAATTTAAGGAATTTATATTTGATAATTAGGATTAAGGAACACGCGGGGAACAATAAAATCGTATTTGATAAACAATAGGTTATGACGAATGGTTGTGCATTGTTTCTGGAATAATTTTCAAAATAATTTAAGCTGCGTCGGGAAATTACTTTTCCCGTCCATCTGTGCTTATATTCGGGTTGTTTCTAGAGTCTATATTTCTTCATCACTCGAACAAAATGTTTCCGCGTGATCGTGTGAGATCTTAGAAATGTCTTGGAGATTCCTTGCAGGGTTTCCTTCTTCTTCTTACATCGCTGCTTGAAGTAGTGTTCTAGCACTCTTACGGATTGGGTTATTATTGTTACACACCCATGACCACCCCTCGTGGATGATAAGAGACAAAGACTTTGAGATGGGCAGCTCTTGGTTCTGTCTGTGTCTGTGTGTGTGTGTGTGTGCATGCAAATGATAATGAAGGAGCCACACCTTGCGCCGCGTCCCCAATGTCCGCTCCATCCATCTTAGTCTTCTTCCCCCTGTCCCCCCTGCAACCCCCCCGTTTGCCTCCCTCGCAAGTCCTCCTTCCTCTTTCCACCCCCGCGCTGGCCTGCGTTC
Source organism: Zhengitettix transpicula (assembly GCA_037074705.1). Taxonomy (NCBI): domain Eukaryota; kingdom Metazoa; phylum Arthropoda; class Insecta; order Orthoptera; family Tetrigidae; genus Zhengitettix; species Zhengitettix transpicula. The sequence continues at coordinate 5,233,757 of CM073592.1, read as the reverse complement.
GCTCGCTCGCTGCGAGGAGGAATTCATTACTGCTCTGTTCTTAAGGGATGTTGTGTCCCCCCTCGCTCTTAACACCAATCGATAGCGCCTCCTTATCTGCGCACTCTCTTCCCACTGCATGTGTGTGTGTGTGTGTGGCTTATTAATTAGTGCTCCGGCATTAGTATGCTGTGCCAGTACATCCAACCCTCCCCAACCCCCTCCCCTTATCCATCCAGACTCAGGCTCCTTTATTAAGCGTGATCGATGAGGGGAAAGTAATGTTTATTTATATGTCATATTTAACGGATGGCTCTTTTAAAAGGTGGGACTTTTTTTACGAGGGGCGAATTCGACGCAGTTCTTGAGAGACAGAGACAGAGCGCGCGGGGTTGATGACTTATATTGAACTTAGAACTGCTAGAATGTAAATTTCCACAAGGGGGTGGGAGGTTCAATGCTTGAAATACGAGAATAGGCAATACGAGAGATTTTTTTATAAGTTCCACTTATGAGTAGAAGGCGAGGGTGACTTCATCAACCGCCCCCACCCCCACCCGCGACCAAGAGTCGTTGTTATGTAGACGCTTAAAATATCCCTGCTTCAAATTGAATCAATTATGATCTCGAGAAGAGTTTTGGCCCCCACGTTGGACCAGATAAACGAAGCGTGTAATAGAGGCCGGACGCGTCCCCCAACCCCCACATCACCCTTTCTCCATTCCATAATGTCTCAATAAACATACTTTTGGGTCAAAAATCGGAAAATAAACTGTATAATATTTTTCCTTAAACCTGCTGAAGTACAAGCCTACTCCTAACAGGCAGAAGGAAGTTCGAAGCGTTCTGAAAAATAATAGGAACCCAAAACTCCGTCTTGGCAGATTTCAGAAAAAAAAATGTAACCGGAACATTTTCATTAAGAAATGTGGATGGAAAAATGTCGACCGAACCGTGAATTGATCCCAGGACCTTCCGCTTACTAGGGGCTGCTCTGACCACTGAGCTAATCCCGACCAGATGTGACATTCCTCCGTCCTTCTTAACATCACGTGGCGCTCCTACAATGTTCCTTATCCCAACTCCTTCGTGGCCTATTTCAGGATCTGATTAAGAGTGGATATATTTATTTAAATTCAAAGATATCGAAGACAGATTGTTTTAAGTCTCAAAGTTAAATTAATTACGGAATGTGGATGGAAAAATGTTGACTGGTCCGGGAAAAAAATAAATAGGAACAAGGGTACGGTTAGATGCGCATGGGAATATCATTGGAAATTTTAGAGCCGTAAATAACCTATGAATAAATAATATATACACTGGGAACAAATATTACTGACGTTTTTAATGGAAAAATCAGATACTGTGTTGAATGACTGGGGGTTGGGTTTTTTTTTAAGATTTCAGAGTCACTCGTTGATCACAGAAAACCCTCAGTCTTTATTAGTGTGATAAATTACTCTAAAAAACCCAAAATAAATCAGATTTTTAATCCCAAGGCTTTTTTTTCTTGAGATACTTTGGAAGTTCTATATTTCTTTTTTCACACGCAAAGTAAGAAATATTTGGTTGGACATCGTTTAGAGGGTTGTAGAAAAATAATTCAAGGTCAAGGTTTTCAAGGTTTATATAGTTAACACGTGTAATAGTTTAATGAGGTTAGTAAGGTTAACCTTATACATTCAAAATTATGAAGATAAATCAAATTTGGGCCAACTGGACCAAAAATAAACTGCAACAATAGTTGTCGACAAAACCGCGTCAGAAACTGGGTCGAGGTGCTTTAGACCCTCCACTTGCGGAGACTAAACAGAATTTTGAATGGAGTAATGTAAAAATTGTTTGACTGGAGGTTAATCGATCAAATTATTCGACCATTAACGTAAAAATAATAAAGTAATCTAAATTATATTTTTGATACACCGTTATTATAATCTGCTATTTGTATTACAATATTTTTTGCCTCCATTGTTACTTTAAACGCAACAATACCATAGCAATTGTTTACATACAACGGTTGTTTCGACCGTGATCGATTTTGCAAAGCCGCTTCTTTGAAAATAAATTGACCAATCATGATGTAATTAATTTTAAGCAATGTTTGATTAAATTTATGTTGTATTAAATAATTTTTAATTAACCGTATAAATAAAAATGAGTGTATGTTTGTATGTATGTATGTTTATTTGTTCCGCATACAAATCTACAACCGTGAAGCAAATTTAACCAAATTCCGTACACATGTTCTTTACGACACTGTCGGGGTGAGACACGTCTACCATTAGCAAGAGCGGGGGTGGAAATATACAAACATGCGAAAACGGCTGATATTTAAGACGGATAGTTATTTTTCGGGGTCAAAGAGATTGATAGTGTTTCTACTGATATTATCTGTGTACAATTTCAACCCATTAGAGCATGGGAAAGGAGCATTCTTAAAAGGGTGGGGTGGAGGGGCGTTACAAGAAAATAACCCGTATACAATCAAGATTGGAGTCGATTCCGGGGTTATGGATATCGCTGAGTTTAATTATGACAACCCGGGCACCCAGGTTTATTGAAATTGTTAATATTTGTAAAACATTTAGTTTCCTCCTATTTATTGGTTAAGAATTAAGATTTTATTTAAACTACTAATTAAGAGGTCCCAAAATTGAACTTCTGACTTATTGGGTGATGTTATTTAATTAATTAAAGTACCCAGATAAATGTAATTGTTAGTAAAGTTATTTCTTTGTGCCCTTGTGAATTGGATTTCCATCTAGTTTGAGCTGAAGGGGAGAATTGTGGGTTTTTCCGCGACTGTCGAGAACTTCCACCGTGGTGGTTGACTTCCCCAACTCACAGGCCGACCACCGAAAGCAGATTTGTCAATTATTGCTACAAAGGATAAGCAATTATTAAACATTTGAACGACGTCGATGACGTAGTAGCTGGCGGTTCAGGTGGAAGAAAGTCCCCCGAGGACGGAGCCGAGGGCAGACTAAATGAAGCCCCGAGCAAAAACTCTCTCTCACCGCAGACTAAAGCAGCAGCCATAAGACGCGGCAAAAAACTTGACATCTGCGCAAAAATACACAAACATTTCGTGGTGGTTAAGGTTTATCTGGTGTGCCCCCCCCACCCACCTTCCCCCGAGGGGGTTCCTTATAATCCGTCGCTGGAATTAGACATGTGCTTGCCCTGTGCGCCCTAGGGGGAGATTTTTACCCTCGCGGCTCTGTCTTGCCATAACTGCATGCAAGAAGAACATTACGTCGACGTCCGCATGCCAAGGGGTTGTGCGCGGGTGGAAAAAACCAAAACACACACACACACACGTGAATTGTCCTAGAAAGCAAACACCACATAGAATCCATTGCAGGATAATGGAAACTCCAATAAGGTTCAGAACGCAGAAATTAAAAGTAACTAATCGATTTTTCAATACTTCTTTTTCTGATGACATATATAAATAATATGAAGAAAAATAATGTTTCGTTCATAGTATAGATTTACTGTACTGTACTGAAATAGTGTTCCAAGTTTTTATTGTTTCTCCATTCTGTGACATGTTACCATTTAATTTAATACAATGGTTTAAAAACCTACAAATTTTTTTTAGGGCAACAGGCTACATGAGGGAAAATCCACGTTGGGCAACTCCCCTTCAATAGAATAGGAAAGGATTTGAAAGGGGGGATGCGAAAGGGTAGAGGAAGGTAGCCAAGGGTTAACTAGGGGCCCCCGGGCTATGGTTTAAGGATCCTACCCGGCATTCGTCTAAAGAAATGCAGGGAAAACACTAGAAAAACCTGCATCAGGTAGGTCGGACATGTGTTATCTAAACCTTAATTTTCTGCGTTTCATCAAATGACTGAAATACGCTATTATTATTACTTTTCCCACTTACAATTTTCTTCTAATAAAGAAAATATATTGTTTGTGTGCATGTTTCGCATAAAAATATACACCTATCGAGAAAATTTGACCAAATTACGTACACGTGTTCCTTTATAAATGTAAACAAACGCTGTGCGGGGGGTGAGACACATCTGTCACCTCCAGGGAAATTTTCAATCTAGCTGAAACTGACAGTTTTTCCGACGGATAAATATTTTGCTGGAAAATAATGAGATTTATTCTGTTTTTCTCTAGTTTTTTTTGGGTATAATTCAACCCATTTCTGCATTTAAGGGGAGCTACCCTTAGGGCTGTGGTTTGGAGGGGCGCTAAAACAGTAAATATATCTAAAACCATCCGACATTGCAGTCGAATCCGGGGTTATGGATGTCGCAAAGTTTAATTAAGACATTTAAAATTGCCGTTTAACCCCGCACAGGTGGAGTTGATGGAAATTTTAAAGCATGTTTAAATCAGCCGTTATTTCGTCCAAAGAAAATTTTTTCCAGGTAATTGAGACAGATGGCGGTTTTCCAGATATGTCGCTATGACAACGCGGGCCACGCCGTGCACCCAGAAAGTTGTTTATAAATTTAATTGTGTGATTTACGTAATAAACTTTATAAAAACAGTCCGATGAATGTGAATCAGTGGCAGCGCCTCTACCGTATTTTTAACAGAACCACAGTATTTGCAAAAGATTAATTTCTGAAATTTTGTTTATAAAATCTCTGGAATACTGATAATATTATGCACAACGCAGATAACATCTTAATAATTTCTATGATGTTTTATTTTAAATTCTTTTGGCTTCTTTGATTTTTAGTTCTTTGTTCAATTTACTGTCTTAAGTTTTTTGCCTTGAGAAATAAAAGCGCCAATCCGGGGCGCTTTTAAATCCAAATTATCTTAGTTTCTGTTTCTCCATTTTAAGTTTGTCTGTACGGTGGTCGATTTTAGTGCTATTAGTATTTCAGTCAGCTCAATTATCCGAAATGGAAGCACAGAATAAGTACAAGCGGACAACAAAAATGGATATTTTTATATCTGACGCGCACCATGTCTGCACCACTGTGAACAAAAAGTAAGGTGAATTTATTTATAAAGTATAAATTCTTTATTTATTCATCCAAATCAGTTTCATCCCCTTCAAAGTCATCCCTGTCTGACAAAACGCACTTTTTCCAACGCTTTTTCCAGTTCTCGAAACAGTCGGAATAGTCTTTTTAAGGTATAGCCTTCAAGACCTTCTTCGATTCGTGTCACAACGGCGTCCCCCGCATTGGCCTCTTGAGTTTGCTGAATAGCCAGAAGTCGCACACGGTGGTTGCGGAACGATATGAGTAGAGTCGCGAAGAACCAATGCAGGGTGACGTGGTGATGAAGGAACCAAGAGTTTCAGACGCATAACGCTCAAATAATATTCTTTGTTGACAGTTTGTCCCGGCGGAAGGAATTCACAGTGCACCACACCACGATGATCAAAGTCTTGCTTCACCTTGTGCACGATATTCGCTGGATTGGTCGGTGGTTTCAGGGTCGTAGGCGTAAATCCAAGTCTCGTCTCCAGTAATGATGCATTTCAAGTGGTCCTGACAGTCAGACAGCAAAGTTTCACACACATCAACCCGACGCTTTTCCTCCACCAATCGAGACTTGACGCGTTTGAGACACAAAACATTATTGAAAATGGTTTGGGCTGAGCCAAATGATATTCCGACACCATCAGCGAGATCTCTAATTGTCCATCGACGATTTTTAAGCACCAAATCTTCGATTCTTTGGACGTGGCCCTCGTAGGTAGACGTTGATGGTCGTCCAGAGAGCGCGAGGTTCGTCTTTGAACTCGTTGTACCGTAGTTTGATCACCAAAGGCCTTCAACGTGTCCGCACAAGAATATTCGTTCCGCAAACAAAATTTAATGCAAGTTCTTTGCTCAACAAAATCACCCTCTGCAAAAATCACTTTTGGTTGTTTACAAAAACACGTGTAACTCTGAGATAATTAAACATTTTTAACAAACAGACGCTTGGCAAATATTATAGAAAGCCCTACCAACCTCGGGAAAAAAAATTTACCCGCCTTCCTAATACCCGGGAGTTTTTAAATGTCAATTTCACCTTACTTTGTGATCACAGTGGTAAGTACTTCTGACGAGATGATTTCTGCGCGACTTCCACGGTCATCAAAGTCGACGAGAACAAAATATCGACTTCTATTATGAAAATTAAGTTTGAAATTGTTGACATTTCAAGGAATATTAATTTTTATAATATTTCTTTTACTGAAAAAAAAACAAACAAAACACCTGTTTCATAAAAATGACCTTCCGCGATCGTCAATAAGAAATTAAACACCGATAAAACTACTCGAAATGGCTGCCGTTAAATGTTAACAGCGAGTCGCTTTGTGAAGTAGCCTTTTCATTTTGCTTTTATAAGTGTCGAATTGCTCTACTGCAAGTCTGTTTTTTTTTACAGATACTTGTTAACAAATTCGCAAATATCTCGTGCTTGGGCGGACGGTGGTTGACCATGGGAAGTACAGATAATGGGGTAGTTACTTGGAGGTAAAAAAATAGAATCATTATCCAATGTAAGACCTTGATCAGTCGGTTTTTTTTTCAAGGGAGAAGATAAATGAAGATGTCGCGCATGCGCGCAGCATATGTCATCGACTGATCATCAACGATAAGAAAACTATCATGTTCCCCCCCCCAAAAAAAAAATTGAATACGTTTCTCATTAAATTTCAGCAAACAGAGAAAAAACAAAGGAATATTCAGAGTAATTATTTAAGGTTTAATATGACGTCACCTTAAGACGTCGTAAACGTTTAAAGTGTGTGACACGACGTTTTGGTGTTTGGCGCGTGTAAGATCTCGACACGCCGTTAAAGTGCGTCATAAACGTTCAGTTTATCTGAGAACATTTCCAAGTAATGTTCGTGCATTAAAAGGCAAGTGTACATGTAGTGTTTCGCATTTCACGTGTTAAATCAGTTGACGAATGACGCGACATGTCTTTCAGATGATGGTCTCAGGGGGGAAAATATACAATATTTCCTTTGTGAATGTTATCCTATTATATTATTTTTTTGTGATCGACATATTATGAAGTAACGTTTCTGACACAAAGCTTACAGAGCTAAGACTTGTTATTTATCACATATCACTTTATTTTCCCAGTTCTTTCTCTATAACTTTCAGTCGTATATCTTTTCTTGTCTGCCTCGTACCTCAAACATCCCCTATTATTTTTTTTTAAAAAAAGCATTCCAAAGAGTGGAACTCACTTTTCAGCCTTTTGTACTCTTTTTTCTATTGCTGAGGTTTACATGTAGTCAAAATCCTAATTTCTTCTCCACGACGTCTTCCGAGAACGTGTCTCCTCAGCCCTGACTACTCTAGAAACTTCTAGACCCTATATTGTACGTCACGTGCCCTGACCACTCTAGAAACTTCTAGACCCTATATTGTACGTCACGTGCCCTGACCACTCTAGAAACTTCTAGACCCTATATTGTACGTCACGTGCCCTGACCACTCTAGAAACGTCTAGACCCTATATTGTACGTCACGTGGCTCAGTCTCAGATCGAAATAATCCTCAGACTTGACACAATATGTCCCTGAAATTATTTTCCCTGAAATTACTTCCTCTAATCAAAATTTTTCAACGGTTAAGATGTTTCAGAAACGAACGACGCCAATTTTACATGGACTGGCCACTGTCAATTTTATCAACATTATTTTTTTGGTTACAAATTTCTTTTTTTAATAATTAACAGAGGTCCGAAAAAAAGCAGTTCGATACACAAATGTGTGTATTTAATATACATAAAATTACAATAAATGTAAAAGTTTTTATTTTACGTCTGTAATGAAATAATGAAGCAATTATTTGACTTTTTACTTCATTAATTTATTTAATTTAGAAAGTACCAACGTTTCGATACGTATTCGTATCTTTTTCAGGTTTCCATCCAAATTATTGTAACCTTAGTAACAAACTTATTTATTTTTGGTGTGCTAACATGTCACAATAATTCGGAGGAAGATAGGAATATTTAGGGAAACGTTGGTACTTTCTAAATTAATTAAATAAAAATTGTCTGTAAAAGGTTAAAAATGCTTTATACGATTAAAATAATTATTTTCAATAAATAAATATGTGAACAATATTTTCATTATAAATATTTGTAATTTATTTGTCTTCCTGCCTCTCATTAATTTATTTCTGGAACTTTCAATGATGACAGATGATGATTTTTCTATCTTCTGATATATTTTTGTATCACTTAATGTTTCATATTTGTCGATCTCTACTTCAGGAAGTAGGAATGATTTCCGTCAGAAAATATATAAAAAAATATCATTATAGGGGTTTATTAGATTTAATGACCCGACACACAACATTAAGCCTGGATTGTGTATAGGATCTACGGAGTTTCATCCAAACGGTAACACTTATGATAAAAAATATTGCTTCTACGCAGGCTCCGGGGTTTAATTCAGAAGACCATAGTTGGAGGATTAGAAGTTTAAAAACGAAATCTGGCAAAAAGGTCTTGATTTTTGGAGCTTACTGAAAGACTGGACCAAATCAGCCATCCACAGGTGTTTTCCGACTGGGTTGACTTCAGTCAACAATGAGGTCGCAGTCAGAAATAACTCGAAAATGAGTGGAAATCGTGTAGTCAGACCCGAAGAATGAACGCTGGGTCAATCGACGGGCCTAAAATCATGGATTTAAACCGTTTTAAACAGACATGACCATCAGAGCGGGTGCGTTACGCCGAATCTGGCATTGTACGAGCTGATCTTCTCCTCAGCGGTTTCTTTTTCTTCAGGGTCTTCGACTCTGACATCTGAAAGCTTCGGCCGTTGACGAACGCTTCCTTGCGAGTGTAATATTCTCACCTCGCTGGAGTCTTGCACGAGGAATCTTAGAGAGAAACTGGCCGTGAGTTGCCGCTGCTGACTGTCTGTCTTACTCACCCCTTTTTTCCCTCCCCGACAAGCAGAGCAGCGTCGATGAAAGTTATTTTTCACCCCGTGGCAGTTAATTACACAGCGAGGCTTCTTAATGCGATTGCGCGAAAATGATATCATTTGAGGAGCGGGCTGGCTAACGAAGTCTTGGACTCGACGTCGGGTTATTACGCGGCTGTAACCGCCACCCCTTCTCTCTCTCTCTCTCTCTCTCTCACTCTCTCTCTCTGGAGAAGGACTCGCTTGAATGGAAAATATCACCCGCGGATATCATCCAGCTCCGTCATTAACGTACTTCCATTCTCCCTATATATCAATATGAACCGTTGACATGAATATGTTTCAGACCTGGTGTCAATCGTGTAAATGTGTTTCATTGAGTTACGGATCCGCTCAAAACGTAACAACGTTGGTCAGCGCGGAATTTTCGAACACCGATACGTTTACCTTAATTAATGTACAGGGAAGAAACCAACGGACAACAACGATCGAGTAACTACAAAAAACATAAAAATCACCGATCTCGACCATTTTCCATGGAATTTATACTCATATATTTTTTTAATTAGGTACCCACCACCCGCATTGGTTGGCAACCCTGGTGACATCCTATTCAAGGCGCCTTCAATATTGATAAAAAAAATTATACAAGAAAAATTATCAAGTTAAGCTACTTTTCTCTTCCAAGACCAAATATTAACTAATGTTTTTATCTACAGAAAGAACTCTCCGGTTTAACACTGGTACCAACAGCGATTAAACTAAGCCTAGAAGATGACGACAGAGCTTGTGGTCGTCGAAACGTTTAATCGCTATTGGTACCTGTGTAAAAGCCGAGAACTCTTTCTGATGCTACTACACCTAGAAAAACTTCGATAATTATTTTTTTCTCTATGTCTATAAATTAATTTATTCATTGATTAAATTTCCTTCTAGAAACATAGATGATCGTTAAGTAATTTCCCAGCGGTGATGCAGGTAAACTCTTCCTGACCTTTGTTTCCTATCAAGTAAACTATTGATAGAACTTATTTGGAACAGTCAGCCAGCTGCCTCCTATGCTGGTCGAGGCACGGCGAAGGGAGAACGTGGGACAAACACCATCAACACCCGACCTACCTGATGCAGGTTTCTCTAGAGTTTTTCCTGCTTCAGTTTTAGGACTTTTCCTCGGTGAGGATGCTTAAAATATATCTCGGGGACCCTAGTTAACCCTTGGCTACCTTCCTCTACCATTCCACATCCCCCTTTTCAAATCCCTTCCTACGTTTTTAAAAGGGGTTGCTGCAACGTGGATTACCCTCATGTCGTTGTTACTCTAAAAAAATATGTATTGTGGTTTTCCTGTTGAGTTTTAATCATCCATATATTTTTATTTCATTAGCCGATCTGGAAATCGACCCTCAAAATGTGACAGGTTCTTCAGTTGTTTCTAAGTCCTTTACCAGAAAATTCAGAATATTTAATACTTTTGTTGATATTAATTAAGATCCTCTTTTAAAATACTGAATTAGTTTCTCTTGACCATTATTCTTAACCGATGTGACGTACAACAGTGTTTCCACGAAGAAGAAAGAAATTTTTTAAAAATTAATACTTATGAACAGTAAACCGTCTTTTGGTTAAAAAGGGTTCAATGAACAACACTCCCAGAGTTCACTCTGCTGTCTTAAATAATATTATCATAGGCTATTAAGACGTATTATAATAATTATGAGCCAATGGTAACGACTCACGTTTATTGTGGCGCGGAAAAAAAACAATAGAGGGCCGAGAAAATTGTCGACAATTATTGTCGCCACGAAGAATCCCCTAGAATGGTCGCCATCCCGCGTGACACTTGTGGCTTTGCATTCGACCAAAGGGAGTGGGAGAGGGGGGGGGATTCTATTTCCAACCGCGGATTATTCCGCGCTCTCCCTGTGATAATCAACGGAAAAAAACCCGCTCGCACAAAATTATCACAGTGTCGGAAAATGATTGGTTTGCCAGTTAAGTTTGAATCATCCCATATTACTAACCTTATTTTTGATAACCCGTTAAATCTTAATCTGAAGGACACCGTCGCCGAGGAAAATTCTTGTGGTAGTAAAAGGAAACAAACAAAACTATTGTTAACGTGGGATTATGGTTCTGTCTTCCCAGCCAGGGAACCCTTACCAACGCATAGGTGCAATGCGAAGTTTCTGTAAAAAAGGGGTAGTACAAAAAGAGGAATTGTTTACAGGGTCCTGAAGGCACGACATTGCGAGGTTGTTGAGGTGAAACGTCGGTTTGTGGATGAAAACAAAAAAACTGAGATGTTTTGGGTCGGATCTTCGGAATGAATGACCTTGGAAATTTTTTTAAACGAAAACAAGTTGGTGGAAAAACTTGTTGAGTGGTGGTGTTTTATTTTATCACTTAATTATGTCTGTTAACTAATTATTCTTCCATTCATTCAATATGTAATTAGCATCAAATCGTAGACTATAATTTCTTCCTACGAACTAGTGTCAATGATTCCTGGGGGTTACCGACTGACGAATGTAGTTGTGTCGCCCTTAGCACCTGAAGAAAGGACCAAGGAAACGTTGTGTGGTATTTCTATTATCATTATTATTATTATGGATTTCGACTGAGTTTTGACCTCACACGACGAAAGGGAAGAGAGGGGGCGAAAAAGTTCCTCGCAACAGTAAGAGCAAGAAGGCCGTAAGCGTTACACAAATATCTTAATCGTCTATTAAGGAACACAATTGCAAGTCGGCGATCAAATTCCGTTGCGATTTTCTGCGGGGGGGGCGGGGGAGGGCGGTGGCAGGGTAACTTTCAGCCCCGCCCAAAGCTTAAATGCAGTTCATAATACACGCTTTATGTTTTAATTAAGCTGCAGCGGGAGCAGTTAAACATATATTAAATGGAGTATTAGCAGCAAAAGAACCATTGCCGGGGCGGGCGACGATTCCTTCCTTGTAATTACTGGCGAGGCGGGCGTTTTGAAAGCCTTGCGTAAACGTTACGACGACGAAAACAAATTTTACGTATAGTTATATGGTTATTAAGAAGGACGAGCATGGGGATTATTATAGTCTCGCCTTTACTCACTCGCTGGCAATAACCGAATTACTTGCCTTGCAACCTGCTCTCAACTCTGCAACACTCGAGGAAAAAACAACATCAACAACACGAGGCAACGAAGAAAGACACGTGCTGAAGCTTTCGTACGAAAGTTCACTTACGAGGATACGGAAAGAGGGAAAACAACGAGCATCGTCCGTACGGAGTCTACAGAAGACCAACAGGTTCCCATTACCTTCGTCCTCTACTCTACTTCTCGATGCTCACGTTGTTCGTCCTGATGCTGATATCTTTACGACTGCTGTTTGGTCTTTATCTGAGAAAATATAACAGTGTCGTTGACGTCATTCTCGTGTAAACGCCGAAACCCTTTGGAACTTTTTTTTTTGCAGACTAACATCCCACGCCCTTCATAACTAAAATAAATACGAAACACAGCCAATAAGCTCGATAATTTTTTTTCATAAAATCAAACAAAAAATTCGACCGTAATTTTCGGACTTCTTAACATTACATTAAATCCTGAATTTTATTTATTATGAATGATATGCGTCAGCACGTGAAAAAGCTACAACGTCGAGCCACGTTCCACTACTGACGACGACGACGGCGTGATAAGAAAACTTATTCTTTTGTTAAACCTTCAGTGCATAGCGCAGCATGTATGCAACATAACCCTTTAATATCACCCGTCCAGAGACATCTGATGGTTGCTAAGAGATTGTGACGCAGATATGAAACAACACGGACTTGTGGTTAAGACATGCCTGGTCGAGCTTTCTGTCAGTCAACCATCGAGGAACAGATTTTGCTACCATTCGAACAATATTTATTTTCAATGTTCGTTAACAAGAAAAAATAATTAAGCGTCTATTTTCTCCGAATAGGAGTCTTGCAATTTTTCCTAAATACTCTTCCGTTGTTTATCGTCCTATTTAGGAAGAAAAAACTCACCTCCAATGCCAGTGGTGTTTTCCTTTGACTCCTTAAAATTATGTTACTTGTGGAATTTTCTGATATTTTATTTTGGAGCTGATTTTGGAGCTATCTTTCTTGATCATGATTCCAGTTTTTCCATTCCCTTTGGGAACTACGTTACGTGTCCACATTCAGCTACTGCTTTTCTTGAACAGTAAGGAGAAGAAACAATTCTTCTTGTGAATAAGAAATTTTCCGCCCCTCGACCACATTGTTTATAGTTCCAAAGGAGTTTCCGACTAATTGAAGGTTTAACGCTCCTCTTCTGACTGTTTATCTCGTACTTCAGGTCGTTTCTCAGGGGGGAACGAATTATTACGGATCGGTGGGACAGGGGAAAAAAAATATTTAATAAATTTTGGACAAGTAACTAAGAGTCTTGGAAGTTGCTTTTAACGGCGGGGGACAAGTTTTGAAATTTCGCGGCTGGCAGACCTGTTCGTTCGTTCGTTTCCTCCCCGCCGCTATCAAGCCTTCTTATTAACGCGCGGATCCTTAATTACACAATTAAAATTAAAGAGTTGGTTTATAACTCGATCGTGATTAGGACTGTCGGGAATGACCTGTTAAAATAACTGCCTCCTCGCAAATTGAGTGTCGCAGCAGCAGTGAGAAGTCCTTCTCCGCCTCCGTCACTGCCGCCCCTCGGGGGGCGGGGGAGGTCGCGGGGGAGGCGCCTTACCGCTTCCTCCTGCCTGCAACACCTATAAATAATTAACAATGCTAGCCCTGTCTCAGGGCAACAATTACCACTCTGCCTGATTGAAAATTACCCTGTTCCGATGAAAGTTTTATCGGCGAGCGCGTCAGCAGTTGCTTGTTTCCTTGACGAGGAAGGCGCCGCGGCATTCCAGCGCTCCCGTTCCTTCCTCCAGTCAGGCGATCATTCCGTAGAGATGTCATCTCCAGCACGTGACACGTGGAACGACGTGGCGTGGAGCTATTTTCTTTTTGGATCACAAAACAAAACAATCTAGATCCACTTACTTTCTTCGTTTGAAGGAAAAATCGCCAAATTTGGATTAAAGGGTTCACTTAACAACCATGTAACACGGGAAACATAGATCTTCTTACAGTGAAACTCAGTTCTCTCACAATAAAACGAAAATGGTCCATTTTCCGTAATTTTATTCCCTTATCTGTTATGGCATTTCAAAAAATACAAGTGTTGTTCAATAAGTAATATCTCCTATTTCTTTCTCTCCTTAAATAAGTTAGTTAAGTGAAAGCTTTGAATTTGGAGCGCGTTTTATCAAACCTTTTTCCCTCAGTCGCCTAAATCAACTGGTGGCAGCGTTGAAGCACCCTCTCTTTCTAAATGACATTGACGTACGTATTAGACAGCGTCCTGTGATTGAATTCTTAAATGCGCGGAAGGTGAAACATCCCATTCATGCCTTCACGAAAGGCCGAAGATAAAAAAATGTAATGTATGGGTGATGAGACGGTGGATGTCAGCACTCAATCGCAAACGTCGATGGCTTAGGAAGCTAGACCACACTTTTTTACTCTAATGGAATAAATTCCCCTTGTTAAAACTGTGGAAAAGACGCGGAGACTATTTTGAAAAGAGAAAAATAAATCATTTATGTTGTGGAAATTACATTTAATTGTCTGGACAAGTAAATAAGTGGAAAAAAAAGGGGAGGCATTATTCGTTGACTCACCCTCGTATTCAACTTGCAAAAGTCTGCCATTTTTCTGATATGGATAATAAATTAATTGCAGATCGATTTTCAAAAGTTTGCGAATATTATCTCTGCCCAGCGTGTTTATTTATGAAAGTTTAAACTTCGTAAAGCAGAACGAAATGACGCGTTTCCCGATTATGAGACTAGAAGTCGCTCATGTCTAAGATCTTGGCTTCCGGAAACTTTCTCTGGTATTTCTATCATCACTGGTTTCGTCTGTATTTGGTTATCTTTGCTATTATTGTCATCTTAGATTGTCGGATAGAATAAAAACTAGAAATAGACATTTCTGAAATTTTTTTTTTGTCCAATGGACTTGACCGACCAATTCTCGTCCCATTAACCCCTTATGTACCTTTGTCTCACCCCCTCGAAACGTCCGCCTTCCCCGGGAGGGGGTTGGTTCGTCCCCATCCATCCCTTTCAAAGTGGACTGGACTTATTCTTAGGTCGTTAGAAACTCATTAAAGCACACTTCCATGAGACTTTAATGCAGGAAATTTTGTTGTTTTCTTCCCCCCACGTGGAGAACTACGGTAATCATAAGCCCGCAAGTAAAAATTGATAAATTAATTACCGGAACCGATCAGGTGTATTTATGCCTTTGTTTTTAACTTTTCCTTTTCTCTCTGCAGAGGCGATTATGTGACTCCCACAGTCGATACAAGTCCTTAATTATTGCTACCAACAAGGCCGAAGTCCACAACTCTAATTCAGGTGAATTATTCAAAGTTTTTTTTTCTCTCCTCCCTGCTGTGCGTCTTCTACAAGTGTTTTTCTTTATAGGTTACGAACGCTGTAAACGTCAAAGAATTACCTCATCAACAATCGTCAGAGGATTAATGAGATAATTTTTTTAATTAAACAGTTGCTGAAAACAGTGACCAAGGATAAAACAGAAGCATTTATAATAATTATCACTATACTAAGATATCTTATATAAAAAAATTGATGACCTTAAACCGACACTTTTTGTTCATATTTTCAAAACGTTTCGATACTTTTATTGTGTTTTCTTCAGGTATTTTCCTAATTAATGTAATAAACGAATAAAATATGGGTTCCGAGGCAATTAACGCTAATAAGATTGTTTATTATATTAATTTTTAAAATACGTGAAGAAGATACAAAAAATAAGGAATCGAAACGTCGTGACAATATAAATAAAAAATAAAAAGGTGTATCAACACTTGTTAGACCATTACTTAGAATTATTTATAAGGGAGGATACTATCTTAACGTTTCATGCACCAGAGAACTCGGAAAGAAAGCAACAAGTATACAACTCAGAAAACACAGCTCAGACATTGTCTACAATGTTCCATATTTCTGCTTTTTATAAATAAAAACCTTCATTTTCTGCTTTATTAAAGGACAAAAACCAATGTTGTTTGCACAAATTGTGCAGCTTTAAAAAATTTATTTTTCTAATTGTACTTCATGTTACATTGGACATACCACAAGGTCATTAATTAGAAGGATTGAAGAACAATAAATATAACTTCAAACGTGCAGTCAGAACACACAATTCTCTTTTATAAATGTAATCCTTTTGCGAATGCCGGGTAGAAGAGTGTCCGACCTACCCCATGCAGGTTTTTCTAGTGTTTTCCATGCATTTCTTTAGGCGAATGTCGGGTAGGATTCTTAAACCATAACCCGGGAGCCCTAGTTAACCCTTTGCTACCTTCCTCTACCATTCCGCATCCCCCCTTTCTAATCCCTTCCTATGCTATTAAAGGGGAGTTGCCAAATGTGGATCACCCTCATGTAGCCTGTTGCCCTAAAAAAAAAGAGATACAAAGGGGCTACCTTTGGGTATGCCTTTTCCTCTCCGATTTTGAACTAAGGTTCCCACAAGTTGAGGCACCTCGGCCTGTTTTGAGAGGTGTACGTTCCGGGATCGCAGACCTTTGACATACGGTAAGAGTTGTTCGCTATTCCCATTGGAATAGTCGGCCAGCTGCCTCCTTAACTGGTCGAGGCACGGGGAAGGGGATGCTGCGTCCCCACATCAAACTCCTCTCCCGCTATCGGAAGGGCGTGGGACAAGTACCCAATCCCCGATCTACCTGATGCAGGTTTTTCTAGGGTTTTCCCTGCATTTCTTTAGGCAAATGCCAGGTAGGATCCTTAAAATATAGCCCGGGGGCCCCTAGTTAACCCTTGGCTACCTTCTTCTACCCTTCCGCATCCCCCTTTCAAATCCCTTCCTATGCTATTAAAGGGGAGTTGCCACCATGTGGATTACCCTCATGTAGCCTGTTGCCCTAAAAAAACTTAGAATATTAAACTTAAAACCAAAACTAAATCTCAACAACAAAGTTCTGTTTGATAGTTCTGTATATATATAATTTGTTTTATATCTTTGCTTTATTTTTCATTCCATGTTCAAATGATGATAGAGGAAGACGAAAAACTTAGCCTCGAAACGTTACGTCCAGAAAAATTTAAAAGTACGGTCGGATATATTTTTTTATAACCATTACATTACTCTCACATTTGTTTTTAAAATAAATATGTAAAACACCAGCGTTATTCGTCAGAAAATCGTAAAACGTTATATAGAACTGACAGAACGTTTCGTACCCCATTGGGACCCCTTCACGTGCACATATTCAATTATCTAAAAAAATTCAGAAAACAAAATCGTTGATTTTTATTACAGTATATATATATATATATATATATATGTGTGTGTGTGTGTGTGTGTGAGTGTGTGTGTGTGATCTAGACAATTCAGTATTTGATCATGTAGATGAATGTAAATTTCGAAAAGTGCGACGTTGCGGCCGAAATGACAGCTGAATAGAATTTTTAAAATAACAATGAAATTCAAACAATTAATAAAACAAATAGATTACAATAATACCGAAGCAAAAATTATATTTAAATTATTGGTTGTCAATTTTTCCAATTAATGGTCCCTGAAACATTGGACATGCTATGCGAATATTTCGCTCATGAATCTCGAAATAATATTCACATTGTTCATTTAAAAATCTGTACAGTGTTGAAATCGAAATGAATGAAAATAATAAAAAAATATATTTGGTCACTGTTTCAATTATTTTGGACGTTAAATTCTAAAATTATTTTTAAGTCCATTTATTGTAATGCTAGTACGTTTAGTTTGTCCAATGTAACAAGGATCACAATACATACAATTAATTTTTGTAAAGGTAAATTATGTTTATCTAAAAATGTTTTATAGTTTCTTTAATATTATTAATTAAAATTAAATTATGGGAAGTTTTAAATAAATAATCTAAATAGCATAAATATAAAAACAATCTCAGTCAAAAGTTTAATGTATGTTTCTTTTTTTTTAAAAAAAAGGGGGGGTTGTAGAACGATAAAAAAATCATCCTTGGATTTAACTTGGAATGTCGCTGGACGTTTTCAAGACCGCATTCATCCAGGTTAATTATTTAGGACGTAAATACTCCAGGACAATTCATCAGAACTGGAAAGTTCTGTGACTAAAAGTTGTAAAAATTTAAAAAATAATTTTTTTTGACATATTAATTACTATATATTCACTTAATTTTAATTAATCTATTTTTGATATATTTGTAATGGGTAAGAAGATTTTAAGGAGCTCAGGTATCAGAAATTGTAAAAGAAACTACCCCTATATGATTGCAAGGCGAAGACAGTAACAGAGAGACTCTGAAAAATATTTGTAATCCTTGAAACTATGTGTATTTAACAGTAGAAGTCTTGCGTCTCTCCTTGCTGACTGACCCCTTCATCACGCACCCCATCCCCTAATTAAAGGTCATTGACCCCTTCTTAGTTTCCCCGACCGCCCTGTTTCTTCCTACCCCCGCGTGTGTGTGTGTGTGTGAGGGGGCCGTAATCTGCAAAACCTTCAGTGACTGTCAGTGTGTGTTTTCGTCACCCAACCCTTCCACGGAAGGCCGCCGCCACGTTCCACCCCCCGTCACAACCGCCACAAGTAGTTTCTGACCCTCTCGCAGTGGGGGCCACTGTCTTTATCTCCCTCCGTCCCATCCGCTGGCCATGAGATAAGCTCATAACAAGATTTCACTTTCTGCGCGCGCGGGGGGCAGTGCTGCGATGGCGAGGTGAGTGTCCTCTCAGTCCGTCCGATGTAGCACGCACATACGTTCGTTTGTGGTGTGGCACGACTGCGATAATTAGCGACGTTTGCGTCGTCTTAAAGTGTGTTGCCCCCCCCCCCCCCCGCCCCCTTCTCTCTCGTTCGCAACACGACGCTCGCGCGGATCAATAATAAAGTCCCATATATAGATACATATCCATTCTCTTTCGCGCGCGGCGCTGCTGCCGCTTCTTCTTCTTCTCATTAGCGCTCTATACGGAGGAGCTTGAGACAATTCTGGGTCCCGAATGCGCATAACCCGCTCCCCCGCCGCTCCCCCCTGCCCGCCGCGCCAGTCACCACCCCCGTCCTCCCGTACCTCACCTCAACTCCCCCAGCGTCGCGACGCTCTCCGTCTAGTGCTGTGTGTGTGTCTCTCAGGCTTCACCCCCGCCCCCACCCCCGCGCGCCGTTCCGTTCCCTCCCCCCCTCCCCCGCCCCCCCGCGCGCGCGCCAGCTCATAAGCACGTACAGTATTCCACCCACGTGTACTCAAGAGAGGATAGGTCCCTGTGTAATGCGAAAAGAAATGCAGGCAAGTGGAAAAGAAAGTATGGCCGCCCATCAACCCCCTTCCAGCCCGACTCCGCCACCCCCGCTTCACATCAGACTTAAAACCCCTCTGTCTCTCTCAGACACACACACACACACAGCCTTCTCCTGTCTGCTCATTCCAATGTCAAAACCAAAATTAATTTCACTTTACACAGACGTTATATATCTATATAGGCGCGTTGTACAGTACCAGTAAGAAGGAAGAAGAGAAAGACAGACGAGACCGGAAAACGAAGGAAAGAAAGATGTAATCACGACGACGGCGGTAGATGAAGAGAAGTGAGACTGAGAAAAAAAAGGGGGGGCTGTTTCGTGGGGGGGGGGGGGGTTGGGAAGGAAACTGTGACGCGAATTGTTTATGGCGCGGGCCAACTCTTTTCGCGACTGAGAGGAAAATTAAAGTCTTTATACCGGCACTGCATTATTAATTATTCCTTCCGCGACCTGCAGTTTACTGCACTACAACAAGGGGGCTGGGGGTGGCTCGCGGTCCCCTCCAAGACGGACTCAACGCGACTACAGTCGGACTCTTGTTGGTTGGCATTTAATGGTGGAAAATACGAAAAAAATATCCAACTACACTCTTAGTATTGCTGTATTTGTATCGATTCTTTGGGGGAGGGGGGGTGGGTTGTCAGAGGAGGGGAAGTACACAAATTGAATGAATCGTTGAGATCCAAACAATGTTTTAGTAGTACGAGAATATTCCATTAGTTTTATCTCTCCTTAATAATTCTAGTTAACTGAGATCGTTTAGTTTGGCCGATATAACACTTTTCAGAAATTATTACAGCTAGTTTTGTAAACAACATTATGAAAGAATCCATAGTTAACCCTTCAGTGCAGCATTTCTAAGAGCTACTGCCTGTCCTAGCTTTCTGTCAGTCAACCCCAAGGGACAGATTTTGCTACCCCTTAAACAGAATATTATTATCTAAGCTTGTTTTTGTTTCAAGAAATTAAATTTAATCGTCACTCTCGAGGTATTATAATTACAATTAAATCATAATGATTGTGAATTATTGAATAATAAAGATGGCCAAATACAGACACAAAAAAGGTAATATAAATACCACACAGCGTTTCTGGGATTCTTGTTCCTTTCGTCAGGTAGCTAAGAAGAGCCTTTTTGAGTGTTGTCAACTGACCAGTACAGTTGTCTCTCTCTAGGCTCTTCTTAGTTACCTGACGAAAGACACAAGGATCCCAGACACGCTTTGTGGTATTTATATGACCTTTTTTTTGGTCTGTATTGGCCATATTTCTTATTTATTATTTTTAATCCGACGTAAATCATTTTAATGTGAATTATTGATAAACGTGGACATTTCTCACAGTATCTTTCTTCTTTTGTCACAGAGGAAACGATACACCCAAATCCGAGAGGGCAAGAACAGTCATATATATATAGATTTGGTTTTTAAATTTAAATATTAATTGAAGGATGAGAACGGAAGCCGAATCCCTGTGTATAGTTGGTTGTGGTCATCACCATCACGGTCATGAAAAAAACTGAAAGGAATGTTTCCATGGGAATGTGACAGGCCCAGGGTAACATTAGAACCGTTCATGCACTGTAGGGCCAAGGACACGAATTTTAAAAAGGAGAATAGTAGAATAGAAAAATCTCTAACAGGGACAGAAGTCTTCAAGACTTGAAGCCAGATCAATTCTGATCCTTACAGCAGCGACAAGGAGAGAGAATATCGATAGCACCAGACCCCCACATGTAGAAGCGTACAAACAAGGGTAAACAAGACGGATTAGGTCTGCAAGAGTAACGAACCGTCAACAAGAAAAGCTGAGTACATAAGGGTTGAAAGTAGAGATTACACAAACTTTTCTGCTTGCCTTGAGGGACAATAGTGCTTTAAATAATGGGAGACGATTTGACCTTGAAGGTCGTCCTTTGCGCCGACGAATCAAATCCGTGCGACGTTGTGCCGCCACATATCATTATTGTCCTGCATTGTTGTCATTCATTATTGTCGACGATCTGGCAACGTCCGTCTGATTCGCTGTTTCTCTCATTCGCTGGCAGCCGGAAACGGGCTATAGTGTGTCATATCCACCTGATGAGGTTCAGGGAATCGTGGATGAAACGTCGCGAATTTTTTTTTCAGTGTATAAATGTAATCTTTGTCAAACTGTCTGTGTGTATGACCTTTAATTTATCTTAAATGTTGTAGCAGATAAATTATAGCATATTTAATTAATGTAATTGTCGTTTGCAGGGCCAACGCAGGAAATGTGATTTTTTTAGGGTACCAGGCTACATGAGGGTAATCCACATGGTGGCAACTCCCCTTTAATAGAATAGGAAGGGATTTGAAAGGGGGGATGCGAATGGATAGAGGAATGTAGCCAAGGATTAACTAGGGCCACCGGGCTATGGTTTAAGGATCCTATCGGTGACTCTATCTATCGTATTATTCCCTATAACTAGTTCATAGCCATAGTCTAAACTATTACAGCTGAATTTAGTGACAATATTCATATTTTTATAATAAGAAGAAAGTTTTTTTTTTGAGTTTTAACAACTGACTAGTGCAGTTGTCTCTCTCTTAGCACCTGTAGAAAGAAACAAGGAGACGTTGTGTGGTATTTATGTCATCACTTCTTTTGTTTGTATTTGGCTGTCTTCTTTATAATTAATTTTCAATCAGAAGTAAATTTTTCATACATATATTTACTTACTAACACAAATACCTTAAATCTGTTTAGAACAGAGACAGTGAGTTGTTTGAATCGAAATTTTTTGGTTTACGTGGCCCGATTTTGTTTTGGTGGTTGTTGGCCAGTGACGTCAGTGCCGTTACACGACAGGCGTTTGAGTATTACAGTTTGGCCATTATCAGAGGCCAGCATTACAACTCTTGAAGGCGCTGGTTGTTTGCTCCTAGATCTCGGTCGATCCACCGCCTTCTCGATATCTTTTTTTTTTTAGTTGTAAATGTCCTTCTTAGACAATCAGAGCAATGTCCAGAGCAGCTTCACACGATCTTGCGTTGTTAATAAGGGGACAAGACCCCCGTTCCGTTTACGGCCGGCCGATTCCTCTCCTCCTACAGTCTTTCCCGTGGTTTGCAGACTCGCTTGCCAACAGAAAGAAAGATACAACAAGAAGGGGGGGGGGAAGGATGCTCATTTTATGCCCGATAATTACATCACGCTCCTTCCTTTACGAGTGTCATTCCTCGAACGGCATTTACAGCCAGCCAACACAAGCAAGCACCTGCTGCTGCTGCTGCTGTTTCCACAACGTCCAGTCCTCGTGGCCATCATCTTCTTAGGCTCTCGCACCCCAAAAATATAAAGCAGGAAACTTCATCCAATGAAGAATGACCGTGGATAATTTATAAACTCACTTCCCCCCCCAACCCCAACTTCTTACATATACGGGGTTGAAAACATTGATAAGAAACACTAGTAATATTTTCTCTGATTTCAACATAATTTTAAATGCATGAACAAAGCCAAAAATTAATCAGAAACTGTTTATTAACAAAAGAAACTTAACCCCCAACCTAGAAACAGCAGGTCTTTGAAATTCCTACAACAAAATTAATTTACATAACATAAATATTTGATTAATATTTAAGGAATAATTTTTAAACTTCTGTCTGTCCATGTACATATATAATTTTTAATTATATTTTTCAGTTACTCCATTTCACACCTCATGAAATCCTACGTTGTAGAGGAAACATTTTTAAGTTTCTGTTTTTCAATTATTTTCGATAAATTCCGTTACAATTCGTAACAATTAGCTTCTTAACAAACACAAAAAAATTATTCCTGTTGTGACTAACAATTGATTGCACCCATCATATAATTTTCATTCAATCAGTTACTTATAACTCGTTGTTCCAGGATCAAAGCTTTACTTAAAATAGCTTTTTAATCATTTTTTGCCCCAACTACAAAGATTATTTTCTCACCTACACATTGAAAACAAACGTATTAACTACATTATCGTCAAACAAAAGATAATTAGGCAGACTGAATTTTTTTTTTAAAAAATAGAGCCAATAGAATCTGAATTATGTGATTTTAATCCAATTAATTTAAAGAATTTAACGACCTAGAAATACATACAATGAAATTATTGGAAATTTAGATGCAAAAGTAGATCTTCATTAGGTACGATATAAACAACCATATAAAAAAGGAGACTGAATTGAATCGGTGGAATACAAAGAAAATCCCTTCACAGCTTCAAAAAAAATCATGAAGACATTTCGTCGTACTCCTATTGATTTCATTTAGGCCTATCATTTTTTATTTGTTTATTATTACAGTATATATTAAGTTGAAGTACAAAAAGGAAAGATTTAGAGAACCTACTGGATAATTTTCTGAAGCGAGAGTTCAATTAAATGTACAAATGGGACTGTTCTCTCGCAGGCAGAACCTTGTAGGAGAGATACGAACGGGCTACCTTTGGGGATGCCTTTTCCTCTCCGTTTTTGAACTAAGGTTCCGACAAGCCAAGGCCTTTTATGAGAGGTTGCATGTTCCGGGGTCACAGATCTTGGGAATACGGTAAGAGTTGTCCGCTATTCCCATTGGAACAGTCGGCCAGCTGCCTCCTAAACTGGTCGAAGTACGGAGAATGGAATGCTGCGTCCCCACAGTAAACTCCTCTCCCGCTTTCGGAATGGCGTGGGACAAGTACCCAATGCCCGACCTACCTGATGCAGTTTTTCGAGGGTTTTCCCTGCATTTCTTTAGGAGAATGCCGGGTACGATCTTTAAAATATAGCCCGGGGCCCCTAGTTAACCCTTGGCCACCTTCCTCTACCCTTCCGCATCCCCCCTTTCAAATCCCTTCCTATGCTATTAAAGGGGAGTTGCCACCATGTGGATTACCCTCTTGTAGCCTGTTACCCACAAACAAAATAGTGAATATAGTGAACCAAGGAATGATAGAAAACATTTTAGACCGTAAAGTCGTTAAAAAGGGAAAAAAATGGGTAGAAAAAAATCAAAATAGGCCAAGAAAAAGTTGTAGGTAAGTTTCAATAATAGGATTTAAAATATTCTAGACGGATTCTAAGTATATAAAAGGCGTGAAAAACTAACAAATATTATATAATTATAGATTTTATTGTTATTGTACTGAGGTCACTGAACTCCTGTCATCAAGCTCGTGGCACCACGTGCAGTAAAATATTCTTGAACATGTGCCACATATTTTAAATAAATCTGTGGAAATTCGCAGTATTTGAGTCCATCTTATAAACTAAATGCCTATGAAATATATTTTTGTTGTGCGTTCCTAATTTTATAACGACTTCTTGAAGTTGTTGTTGTCCGGGGGTGTGTATTTTTTAAAGACGCAGGAACAAGTGCCGAGTTTTTGGTCGGCGCGAAGAAGTCTTCTTCCTGCTTTCTTTGGGTTCCCCCTCCGTTATCGATTAATCCAGCACTTATCGTGCACACGCTTTAAAAGAGGAGCCCGTAGTTCTTCTCATTAACTCCATTGTGGGGGCGGTGGAAGGGTGATTCTGTGTGTGTGTGTGTGTGTGTTGGCGGGTGAGAGAGAAGGAGAATTTTCTCTCGTGGTTTCCAACCCCTTGGGAGCTGCCTACTGTCGCAAGGAAACATTCAAAACTGGAAATCAGGTTCTTACGGTCCGCCATATTAAATATTCCACGTAGCATTATTAAAATTTTTTCATCGTCTTACTAGGGATTAGTCCTGTAGCAGTATAATTTTCCTATTAAAAATAAAAACACTTACGTGCCCTAAAGACATGACAAAAGTAGGAATTATGTGATTTAGAGGAATATTAACAACGTCTGACATTTTCTTTTAGAACATCATTGACATACGCGAGATAACAAAGACATTGTCGTTGAAAAACGCAGCGTTACGATTTTTTCCCTCCGTCCGCACTGGAGAAAGAACCTAGAAGACGGTCATGGAAGAACTGACTACTGTGTGGAAATGTTTTTAATATTTAACATTGGATTACATCGGGCAAAGAAAATGCCTAAACAAATTATGGTTTTGTAACGTCCACCGCTTTCTTAAAATATGGCAGATGTTAGACTGATGTGATGTTTATGTCTCTGTATAACGACGGAAAAGAAAGTTTATAATAATAAGTCTGACCCTTTTTTTTGGTGACAGTCGAAATGGAATTTAGTAGACTTCATTTGGTCACTTTTCGTGTTGATTTGTTTAAATTATTTATACTTAATGTCAGACCAGAATCAATTAATGTTTGTCACTGCCATTTATATAAAAAACGGTCATTTAATCTGGTTGCAATAGAAACTTCATTCAACACCTTGGACTCTACTGATTTCAAGCAATGGTCTGTAAATTTTCTCGCGTCCAATATTTTGGCTTCACTTATCACTTCCCGGAAAATTCAACGGTATGTCATGTCGGGAAAAAAAGTGTTTTTGCATGGCATGACGGGGGACGAATGTTGTGACGGCGCGTGCAGTTGTTTTTCCGGAGGCCACGCATCCCTAAGTGATCCGGAAAATGCTCTTCTAACCTTCTTGAGGGACGAGATCTGCGAGGGCTATTCTCTCGCAGGCAGAACCTTGCAGGAGAGACACGAAGGGGCCACCTTTTGGGATGCCTTTTCCTCTCCGTTTTTGAACTAAGGTTCCCACAAGCCGAGGCACCTCGGCCCGTTTTTAGAGGTGAATGTTCCGGGGTCACAGACCTTGGGCATACGGTAAGAGTTGTCCGCGATTCCTATTGGAATAGTCGGCCAGCTTTCCCCTCCTCGTGCCTTGACCAGTTTAGGAGGCAGCTGGCCGACTATTCCAATGGGAATAGCGGACAACTCTTACCGTATGCCCAAGGTCTGCGACCCCGGAACATGCACCTCTCAAAACATGCCTCGGCATGTGGGAACCTTAGTTCAAATCACCAGAGAGAGGAGGAGGCATCCCCAAAGGTAGGGAAATTCTCATTCCTAAAACGATCTATAGGGCGAATGGAACAATTCACTTGCAGCAGTGCTTGAGGACAATCTTCCAATAAGAAGGTTTGTGAGTAATATAAATAAATTAGTGAAGTGAATTTTTTATTATGTAATTTAAATATATTTTACAGCAAAATTTCTACGACTTATTTCTTTTTAATTCTGTTCATCTTCTTTCAAAATTGTTTTATTAGTTATACTTTTATTTATATATTTGTTTTAGACTGCCACGGGGTACGATTCTAATCGCGGTTGGTAATTATATATATATAAACGGCTTCACCCCTTCTAATTCTCCACACCATAATATTTAGACAGTTCATAAACTAATGAAGAGTTCAAATACCAACAGTCCATTATTTCTCCAGTAAATTGTTCGCGTAAAAGTCCACCCTCCAACTATCCACCCTCTGGAACTGAAAGAAAAATGTATGAAGAAAATTATTAATTTCATTTTTCCATTCACAAAGCTTCTTCCTCCATTCGCGTCCGCCCTCCTTGTACACACACACACACACAGACACATACACTGCAGTCTTACCAACCTCCCCCCTCCCATTTACCCCGTTCTGTAATTACAAGTCAAGTATATTTATTTTACTATTCTTCCTTTGCTCGAATAATTATGAATGTCGCAAGGAAACTTTTTTCCGTCTCGGTTCCTTTTAAGCGGGGAGGTTGGTAGTGGTGGTGGTGGTGCTGGTACTCCTCCTCGTTTCGAAAAAGTTTTTAATAACTGATACTTTCTATTTAAAAATGTCCGAGTGGTATTACTTTGGAGGGTTGCAGTGGAACGAGGGTTGAAACAAATATGTAACTGTGACGTGGCACTTTACCGTCGTTAATCAATCAATAAATGTGCATGTGTTACTTGCGCTCCGTCGTCGAATTATAATTACGTTTCTGAGAGAATAATCGTTGTAAAAGTTCTGGCTTTCGTGAAAAGTTACGGACGGAGCGAGACGGATGACCAAAAGAACTGGACTGGGGGTCATCAATGTTAATATTGTAATTACGGATGGCTTTGGAACTGTGAGAAAGAACATAGAAAGGTTGAGGAGAAGGGGGGGTTAGGAAGTGTATGAATCATTAAGAGTCTCTGTGCAAACGGTTATAATGTTCGCTTTTTGAAATAAAAAAACCGGTCACGGTTTCTTCTTGGTCTTCAGGTTGTTGTGGTGGTGGAGGTTGAAATATTTAAGACGGTGGACGAGGGGTTGGGAAAACTGCCACAGTCACATTAGAAAGAGCCGCCTTGGCTAATTAATGAAAGTAGAGACTGAACGAACGGACACACGTCGTCGTCGTGTGGTTGTTGCCGCTGTCTCTGTGCCTCCACACCCCCCCACCCCCGTTACCTCACCCCACCCGCGCGTCACACACACACACACACAAAGAATCCCTGAAAGAAAACTTGCAATATTCATGTCACCGGACGTAAGGACAGACAGAGAGGGAGGCAGATCCGCGTAAAACTTTTAAAGTAGCGTGTCAAAATGTGCTTTACGTTTAGGAGACTTTGACGTCGTGTAACACACGCGGGCTCGTCACGTGAAGGAGGGGGTCTGACGTCTCAATACAAAACATATGTACACACCCACACACATGTTTATATACACACATTTCATATGCACTTTGATGTATTATTAGAGGTCAGGCCGTAGAGTGTTCACCAGAACAGGAAAAATCCTGTCAGGAAACACCTGACGTAGGTAACGCAAGGGATGCTCGATCACCTACCTTCTACTTTATTTTTTAAAAAAACAATGGCTTGTAGAAGGGGATGAAATTATAGTATTCTACTAATCGTGTGTGTGTGTGTGCGTGTTGTAGACACTCAAAAACACTTTCAACGACGCCAATCTGTGCCACCCAATCGATAGGATCAAACAGAATCGTTGGAGAAACGTACGCGAAAGGGAAAATCATACGAACACGGACTCGAAATCGTGCACCGATTATAGTAGTCTAGTAGCACCATTATATGGTCCCTAATGACTGGGAAATAAAATATAGGAAACTGAAAAAAATAAAACTGATTCAGAAAAATTTTCATTCCTAAAAAAAATGTGGACAGCAAAACTGGAATCATTTAAATGGGGAAAAAATACATTTCAATAATTTTTGGTTAAATTGAAATAAAACTTGGAAGTTAACGGACGGTATTTTCACCCATAATTTAAAAATAAAATCCATAAATCCAGGAAAATTAAATTGAAAAATATCTTCATGCCTAAAAATGAACGACAGCAAAACTGTTATAATTTTCCTTTAGGAATGTATACGGAAATTCGAATTGAAAGGACCAAATATCTGTCAAATATGAAACTAGGAAGCTCAAAAAAAACAGAGTAAATTTTTCATTCATAAATAAGTTGTTAACCAAAATGGAATAATTTAATCGTAGGAGTATTATTGAGAAATATTTTCTTAAATAAAATGAAAAGTTGGAAGTGATGTGAAAATTATTTTCACAATAATTCCTAAATAAAATTAAGGTAACGAAAATAATTATTTTAAACTAATTTTTACATTTCAAAAACCAAAAAAATAGGCAAAAACATATTAATTTACCTGTAGAAGTGTTTTCGGAAAAACTTCTTCAAGGGAACATAATTTTTCGTTAAATGTAAGGAAAACTAGGAAATGAAGCTTCACTACAAATTCAAAATAAAATCTAGGAAACTGAAATAAAATCAGACGTAGAAAAAAATTATTGTTGAAAAATAAAATAATTTAAGTATAGGAGTGTTTGAGAAAGTGATCATCAAGAAAATAATTTTTTTCTTGAATCCTTAATGATTTTTCTAGAATTTCAAAAGATAATGTAATAAACAAAAATAAGGAAATGTAGGTTAATTATTCTTCGCATATAGGATGGTAGCCCAACTGGAATAATTAACCTGTAGGAGTACTTGGGAAAATCCTTTTTCAGTAGAAATAATTTAAGGAAATTTCAAAGAAAATGATTCCCTATAATTTTATAACAAACAAGAAATCAGATATAGGTAAATTTTTTCATAATTAAATAGGCTGATTAGCAACCTGTAGCTGTTTGGGAAAAAATGATTTAAGGGAAGGTTCCTTTTTATAATTTTAAAATAAATTCTAATTTTTTTATACCCAAAGAGGAACGGGAATTATTTACCTGTAGAAGTGTTAACGAAATGTACTCATCGTAAAGAATAAAATATTTGTTAAATCGAAGGAAAAATATTAAAGTACTTTCCCTCCGAATGTTTAATTAATTTAAGAATGAGTAGTAGAGAAGTAATCATCTAAAAAATTATAATTAAAAATATTGAAAAGTAGACAAGTGGTTTTCTTAAAAAACGTATAAATAATAGAAGCCGTTGTTTCCCAAGCAGTTCCCTATTAAATTATTAATAGTGAAATGTAGACACGTCGATTACCTCTAACAGTGTAATTAACTGAAGGCATTGTTGTAAAGCATTTTTCTATTGAAGAATGAAATTGAAAAAATAGTGAAACAACAAAGTGTTTTCCCTCCAAAAAAACATTTAAAAATGATCACTGAAAATCAGGGAAAGATTATTTTCTTTTAAAAAAAATCGAAGCAAAGTGATGTGCATTGGCAATCAATAATTAATTTTAACAGTGTGTTTATATATAGCGTTTCCTGGAAAGTATATTTATTTTCCTTCTAGAATACTTTCCTCAAAAATCTTAATTAATTTTCTTGAATCAAATTTTTTTTTGGTATAATAATTTATTTTGAAATCAACGTGAATCTTTTTCTTAAATTTAACCTATATATATATATATATATATATATATATATATTTGAATTGTAATAATTAACCGAGGGGTTAATTAAATAAAAGAATTAATAAAATTTAATACATAAAGTTATTTATTTTCACTTTGTGCCTGAAAACAATTACAATTTAAAATATTAATTTCTCAGGGCCTTCATTGGGTCTGATAATGGACACAACAAACTGATTTAAAAATCTTATTAACAAACCGTTCACATTTCCCTAAACTATATGTCGATAGAATGAAATTAAAAATAAAAGAAATTAACTTTGATTGACAATTAAGAGAGAACGAAATCTGACACTATCCTTTAATTACGTTTACAATTAATCATTAGTTTGGTTTTGTTACTCACATCGGCCCAGCTGGTACCAGCATTCTTTTTATTTCGGAAGTACACTATGGAAAAATTTACACTGATTCTAAAATGTCGACTTACAGATTTTACACTATTGAAGCCAAAACTGATAGGCTCCCAGGAACTCGGACGATCGTCCTGAATGTCAGCTATCAGATGTCTGCTCGCCTTATACGAATACTACGATTCGTAGATTTATTAGTCTTTTACCGCTTTGGACTTAAACTGCAACTTTACTATTCCGGCTGGCTATAGACGTAAACTGCTGACTTCCTTCCCTGGCTGGCTGTAGACGTAAACTGCTGTTAATTAGCGATATTTACGAAGTAATACTTCCGTGAATGTTTTTACTTTGTCTTAAATTCACAACTTTGTTTAATAATACATTAACGACGGCTAGTCTCTGCTCTATTAATATTTGTTCCGTCCTCTGAAATGTCCCGCCACCAACTGACTCCAAGTGCTCTCGAGTTTTAGCGCGCATACGCCATTTTTGACTTTTCGACAAAGTAAGTGAGTTCGCTTTTAATTGTCGCTTTGTTCGATCAGGCCGCTTTAATGGATTTATCAAACCATTCAAATTTTATGTCCAAACAATTAATGGGCTAATTAATTGACATTACAATATGTATATATATATATATATATATATATATATATATATTTCGAGATGTTTCTTCCCAATATTCATATTATATTGGAAGATCATTTATCTTCCAGAGGTCTATTTCGCCATTTGTGGATAGTGAATATAAACCATGCATATAGAAAAAAGAGGGAAAGTTACTGAGACTGTGCTGAGAGTTATTTCCAATGATTATTTTTCTCTCCCTGGATTTATGAAGATCGCAGTTGCTTACGGTAAATTCCCCCCCCCCCCATCCTCCTCGCCCTAAACACTCTATTCCTTCGTACGGGAAACGTTATTCTGTTCGAGTATGTGCGTGCGTGTGTGTCTGTGTGAGTGGGAGACGCCGCACGTGCGTGATCCGCGTCGCGTGAGTGGTTTCTCAGAGTCCCGCAATCTGGTGATTACAGCACGGAGTATACATATATATAGGTCCGTCCGTGTCGGTTGCAGCTGCAATATTCATTAAGGTGGATGCAGAAACAGCAAGAAGAAGAAGAAGTAGTGCGTATGGACCAGCTCAATCCTCGCCTCACACATTAGCGCCTCCATCATGCCGCACAATTGCGACACCCACACAAGAGAGACTCTACCGAAATTGCTCGTGATATATCCTCACTCTCGACTCACAAACAGCCGCAGTCTGCTGCTGTGACGGCAAAGGGAGAAACAAATAAAAAGAGAAACTTTAACCTGCCTCTCGTGGACCACATTTTTTTTTACAAAAAAAAACTTATTTCTTAAAATGATCAGGGTTGATCTGAAATCGTTCTCACCCCTGAGATAATATTTTTTTTCTTAGAAATAATTTTTCTTCACTATGAGGGTTTTCTAGGTGATCTACTGTCTCAATACGAGTGAAGGCCCATAAATGTTTATACAATTTTTGGGTATTAAAGACTAGCTGCGGCGTTGCCCGATTTACATTACAAGAAAGCATCACATATATATATAGTTTGAATTATTTATACATAAATTAATTATAAATTTAATATATTTCAAACGCAAACCATTAATTTCTCATTTTCTAAATGACCCAAAATCATCTAGTTGAAAAATTAATTGCTCTGTCGCGGGGTTGCCATTTCTCACATGACTTTAGGACAATTTTAATTTTGGACCTTTTAAAAATTAATGGTTTGTCTTTAAAAATATATATTTTAAATTTTATTTATTTAAAAAACATTTTTTTTACTTAAAATGTAAATGGTACTGAAATCTTTTCTTTTGAATAAATACATATGGGAAAATATCAATTTAAAAATTAAAAAAAATGTAGAATTAGTTTTTCATTTCAAATTTTTCATGACTGATTAAAAGCCACTGGGGGTTAATTACTGAATTTAACAATGTAACAATTATCAGTCGTTTTTAAATTTTATAATCTTAAAGAAAAAAGGAAAAATTGAGTGTTTCAGTTGAAAAATCGATGACTGACTTCAACGATACAGTAAGAATCCTCCATTATGGTAGCCTTAATTCGGCCCAATCACCCCCCCCCCCAGGATAACTGAAGTGGAAAAAGGATTAAAGAAGTTCCATTTTCATTTTTCCCATGATGAAGGCCCAAATTAGGGACGTAACGTTGTGATATATAGTTCTAATTGTATTAATTGCATTATTAAACCTTTTGCTGTGACAATTGGGCCTTTGTTTGTTGTGTTATATGTTTGAGAGGTTCCCTTATGAAGGACACAGAGGGGTTGTTCCGTGTGTTGTTTTTCCATGCGGCGGGTTTCGATGCCGAGGTTGGATCGTGCAGGCTTGTAAATGACAAACGCCGTGGGTAGTGGTCGTGTCGCGTCTTTGTGGCATTTGTCCGGATCACTCACAAAGCAGCCATCCGCCACCGACAAACATGGGCTTTTTAATTAACCTCCCCAACTAGAGAAAAAAGTCACGCGATGGGAACGTCGGTCACGCCATCTAGCGAACGGTATTAATTATAGTTTCGTCAGTTAATAAGCTCCCGTTCTGTTCTCTTCTCCTGCACGTACTCGTCCGCTCTTCCTTTGTTGCTTGCCTCCATCACGGAGTCCCGCTGTTACCTGCCACACGTCACTCCCGTTGGAAGGAAGGAAAGAAAAATGTGTATTAAAAAAACCAACAACCGGGCCACACGATCAACTTGACGTCGACGTCGAGTATTGGCCAACCCGTGCGACGTAATCACTGGTCACGTGACGACCCTAAAAATCTTTCGTGAGACCAGATCAAGACTTCTGATTGAGATCAGCCTGCCGAATCCGTAGTTTGGGAAAATTCCGTCCAACGTCATGCCTCTGATTGTGTTCCAATGTCTCGAGCCAACAAGTCCAAACGTAACAATATTCTCTTATCCTTGTCAAATCACGTTTCTCACTAAACCACCCACCATAGTACGTTTTTCTTATATCAGTTTACCAACTACATCGTGGAAAAACATCTACCATTGTGGCTCTAGATGTGTTCCAAAGTTTCTATCAGATGACGTCACCGTCACTTATACTGACCGAAGATTTGCTTTGTCCATGATCGAAATAAAAAATTCCCACCACTGTGTCACTAAAAGGTTTTCCACGAGCACAAACCTGAAGTCATCAACAGCCACCAGTGTTCACTGACCACGTGACCACCTTCCAAAAAAAAGGGGGTGTGAAATCAGTTTACAAAAAACGTCAACCAGTCGCTCGTGGACCAGATCAAGAATTTTCGTGGAGCAAGCTTATCCGATTGCGTTTATTTTCAACGTTTAGAGCAAAAAAAATCGACGATCCTCGTACATCTGATTGGGTTACAATGTTTTGTCCAGCACTTAACTAGGCTGTCATCATCACCAAAGAAATTCCAAACATTCTCTTTAGTGTAGTAGTTTGGTTTCGTATGCTTTGAATGCCGTCTTCCACACCCAACCACCAACCAGAGTAGGATTAGAGCATTATTATATCAGTTCACTGGCCTCACCGTAAGGGTCACGTGACACACAATTTCATCATTGTCAATATTTGCTTCCAACAGCAAAAATATATCTATCATGATGGCTCCAGATGTGTTCCGAAGGTTTCAGTTGGAATACGAGATGACGTCACCGCCACTTATCCCAAGTTTTCCTAACTGAAGAGTTTCGTGTCCATGATTTTTTTTAAAAAAAATCCCACCATCGTGTCTCTAAAAGGCACAGTAACTTAAGTCATCAACATCAACCATTCATCACTGGCCACGTGACACCACTGTTAATGGACAGCTGAATGTGCCGTCTGAGTTAGTATTTTTTTTTCTGCTTGAAATGTAGTAGGTGAAAATTTTTTTTTTCGTGGTGATGGTGGTGGGGGTGGAGACAAACGCTACCTCATGTTAATGAAGTGTGTTAGAAAGAGTGTCGCGCGGAGTTTCTTTATCTGTGTCCGGTCGCTTGTGCGCGGGGGCTCTCGGTCTCTCTTTCTTTCTTTGTGCGGAGGCGCGAGGCTCCTCACTTCCGGCGGCGGTGGTGGCGGCACATTATCGCTGACCGCACAAAGAGTCGTCGTACATTGCCTCGGGAACAATGCTCCTCGCCACTTTGTTCCCTCAAGTGGGAAAACTTGCTGCCGCCTCTTAGTTAGCGAACCCCCCTGCCTGCCTTCCTCTACCACACACACACATGCATGCGCGTGTCACCTTCAGCGGCGAAAGAAGAGAAATATTACCAACCCCCAACATTGGAAAACCTCGCCCCGGGATCACCGATTAGTCTTAAAAAAATCTCGCGGATGAAACTTGACCTTTGTTGTCCCAGATTTAAAGGAGTTCCTCAAGGCCCCGTGATACACTCGTTGTCGTACTGTATGAGGAACTTAAACAACACCAAACATGTTTCCCAACATTCTATTATTAATACGAATGTTATCTTCGAAGAATAATCATAAATATTTATATATTATTCTTATATGTTTATTTATCCTCCAAATATTTTAAGTATGCAGTTAAATATATATTATTCCTATTCCTCTATTGACTTTAATATTTATTTATTTATTATTATTTATTTATCTATTTTTTTATGTATCCTGAATTAACGACGGACCATTTTTTCCTTCCACTTAATTATTCAGTACAATGTAAATATTTCTACACTTGATGACTTTCTGTAGTTTCTGTTGACCAATTAATATTATAATTATGTGACACACAATAATACGAGAAATAAATAAATATAAATGACCAAACAATCAAGGAAAATGGGTTTTAAATGCAATTATACAATCACAATGTTTCGTCCAGAATTGGAGCCTTTCGTCAGGTGAAAACTAGTTGGGAAAAGTGAAAAAAATGAGAAGAGAACATAAACAATTAATCTTCATTCTCTTTTTCTTCAACGTAGAAGCGATTTTGGATAAAATTATTAATCATTAGGGTCTCAACTTCATTTCCCCTTATTATTACAACGATTCTTCGACTGATCACAGGCTACAATTAGGAGTGAAACGTAGTGATGTATGCTTCTATTCGTTTTATTTAAACAATTATTAAGCTTCTTAAATTAAAAAGTAATTGTGGGTTCCTGTAGTCGTGATGAAACAATATTATTGAGAAATTTACAGTGGCTCACACATCTAGACAATTCATATTTTTCTTAAAATTTTACTATAAGTATGAGAGATGGACAACCCCCGGATTTAGTAACGGAAGTTAATCATTGGTCGCCGAGTAACCAAACAGAAGCTGCGGTGTTGTAAATTTTAACTATTCTTCACTTACTTTATTCAGTCGTGGACGAGTTTGGACACAACCGATGATTTCCTTTCTACGTAAGGGGATGGAGGTTTTCTAGGGGTTGCCTTAGGATCTCTTAAATTACAGCCTTCCTAATTACCCCTTTCAAATTTCTTTCCTATTCTGAGGCCACCACGTGGATTAACCTAACGTAGCCTGTTTCCATAACAACAGAAAAGGACTTTAAGAATCCTTCAAGTATAGCCCGGGGAAATCAAAAATAAATCATTTCGATACCTTTCTTCTCCTTTGAAATCCGTTCGTATTATATTAAAGGGGGGCTGCCACCACGTGGGTTACCCTCATCAAGTGATTGTATCATATTCGTAATTTGTAGACTGATAAATTGGTAGTGAAGATCAGGCAAGATTTGTCTTCGTTGAAATTATCTTCATTTCCCGTCACTACTCCTTGTATGTAATGTGACGTAAACTCTGTAATATATTAACGACTACTTGACGTTATTTGTTAGTGATCGTTGAATGAAGATAAGTCCTCGACACGATTCTCCGTAGTGGTCGGGTCCATCCAGAGCTGTGTCTAAGCCTTCTTATTTGGCGTGGCGTTGCATTGACGTTTCTATCTCCGTCCGTGTGGCTGCTTTCAAGACATCGCCGGGATAAAAGCTGCTGATGTGTCGTGCTTCTTGTAATGGGACATATGCGAGTCTCGGCGGGGCTTGGCTGCTTGTAATGCCCGCAAATTGTGCACTCACGACTCGAAATAGATCTCCCTTAACGCCGACAACTGCGGTATTAACACGACGACGTCGTCTTTCTCTCCATCTCCGAGCTTCTGTCCTCGTCGCTCCTCGCCTCCCACATCTCCACATCCATCCCGTGTGCTGAGTCAAGTGTTTCTGGGCGAGCGAGCGACCGAGCAGCAAGGGGGAAACGCAGAGAAGTTTAAAAATACGGGGGGGGGGGGGGGTGGATCCACATCTCCAAAATCACAATAGTCGTCCGTGTCTGTTCCATCAGTCGATAAGCTGAAAATAAAAACACAACTTTCCCTCTACATGGCAATTGGGTCACAGGTTCTCGTTCAATTTCTCATTTTCCGTTAATTAATGAAATAATTGTCCCCCCCCCCCCAGAGTTAACATCCTTTGTAGAAGTTGATTTTTCAGTTACCATAAACGCTTCATAATACTCCTTAAAAATAATATTTAAATTTTCCTCCGTCTTTATAAATAATATAAATCAAATATTTTATTTAATAAATCAACGACGTGACAGTAATTAAATATATTAAAAATAAGAAAGATGGCAAAAAACAGAAAAAATTACTGATAATTCAAATAAGTCACAACGTTTATTTTGAGTTTTGTCTCCTGACTAGTGCAGTTGTGTCTCTCTCTCTCTCTCTCGGCTGTTACAAATTTTCTGAACCTGAAGAAAGGAACAAGGCTTCCATATAGCCCGGGGGCCTTAGTAACCCTTGGCTACCTTCCTCTACCCTTCCGCATCCCCCCCTTTCAAATCCCTTCCTATGCTGTTAAAGGGGAGTTGCCCAATGTGGATTACCCTCAAGTAGCCTTTTGCCCTAAAAAAAACCCATAAACGTTGAGAAAGGGAGACGTCTGCGAGGACTATTCTCTCGCAGGCAGAACCTTGTAGGAGAAACACGAAGGGGGCTACCTTTGGGGATGCCTTTTCCTCTCCGATTTTGAACTAAGGTTCCCACAAGCCGCGGCCTGTTTTGAGAGGTGTATGTTCCGGGGGTCGCAGACCTTGGGCATACGGTAAGAGTTGTTCTCAGTTCCCATTGGAACAGTCGGCCAGCTGCCTGCTAAACTGGTCGAGGCACGGAGAAGGGTATGCTGCGTCCCCACAGCAAACTCGTCTCCCGCCATCCAGGGAAGGGCGTGGAACAAGTACCCAATGCCCGACAAGGTTTTTCTAGGGTTTTCCCTGCATTACTATTAGCCGAATGCCGGGTAGGATCCTTAAACTATAGCCCCGGGGGCCCCTAGTTAACCCTTGGCTACCTTCCTCTATCCTTCCACATCCCCCATTTCAAATCCCTTCCTATGCTATAAAAGGGGAGTTGCCACCATGTGGATTACCATTATGTAGCCTGTTATCCTTGAAAAAAAGTTCAATAATGTATTTGCAGGGGGATGCTTGTGCTTACTATAGGAAGAATAAACCTAAAATAATTTTTTTTTAAAAGATTGTGGAAACATTTAATTTATTTCCATTAGATGAATTTCTTGCATAATTATATTTTGAGTTTTTTTGTTTTATATATTCACTACCTCGATTAATTTTTATGTATATTTTCTTGAGTTCATAATTTTTTTTTTAAAAAAAACAGGTTATCTACCTAAATTAGAAAATTTATGTATTTAGGGAATTAGAAATATTAAAATTATATTATTGGTGAAAAAGGCCAGAAATTTTATATACGATTTTTTTATTACATATTAAAAACTGTAGAGGTGCCAATTTATTAGAATTTAGTGCGTTTCTTGCGAGACTGTCGTGTGTATGTGTGACACAGTGAGAGAATGATAGGGAGGGAGAGAGAGAGAGAGAGAGAAAGATGGATCAGAGCAACAGGTGGTTCACAAGTCTTCCTTTTGTGCTCTAGGAAAACCCTCTCTTCCCTCGCATTAGTTTCTGCAGATATCTCCGTTCTGGAATCGACGTCCATGAACATTAAATGTTGAGGGTAGGAGGGGACCTTGGGGGCAAGAAAGAGAGAATTTTTGGGGGTGGGGGGTTGAATACAATACAGCCTATTGAAGCTAGAACCCGAGATAGAAAAATAAACTGTAATAATGCTCAACGGAACGAGAATTGTTTGAAGTATAAGAATGAAATCACTGTGACGTCATCCACATTTACTTGCTGAGTTGTGATTATTTAAACCTAATAAATAAGTAAACATGAGCTATGTTTATGTCTGAAAAAATAATTTATTAATGTTAATTAAACAACGTTTCATCACTAGCAGAGAATTACCTGTCTATAAATATTTTTTTTTAAAACTTAAACCTGAAGAGGTTGGAAAATAAGCGACGAAACGTTGTTTAATTTTAGAATAATAATTTTTTTCTCTCTCTTAAAATTGGCTGACAATTATTTATTTATTAGTTTTCTCAATATTAAGAATATACCAAGGTGTCTGCGAGGGCTATTCTCTCGCAGGCAGAACCTTGTAGGAGAGACACGAAGGGGCTACCTTTGGGGATGCCTTTTCCTCTCCGTTTTTGAGCTAAGGTTCCCACAAGCCGAGGCACCTCGGAGGTGTGTGTTTGAGGGTCACAGACCTTGGGCATACGGTAAGAGTTGTCCCCTATTCCCATTTGAATAGTTGGCCAGCTGCCTCCTAAACTGGTCGAGGCACGGAGAAGGGAATGCTGCGTTCCCACAGCAAAATTCTCTCCCGCCATCCAGGGAAGGGCGTGGGACAAGCTCCCAATGCCAAACCTACCTGAAGCAGCTTTTTCCAGGGTTTGTTCTACATTTCTTTAGGTGAATGCCGGGTAGGATCCTTAAAATATAGCCCGGGGGCCCCTAGTTAACCCTTGGCTACCTTCCTCTACCCTTCCGCATCCCCCCTTTCAAATCCCTTTCCTATGCTATTAAAGGGGAGTTGCCACTATGTGGATTACCCTCATGTCTACACCCAATTCAGATTATATATTTATATGTATCACTATTATTTAAAGATATCTTGTCACTAATAACAACTGAAATAATATTTATGTTTCAGTAAACTTCAATTATTTAAATAAAATGCAGGACTTCAACAAAAAAAACTCAGTGTTTCCCCAACTAGAAGACGTATTAGAGGAAGAAAACTTTTAAACGATAAATATTCGGAAGTATTATGCGAGCAGTCAAACGAATATGACAATAGATTATATAAAAGAATTAAACTGTATGGAATGGAATTATTACAATGCCTATTTTGTGGGTTCAAAATCTTACTTACGGGACCAGAAACAAAGAGATACACGAAACGTTCACCTGGGAACAACAGTTACTTCCATCTGATGCCTTGTGACAGGCTGTTCGGAGCACCACAAGGTCTGTTTTTAGGTCCACAATTACTTTTAATTTCTGTGAATGTTAATGAATTCTAAGTATAAAGCTGTTACTTTCTGATCAAAAATCAAGTATTGGGGTTTAATGAAAACGGACTGACATTAAATTTTCGCAATAAACACAAAATATGATTTTATTATTATTATTATTAAACGACTATTGATCATTTTCCCGGTGGTAGCTATATCTACAAAAATAGCAATACTAAAATTACATATAGAAAAATATAACATATATACACAACTGTCTTTGTAAAAATAATTATTAATTACCTGAAAAAAAACAACAGACACACAAACCCACCCCCTTTCCTTATTTATTTCCACTGCACATAACTTTTTTACTTGATATTTCTCCTCGTAAATCACACCACGGTTGACCAGATAAAGATTAATAAGTGTAATTAGGAAAAAAAATGTCTATATATAATAATGCCACTGTTGGCCATTTAAAAAATTAATATGTCCAAGTAGAGTGATGATAGAAAATATAGCAAAACAAACTAGTCACAGAGACTGAAGAAAAAGTTCTCGGGTTTCCACCTAAATAACAATGCGATTGAAACGCGACGTTTCGTCGGACAAATGCACTGCCGTCATCTTCTAGGCGAAGTGACTTCGCCGTCATCTTCATCGCCTAGAAGATGACGGCATTGCATTTGTCCGTCGAAACGTCGCGTTCCAATCGCAGTGTTACCCAGATGGAAACCCGAGAAATTTTTCTTCAACAAATACACCGGGAAAGCTTTCGCTCTTTCATAGTCAGAGACTGTTCAAGGGGGGGGGGTTATTAATAAAAATCATATAAAAATAGAATAATAATTTTTTTTAGGGCAACAGGCTACATGAGGGTAATCCACGTTGGGAAACTCCCCTTTAATAGCATAGGAAGGGATTTGAAAGGGTAGAGGAAGGTAGCCAAGGGTTAATTAGGGACCCCCGGGCTATATTTTAAGGATCCTACCCGGAATTCGCCTAAAGAAATGCAGGGAAACCCTAGAAAACCCTGCATCAGGTAGGTCGGGCATTGGGAACTTGTCCCACGCCCTTCCGATAGCGGGAGAGGAGTTTGCTGTGGGGACGCAACATTCCCTTCTCCATGCCTCGACCAGTTACGAGGCAGCTGGCCTACTATTCCAATGGGAATAGGGGACAACTCTAATTATAAATCTCATTTATCAACTGTTCTGCTTTAATTCAACTTCCATCCTAAATTGAAGATCTAATTACTGTATTGTTCATGAGAATGTCCTATATTCTCATTAGGATAATACGTAAACCAATCAATAAAGCTAAAAATTACAGCATATAACATTGTAAATTATTTTAAACGCCTATTTGTAAGTTTATGAATTCTTCAATTGAAGTAGACGTTTTTTTTGTATGGAAACATAGGGGTCGTTAGGTTAATAAATAATATTAGAACAGAAGTCAGAATAATAACCCGATATTAAAAGGGCGATACTATTGTGTTGTGGAATATTTTAGTTCAATCAAGTCTCATGGTATTATTTTTTTGGGAAATATGAAGGACCTTCTTACTGTACAGACGTGTCACTTAATAATGTCGTAAGTCTAAAAACCCGGGGCTGCATGTCGAGGCAACCTACAGGCTCATTGATGTCAAACATTAAGAAAAAATTTAGTATGAACTCATTAAATTCAAGAAACGAAAGCTGATAAATTTTACAGAATTATCTGTTGTTAAAATGGTTGATGAAGGAGTCTATTAAAATATAATTTAATGTGAAAGTAACGAGTGAATAGGTTAACTTCACCCTCTAAGACAGGTTCCCAATAATAAAATCGTGGGTTAAAATTTTGTAACATATCCGTGACTTGAGGTAAGTCAAAGAAATTTATTAAAAGGAGTAACGTGCTCCAACACTGTACCTTGTGGCGTGCCAGTGCAGATTCAACGCGCAGTCGTGCAACGCGACTCAGGTTGATGTGAGCGTGTCACAACTACATTACTAGACATAGACGCTCTTTGACGATACAACTAACCAACTATCCGAGGCATTGCAGAAATTAAAATCTCGGACGTCTGCGGCAAACCGGAGGAGTACAGTTTGTCGAAGTTACACCTGGCGGTCGTGTAGGAATGCGGCACAACGGTAATGAAGAGCTCGTCGTGGAGAGTGGAAGAGACATCTGAACTTGGATTAGCCCAGGAATGTGCACGAAACTTCCTCCGGAGCTGGAGCGAGCCTTAATCAACGCCGATCAACTTGCGGCGGCCGCTCCAAATATGTATTCCTTCCTCCACGAACCAGTAATCACCCACTCTGTTTCTCTCTCTCTCTCTCTCTCTCTCTCTCTCTCTCTCTCTCTCTCTCTCTCTCTCTCTCTGGTGGAACAAACACGATTTTCGTTTAATTAAAAAAAAAAATTATCTCCGCTGGCCACCACGTGATCCTTTTCGTGTTCTGAAGTACCTCAGGGGTTCTCTTTAAAGCATATTGGCATGCATATAATTCACCAGGTGTCGCAAACATCGACTCGTTCTGGATGAAACGACCAAAAAAAAACTAGTCCCAAAAAGTTCCATTTCGCTTCTCACAAACGATTGTCAATTTTTATTATTCTCCTATTTATTAATTTTCAGGCCGTGTCCAAGAAATTTATTTAAAACACGACTTCTTTTTGGTTAATCTAAGAAAACTTTTTTTTAGGGCAACAGGTTACATGAGGGTAATCCACGTTGGGCAACTCCACTTTAATAGCATAGGAAGGGATTTGAAAGGGGGGATGCGGAAGGGTAGAGGAAGGTAGCCAAGGATTAACTAGGGGCCCCCAGGCTATAGTTTAAGGATCCTACCCGGCATTCTCCTGAAGAAATGCAGGGAAAACCCTAGGAAAACCTGCATCAGGTAGGTCGGGCATTGGGTACTTGTCCCACGCCCTTCCCTGGATAGCGGGAGAGAAGTTTGCTGTGGGGGCGCAGCATTCCCCTTCTCCGTGCCTCGACCAGTTTAGGAGGCAGCTGGCCGACTATTCCAAAGGGAATAGCGGACACCTCTTACCGTATGCCCCAAGGTCTGTGACCCCGGAACATACACCTCTCAGAACAGGCCTCGGCTTGTGGGAACCTTAGCTCAAAAACGGAGAGATCTAAGAAACCCGTTTCCTGTCTTATTTTGTCCTTGGTACCTTGAAATTTTGAATATTAGTAATACCTCAGTGTTAGGTTATGGACCACTTTTCCTGGTTTCCATTCTTAATGCACTACAAATTGTTCTGTAGGTACCTAGAATAAACTTGAGGTCTTAAAAGAAACAGAAGTCAACACTACACTTGACTGCAATTATTTAAAGATAATGGCTTACACAATTAATTGTAAGGAAATACATTTTATGTATTTTAAAAGAAAAAAGATATGAGAGACAGTTACATTTTCTGATGTTCTAATTGTGAATAGTTTCTGATTCCTACTTAAACTGGAAAAAGCGTAATAATACACTTGTTAAGTATTTT
Source organism: Zhengitettix transpicula (assembly GCA_037074705.1). Taxonomy (NCBI): domain Eukaryota; kingdom Metazoa; phylum Arthropoda; class Insecta; order Orthoptera; family Tetrigidae; genus Zhengitettix; species Zhengitettix transpicula. Next base: position 5,190,510 of record CM073592.1, on the reverse strand, counting down.
ATATTCGTTAATATAGGAAAACGTCAAAAATTAATAAATATTACATATATAAACAATATTCCAATTACATATAAGAAAATGAAAGGGCCTTAGATAATTCAGTGTATTTTACATAATTCTAAAGACAAAAAATTTGATAATTAAAATCTAATAATAAAGTTAGAATTAACTTAAATTTTATATTGCATTTTATTTTGTTTAATATACAACAGATTCAGATCAGCCAATGACCCCTGCTATTAGAATAATGTCAAACTTAAGTGATGCCAACATTACAAAGCCAAGATTACTTGTCACTGCTTATTGGCATACGGTTGAGAATAATTCCAAATAAAAAGTGTTTTTTTTTGTCTTGAGTGACAATTTTACACAAAAACATTATTTCAACATTCGTTACTTCCTTTTAGTAAGTTTTTTTTACAACAAATTGTGCTATAGCAAGTTTAAACTGCGTTTAAAAACAAAGCAGCCAATGACTAAACAAATAGTGCAAAAAACAAATTAACGATTTGCATTAATTAAACTATATTAATATGAATCTATTGTAAATGATGTCATGGGCACGTGTCCAAAAATTTAGGTTTAATTCATTTCTACAATAAATTATATGTTTTTGAGCATGTTTAAAATTCTATATATAACTGAAGCCATGTTTAGTGATAATTTCCAAGGAAAATCACTTAATCTAATCTACAAACTTTTAAAAGTTAAATCGATATTGAGGAGGTTAAGAAAGTGGTGAATTTCCCAGTCCCTTGGCATTGGGAGGCGTGCCTCAGGGGAGCGTAATCGACCCCACTTATGTTTTAGGCGAACGATTTAACAAACGGCGTTACTAGGAAAACGTTCATCAGGGAGGATACACAATGAAAAATAGGTTCCTACATCTGCATTATACAGAAAAAATTATTTTTATTATTATCGTAATGCAATTATGTTTCTATTGCCATTATGGTAATATTCCTAGAAGTGAACGGGGTTGTTAAGCGTCGCTGTCAGTAGTCTTAGAAAATATGTGTCTTTTCACGTCCCGTAAACTAATTAAATCCTTTTCCCACTGAATCTTCGTTGTAGCAAGAACGCGCTACGAAATAGCATCTTGTGCCTCCCTTATTAGAAAAATTAAAGCAGGCAAGGGGCTTGCAAAAAGGGGGAAGAAAATCGTAAGAGTAAAAAGGAGGGTGGAAGGGGAGAAAAACTCCTTCTCCACTTAGAGGGTCATACAGCGAAAGGGTTAGGGGAAAGAAGAACCACCCTAAACGCAACTCTTTAGCTGACTTAAGAAATACTTCACTTGGAGCTTGTTGTTGTAAATTTAGATTCTCCATTTAAAACAAGGGTCGGGGATGAGAGGAAATTTCTCGTAAAATACAACATGTTTTGCTGAGATTTGTGAAACAATAAGATCTCCTGCTGACTCGATGCTTATTCATCGCTGTGTTTCCCTTCTCTGCTGGAAGAGAAGACATCTTTTGTCAGTCCAGCTCTAGTCGAAGGTCAGGGAAAATTGTTTTTCCTACACTGGTCACGATGACGTCATTTCCCTGACGCCGTGGAAGAGTCAACGAAGACGTGGAATAATCAAAGAATTGAATCAGGTTCAAAGCCTTAGTGGATTTGACTCTCAGCAACGCTGTAAAACCTGCCCCATGGTTTCTCTACAGTTCAAGCCTTTAATGTGAACCATCTAACGTAAATTGAATCCGGTTCAAAGACTTAGTGGTGAACGATTTCACTCCCAGCGACATTGTAAAACCAACCTCATTTGATTATTTACTTCATCATGAACTGTTCAACATTTTCCCGCATTATTTTCATTTTTCCTATAATCTATGATAGACAACAATTATTTAACGATTCCTCTCATTATCGTTCACGTAATTAATCATGTTCATAACTGATGTACTTGCCTAATTTAATTATTTTTTGTTTTCCGTATGGTCTCCCTTACATACATCTGTCAATTTTTAAATTTCGTACTTGCCGTTTAATGAATTTTCCTGGATGTTTGTTCTTCGTTGTTATCCTTCTGGCTATCTACATATTTAATTGAGGTCAGGTTTGTTAATTTTTTCTCATTAAATATCTAATGGTATCAATAATTCTCAAATTAATTTTTTACAGAGAAAAAACACACATTAAATCAAAGGACCAAAACCATTAAAAATTTATTCTCCAGAGGTAAATCCTTTATGGTGAAAAAAAATTAAACAAATGTCCACATAGTTGGACCAAACAATCCAGTGTTTCCAGGTTGTAAAACTACTTTCTACTTAGTTTGGTTTTGTCCCTTTTACCTCATTAAAGAACGATGGGCATCAACAAACATGAACTTAATATTTTTTAAAGAAAAGAGAGCACCCACAGAATCAAAACCGGTACTACTTGTTCAATTCATTCTCCAGAGTTCAGTGCTTTAGGGTGAAGAAACTCCTAAGAGTCCTCAAGGTGTGAAATACTTTCCTGCTTTAAATTTTTCTTTCCATCGCACTTCTGCAATTTGTCGTACTGAGTTATGAAGACCCACCCCTATCACGTCACAATGCCCACAGTATTAAGGCGTTTGTTTTGAGTACGCTCTAGCGTCTATGAAAGTATCAGGTTTTTTAGAAGGGGGTGGTGGGTGTAGTTGCGCTAGGGGTGTGGGGGTTGGGGGCGGCGGGAGAGGGCGTAATTTCTTTAATTACAGAGAGAGAAAGAACCCCGCCCCGTTTTTCGCTAGTGATTTAATTAGCGGAGCCGCGCCAATACTTTCTTTCTTCTTTCTTTCTTTTCCAAGATGTCCGCGACATCGACGGGGGGAGGGGGTGGGTTTTCTCTCCACCACTCCTTCCTCCTTTTCTTCTTCTTCTTATCTCGGGAACCAAATCCGCGGCGTCTTAACAACATCCACATGAAACGGAGCACCACTGTACACAGCACATGAATATTCCACCCTGCGCCCCCCCCCAACCCCTCCCTTTTGCTTCATTTCACCCTTCCAACCCTCCTTTTTTCAAGTTTCTTTCCTTCCCCCCTCGCTTTGCATTTTTGCCTTCCCCCGCGTTTTCTTTTCTTTTTTTCCCTTCTTCACCCCTATCTTTTAAAACAGCCCCTTGCTGCTGCTTGCCTCAACCTTCCTCCGTCAGTCTCCCTTCCCTTCTCGCCCCCGCGCCGCGCACCCCCGCCACCTCACCCCCGCCGCCACCAGTCTTTCCCACCCTTTCTTGCGTTCACTCTTTTCTCTTGGTGCTGGCTCATTAACTCACTGGCCGATCGATGCGCGTGTTGCATGTACTGCTGCCACCCACCGGTGATTGGCGCTCTTCTAACGGCGGTTCTGGCCTTCGACTCCTTCTTCCTTTCTTCTGGGGGAAGGAGAAAGGAAAAAAATGTTCTCGTCGCCGAATTTTGTGTCGTAAAAAATTTTCCCCCTACAAACCCCTCCGGAAGATAAGCGGGTGAAAACCGTCGACAGGTAACTGATATAATGCCGACGTTTATTTTTCCGAATGGGTTCAAGGTCACCCCCTCCATTCTCCGGCTAACCATTGAAAATATTTTCTTTAGTTGTATTTTAACAGCATGGAAAAGTCATCCAATCATATAAGGAAAGGCAGGTTTTTCCGGGTGCAATTGTTGGACGATGAGTTCTCGGGTTTACAAAAGGTGGAGACACACTCACTCCTATCACGTAAAGTAGTGTCACGTGATTTAACGTGAAGTCTCCGGAAAGTGTGCGATACTACCTGCCAATGTTGTCTTATGGACCAGAGACACTCTTCTATCACGTCTCTGTATCCGTCATCTGTTCTCTGACGTCACTTTTTTCGAGCTGTATTCTGTTTCTAAAGGTGCTTGAGGTTCTCTAGTCCACTTTGTCCCAATAGACGAGTTATATTAATTCATTACCTGAAGTATTAATTATAACTTAATTTATTAGAAGTACGGAAGTAATTCTATGACGTCATCTGGCGTTCTCAAATTGATTCATTACAAAGAATCGTTGATATTTGTGTGTTTCTTAGTCCTTATTAGAACAGTCCAACGTCATTTACTAATATACTTTATTTAGGATCATTACAGGATTTTTGGCTTCTAACAAGTCTACTTGTAGACGATGTATTGTTAGAAAAATATTTATTTTATTTCGGCAGAAAAATGGTGAATTTATCTGGAAATACGAAGGGCAATCAAGTTTATTGAGGCTGTAAAAACAATTGTGAGTCTACGACGCGCGGGATTTTTCTTCATCTCTGTATTTATTAAGTCTGAGTCCTATACCACGGTTTATTATATGTGTAAGACTTTTTAAACAACCCTTAATTTTTAGTGTTACGAAAAAGATAATTTATGGTAAAAAAAACCTTCAAGAACTGACTACGGAACCCGAGTTTACCCGAGCTCCAACCCGAATACACTCGAACCGAGCGGATACTGTTGTAGAATACACACGTGGTCCTTAATAACAAGGACCAGGTGGTAAGACGCTTGTGACGAAGCTGAACTAGAAGAACTGTAAAATATAAATTCTTCACTAAGGTTTGGCCAAAAATCCCCGGAGACTATTCACAGTAAGAGGAGCAAATTAGAAGTAAACTCTTGGCTTACCTCCGGTCGTCAGTTTTTGTGTGTATGTGTTTGTATGTGTGTTTGTTACTCAGCCAAATAATATTGTTAAGTTGGCAACAGAACGTTCAAGCAGATTTCTTTGACTGACAAAAGAAAAGGCAGACAATTCTCAGAGTCAGAGATTTTGAATTGAATCTGACATTATTAAACTTAGTAACAGGGGAGGGGGGAATATTCAAATTAGTATTATTAATTTAGGTTAACCATCAGTACAGCCACGATTCTAACAACAAAATATAAATATAGATATATTACAATACAAATGGATTATTGTAATAGTAATATCGTTATTTTTCAAGTGTTCTCAATATAATAAAAAAAATTATAGATTGTCCTTGGTCCTATGAATTTTTTTCCTGATTCGGTCTCTTCTACGGTGCCATTTTGTTTCTCACAACGCAAAACGGAGCCCGCCCTGGTGCTTTTAAAGTTCGTCTTTGGCGCTTCTTCGGCGGCCTGAAAGGTGCTGCCACCTCGAGGATCCGCGACGGAACTAACGTCATCTTTCTTCTTCCTCACTCTTCCTAGGAAGATGCCGACCATTGTTACCTCGCCAAAAATGTCTCACGACAACGCAATTGCTGTCTGGGATTTGGTTTAATTAATATAAAGTTTTCCAGTGTGTGTGGACGTATAGTTTGAACTGAACCAAGACCGTAAATTATACGGATTACTTGTTCTACGATCTTAGCGGATTACAAATGAGATTACATTTAATTTGAGTGGGTAATACTGAAAGGTAGATAAATTATTTGGTATTATAAAATAATTATTTTTCAGCTATTCAATTGCCCGAGTAAAAAGAAAATACGAAGAAAATATTCGGAAAAACGAAGGAAAGCAGGCAGTATAAATACAACGAAAAATAAAAAAATCAACGATAAAAAAACAAGCCAGATGATTTAATTGAATTTTACAACACACTGAAGAAGTTTCCAGACAATGAGTTATGAAACGTCATCGTGTCAAATTTAATCTGTTTTTTTTTCTATTATAATGTTTTAAATTTTTATTAATAGTAAATATTTCTGCCTTCATAGGCTGATGATTTTTATTTTGTTTAGATATGTCAATTAATTATAATTGTTAATTTACATAAGAGCAACGAGTCTTTCACCAATAACAAATATGAGGTGAAAAATATAGTAATATTAATTTTTTTTAAAACCTTCCCCTAATGGTATTAAAAAGTTAAGAAACACTCGCAATGACCGACTCGGTCACGTCTAACCTTCTACACGGTAAAAAATAGTATAATTTTGTTTTTATTAATATAGTTAGAATCCTGGAATAAAATCATCAACCTTTTTGATTTTTTGCATTAATGAAATATTTTAAAGTGTAAATTATAATTATTTTAGATTATAAAAATGTAAAATTAATTTTAATCATTTAATGGATTATTTTTTGGATGTTATCTTATTACAAATACTTCTGTAAATTAAATTATTAAATAATTGTTATAGATAGACAACAATGTGAATGGTTCTCATGAAGAACTCTTAATGTTAAAAACGATCTTGATAACAGACGAACGTAAAAAAGCAAATAACCTTAAACTAAGTAAATTTTGAATTTAATTCTGCCGGACGTTTCTAATGGCGACTGTAAATTGAACAAGAAATTAAATCAAAGACCGTGAGGCAAATAACTTAAAACAAAACAACATATAACTTGTTGAGACTTTTTGTGTCATGTTTAATATTAACAGTATTTGTATTTTAATATACAGCATTTCATAAGTTAATCTTTCACAATAATATGGATGTTCTCTGCCTAAAATGGAGGACGTTTTGTAAAATCTAAACAATGATTATGATAATCACAATGTTTACAAGAAGACACGTAGAAAATAGATTTTTGTTCTTTTATCCTAGTATTTAAAATTGCCCTATACAACCAAAGTCACAATTTGAACACTTAATTTTATAAACAACATTTGTATTGGGAAAAATTATTAATATGATCTTTGAGTCCTTTGATGAAACCATAAAATTAAGTTTTACACTTAAAAATTACAGAAAATTATATATTTTTTTAAACAATTGTATTAGATGAAATGATAAAAATACCACGAAACAATTTCATTTACATAAAAAATTAATTTTTTGAGTTTTGTCAGCTGACTAGTGCAGTTGTGTTGCTCTAGGCTCTTCTTAGCACCTGAAGAAAGGGTCAAGGATCACAGATACGTTGTGTGGTAATTATTTTATCACTTATTTTGCCTGTATTTGGCTTTCTTATCATTAATTCTAGATAAACTTATGTTCGTGTTTATTTTAATTGTGTATTCTATTCACATAATTTGTTTGTATGTTTTTTGGGGGTTATATTATTATTTCATAGCAATAAATTATAAAAACAAAAATTCATGATGATATTTAAGTAATTGTAGATCTATATTTGCATCTCAATGTGATATGTATTATTTATTCACCTTTTAAAATGTTTTTCCTTTACAAAACGTGTCCCATTGCCTTAAAATGGGGATCTTAAGGTACCAAATAATAACCTGTTGTAGTAAAAACACAACCTGGAAGTCTACATATAAATTTTCTTGCATCGTTAGCCTGATTGGGTATTTTTCCTTAGTTCGTGGCAACGTTTGGGTCTGTGTATCGCCGTGTGGCCTAGATGTCAGAGGGTCCCACACCGCACACAGTATCCCTACGAGGGCCGCTGCGCACGTGGGGGGGCGCTCGCTGTTCGTTCTTTTTTTGTTTCTTTCTGCCAAGAAGAAGAAGAAGCATCAGCAGCAGCAGAAGCTTTTGCGCAAGTCCGCTTTCCCTCGCAGCCTCTTTTACACTCCCCAGCAGCCCTTCCTTTAAGTTGTTATGCTCTTCATTCGTTAAGTACTTTGAGGTACGCTTAAGCACGGAATTCCCAAGTAGTGTTTTTCTTAGTGAATTCACCGCAAGAGCCGGAGGGATGCTGCTTGTCCCGAGCTGCTGGAGACGCTAAGTGTGTGGTCAGGTCTTTTCAAGTCACCCTTCATTTTCCTTTCTATATAAATTAAGCTAAAGCTATGCTTTAATTGCACGTTTCTGCCTTTTGCTTTTACCCTCCACTTCCAACCCCCCCCCCCCTCTCCCCAACCACTCTTCTTTTATCTTTGACTGTCTGTTTCTACTATCTCTATCTCAATGCAGTAAATAATAATAATAAAGTAAAATAAAAGGAACGGGGAGAGTACCGAGCAACCCCTTGTAAAATTTCCACGAATTTTTGTTTTTACCTTTCAGCCAGAAAAAAAAGTTCTTTCCAATAGACGTGTATATTTTATTTATTATTGACAGTGCATTCTTTCCACCCCCCAACCACCAAAAATATGAGGGAGAAAATCTTATCAAAAAAGCCAGGGTTAAATTAAAAAGATAACCATTATAATACAACACTGGGGATTTTTTTCAATGCGTAAATTATAAAGATGGGGTTCAATAAAGACATTCGTATATTTAATTAATTTGTTTCTTTAGATATTTTTGCTGTCCTCAACTCCTCTTAATTTTTTTTTTGAGGGACAAGGGACGGCATGTTGCGGTTTGAGCTATATTTCATGACTTTATGCGTGTTTGTGTGTGTGTGTGTCTATCTTATATTTTTTCTGTTTCTTTTATTTTAAGAAAATACCAGAAGAAGTTGTACTGCAAGTTTTCACTCACCACTGAGTTTTGACTGTCTTCAGATTTAGATTTATTGTTCATTCCATTAGTCCTTGGACGACGAAATAGGATACGTCATAATATGAGATTACAGGAAAATAATAAATTATTACAGTTACAAAGTTTAAGAAACAAACATTTTACTTAACAAAAAAAATATATTTAAAAACTATGTTAAAGATACTAATATAACGGTAATTAGTATATTAATTGTCAATTTTCATTCGACGTGTTTTCAGCAGAAAATCTTACATCAATTCCCGTCGCTGTTATTGTGCGTTCCTAATTGGAGTTTTCACTGGCAAGCATAAATGTGAATATACAGCATCAACACCTAATCGAATATAATTACATTAAGATACTATATTAATTGGAAACAATGTAAACGCAACGGCAAATCTTAAAAAACAATTATCGTATTCCTCCAGCTATTGAACGATTAATATGTCAAATAAATTTATAACAAGGTTACTATTAAGCATTCTGGATTTATTATACGAATTATGAGTTCAATTTTAACCTATCTTTCAGATTCAATTTTATTTTATACGATCTCTGGTTGCTCGGCGTTGCCAGGGTTGTCAAAATTTAAATCGGCGACATACTTAACCGCGGTTATGAATACGTTCTCCAATAAGATTATTTAATATTCACACTTCAGTTGCCATAACTTTTTTTTTGTAATTCAATTTTTTTTTTAAAAAAAATATTGAATTAAAAATGGCGTCACATCGATACATAAAACATGTTATCTATCTTTTTGTGTAATTTTACCAATTTTTTTGCTCCATCAAGATGTTAAAACTAAGGATAAATTCGGTTTTCCCCCCAGTATCATGATAGAGCTTTACTGTTGGATCCTTCCAGCCGTTTCCTCGAGATGTTTAAACCCGGGGGCTAATTTTCAATGGTTTTTATTTCTTTCCTGCGCGAAGGTGAAGAACCCGGGACCTCTGCTGTCCTTCCTTCATCCAAAGAAGTCTCCCTCGACTCGTTCTCCCATGACAAAGGCGTGTTTTTCATACATTTTATATTATAATGCGAGGCTTCTTTCTCTGTCCTCCCCTAGACGCTTCACCCCCCCTTCTCCACCCTTATATTCCCTATCCCCCGGACTTCATTGTTCCGCGACTCTATCTTAACTTTTATTTTAATCACCCCTGTGGCTCGGTGCGCGACTAAGATTGGCGGTTGCTTGTTTCCAATAGATTAAAATATCGCTATTGAGCACAGGAGTTTTTCAGATTGTTGTCCCAATGAAAAGCCGCGGATTGATAAAAAGAATGAAAGGATATATATTTTTTTTTCTGAGAAGAGAAGGGGGGGGGAAGGATTGGGGGAAAAGAGACAGATATAGACAGACAGAGAGAGAAAAGTACTGGTAAATAAAGACCACTGCCACACAATGACATTGCGGGGATTTATGGGAGAATGTAGGGGGAGACAAACAGAAGGCAATGCGTAAGTACCTAGCCACGGTAAAGGATGCTTCTCTGTAAATATATATATATATATTTATTTATTTCCCGACGAACAAAATACAAGGGGTTTGGGGGTTGGATTGTTTCTAAGGGGAAGAAGTATTTGGCACAAGACAGTTGCCACACCAGCTCGTGGAAATAATTGACGAATAGGAGGGGTTTGAGGAGAAAAGTTTGTCAATTCATTAGGTCCTGGCATAGCGAGCGAGGTGAGAAAACAAATGAGAGGGAACGGAGTATCGAAAAATAAAAATGCATTGTCCGTACACAACAAACCCAGTGTTCCCAGCATCAGGCTAATTTTTTTTTTACAGAAATAAGATAATAATGGTTAATAACCGCTGGTACTCAATTCTCATCGGAGAGAGGGGTTGCTGGAGGAAAGTGGAAAGAAAAGAGTCTGTATTTTACCTTTTGTTTTGAAAATAAAAAAAGGAGAGAAACGCCACAAAGATGATTACAATTTACTTGCTCCTCGTATTAATAACATGACGATGGAAAACTGACGTCGGGTTTAATTGCGGTTGGTTTAAGGGGGGGTTTGATTGGTAAATTACTTTATTACAATTGGCAGTAAGAACACTAAAATAAAACGGTTTGTTGCTGCATGACCTTAAACAATACACTTATATTTACTTCCTAGCTGAATCTTACTTATTTTTATGGCGTCGATGGGCACTTGATCCTGACATTTTTTTACTAGGGCAAATTTTTGTCTAGTAAAGAGGTGAAATAGATAACAGTCATGCAGCCAATTTCCACCGGAAATGTAGGTTCGACTTAAGTCATTAATCAATTATTGATTTTCGTCTTGATTGGAAAATGTTGGCCAGTTTCAATAGAACAAAAATTTCTGGAAAATAAGGAACGATTGGATCACCCACGTGTCTTTGGGCGAAATTGGATTGGAGCAGTTTGAGGCGAATAATTTTTTTTTAAGAAATTATAATGGATTGTAAATGATGGAGAATGAATATGATGAAGAGACAGACAGGGGAAGAAGTGAGGTATGTAGGGAGACAGACGCGTGGGACCCTCAACTACTAAGGAACAGGACGACTAAGTCATCAGCAACAGACAACAGCCAGATTTTTTAAAACAAGTATTATTTCATCCATATCACCATTGAGTATAATTATAATTATATATACATTTCTGAAAAATGTTTATTATAGTGATTATAGTTTATTTAAGTGACCCAGTGACGTCATCTCACCCTGAAGTTGGCTCCAGCGTTACTTACTGAACCCGACATATACAACTGTATTTCGTTCTATGTACCGTGTGTATCGCTTTCCTTGTTACTGTGACAATTAAACAAGCATCACCAGTTCATTGTAACTGACCGAAAAACTGCGAACAGTCATTACAGTCTGCTTCCTTTATTAATCTTCACGGAAAATGCGAAAGAAAATTCGGTCAATTTATCGCAAATCGTTCCTCAAACTCCAAGGAAATCGTTGCTAGCTCTTCCAGTACCAGTTCTTTGGAACTGACCGAAACGCCGTGGAAATTTATTCCAGCCTCTTTTTTTTCATTAACATGGACGGAAAATGTGGAAGATAACTCGACCAATTTATCGCAAATACTTTGTCAAACTCCAGAAGAATGATTATTTTCTTACTAAATCGATTATAGTTCTTCCAGTATATTAGTTTAGGTGACAGAAATTCTGCGAAAAAGTTATTCCAGCCTGCTTTCTTCGTTAATCTTCACGGAGAATAGAAAATACGGAAGTTAACTCGATCAATTTATCGCAAACCGTTTTCAAAACTCGAGAAGAAAAATTTCTCCAGTAATTTTGTGATATTAGTTCCAGGATATTTCCGGTATCTTTACAAATATTATGCACTTCACCCGAGATCCATCTAGAAGCCTTCAGCTGATGCATAATTATATGTAAAATATTTTTTTAGTACTTCTGCTATGATATATGAGACATCAATAAGCAAACTGACTGTTTCAATTCGTTTAGATTGTGACCCTGGTCGGTGATGCGTCACAGTAGTACATTTCCGTGGCTGTCACACGTCCTACGACGACTGGTATGGGGGTTGATTGGTCCTGTGACCACGTGCAATCACGATTCTTGGTCATTAAATCCCACAACTCTTTATAGAAATCATTCCAACGCCCTACGGAAGTCAAAAGTCCAATAAAACATATCAATGCCGCGGTGGTTTTCAATACTTCCCTTAAAATTGATAGTTTTTCTTTTCATGCTTTCCTCCGTATTTGTCCCTGCGCGAAATCGCTGTAAAAGCCGAGATCTTTCTGAATGGGGCACCGTCGCTCTCGAACAGACAGAATTATTGATGACGGCAGCAGTCGGATGTTTAGGAGAAGAAGAGGGCGAGCCGAAGAAAACTCAGGTCTGTGAAGCGATTTCCCGGCATCTCAGATGTGAATTAATTGACTTTAATTAAAACTGTAGCAGCATCGCAATCTGAGAACGTTGTAATAAAACTCATTCTAGTAGTAAAGCCTTCTAAACGAGGCCACGGTCGATATACTTTAAACTCTTTCCCTTCTCCAACCCCTTCACCCAACGCGTCTCTGCTCTCACCCCCCCTTTCCGTGTGATCTTTTATGTCCGTCCGCCTCTTCGTCTTTGCGAAGGAAAATCCTTGTTTCTTGGTACAGTTGCAACTGTGCACGGGCTTCAGGGAACCGTTACGACGCTGCTCACATTTAATTTCAAGTGATTAACCTTCGGCTCAACCCCTTCCTCGGAACGAAAGTATTTTTCCCCTTAAGGGAGCATTCGAATAAATAAAGAACGTGGCACTTGGTGCGTTAAGTACGTAAATTAGACGAGAGGGTATTAAATCCTATAAATGTGATTGAGATTTTTTTAATCAAGAAATTTACGAAGGAATTGTGTGATTTAACAGCGGAATTTCTTCAGTAGCCCCTAAAAAAGTACAGTTGAAATGGTTGGGATTTTACGACATTACGCAGTAGGAGCCATGTGAAGGTCAAAAACCTCATTCATCCATGAACACTACTTATTGCTCTTAGGCGCGCAAGGAAGGAACCTTGCCGGGTGGCTGCGACACAAAATGTCAACATGCCTGTCGGCTGCTTGCTCGGTTGTTACGCTGAGCCGAGTTATTGTCGTATCATTCAACTTTCCATACAGTCTTAACAATTTTATGTTACTATTTTTCGTTGTTCTGTTTCGTGACGTCACTTGTCCGTTGTTTGTTTCCTCCTAGTGTGCGTGTGTCAGGTTTTGTGTTTAATCTTGTGTGATGTGTAATTCTATTTTTATGAAAGTTAATTCTCTAATCACTAATTTTTTTACTAGTGCGTAATTAACATTTTTTGAGTAATGTAAATATTATATTATACCCTTAGTACAATTAAAGAACTATTATTTTTGTTATTATTACTATACAGTAGTCCTTTAACTTATTTTGGACAGGGAAACTTGTGTTTCCGATTTTTAGTATTTTTATGTTAACTTCTAATTGTTTATAATTGTAGCATCCAATAATTGCATTGTAACGACGTATCCTACTTCCTCATACGAGGACTAATTGAATAATTCAATAATTGAGAAATTAACTTCGCTGTAGACGAAATAAATAATTGAGACCTATTTTTTTTGGACTGAAAATTTTCATTTCACACATTTTAAAAAATATTCTGTTTCAATTTTAAATTAAATTGAAAATGAAGCATACTTAAAATCTCTCAATTAAAAGTACTACAACGTTTGGAGCAGAGGAGAATAACTCTGTTCGTCTTCTGGGCGATGGAATATCCGATAAACACTTCACTACACTGTTTCAAAAATTGGTTACACTATGTGTTGTAGAAAAAATAAAATAAAAGTAGTAATATGACGTTCTTTGGAGAAAATTCAATGCAGGAGGTCATTACGAAGTTTTTCAAATTAATCAGTAATGTCGGCTCCCGTAACCCTCTAAAATGATTGTTATTCCTGGTTCCTGATTCCAGCCACCCTGATTTGTGTTTTTCCTTCCGCAAACAATTATTGAAGAAATTGGTGGCCATTGTTGCCTGAAATTACTGAAGAAATTGGTGGTTTTTGTTGCCTGACATTATTGAAGAAATTGGTGGTCTTTGTTGCCTGGAGCTTTCTCTATACCTTAGAAAATCTTAGATATGAAGATATGAAAAGGGATCTGTAGGTACCAAACCCATTCCAGCGTGATTCATGTCAGTTTGTTAACCAAAACAATTCCGTAGGCTGTAAAATGTTACGAAGTTTAGTGATTTGTAAGTTAGAGGGCAGCGTTGGAGTGGATGAGACGCGTACAGGTGAGCGAGCTCCTTTTTCTACCCCCTGTAGTAGTAAACGTTGGCGATGGGGCGAGTGCGAATTTGAAGGGCAGATTGCCAGAGCCAGGCGAGGCCAGACTCTTGCAGCGACTTGGGGGCAAGTTGCTGCTGGCTGGGGCTGGCTTTGTCGGAGGCAGAGGATGGTTCCGCTACACTTCACACGTCATCACCACCCACGCAGCACAAAGCAGCAGCCGCCTCGGACACTGCCGCTGCCCGACAGAACACTTCCAAGACACTTGCTTGGTGATCTCACATATACACACCAGGATCCTCCACGGTACGGACAAGGGGAGTCAATCATATCAGGGATTATCAATAAAATGTGTACGTTACGTGTTCAGTCTTCACTTTTGAAACGTTAATAAAACAAAAATCGAAGCACATTGAGAATCTAGGCTCAAACGAAACACTTCCAAACGTTTATTTTTCACTTAATTGTTAAAATTATCTCATATTTTTAAAAAATAATCATAGAAATATTAATGGCAAATTAGGCCAAAATAAAATATTTCATGGACAAATTTCAAAAAATCCTTATGACAATCACAACTTTTTCACCGTTACATTAGAACCTCGTTGGAACGCAGCCCAGATATTATTCTTAATTAACAACCGGAAGAGTTCCTAATTTAAGGGCGAAACGTTGTTTTTCTCAAATTTTGTAATTGGCCTATTTACCTGTTAATATTTAAATGATATTATTGACTTTTAATTAGTCGAAACTGGTCTTCATTCATAAGAAAAAAATTGGACCATGGAAATTGAAGGATTATGTACAAATTTTAACCATTCAAATTGTTTTAATTAAATTTACTACAAACAACGTATTTTAAGAGGATTGGCGAGTTATGCACATACTTACATTACTTATAATATCCCCTATTAATTACTCGGGAGCATTTTTATAGATATATTTACCCCATAAATATCAGTCGATTGACTTTTATTTTTATAATTATTTATGATGGAAGGTTCTCATATTATAATTATTACTTTATGAATATATGTGACCTTTTCATTATTAATTAATTTATTAATTTCGTTTATTTGTTTTTTTTAATTAATTTTCTCTAATAACTTTTATATGCCTGAAGAGGACCCGCATAAACAGGAAGAAACGTTACAATATATTTTTGTATGTAATTTTTCATGCGTTATTGTAATTTTTCTGACTGTTGGCAACTTGTCACTAATTTTATTTAATATAAGTGAGATATAGCGTTAATTAAAATACAGGATTTTAATAGAAACTCAAATGGAATTCTCGAAGGAAACGGCGGTGGGTCTATTTATTCATAGTCGTGATTTCCTAATTTTTTAGTCCTGTAGAAAAGCGTTTATCTTCCTCGTCAGATGTTGAAGGAAAACTCAGAGATTTGCATAATCTTAATTTTGCACCTTTAAATAATTTTTGCGTTACAATTTAGTAAGTTCAATTTGCACGTTTTGCCTTTTTATGCGAATGGTCTACGTTGAACGGAAAATAATTTAAACTTCAGTAACATTCTTTGGGGTTTAAAAATGTCCAAAAACCTTGGTTATGCTGAAATCAGTTCTTCGGGGACGAAACGGATTGAAGAACGCTTCCAATATGAAAAGAAAGATATATGAATAAATGTTATTTTTATTTCCAGTTATGTGTGACGTGAACGGAAATATTTTTCTTGTCCGTTTAACTTATTACAAACACCTTTACACCATGAAGGAACATTGTTAATTTAATTATCAGAAAATACGGTAATTTATACTAATAAAAACGAAGGTAAACTTTTTCTTTCGTTCTGTCCATGGATTAATTAATTGGTTTATTTTTACATCCAAGGCTATCGACTTTTATAAGGGCAGGGAAAATCTCCAGGAGTGATGCAGTGTTGCAACTCCAGAATTGATTGGGTAAATTCCAAGATTGGGGGAAAAAACACCAGACCCGGCAACAGAAATACAGATATCATTGCTCACTGAATAGAAAATTATTTTTTTTTGTCCCTGAAGAGATCACAGAAGAGGACGAAACGTCGTCGTCGTTGTTGGAAATAAGGTATTTTATTGTTATAAAATGTATACTCTTCTGACTCAAGGCCATTTATTTATTTGTATTATTATAACTAAGGTCAAATGTCCAAATACGCACCAATTCATTTTCGAAATTTTATTCCTGGGGTGATGTTCATCTAGTTTCCAGTGATGGTGAAGAGTTCATTTATGTCACGTCATTTTATTGGTGAGAAAATATGGACAATTTTTTTTCCCAGGTCGTCTGCATGGAATTTGTTGTTTTTCGACGGGAACACTGATCAGCCTGATCAATAACCTTCTTTAGGCAACGTTGGTTTTGTCCGGTGTAAGTGTTGGAAAAAAGAGATCTCCAGGGCTTCCAACCTGGTCTTCGTCTAACAATCTTCTTCTTTCACTGACTAGCGACAATTTTCCGAAACAAAAACTAAACGTTGATTTCCACAGAAAATGCGGTGAAATCAGGTCATGTTCATCCCGTTTATGAGAAGGTTACAAATACGATCAGCCAATTAATTTCTGTCGAGCTGGTCACGATTGGAGAACGAGAACGAGACGAATCGTTTTCAGAACTTAAACACTCTCTGGTAAATAAGGAAGGTGGGAATATGTTAGTTAGTTTGTGTGCGTCTCACCCCACTCATTTTTCCTTCTCATCAACGGAAATCAAAGGGCAACGAAGTGTATGTGAAAGGTGAACGACCTTCCAGAAGTTGTGTGGTCCGCCCCCGCTGCCGCCCCCCAGCCAGCAGCGTTTATTTTAATGAAGCCCCACGGTCAGGTAAAGTTAACCCCGACACACACACACACACAGAAAGTGAGTCTCAGACATCCCGATAGAAATATTTAATTAAGGAAGTATTTACATAACGAGCGAGTAGTTCCTTTTTTTTTCGTTATTGGAAAATCCAAAGTCTGTTTGAAGGGATGGAAGGAAAAGGCAAGGGGGTGGGTGAGGAAAACGTCGAGGCCACACCCTGTTCTCCTGCTTGCTCTCTAAGTATATATAAATATCTATATATATGGCGGCCTTAATGACGTAAGCACAAGCACGAAACAAAGAAAAACACGTCGTCGTCGCCGGAGTGAGTGCCTCCGCGTGCCGTCGTCGCATCTTCGCTCTTCGACCTTCCTTCCTTCCTTCCTTGTTCTTCATTTTCTCCTGGCAGCAGTTTTTGCCACACAGTCTCACTCACTCACATGCGCGCAAATGAAATCGATTAAAATGCGAGCTCGGCCAAGAAGGGGAAGTAATAAAAGGGTTTCAGAAGGAAGGGGTGGGGGGTTTCTAGACGGCGGCGGTGGGCGTCGCGAGAGGGGGCAAGGGGGTGCGCCGCCGTCAAGGGGGGTGCGTTGTAGAGAGTTTTCTCCTCTCCCCTTTCTTTGCAGCGTGGCCCCCCTCCCTTTTTCACCCCCCGCCGCCCCTTCAGCCTTCCGCACATTTCTTCTTGGCCAGATTTTAACGATTGCCAAGAACAGACAGACAGCTAAGAGGGTGGAAGTCGCGCGCGGGGGTGTGGGGCGGCGCGGCGGAGGAGCAGGGGGGCTCGGGGGGAACGTAAAAGGGTTGATGAGTGAGGGTATGTGTGGAGGGAAGTGCGGGGGGGTATGCGCTAAAATAGATGAAGAAATTTCCAGCTACATTTTCTTAGGGGGTTGTGTGTGCCACTGGGAGAGAACAGAACGGTGTGTGTGTGTGTGTATGAGGGAGAAAGAGTTTTCGCTGCTATCCAAGAAAGGAGGCCGGGGGTGGGGTGGCGAGGGGGTGGTTAAGAAACGCTTCAACGGCCGCGGGGAAAGGACAATATAAAGTCATTCTTACGTGCTGACTGCGCGCTGGGCTTATGATTTAAAAGGTTGAGGTGACGCCTTACAAGGGGCTCGAACTCGAACCCCACCTCAACCCCCAGCAGGGAGAGGCCAATTACCGAAGAGCAGGCAGCCGACGACGGCTGTCCGCTGTCCACGTCCTTGACGGCGTAGACCGTGACAACATAGCGGGCCCAGTGGTGGTGGTCGTCACTTTATACCCCGTCAGTAGTCATATATATTTGGGGGGGGGGCGAGGGAGGATACATCATCCGTTCCTACAGACAGAATATTTCTTCCAAGCCGTGTAAAACCGACATAACCTATTCTCATGCTCCCTGTGTAACCTTCACGTCTACATTTCACCTGTCTTCTAGAAGAAAAAAAAGTAAATCTGAAACACTGCTTTACGATAATAATAATAATAGAATATTTTAAACAGTGTGGGTGGCTTCCAGGCAGCTTTTACATCATACTCACTGCTATTCTTGTGGTATCATATTGCAGAATTGTTATCTATAAGCCCCTTTGGTGGTTCAATAATTGTTCATATGTGTAATTATAAAACAAATATCACCAAAATTCGTACAAGTGTTCCTTGAGTCCAAGAGACAAACACTGTCGAGGTGACACACGTCTACAATCCCCAGGAGCGGGCGTGGAAATTTTTAAGCATGTTAAGTAGACTATGTTTTCGTCGAGTAAATATTTTTCGTCGTCAATCATATTAATAGTACTCCTGCCGGTGTTTTCTGAGTAAAATTTCAACCCTTATTGGCATAGGAGTGGTGCACCATTAGGGGTGGGGGTGGTAGTGTGTTATATAGAAATAAAGCAAACAGAAGCGATATTTGGGTCAAATCGTGGGTTATGGATATACGACAACCCGGCTAGTAATTAAATAAAATACACTTCCCCGACTTGGCTACTAAATCAAATATCGTGACTGCTGAAGAGGGGGTTAAATCATTTTTATTCATGACAAAGATCAGCGAGGGATTGGCAACGCCATAATGAGTCTATAAAAGAGACCAATTAAAAGATTGCTTTCAAGACGTTGCCTTGGTACCTTTGTAACGAGGATTCACCACCTCCTACTTCTACTTCTTCAACCCTGCCCAACCCCTTCCTTGTCCAAGGAAGGGTGGATGTTTCTATAGAGTCTGGTACATCCGCCTTGTCTTTATAAAGATGGTGGATAAGAGAGACCGAATATAATTATATTTATATATTCATATTCGTCAAGGGTTTGAGGTAGCAAGAACGGGCTGCATGAACCACACTAAGCGGCTTTTAAATGTAAGGTGGCGGAGATCAAGTTGTTTTTTCGGTGGGGGTGGGTTTGCTGGGGGTTTCATGAATGGATGCGACGATTCGGGACCCCCCGCCACCACCACGTGGTGTTATAGCCACCAGTATTCATCGAACACTGGAAGGAGCAAAGTTCTTTTCCTGCCGCTGGCTGGAGAGTGCGCGCTCGCTCGGCAACCCTCTTCTCTCCTTGTCCCGAGCATCCATCTTCCACGGTCGGGCTGCCGCCGTCGCTGTACCTACTGTACTTTTGCGGAGGGCCAACTTTGAATGTTTTCAACAACAGAGATTCAAATGAAGTTTGCGCCAACGGCAGCGGCGGCTGTACTTATGCAAAGCAGGCGGCGTCTTTGCTCGTTTCGCCTTCACTCACCCACACCTTAACCCTCCCCCCCATCTACCGGCGAGGATACATACAATTTCACTTAACCCTTCAGCAGTCGCGTGCTTTGGTTTCGGACGTCAGTAGCCACGTGGGGAGGTTACGTACACAGTTTTTCCAAACATCGCAAAAAAAAATAATTGCAATTTATTACAATTAAGTTTCCGTACTCATCATTATAAAATACCTGAGTGCCCGGCGTTGCCCGGGTTGTCGTAAATAAAGTTAGAGACATCCCAAACACCGGATTCGACTCCAATCTCGCTTGTTTTCGCGTTATTTTTTTGTAAGGCCCCACATCCACCCCCTCCCAATAGACTCCTCCCTTCTCATACCAAAAGGGATTTAAATTATCCAAAACCGACATCTGGAGAAACAGTATCCATCTCATTGACCCACGAAAAATATTTCACCGACGCAAATATCAGACGTTTGAAGATTTCGGAAAAATTTCCACCGCTGTCCACCCCCACCTGTCGGAGTTAAACGACAAGTTGAATGTCATAACTGAACCCCAATGACTTCAACAACCTTGTATTTGACTCCAATCACGGTTGTTTCCTCGTTGTTTTTGTAACTCCCCCCCCCCCCAAGGTTGCTCCCCATAATTTCCAAATGGGGCTGAAATTATACACAAAAAAATCGGAAGAAACAATATCAATCTCATTGACC
Organism: Zhengitettix transpicula; assembly: GCA_037074705.1. NCBI lineage: Eukaryota > Metazoa > Arthropoda > Insecta > Orthoptera > Tetrigidae > Zhengitettix > Zhengitettix transpicula. The sequence continues at coordinate 5,170,255 of CM073592.1, read as the reverse complement.
CTGAAAAATATTTATATGATGCCAATATCAGCCATTTTAACATGTTTGAAAATTTCCAGCCCCGTCCAAAACCACTCATGGGAGTTAAACGGCAAATTGAAATGTCATAGATAAACTCAGCGATTTCCATAACCGCTGATTTGACTCCAATCACTGTTGTTTTCGCAGACATTTATTTGTAACGCCCCTCCACCCACACCCCTAAGGGTCCTTTCCTCCAATGCAGAAAGGTATCGAAACTATATACAAAATACATTGTTAGAAACACTATCAATCTCATTGACGCCGAAAAATATTTTTAACCGACACATACATTGGTCGTTTTTGCAAGCTTAAAATTTTTTACCCTTGTCCCTGTGGGTTGTAGACGTGTTCTTACCTTCCACGGTGTATGTTTCCGGTTCCCAAGGAACACGTGGAACGAAATGTTTTCTTCGACGGGTGTAGGTTTGTATTCGGAACAAACACACAGACAAACACCCTATTTTATTTATTAGATGTTAAAAACACTAGTCTATTAGTCAGAAATGATATATATATATACGTGTGGACATATTGCAATAAAGGACGTATTATTTCACCGAAAATCATCGTCTCATTCAAGCGGACGTCCTCGTTTGAACCGTGAGCGTAAAGGACCAGGAGTATTAATTAGTAGACGACTAAGTCTGTATTTCAAACGAAATAATATTTATTATAGCTCCTAATGGCCGATGAAATCAAAGCCAGAACAATGGAGTAATTCATAAAACGCTTCAGGTGTGTCGAAAAGATTTAAAGGGTCCTCGATTGACTTCAGGGTGGTGGTGGTGGTGGAGGAGGGGAGGGGGTTTACGATCCATGTCACAGGGAAGATTTATCTGGGACCTCCACCTTTGGGAAAACGGGTTTTACTGCTCACTAAGCAGAACATTGTAGTTACACGACAAGGAGCATCTCTCTCTCTGGTGGCTCCCACCTGGTCGGGAAACTGCAGCAGACACGCGACTCTGCAGGCTCCCAACACCATCGAGGTGGACTAAAGATACCACCAAAGACATTACATTGTGGTCAAAACAAAATCAAACCCAATTTTCTTTTCATTTCGTCGGGAAGGAAACTCATTCCGGCTGTTCTTGAATCAAAGCCTTATATATACAATACAGGGTGTTTCAATATTCCTATCACAGACTTCTAGAGGGGGGTTGTAGTCTGAGGGAGCTTGGAAGATGAGGAACCCACGTCCAAGAAATGTACCATTTCATTGCAAATTACTTTGAGGATGGAATCGATTTCGTACTGTACGCAAACCAAAATGGAGCTGAGGGACGACTGCTGATATCGTGTTGTAGATCAGTTCTGTCTCAGTCGGCGTTCACATCAGTTGCCATTCAGCCATTGACAAGACAAATTACACGTTGGAAGATTTTACTGAGGGTTTTGGAGCCGAGCTGGGACGTAAAATGGTCGATCTTGCAGAGAAAATTTTTAAAAAAATTCTATAATCCTTTACTCATTTTTTTATGTCTTTGTTCTCAAACAAACAGTCCGCGTTGACAGTAAAAATTATATACGTACGTAATATTTAATTTTAATGAATGTTCTAATGGAAAAAAGTTTGTTACTTTATAAATAAATTATAAAAAAAAGACTTTTTTTGGTAGTAGAATGTATTTATAAATATCCACCTTGACGAACCAATCAGACAGTCGCCCGATGTTACAACTTATATTGACGATTACACGACACGTGTCACGGAGTTTCGTGTAACATATAGCGAATTTATTTTCTTCGTCGCATTTTACCGAAAGTTTTTTTGTTGTTGTTGAAACTTGTCGTCTTACAGGGTTAAAATTAAGAAGAAAAAATAATTAATTTGTCTGCTTTCCTCGACGCGTAGCAATTCATGCGAGCGAGCTGTCTGGAACACCAGACCAACGGATCTCTACGTCACTCTCAGAGTCTTTCTTCATTTAAAGCTGTTGATAGACTCGTCCTTATTATTTACTGCCTCCCCATCAGTGGCAATTTAAGTATTTTCTAAAAAATAAAATAAAAAAGGAAATATGACATCGTCGCCTTATGTAATCCTACATCTTTGTGATGGATACGTTAAAATTATTACAGAGGGACTTCACGTTGCTTCAGAACCGAAGGAACAAAATACGTTTAATAAATTTATACAGACACTTTTTTATTTTTATTGGAAAATAAAAAGTTTCCTTATAAAGTCATCAACTGTTTTATTAATTCAAAACAGACGTTAAATTAAAACCTTTTACTTTTGGAAAGTTTGTCCATCGAGAATTCTTTTCGTAAGTCAAAATTAAACTTACTTAATATCAATACATTATTTGGATGATTGTAGAAGCTACAGGACAATGTTGAAAAGTTAGAAAAAAACACTAATTAACACATCAGGGTAGAAAAACCCTTGACAAGACCGGAAATCGAACCGGGGGATGAGGGCCGAGCCTTTAGATGCACGAGACCGATTAAAACCGAATAAAAATAGGATTAGTGTTAAACAAAATATTTTAAAACGTCTGAAAATGATCGTTGATTTTTTAATTCACGATCTGGGTACCCGGCGTTTCCCGGGGGGTTGTTAATAATTAAACCCAGCGTCGACTTCCATAACCCCCGATTCAACTTCAATCTCGGTTGTTCAATTTCATCCTCCAGTCCTAGCCTTAAGGATGATCCCATCCAATAACGAAAGGGGTTGAAATTATACCCCAAAAAACATCGGGGGAAATACAATACACCTGACTGATGCAGAAAAATATTTATGCGATGCAAATATCGGTTGATTTAACATTATTTGAAAATTTCCACCCCAGTCCATCCCCGCCCCTGGTTGATTTTTTTCTCTGTTTGCCTTTTGTCTCATACTTTCAGAATTCCTGCGATTGTTGCTTTCTAAAAAAACTTTCTGCGTCCGTAAAAATTATGTTCAACAGTAGTTAAGTTGAGAAAAAAGACCCTGCATTATCAGATAGTTTTTTTTGAATGTCATAATGAAACTCAGCGATATCCATAATCCCCGGTTTCAACTCGAATCTCGGTTTATTTCGCGTTATTTTCACATAACGCCCCTCCAGCCTCATCACCTAAGGGTGCTCTCCTCTGAAACCAAAAGGGGTTGAAATTACACCAAAATCAAGTCGGGAGAAATACTATCAATATGATTGACCACCATAAATACTTTTCCGACGCAAACATCGGCCATTTTAGGATGTTTAAAAATTTCCACCCATGTCCTGGGGGTGGTAGCCGTGTTTAACCCGCAAAAGTGTTTACTTCCAGGTTTTCAAGGAACACTTGTACAAAATTTGATCGAATTTTCTCCACTGCGGGTGGGGGATTGGGGGACATACACACAAACAGTCAATTTTATTTATTAGAAGATTAAAATAGACGTTAATTAAAATATTGTTTATAGCTGAAATTAAACGAATATCTTGTCGACTTCATTGGTAATCTAGAGGTGGATATTTGGGGGTGTATAGTGGAGTCAAAGGCCCTGTATTTGATGCCGTTCTAGACTGATCACAGATAAATTCATTTCATCCTTGTCGTCATTAATTTCGAGAGAACTCCAGCAACAAACATGACTACCGTATCAACAACTCGTGTTTTAAAATTCTGTGTGCTGCCGCCAGACTGATTGACGGCCAAGTGTGTTTGTGTGTGTGTGAGCGAGTGACGTAATGACGGCTAATCGGAAGCGTCTGGAGCTTGTCAAGTGACTGATCGACTCGTTCAATCGAAGCACGTGAGTGTGGAAGGAGAATATATATTATGAGGGATGTGTGCGAGTGTGAGGGAAGTCTTTTCGCCACCCCCGCGCGACGACTGTGCTTGTGAAGCGAACTACATGATCCTCCTCAACACAAATCCACTCAATCGCTTACTCGAGTTTGGAAAGGCTAAGGAGAGAGTTTTCCCGATAAAGCCAACCAACCCCTCCCATGAAAATTTCTGGAGTAAGGGAAGAAGCTGTAGGAAGAAGGGAGAGATGGGGGTTATATACCACTAGGAGCTACAACGACGCGGGCGGGAGTGGAAGGTGGTAGGAATTTAAAGAAATGCATCCGCATAGTTTGACAGTGTCATTCTCGAAGCTGCCCATACTTAATTTCAACCCCTAATGGGAAAGGGATTTATATAAAAAAATAACACAGACAATGACGTCTATTCTGGGGGTTACGGAAGTCTCTGACTTTCAGAGTTCAGGCATAAGTCATATATAGTTAAGCCTCTATGCGTAAGGTTACCGGAGGAGAAAGGCCATTACATAATTATAATACTGAAAACAACAGAGATTGGTGCAGAATAATTTAAATGTGACATTTATATTAATATATATACATTAAATGAAATAATTAAATAACATACAAGAAGAAAAGAATATAATATATAAAAGCGAAAGAATAAAATCTAAGAAGGAAGGAATGAAGTATAATAAGGAATACAATTTAAAGGTAGAACACAGGGAAAAAATGAGAAAAATATGTACGGAGAAGGACAGAAGAAAATATAATTATAACATATAAGAAGAAATATATAAGAAATACAATAAAAAATAGGGTACAGAAAAAGATTTAGAAAAAAATATTTACACGGAAGTAAAGAATAAAATATAAAACGGATAAAATATAGGAAGAAAATACTAACATATAACAAGGAATAAAATTTAAAAGTATGACACAGGGAAATATTCAGAAAAAATATGTACAGGGAAGGACAGAAGATAGTAATAAAACGACGAGGACAACGATTAAGTTGTTGTGTAGTCGCTTAAAACGCGTAGATTAATTTCTACCAAGCTTTGTACAGATGTTACTTACGATCGAGAAACTAACACTGGATGGGTCAAATACGCCAAGAACTTACAAGGGTGCGAGGTAAAGAGGGAACCGATAGAAGTATTTTTGGCTATATAATACCTGGGAAATACCGTACACTAAGCTAATATATATATATATATATATATATATATATATATATATATATATATATATATAGTAAAGAACTTGTCCTCAGGGTTGGTTCTGTTCTACGGATTCGGAGAAACATTCCGCACAATCTAGAAAAGTACTTGGTAACTGTCGATGAAAGTTGGCTCCATCACTACACTCCAGAGACAAAAAAAACAACAATCAAAAAAATGGACCAAAACTGGTTTAAGTGCACCAAAAAAAAGCCGATGATCTTTTTGTCAGTTGAAAAGGTGACGATCACTGTCTTTTTGGAGTTCTCAAGGTATAATATTCATACATTTCAACCATAACTGGGATCTATTATGCTGCTCTGTTGGATCGTTTGAACTTCTTCTTGTTCCTGAACTTGGTGTGACGGACTATTTTGCAGATTTTGACAAAACCTTATTACTTTTATTTTGTGATGGGTTGAAAAAAATTGGAAACTCGCTGGACCAAGTCTAGAGCCAAGGATGTAAGAAATAAAGTAAGTTTTCTAAGAAGAAAAATAAAATCTTTTTGTCACATTTTTACCAGACTTATCAAACAATCCTCGTAGATCGCGTACCTTCAAATCGATAAGCAAGAAAGGTCTTTTAATTTTCCGGCCTACTCAGTCATGGTAGGAACATTCTGTGACCAGTGGACCGGCACCACTTCTGACGAAGCGAGCCAACGCCTGCAAATATTTAAAGAACCTGTCCCAGACTGACGTCACCGGACCTAATTTTCAGGTATACCAATTAAATACATATATGTCTGTTTTCCTTTGCATATAAATTATTTTAATTCTTGTACCAGTTCTATCTTGACACTTTAGCTTGATCCCGTTTCGTAGACAAATGTCCATTATTTTTTTTTCCAACCCCTTTCTCTGGGTATCTTTACAGTGAGTAAAAGTGAAAAAGAAAACAGTTTAATTTATTTCGTCTACTTGGAAGAACTTTTTCCAAAGCGTTACTGATTCCATTTACAGTTGCAATGAAGGATGAAATTTCCTCCAGATTTGTACGTGTGTATGTGTGTGTGTGTGTGTGTATTTCCTTTTATTTTTATTTTTAAAGGCCACCCCGGAACGAACTTTTTTCCCCCCTCTCCCCTTTGGCCTCAATTCTTCCCCCGTGCACGAATGGAAAACAAATTGCGTGGCTGAATAGGAATAAAAAGTTACTATTCTGGAGAGATTTATTCTAAGCCGCCTACTGCTCGCCGTGCTCTCTTTTTCCATTCCGTCGGAATTCCTATAACTTGGTTAATTATAAGGGGCTACGGGGGATGGAACGGGGGGGTTGTTGAAGCTTCGTGTTAACATACAACAAATCGTTCCTGTGGAATTAACGAATATTCGTGCGAGAGGGAGATATTTCGTGCCGCGAGCATTGATTGGCGCTGGCCCGCGCTCGCGTTACGGCGGCGGCGGCGGTGGTGGTCGTGATTTCATCGGGCGTGGTTGGTCCCCGCTCTCAGGCAACAATCACCACCTCGCCGTCGTCGTCGTCGTCGTCACAGTCTTGGCCCTTCTTACGATCCTCTAGCGCGTGGTGAGATCTCTTCCAGTAACAGTTGGAATTCCTCCCGAACAGTCGTGACGTCAGACGATTCTGCGATCTCTATTGGCGGGAAGGTGAATGAATGTCTTACACAGGGATCCTTGTGGGATCTTTCTTTGTTACGTACATTTCGGACGCAGTCGCTCCGTTAGAATCTTCTCACGACCCCCCCCCCCTCTCTCTCTCTCTCTCTCTCTCTCTCTCTCTCTCTCTCTATATATATATATATATATATATATATATATATATATTAGAAATAGAAATAATCAACTAAAATACTTTCCATTTTTACAAGCATATTTTTTGGTCACAACTGAAGACAAGAAAATATCAAAATCACATTTTAAAATATAAAAAAAATCAGAAAAAAAATCAGGTTTGAAAAATCTTGACCGGACCGGATGAAGAACCCAAACATAGGACGAAACGTCATGGTAATTCATTTTTATAACCTTAACTGGTTACTCAAGTATTAATTATTAGTGACTTGTAAAAAGTAATTTAATTGGATGTAGTGTTTCTTTGGATTATAACCGGTTAGCGTCGTTTAACATCCACAATGTTTCGATGGCTTTCACCGCCAACTTCTACAGGTGAAGTGACGGTGCAAGCCATCGAAACGTTGTGGATATTAAACGACGCTACCCGGTTAGAATTCCGAGAAACACTACATCCAGAAACTACACCGGGAAATTCTACGTTCCTTCAGTAATTTAATTCACTAACCCTTAAGTGCATGATTGTTTTTGTATTTTATTTTAAAACTAAATTTTATAAGACGGGTTTTTTGTGAGAGATAAATAAGGTAAAAATGACTAAAAAAATATATGGTCAAAATTTTTATTATATTATTTAATCAATTTGATTTATGTTGCAACATCCTGCACATGTAAGGTCTAAAAGTGAAAGGTCATTTATCCGTAACTTCAAGGTTTTAACCTTTTTATTTTTTTGAGTTCGGAAATAAAATTTTGCAACAGTAAAAATTAAATACATAATTTAAAGTATAAGAAAAAAAATTTCTTTATGAAAGTTTGTCTAAAATAATTTGTTGTAATGAAATTAACAACAATTTAGATCAATAATACAATTTTTTAAAAATAATTATAGCATCGTCTATGTACGTACAATTTTTGTGCAACAAATATAATTAGTTCTGATTTATCATTACATAATTATCATTTTATTGTAATTAAAATTCCCTGAGAATGAAGCTTGAATTTTTTTTCTTGGGAAAAAAAATCACAGAAAATAAATATTCTGAAGTTGACCGGCGTGTAGAAAAATCTGTCCCCTTATGTTACTGGGGCTGTAGTAATACGTAATGTATAGGTGTGCGGTGATGACGTCACGGATCTATTGACCTACGACAGACGAGTTTTGTTCGAAAAAGAGATATAGTTGATATATTTTTTTTTGCCGCCAAGTTGCGATGATGTCGTCATGACTTACCGACTCCTCGCCTAAGTTTGGTTGAGTCAGAGATATTGTACTCGTGTTCCCTAGAACGTCTCGTGCTCATTTGAAAGGAGAAAATTCGCGGTTAGTTATTCACAGGTTGTTAATGGAGCATTTTCCTCTAGCTGTTGTTTTTCTGTAGAGAGGAAATTCCATGGAGACAGTCCCGAGGCTCTAGAGTATTATATATGAACGTACATGCATGTTTAATGCAGACTAATGGCGGTTTGTAGCGGAGTGACGTGACGATACTCGCGTTGGACGGAGAACAGCCGGAATTAATGGTCACGTGCTCGTTGACTCGTGGACTTTCCATCGACGACAATCCACGCTACGCGGACCAACAGCGGTTGAAATTAATAAGGGTGGACAAGGAGGAGACTGAAGGAAAGGACAGGGGAAAACCTACGAACATATGAGAGATAATTGTTTTTCTTTTTCAACCCCCCCCCCAGCACCACCCCAACCCATCCACCCTCCGTGTGGTACCCGCATGTATAATACATTAACTTTGTGCATTGTGTTTTGTCTCCTGTCTGACAAGTTGGTGCTCGCTGGTTTAAAAGAAAAAGGAAGCAGGTTTAGGGGAGGTGGGAGAGACAGAAAGGAAGAGAAGAGACACACCTCGAGGGCGGAGAGGGGTTGGAAATGAAGGAACGTGTCTGTCAAATGACTCATTGGGGTGTGTAACAGGGGAAATAAGCAAAGAGTGGATCACACACACACACACACACACACAGAGAGAGAGAGAGAGGCATAGAGCCACCTCATGGGACGGAGACGGTCTGACTAATTATATGAAATAGCGAATCAGCGAAGGCTTTGTGTCCGAGTGACGGGACAAAAATAAAACACACCCTCATTAAAGTTGCAAACAAGTGGTAGAATCGTTGGGACTGGAGAGAAAACTGCGGGAGGTGATTCTGCTACTTATTTACATTCTCTGAAAATGAGATGAACAAGTAAAATCGCAGAGAAACAAAAATACAACACCAGTACACTCATGTGAGGGGACTTGGTGAGCTGTGATGTAACGGTCGCTCGTCAGAATCGCTAAAACAGTGACCTGGCTGACTCTGGCAGGACTGAACTGAGTAGGTCTGGAACGTTACTCCACAACAGACACACCGAGACAAAAACTCTGCATTATAAAAGAATCATGAAACAATCTCAACCCATTACGTGCGTTTATTTTTGTGTATTTTTTTACCTAATTTTTTTAGATGTATTTTAGTGAATAGAATACGGTGAAAAAACAATAAAAATTATGGCAGAAATTTTTACAATATTATTCGAACAATTTTAATTATGTTGCAAATATTATGAACATCAAGGTTCTAAATATGGAAAGTCATTATTCTATAACTTCACGTTTCCAAGCTTTTTTTTTTGAATTTGTAAATAAAATTTGTCTACAGCAAAATTAAATATAATTTAAAGTATAAGATATTAAAAATTTTCTTAGTTAAAAGTTAGTCGAAAATAAATAATAACATTTTATTTAAATAATTACAACCTTATTTATGAGTGAACTAAAATAAAATAAATTGAAGGCAACAAATATATTTATGTCTGATTTATCTATAGTTTCGATAATTATTATTATTATAGTGCAATTAGAATATAATGAGAATGACGCTTAAATTTTCTTTCTTGATAGGACCGCAAAAAATATTCTGAAGTTGTCTTGTGAGTATAAAAGTCTGTAAATTGTGGTTGACTCATAGAAAGCTCGGACAGGTATGTTACAACCCTTAAGCGAATGTCGTTTCACACCACAATGTCTTAGAAACCAACAGATGTCTGTGGAGTGTGATGCTAGAAGCTATGTTGCATGGATACTTCACTACGCACTGAAGTGGTTAACATAACAGGGATGTTGAGCCATGCAGCAGAAACTACACTTAATGCTTTTTTTTGTCACTTAACAGTTTTCAAGAAAAAAAAATTACTAGGCCCGACAATGTTTTAATATAAACCGTGGAAGGTGACTTTCATGAATTTTAGACACCTGGAGTGTCGTGGACTAGTGGTTGCTTGTATCTTCCGGGATGGATTGATGCTGGGCATTTTGGTACATTTCTCTTTGTCTCGAGGTGGTCTCACTGATTATTCTCCCTTCGTGGTTATATTTTTTTTCCCCTGAGTGAACGCCTTCATGTTTCCGTTTATGTCACGTCCTTGGCGGTTCTTATTTTATTCATCCAGGTTTTTGTATCCCAAAGTGTCTTAAAGTGACATGTAAATTAAACGTCAGTCTCCTTTCGGTCATCGAACGGCCTATATTATAAATTTCCCGAGCACTTACGTAAGGGTATTGTCGTTCATATATAAAGAATATATGTGGAGCGCAGTCGTGTGATATCGACTGAGTAGGGCAGCGAAAAACTCCTCAATTATTCACCGGCAATTGCTTCCGTTTCAATTTCTTCTTCCCGTTCTTGTTGTGTGCGTGGATGACGTTCCCATTACTAATGGACGGATGGATAGATCGAGGTTACACTGATCAATTACCCCTACGTCATCGTTCACCAGCTCCCAATTATTCATTATTATAATGAACCCAGGGTTTTTGCTTCGTCGCACACAACAGCAGGAACGAACGAATGCGTAATGAAACAGAAAATTATCTCGTGAAGGTAATCAATAATTTACCGGGCATGATTTGCCACATGGCTGCCGTTCCCATGTGCGACATTAAATTTCCTGCGATTTATTTATTCCTGGCAACTTTCAGGAACACGTGTATTACATACTTTTTCTCCCCACACCCCCACACCCCCACGCCAGAATGCATGGGATTTCCCTACTGAGTCTTTGTTGCACAGAAATGCCAACAAAACAGCAAAAATATAAAATAAAAAATTATGTAAGTTTATTAAATTGGACGAAACTGATCAGTACTTAGGTTCTCGATGCATCTAGAATCACCTTCGGGGTTACATTACAATTACGAAACGATCAATCAGACAGGCAGAAAAACAACCATTGCCGATCTTGTGTCAGATGAGGTTTTTCCATATTCCACTGTAAAACTTTATCGCGTCCACCATAACCAAATTCATTAATTTGTGTCTAATTAAACTTATCTACAGGATCAGTCGCTCCTCTTTTCACACCGTATCTTGGAAAAACCATTTCTCAACCCTTCAAGGGGGCCGTATAACAGTGCCGAATTAAAAGATGAGACAGACAGGCAGATCTACGACCATTTCTGCAAGTTGTGCTGGCTTGGTGTCAACCTCCCGCAATAAATAACTCAATTTAATTCCAATAAATCAGTCGTTGCTTTACATCAACTCCTTAATGTTTTATATTTTGGCATTCCTCAACGCGAATAAAATTCAAATTGCAAATAATAATAACTCAAAGACTGTAATGTCATAAACAGGATCCCAGAACCATCAATAGGTTTTGGTCCTAAAACACGCTGGTACCTCATATAAATATATTTTTGGGATGACATTGCCTACAAGAGTACGACACACTTGATCCTAATGATCTTTCCACTAGGATTAACGACGACCAGAGAAAAACAACCCTGATCAATTAACAACTCCAGATAGTTCAACTTTTTCCATCAGATTTCTGCACCCCGATGTAAAATATTTTTGGATCAATTGTCGGTGAAAAACTAGTGGGGAAAATTGGGTCCCAGTAATAATTATACTATCCAGCTGTTCATGGTTGGGAAAACTGATAGAGAAACTACGATGGTAAAGGAAAACTTAAAAACTCATCCATTAGATTTAAATCAGCATTAAAATTTTCCGAATCTCGGTGATCAGATTAGTGATTCATTGTTGGCGAAAAAGTCACACCGAATTAAATAGACTGATAAAACCATGATAAATATTTTTCTCTCGTGTAAAACATGTAGCTATTTTCCCCACGATATCCGTCAGAATTTTCCTATCATTCACATAATTATGATCAAATGTCTGTTGTCAGTCTACGTAAGATAATATTGGATTCTTTTTTTTAGAAATTGAGGAGAGAATAAAATTAGGCAATAGTAAATGTTATGGTTGAATATTCAAGGAACAGCCAAGAACAACCCTGACGTAATTTTAATATATAATTATAATAGATAAATGATAAAAAAAGACAGTAGTCTAGATGTATATAAATTATTTGAAATACAGAATCAGAGTGTAACTTTGAATAAAAATACTAAATCACATTCACCAGTCAAATTAATAATTCAAGAAAAATGAACTGTTCCAATCATATTCTTGGGAAAACTATTTTTTGATTACCCAAATTGTTACATGGTTTGGAAATTAATTGATCAGTTGATGAATTAAGATGACTTGATGAATGAACATGACATGATTAATGAAGCTGAATATTAAATTAAACTTTTTCAGCAGATTTGGAGAACTGCTTCTAACACTCAAATATCAGTTAAGGACAGAATACTTCATAGTAGGATATTTTCACGTCGAGAAATTAACGAAGAACTGAACAAATCACGAAAACATTTGGTTTCAGAAGTTCTGTGGTTGCGTTCCAGATCATCCTTCAACTTCCTTTGGGCCTCCATTGATCATCTTCAGAAAAGAAAACAGTCGTAAAGTTTTGTATCCGCCTCGGAGTGGGACCAACCACTACATCAGTGGATCATGTACCATTCACGATCCCGGGACGATTTCTTTTGCAACTCTGGCGTGAACTTGGTCACGAAGATTTTTAATAATGTCTATGGTAATTTAAAGATTGTTTTCCCATTATATAAATGTACGTTGGTTTTTCTTCCAGGAATGAGAGTGTTACGTGTATGGATCGTCCCTGGACGCGCTCAGGTGGAAGGTAAGATGGAAGCCTTTCTGTCTGCGGTCGGGAGGAATGTTGAGCGTACTTGTCAGCAAGACCAGAAGCTCCTCCAGAACTGCCGTGGAATATATGAGGACGTGGTTGGGTACCTTAGCAGTTTGCCCGGGACGGGAGAGAGAGCAGGTGAAGATCGTTAGCGCATTCCGAGAAACTGCTAGAGGCAACTTGAGGCTCACTTGACCGTCCTAGCAACGCAGCGATGGCGGCGGCCATTGTACTCGTCGTACTTGTGGAGGAGCAGAGTTTCATGCTCGGCTGGTGGAAAGTCTCTCTCTCTCTCTCTCTCTCCATCTCTGTCAAGACATTGGCGCGGAGTCTCGTGCTTGGCCGGCCTCGCCCCTTAATGCTGTTAACCAACTTCTGACTTGACCGCGGCGCCATTTTAATGAGACTTGAGGATGCCTTGTTTGTCAATTTGCCAATTGAAACTCCCCGACTTGAGGTATAAGCTCTAATTCGGTTGCTTCGCAGGTGGTTTACCATAAAACTAAATCTTCCAAGAAATCACCGCTCTTCATCCCCCCAAACAACTTCATCCCCTTAATTTTCTCGGTTGACTGTTGTTGACCAACCACTGATTATTCCTCCGAGTGGTAAAATTTCCTTAAAAATCCACTTAAATATACCTTCCATTTCACTAACAAACATTATTTTCCCTCACAGAATCTGATCACAGCCAATTTCATTTCTTCCACGCAGTTCTCGGTGGAAAAGTTCGACTACAGTTTTCCCTGTACCTTTTGCTTTTTTAAAAAAATAAAAATAAAAGAACCAGCAACAATGAACTTATTCTTGTTAGCGTTCTCAACTGTTGTCATGTTGTCATGTCAACTGTTTACCAGATGATGCGCAAAATTAGGAGACGAAACGCAATTGTATTAATTTCGATGTGAATTCAATCACTAAAATAAACATGTTGTGACTTATGGTCACAGATGAATTTTAGGTTTCAGTGACGCGGTGTGACGTCATCACGGGTCCGTGTCGCTTCAATTATCTACTTCAGTACCGCGTAGAAAGTAATCGTTCAGTGTTGTGACTATATGAAGAGTCTTTTCCAAGCTACTTATCCGCATTCTTACCTGTTTAATAAGTTTATAAGGATTATTTTTTGCCTTATACAGAAGTATATATAGACAAGCCTTTTATTCAAAGCTAAATAATAGTTCATTTAGGACGTAAACATCGAAGCATGTAGCTAAATGTTTGAATGCTCCACTTAATAAACACCGAAGGAGTGGAGAGACGTAGCAGATTTGGTAATTGCATGGTGACGACACGTTTGTTATTTTCTTTATGTCCGAGACTGTACTTCTTCTCGTAATGTTTCTTAAATGAAAGCGAAAGAGGTAAATTTTTACACACGTCCAGGGAGTCGTAAAAAGTCAATCACATGTCAGTAAATGTACATGACTTTTTTTTATTAACTGTTAATGATTCGAGTACATGGGTATAAAATGTACTCCAGACCAAGATGGTCGTAAATGTCAAGTTCTGCTACTGAGGACGTAAGTGACAAAAAAACATTATAACATTCAGAAAATAAATAAATACTATGGAAGGGTAAAATGTTATAACTTTTATTTATTATACCGAATTATATATTTAAATTTCTAAATACTAATAACAAATTATTTTGCGTATTGTAAATGCAATATTCTAAACTCCAATTGAGAGTGTGTTATAAATAAATGTGTTTTGGTAATTACTTTCGGGACACCCGGTGGTTTGAACTTTTAGTGTTCCTTTTCAGAGACATATCGTATCAAAAAAGGAAACAGTATATTTAAATTTATATTATTTTATAAATTGCGTGACATTGTTTTTAATAGAGCACAGACAACTTGTGACAAAAATTAAAAATATCCTACCAATACCTTTTGAGTAAGAATATGAAATGAATAGTAGGACGGAGATAAAATATTATTTCAATAGGATCTCCAAAAAAAAGCCATATGTTTAAACAATATTCGACCTTATTTCCAAAATACGAAGAGATTCGTCGTTAGGACTGAAGGATACTAAATAGAATTGAGTTAATGAGGTTAATTAATTGTATCACAGAACGGTGGGAAACTGAACAGGAAATAGTAAATAAATATAGATGACGTCACGCTGTGTTATGAGTCTCCATATCTTCAACAGACCTGTTCCTAATTTTTTTCCCGTTATTTAGATCGAAACTGGAACTGAGAAAAGGTAATATCATTTGACAGCAATTGATAAGACGTCACGAAGAAGTTGTGAGGATTCTGTCGCCACCATAACCTCGAACGACTTGTTTCTTTAGTAGATAAGACAAAGGGCGGAATGAAAGGCAATAAGTCGTGACGTCACTCTACGTCAGCGACTCGGCTGTCTGGACAGTTCTAGACTATCACAAACTTCATGATCTCAACACACACACACAGACGATGGATGAGCTGAGGTGACGTCACAGCGGAGACCTTTCATGACCCTCAACACTAAATCACTGGTTTAATGAAATGAACCCTGGAAACAACTAAGAGATTGGAAGAGGATTGAATCTGAATGCTGTGTGAGGTGACGTCACGTTACGTCAAGGTGTCCCTTACCAGAAATCTGTCAAAGACTCGCAGTTTTATCTCAATCTCAAAGGGTCAAGATCTATCGTGTAATTGCGAAGCAGACGAACAAGGGCAATGACGTCACGTCACGTCACGTGGCAACGTAGCTGTCAAGACTCTCCTGATCTCTTCTCGACAGTCTGGGTTGGTTTTTTCCATAACTAAGTTAGAGTTAATAAGATAAGGACTATCCGCGTTTTCCCTAAAAGATCTATTTTTAGGATCGTCGATGTCCAAGTCTTCTCCTGTTAGAGCTTCGTCCTGAGTACGTGTGTAGACGGGTTAATATCCTGTGACGATCCAGGGTGTCTACGTCGGTCTCCTTTTGATGCTTTCAATCCAACCGCGTGTCCTTTGCCGTTGTTTTTTTCCAGTGGAGAAGCGGGAGGGGGAGAACCTCATCTCGGACTCTTCCCTTCCCTAAACATCCTTAAATTGTGTCGTACCGTCTTCGTTTCTCTTTGATGTCAAGGTGTTTCTGTGTCTTTCTCTGCGTGTTTACGTGAATAGGAAGTAAAAAAGCACCACGCTCTATTTATGTGTCTATCAAGAAACAAAAACCCACCCACGTCATCTTTTCTTTCACCTCCCCACCCCCCGGGACTACATCCCCATCTCACGCAGTTCGTAAAGGGAAAGAGTATTCACCACGCGCTCTGTCCAGAAATCAGCCCCGAGGGACACAAAAGTCCTCGTCGGCAAGGTGCAACACTCACGTGTACAAGCTTCAGGGATTGTGGAGGAGACAAATCAGGGTGGGGCATGGACGCGATGCAGAGAAGGAGAGAAAAATAATATATCTAGAAATAACACAGGGGACAGAAAATGAATAAGGCGAAGGAAAAAAAACGGGGGAGAAAAGTTGTAGCGTATTAGTTCCGCGGGGGTGTCCTGATTAAAAATATCTCTACAAGTCCACAGCCATCCCTCTACACCCCTGGCGAAAAGTAAAAGAACATTTCTCCGACTACGTAAGAGGAAATTAAAACGACGAGAAAGGGAAAAAAATTATATTGCGAGTGTCTCGACTGCTTATCATTGATGAGACGTTGTGCAGTAGGTCATCGTAGGCAAGGGTAGGTCAACAACTAGCTCCAAGGGAAAACAACGTTATTTATTGGCCCAATATTAATTGTCCAACGTCATCTTCACTTTATTTCGCCCAGAGTTTTCCCGTTATTGTCTCTGTCTTTAGACTGATTTACTTGCATCACGTTTTTCCCCCTGGAATGTGTGTCGCACGTTTCTCCCATACCAAATCCAATTTTCTGGTTCGTTGATGTCTTGGTCCTGCAACGCACCGGTGGGGGTTAATACTCTGTGGACAAAACGTCTTCCACAGTATCTATATAATAATATAAGGCGATGTAAGTTTGTATATTCCTTTACAAACATTTTTAAAAGCGTGGAAAAAAATTTCCAACACACGAATAAAAGCACCGTGGTTGTAAAACACCACGACATTCTCCCCTAGAGGGCGGGAGGTGGACGGCGGTGAATTTTTTTTCTAAAAATGACCCATACTTGCGTCGAATAATTATTTTTTGAGGTCAATGACGTTGCCAGATTTTTTTCTCATTTCTGTATAAAGAAATAATTAAACTGCTTTCAGTCAGACAATTCGTTATTTAACAAAAAATTAAATACTATGACGTTTCGACCTTAACTTAGGACCTCTCAACGTTTGGTAATTTCATAAATAAACCAATTTAAATACTTTTTAGGTAAAGTTTTGCTGTCTGTTTCAACAAAAATTTAATATACCGACGTTTCGTCCTTGTTTTGGGACGTCTTTAGTAAATTCGTATATAAATCATACAAAATATTTTGAGCAAACATTTTATTGCCTTGTCTTTTTTTGGTTTGATTTATATCTGAAATTAACAAACCAGTAGAGGTCCTAAAACAAGGACGAAACGTCCAATTTGCTGAATAAACAATTTTCTGACTCTTTTACTTATAATATTAACAATTTAAATATTTGAATTCTTCTTAAATTAAATAATGAAATTATCAGACCGTTTAGCCCGGGGAAAAATTAATATTCAAAGTATAAAGACGACGTTTCGTCCGTAATTGGGACCACTTCAGGTGTAGAGTTGTTACAGTAAAATTAAAAATAATTTGAAGTATAAAAAAATCAACATTTTCTTTATTAAAAGTTCGTCGAAAATAAAAAATCTTAATAATATAATTTTTTTTGATCAATAATACGATTTTTTAAAAATTATTTCACCTATATGTATATATACATAATCTTTATGCAACAAATATAATTAGGTATGATTTATCAATCATTCTTATTAATTGGATAATTATTATTTTAGTGCAATTAAACTACCATGAGAATGACGCTTAAATATTATTTTTTTT
This sequence comes from Zhengitettix transpicula, assembly GCA_037074705.1. Taxonomy (NCBI): domain Eukaryota; kingdom Metazoa; phylum Arthropoda; class Insecta; order Orthoptera; family Tetrigidae; genus Zhengitettix; species Zhengitettix transpicula. Next base: position 5,152,486 of record CM073592.1, on the reverse strand, counting down.
AAAAAAAAAATAACACAGAAAATAAATATTCTGAAGTTGAGAAGCGAAATCTGTCCCTTGGGGTTGCCTGACAGAAAGCTCGGACAGTGCATGTCTTAACCTTAAGTGCGTGTTGTTTCAGATCTGCATCACAATCTCTTAGGAACCAACAAATGTCTCTGTGGTGTGGTATTGAAGGTTGTGTTGCATATATGATGCACTGAAGGGGTTAAAACGCCGCCGTCGTCGTCAGTAGTTGAATGTTGCTCGACGTTGTAACTTTTTTCACGTGCTGACGCAAATCTTGTCTCTGCACTACTTTTCATGGTAAACAAAATTCAATATTTTATATAATTTGTAGAAGTCAGAAAATTGGTTTTTGTTTTTAATCCAAGTTTTTAATAAATTTCTTTGACTGATTGGCTGTATTTATTTTTTATTTCACTTAAGAAAATTCACCGTGAGATGTTAGTCTGCTAAAAAAACAAATTCCAAAGAGTTTTGATGATGACACGTAAATGACGTCACCTCGTCAACGAAACTCTTACATTTTCTCAGATAAAGGCCAAACAGTAGTCGTAAAGATATCAGCATCAGGACGAACAACGTGAGCATCGAGACGGTGGATCTGAGAAGGAGAAACAGAGATCCTCCAAGTAGAGGAAGGCATGAATAAGATATTGTCCTAATTACTAAGATATGACGGACAGCAGCATTTAGTTCGCCTAAGTCGCATCCATTGTGCTCTCAACCTGAATAATACAATGACCATAATAACCAAGCAACCGACCGGAGCTACAATATTTGATTAAGGCGCTTGCGTCACAGGACTCCCACCGTCTTGAAGCGGGCGGGTGGGGGGGGGGGTGGAGAGAGACAGACACAGACATGGATACCACCATCGAAGCAGCGACTACGGTAAGCCGATAATTAGAAGCTGTTGTGTGGTGTGCCTCCATTGTAACGAGTAATTGGCCAGCAGGTTCCTTATCTTCCCTTCGTCATGACGAAAACTGACAAAAATGTCGGCGCCTCCAAACCGAGACCGACGTCTTCAAGACGGAGGCAGAGACCCGCGATATCCCTTCCACAAACTCGGGGCTTTTTAACCGTTCAGTGGCTAGTGCAACATAACTCCAGAGACATCTGTTGGTTTCTACGAGGTTATGATGCAGATATAAAACTACACGCACTTAAGGTTAAGACATGCACTGTCCGAGCTTTCTGTCAGTCAACCCCAAGGGAGAGATTTGGCTTCTCAACTTCAGAATATTTATTTTCTGTGGTGTTTTACATTTTTTTTCAAGAAAGAAACTTTAAGGGTCTTTCTCCTGCTATTCTAATTACACTGCAATCATAATTATCCAATTAATGTGAATTAATGTTAATCGAAACTAATTAAATTTGTTAGACAAAAACTGTATACATAAACAGAGTTGCAATTATTTTAATAAAATCGTATTGTTGATTAAAATATTTGTTAAATTTATTAAACCTTTTTTATTTTTGATAAAGAAAATTTTGATTTCTTATACTATTAATTATATTTAATACTACAGCACACAAATATTATTTACAAAAAATAACCCTTTAAACCTTGAAGAAAAAAATTAGTGTTTAAATAATAATATAAAAATTTTGACCATATTTTTTTGTATATTTTTACCGTATTGTATTCACAGAATTAAATCTTTAAAAATTTATTTTTTTAAAAAATACAAAGAAAAATCATGCACTTAAGGGTTGGTCAATTAATGTATTGATCATTAGGCACAAACAATTAACAGTTCACTAACCGGATAGTAAATGTATTAATTATCATGACGTTTCGTCCCTAATTTAGGGGTCCGGTCCGGTCGAGATTTTTCCAGCCTGAACTTTATTTTATTTTTCTGATATTTAAATGCGATTTTGATAATTCATTGTGTTCAGTTGTGACCAAAAAAATGCTTGCTAATATGGAAAGATTATTTATTTTTCATGTATATATATATATATATTTATATGTAATAAACAGAAGATTAATTCAAATGAATTTGCCAACGTTGAGACACAAAAATGTAATAAACAACAAATCAATAAAAGAATTCAATGGTTGCCTCACGTTGGGCGCCAAAATTTAATAAACAAAATATTAATTAAAATGAATTTGCCCCACGTTGGGAGCCGAAAGGTAATGAATAAAATATATTAAATTTATTCATTACAATTGGCGTCATTAACGTATTGCCAACTTAATAAATTTAATATATTTTATTCATGAAGTATATATATATATATTGTAATGCCAATTAATTAAGCAATTAATTGTTTTTAAATCATTTAAATTGTTAGCGAATAAACTAATTGTATCGGCATGAGCGAACAAAGCAGCAATGAGCGGCGAGTTCTGGTTCTTTGTTGAGGAGTCGGAATGGCGATTACGCGCGCAAAAGTATAGATAGTTTTCAATCTACGGTCAGCCACGAGAGGAGAGACATTAAAACAAATCTTCACAGATCTACTTAGCAATCCAAATAGATAAATAAATCAGTAAAAGTCTAAAAACTGCAAATCTTAAGTTCCTGTGCGCAAGCAGATAGTTGGACAGAGGTGTTCTAACAACTAGCCAACGGTGAAGCAAGGGTTGCTTCGTTACAAAAAAAAATTGAACAATTTCGCGTTGAGGGAAATACGACATCCGATAGCTGACCAAGTAGGAGAGGATCATCCGAGGTTCCTGAGAGCTGACTACGTGCATTTCGACAGCGTGTGTGTAGAATCTGTGAGGAAATTTAGAATGAGTGTAATAAAATTTGCATTTATAGTGTTGAAGTGTTGAAGCTAGTAAAGAATGCAGGTACCAGTCGGACATTACGTGAGTAACCGAAACTTTGATAATTATATTTTTAAACGGTAACTAAAAGGGAAAAGTCAGATTTCGTTCACTTTTCATTCAGCTTTCTTTCATTTATCGACTTATTGTTTTATGTAAATTTTAAACTGAATTGTTAAGCAGATTATTCAATCATTTTCTCTGTTAATTATCAAAACCAGTGAAGGCCCTGAGAGAAGAGATCTTAAATTTTGATTGTATTTTTTTTAATTTTTTGAAGCCACAAATTGATAATAAATTATTTTGTTTGTTTAGTTTTTATAATCTTTTAATTTAATTAACCTTTTCATTTAGATTATTACAATATATATATATATATATATATATATATTGTTATAACCAGTAAAGAAGGACATGATTTCTGTTCTTATTTTTATCAGATTTGTTTACAAACTCAGACTAGGAATTCTTGAGTTGTTTGTAGAAGAAAGAAAAAGAAAAGATAATGATAAATGATGGATAAGTGGCTGTTAGAGAAGGGAAGGACTATAATTAGGGCTAATAGTGTGACCGACATTTGGACGACGGAATCCTAATGGCATAAATGACAGAAGGTTGTTGGACGATGCAATTAGATTAAACGGAAATAATTTAATTTAATTGATTGAGTGGCTCTCGGAGCGGGAGAAAGTTAACAGCTGGTGTTTGTGTGGCGAACATGGATATGAAAAAAAACCTGTGAAAAACAAGAGAATATTCTGGATCCGGGATATAAATAAAAGGGCAGTCAGGGGGGGGGGTCAAAGTTAGACAGGAGACCGCAGACGAGTTAGACGTGAGAGTTGTAAGGTGATGGACGTGGAGTGTAGTAGCAGAATTTGTACGAGAAAGTCCTAGGAGAGTGAAGATCGAGTCAGCAGACGTAAAGAGAGATCATCGGATGGTAGGCCAAGCCAGGTGGCCGAGAGTAATCAGTTGGACATCAGTCATCAAAAGTTGGTAGGAGTTTCGTCGTGGAGGTCTGTCTGCCAGCAGAGTTGGTTGAATTCGTCGTGAAGGTTACGTCATCAAGAAGAGCATGTCGCTGTGAAAGCAGAGTGTGAGCGCAAGCAGGTGCCTTTTAAGCCTGTATGAAGTAAGTGTGTGGACCAGAGAGCTTCGAAGTTTATTTTTCTGAATTCATAATTGTAAATTGTTAAATAAGGGTAAAAAGTCAGATTTTGTTTCAATCATTTCATTTCGTTTATCATTTATTTTAACTGTTTTGTTTAATTGTACAATTTGTGTTCCGTTTCCTTATCAACCTAGTAAAGACCCTAAGGCTAACGAATCCAATTATTTAAAATGTATTCTAAGTTAAATAAAATTGTTTTGATATTTTAAAATTTCATCATATTTGTGTAATTGTAAATTTGTGTCTTAATAAATAATAATTCTTTGTTTAAATTAGTAGTTTTATTTTATTTGAGATATTACAATATATATATATATATATATATATATATATATATATGTGTGTGTGTGTGTGTGTGTGTGTTTGGGTGTGTCTTAGAGGATCGTGAGGATGTTCAAACGTAACAACTAATTTTTGCGTATTATATTCACAAAAATAAGTCTTAAGAAATTATTTTTAATGAATATAAGAAATCACGCACCGAATGAGGTAAACTATAGCCCCGGGGAGCTTTTCTAATCCCTTCCTGTGCTATTTATCCCGTGCTCGTCCGTTTCCCCAGGCGTGTTTATGAACAATCTCAATTTCTTTCCAAGAGAAATAGTTTATTTTTGAACGATTGGATCAAGTTGCTTTGTTTCGTCTGCCTCGCGCTAGGCTTCACATACAAAATACTTTTCTCCGCCTGACAGGAGCCTGTTAATGTTTGCTCCTTTGGGGCTATTTTTCTGACTGCGACTGTAATGTGAGTGACGTGGGCGCGTGCATGTGATTGTGACGAGGAGCCTGTTGAGGTGGTTGTGGTGGTGGCAGCATTGTCCGCGTGCTGCTGTCTGTCTGATTGCGCGCGGAGAACTGGACGCCACAATACCACAATACGACGACGATTGGCATCGCTTAGCGCCGGAGACGTCTTGGGCGTCGGTAATCCCATCTGTCGTTGCTCAGAAGGGGGATGAAGGGGGGGGGCAGGAGGGAACGAACGAGGAGAGAGCGACGGGGAAGGCAAAAGGGTTAAAACTTGGCGCGCGCGGGGGAGAGCCGGGGGGGGGGTTGGTGGAAAACAGAGGGTGAGTAGGGAAAGGGGGAGAGAGCCGCCCTGCAGCTTATAGCATCTTCTTAAATGGAAAAGATTATCCGAGGCGAGTGTCCGATCAATACCAGTAATGCTGCATGCTATTGCGTGGGCGTGCGTGCGTGTGTGTGTGTGTGTGTGAGTGAGACAGGGACAACGGAGGGACTAAGCCCTGCTTAATGTCTTCCCTGTACGCTGGTTGCTTCTCTCGGCTCCAAGGTTCCAGCACATCGCAATCCAAAGCACCTACATACATCTAAAGACAAACGCAAAGATTTTCAACCATCAACAATCCCTTCCTTAAAAAGAACAAGCAATACTGTGAGGCGTCGTAGAAGAAAATCAAGAAAAGCTTCTAACAAAACCAAATAATTTTTTTGACCGCAGGTTGTGGTACAAAAGAAAAGCGAACTTTACAGTGTTAACAATTAAATGATAATGGGTAAGTTACGTCCTGGAACACGTAACAAACATTTCGGAACACCCTGTGACGTGAAAGTATAAAATACAGTACACCTTGGAGTAATTTTAAAAATTTTAAAAAATATTTTCATTGTTATAATGAATGATAAATATTCTAATTAATGTAAAAATAGTTCAATTGCTTTCACTTTGAGCCCAGGAAATATTTTTTTGCCCCATTGTTTGGGTACAGGCCGAAAGAGAAATTATTAGTAATACTTCCAATCAATATTCGAAACACTTGTTTTAAGGAAACAATATAAAAACAAAATTAGTTTAGGAAAGAAAGCATTGAAGGGTTGTTGTCTTTGTTAAAAAAATGCTGACCCCGAGTTTTCACGTCCTCCTTACGTAATTTCCACGTCACAATGACGTCACGTGATCTTAAATGACGTATTGGTGAACACAATTCACAAGCCAGAGGAAAGTCCCGTGCGTGTCCTCGAGTTGTAAAATGGACACTCACTACGTCATCCTGTTGTCGAGATTTTCCACACACACACACGTTAAGAATTCACAAGAAAATAACTGGTCCGGACAGTTAAAGGACGTTTCGCTTTCCATGTCAATTAAACTGTGTGATTTATATCCTTGTATCAACAGAATAACAAAATATGGCCAAACACAGACAAAGTAAATGATAATATAAATACCACACAACGAGTCTGGGACCCTTGTTCCTTTCTTCATGTGCTAAAAAAATTCCTAGCCAGTTGACAAAACTCAAAAGCCAAGGATTCCACAAACGTTGTGTCGTATTTATATTATCACTTATTTTGTCTGTATTTATCTGTCTTTCTTGTTATTAATTTTCAATCAGTCATTTTTTTTTTCATTGCAACAAAATTAATAATTATAAAAATTCCTGTTTCAGATGACGTCATCACGACGTCATCGCTCACGTTATGCAACTGTTTCGTGTGCTCACTCTGTTCCTATAACAGCAGTCTACAGTGGGTTGATGAAAACAAAATGGATTGTTGTGGATTTTGATTTTACTGTTGAAAGTATAATGAATTATTTTAACAGTCTTGCGCCAGAGTCTCGCGGAGGAAGATACACGGGTGGAGAGAGACTTTAAGGAATATAAATTAATCACGTTGGAGTCCGGGGGTGGTGGTGGTGTGGGGGGGCGCAGGGCAGAGCAGGATAATTGCGGATGGAGGAGTTCTCCCAGCGGACCGAACCACCACTCTGCGGCTTCGGACGACAATGCTGCTTGTCGGAGACAATGGGGGGGCTGCTTGGACGGCTTCTTGAGGCGACTGGACGTCTCCAGCCCATTATACAGACACGACGTCGACGACGAGGACTACGACGGCAATAATATTAGACAAAAGCCTCGGCAGACAAATTATTTCCTTTGTGGCCGGGCAGCTGCGCCAATACGCCAGGTAACCACTCGCAGATTCGCTTAACAGCTACGGAAACCCTCCTGGGGGGCAGAAAAAATGTATTCCTCTCTGCGAAAGGAGTGACGCTCCGTTACTACCCAAAAAAACTCAAGGGGTAAAATCCCTCAGAAGCAAAGAACACAGACTGGAATTTCTAAATAAAAACTGTCGATTATTCAATCACTCTGCCGATGAAAAAAGTAAAGCAAGAAACATTTACTTAATAAACACAAAAAGATGAAATTAAAAAAATTGTAAAACACCATTGTGAGCGTTAATGACAGTCAGGATATTGAATACAAAAAATGGGGAGCAAATAACATCGACTAAGGGATAATAAAATGAACTAAACAAGATCTGACTCTTTCTGAAGCATAAAGATAATGAAGTCTGGACCCCCTCTCAAAAAAAACGAAAAAAATTTATTCACTAAATTATTTAAAATACAAAATCTCGTGCTCTAAATGTAATATTCCTGCTACATGGGACGAACAAAACGTTCATGAGTTCATCAACCGGGTTTTAACTCACTTTAACTGTGTTTTTAATCACGTGACGAAAGAAACAATGTTCCAAAAACGTTTCTGGGTGGTATTTACATCATCACTTCATTTTTTTCTGTCGTTTCGCTAATTTATCTAAGTATTATTTTAAAGCAGACGTATTATATTTTCATTTCATTATTTGAAGGAAAGGAAAAATTAATTTTTGAGTGATTTATGAATATATAATGTTGAAATATAAGTAAACAAATTTATCTAAAGTATTCTTAAAGATTGTAAAAAAAAACTGAAGCTGGAATTCACATAAAAATCTATAAATATATAAGGCGAGGCTGGTTTTATAATTTTCCTTGGTATGATAGGTGGGATTTATTGTGTTTGTGTGTGGGGGGAAAGGGGGGGGTTGAACGTGGTTCGTCCAGACACCCGCTGACTGACTGAACGAGGAGAAGATAAAAAAAAGCAACGCCGTGCGGCAAGCGGAGCGGCGAAATACAGAGCGCGCTGCTTGCAGTCTTCTGGTCCATTAAGCCGCTAAGCCATGTGAAGTCTCTGGAAAGTGACTCCTTGTTTCGCGGTTTTGTTATCACAGACTACTTCCGGTCACGTTAGAATTTTTTTTCCTAACACCCTCACTCTACCAGTACTACGTCCCTCATTGAGAAGGCTGCTGACTATGAGTAACGAGATGGCAACACCTTGTCGCTTTGGAAAACACCCTATGGAGTGCGTCGAAAAATAGAAAACGTCGGAAGAATTGGTTTGGAACCGAATCAGTGAAACTGACCTTGGGTAAAAAAAGCTATCAAAAATACGGTCGCCATGGAATTAACTACAGGGGTGTGTCCGTTACAACAATCGCGGCTCACCCGACAACAATCAGACTGTTCAACGGAATTTTTTCGCCCTGCCCCAATTTGGTCCAAATTTGCCACACAACCATTACAAATGATCGCAGCGAAACTTCCCTAATATTTAAAAGTATCCAATTTAGTCGTCCGTTGAAGAAATAGGACAAGTCGAAAACAGCCAAATTTACACTAAATATTGAGAAACTATTAAATAATATAGAATTTTAAAATACAACTCAGTGGTTTTACCCCAGAAAAAAATAATACTTTTTATTGTGAATAAGTATTTATTTTTATTTATACTGGAAATAAATTTTTATTCATTGATATTAGAAATAAAAAAACTGCCACAAAAGTATGAAAGATTAAATTAATTCCCGAGATAAAATTAAATTATTTATAATGTTTACTAAAAATCACAGATCGAAAATTTCAAGATCGATTACTTATATACCCGTTTGGGTGACGACAGAATAGTTTCAATAAATATTTAACAGAATGATAAACGAGGGAGGGAGATTTCTGAGGACTATTTTGTTGAATGTGTCAGCGCGTGATCTGAGAGGCCGGAAGTTTGCAGATGTTACATCTGGCCAGGAGAGGCAGCACTGTGCGTCTCTCTGATAAAAAGTGAAGTCAGACGGCGACGAGGCACGAACCCGGACAGACGCACGTGCAGGACTTTCTCGTGTAAAGACGTCGGGTGCTAAGAGATCCGGACAGATTGTTTTTTAAAGATATCAAAATAAATTAGAACTTTCGTCCGTTTACTGGTTATAATAGAGTGATTTTCTTTTATCTTGAAGATCAGTGAATCAGACCAAATCATCGATGTCATCCGAAATTTCTGATCTATTCACATTTTCCAAGGGAAAAGGACCCGCGTGCCGGTGTCGTTGTACCTTTATATTGTTGTTATATAGAGGCGTGGGTAGGTGCTTTGGTGATGTTCAACTGCCACCTCCGGCGACATCTTCAAACACATATTTTGATAACTGTTTCACAGCACAGGTGAACATTTCAGCTGTATATTTTCTACTAAGGACAACGTGTTAATTCCCAACGTCATAGTGACGCAAAGGGTTATATTTCAATCTCGTAACCAACATATGTTTTGGGGGTATTAGAGACGTTAGACCCTGGTGCTGTTCAATTTTATTTTACTGACACTTCAACTTAAGTTTTATCTAACATATTAAGAGATTAATAGGATTATGTCTGTCCAATCAAGTCAATTTTATTTCACTGAATCAATGGATGAATATTATTAAATTTACAATGCAAGTTTTATGAAATAATTAAATAAACAAAGTTTTGTCCCTAAATTTTCAGGTATTTTAAAATCATTAATGAAAAATTTTGTAATAAATAAAGATTAATTTAATTATCATTGGAATAATTTTATAAATTTCCTTCTGAATAACATTTATTATTAATCAAAAATCTATTATTGACCTTTTACAAACACTTTATTATTTTATTTATAGAGTGACGACGTTTCGATACATGTTAGTATGCATTGTTCAAATTATTATAAACTAAGAAAGCACTAAAATCAATTAAAATGTTAACAAGTACACAAAGTTTTTTGAAATCTCTGTCTCTCTCAATTCACTTAAAACCAACAACATAGTAACAAGACTTTAATTGTTTTTATTGCTAGTTTGTTATAATAATTCGAATAATGCCTGAAAAAGATACGAACGTGTATCGAAACGTCCTTACTTCATCAATAAAAAATAAGTTTATTATAAGGTCAATAAATGATTATTGACGTAAAAATAAAAACTTTTAATTATTATTATTATTATTATCCACTATATAATTAAATATTTAAGCTCTGTCTGACATTAAATGCATTTATTGGAAAATGGATAACGCATAAATGTTTTCACTTACGACATATTATATCTGTTTCTTTAAAAATGTAATCTGGATTTGAAATTTGTTGAAAAAGGTGTGAAACATTATTATTTACATTGGTGTTCCAGTTTTCAGGGAGTAGAAAGGTGAGTAAGAAAAAGTGGAAAAAAAGGGAAGAAAACAAGAAAGAAAGGAGACAAGTTAAAGAGATTACTTGAAAGATGGTCAAAAAGAACAGGGAAAATATTTAGAGATTTATTCCAAGCGAAGAAAACAAAGAAATTAAGAAAAACAGTAATAAACAAGTTAAGTTAAAGAGATGGCGTGAAAGATGGTCAAGAAGATGAGAAAAAAATGTAAGTAACCACATTATACTTAATTTGTTTGATATTCAACCATCATAATAATTGGAAAATAATTTATGCCAGTTTCGACTAATTATACAATCCACATCTATATTTCATTTTACCCAAATACAATTGATGCATCAATATTTTAAATGCAGTCGTTTCCCAGAGTCGACTGTTGGCCCTTCCGTGACGTCATCACCCCTTACGGGTAGTCCACACTGTGACTCTTGGCTCGTAAAGTACAGGATTAGAATCCTGATCGGTCAGTCTTGCCGTGTCTGTAAAGTATCGTATCTCGATGCTACTTTGCTCCCAACCATGTCGCAATTTTCCTCCCCCCCCCCAACCCTCCCCCTCCCCGCAGTCTCCGAGCGCGCCTGCCTTCATAACAGAGTTTTTCCCCCCTTGCAGATTATTTTAGCGAGTTTTCTGATCTCAGCCAACACTTTATAGCCTGAGTAACCTAGATGCCATGCATGCTGGGATGGTGAAAGGACTTCTCCCTTCTTTCTTTACCTCACCTTGAACTTTTCCCACCTCGTGATTTACGGTTACCGTCTACGAGTCTTAAATGTTTGATATATTACTACTCTACTCGTGGATTACCATGTATTGATCTAGAATCAGCCGGAACTGATCAATCACTTTCGCGTGCGTTATTATATTGCAAAAATCCGCGCTCACATACGGGATCTTTCTTCGCTAAAGATCGACTACGAATTTGTCACTTGTCGTTGACCTGGGAGAATATTTTTCGTTGTCGACTATTTTCACTCCTTTTTTCCCGCTCCTGGGTTAACCCGTGGTGTTATCCACCGCGAGACATTCACAAATATACTTTTACTCCCCACCGCTATCAATTATCAACTCTACTTGGTATAGTTGGAAGTTCTAGAACATTAACTTGTTCTAGAGTAAAGTGTTTTTGATGCTCTATAAGGAATAATTTACTGAAACTATAATCCAAAATCAGAAATAGTAAACAACGTTAAAAGAAGACGCTAATCCACGTTGAAAAGTCCGACATTTTTATTCAAGTTTCCTTAGACGATATTTGTCTGTATAAAGGTTGTCTTTAGTGTTACTGTTCAGAACAGACAATAATTTTTTTTCCGAAATTATGTTTTTATGAATTTTTTCAATTATTATATTTCTTAACAATAAAAAAAACAGTCAGTATTTAAGAAAAGTATTTAAGAAAACATTGTCCATAAATATAATTACGTTAGACGTTTCGTATACAATTTATTATATATATATATATATATATATATATATATATATTGTAATGATTAGACTTTATTACCATACATAAAAAACAACTTTATTACATAAAACTACATTAAAAAATGGATTGGGCGCCAGCAGATATAGTCTGCAAAAAATTAACAATAATTAGCTCCGGCTTGGTTAATGAAATCCTCCTCCTCTACAAGGTAATGTGGGCTTAGTTCCGTACTGTGTCTGAAGGCACTTTACATTAATTGTGACCCTTACTTTATCTCGTAACATCAGCAGCGGATCACTGATCTTGTAGCACCCCACCATCTCCTTCTTCGGCCTCCACGCGATGGACCTCAACACTCCTAAACTTTTGTTCGTTACCGCTAGCCACATTTTGCACCCTCTCGCCTCTCTCACTCCACTTTCAGTCTTTTCTCTCTGGTCAGTGTCCCGGGTGCGGAGTATATACCCTTACTCCGCGCCCCCTCCCCCAAACGATGCAAAAAAAACAGGGACGCGTACCCTCGGCTTCTTGGGGCCTCTCGGGCGCACGTGCTCATTTATATAATTCCTCCTCAGGCCTAACGATGTTATTCACTACTATATATATATAATTAAACCTGTGTATTTCCTTATAAAATCCCAAAAGTTTAGAGCGAACGTCGTATTGTAACGAGTTTTAGTTTTATAATAAAATTTGATGGCCATTGAATCAGAAATAAAATTAATAAGAAAACATTAAATTTTAAAAAAAATATTCTTAACACACGTATAGTCATAGGAAATTTCAATCAAGGGAATCGAAAAATATTTGTAATAAATTAAATAACGGTAAAGTAGATAAAAAACAAATACAAGTAAAAGCCTGGCAATTAATAAAAGCAAAACGTTATTAAAACACTCAAAACTCTTCAGTACTATTTAAAAATAACCATTACAGATTAAAATACGGGTGGTTGACAGAGATTTTATTATTGGTTGTGTTAAAGGGTCAGATATATTTTTTTTATAATTTTTAAGTTTCATTTTAGTAGTTCCTGCATTTTAAAACACAACTGAATTGGGCTTCTTCAATAAATTGACATCAAATAAAATCAATTTTTGAAGTCCTCAAGATATTTCTACTGCATAATAAATGGAATAACTCGTGGTTTTAATAATTTACGATTGTTGCTTTTTTTATGCAATCGTGAGGGCTTCAAAAATATTTTTTTTTGTAACAATTACTGCACTTTTTCTGATGCATTGGCTGCTTTGTTTTATTCAGTGGTAATTGTCAGATCATGTTAAATAGTGATTTTTCTCTTACTTAAGGTCTGTTTATTTGGTGAATCTGATTGAAACCAGCAAAATGTTAAGAGGAAAATGACTTATTTTTTCGTCGACTCAGTCGAGTGTTTGCAGTCAGTTTTCACCTTGGACTCGCGCGTCATTGTCGCTGTACAGCAGCAACAATGACGCGGCCGATGACTGAGGGTTGAAGTATCGGGTCATAGGTGACCGAAGGGAAATACTAATTCACCTTGGACCACGGACGCTGGGGAAGGGGGAATTAGCGAGGCCCCGCGCACAGGTGGAAGGAGAAGCAGCGAGGAGGCAACTGTCGTGTCCATCCATTGTTCTTGTTTCAGCGGCGTACCGGAATTATGAAGCTATTCCGCAGCCTCACGAGCTGCCCAGGTCGTTACGTTTAAATCAGCTCGGTTTATTTTTGCAGCCAGCGTATGCAGGTGTACGGAAACAAAGAGTTTCACTGCATGACTAGGCCGCTCACGAAGGAATGCCCCACCCTGATCAATCGCCGTCTTTTTAAGCAACACCTCCTCCAGCTCCTCCAGGAGCATCTCCGCTCGCGTCTACGCGGGGAATCCAGGCTTCAGTACGTCTCTCCCGGGCACTTTGTCCTCGTCGTCACGGACACGAAAACTTGAAGGAAAAAAACTGTCCAAAAACTGACCACGTGACACGACTAAAGGCAGTCTGGGTTTTAAATTTCATGGCAATGGTGAGCTAACATAATTATTTAGTAAATAGGTGAGTAGGAAGAAGTGAAAAAGGCAAAAAGAAACAGAAAGAAAGAAAGGAAGGATAAAGAGATGACGAGAAAGATCGTCTGGAAGATAAGAAAAAAGTTGTAGAGATATACTCCAAGCGAAAAAAACACAGAAAACAAGAAAAACAGACAGAGAGAGAGAGAGAGAGAGAGAGAGAGAGAGAGAGAGACAGTGTGGAATAAACAAGTTTGGTTAAAGAGATGACGTGAAAAACCGTGAAGATCAGAAAAAGATGTAGAAACTCCAACGTTTCGGACAGTCCAAAAAAACTCTGTTCGTCAACAACACTCATCTCTTTAGCCTAACATGTTTCTTTCTTTTCTTCGCGATGTCTTTGTTTTCTTCGCTTGTAGTAAGATCTACATATTTTTCTAGTCGATCTTTGTCATTTCTTTATCCAGCTCCTTTCTTTATTTGTTTTTATTTTTCACTTTTCTGTGCTCTTTTCACATTTTCTTGCAGCATCTTTCTACTCGCAGACAGTGAAATACTCAAATAATATAAATAGTAATGTTACTAAAAGCAGAATACTTCCCACTGTCTGCGAGGGCAATTCTCTCGCAAGCAGAACCTTGTAGGAGAGACACAAAGGGGCTACCTTTGGGGATGCCTTCTCCTCTCCGGTATTGAACTAAGGTTCCAACAAGCCGAGGCACCTCAGCCTGCTTTGAGAGGTGCATGTTCCGGGGTCACAGACCTTGGGCAAACGGTAAGAGTTGTTCGCTGTTCTCATTGGAACAGTCGGCCAGCTGCCTCCTAAACTGCTCGAGGTACAGAGAAGGGAATGCTGGGTCCCCACAGAAAACTCTTCTCCCGCTATCGAAAGGGCGTGGGACAAGTACCCAATGCCCGATCTACCTGATGCAGGTTTTTCTAGGGTTTTTGCATCACTTTTAGGCTAACCCCTCTTTCAGATCCCTTCCTATTCTATTAAAGGGGAGTTTCCACCATGTGGATTACCCTCATGTAGCCTGTTACCCTTAAAAAAAGCAGAATAAACGTATAACATGACAGTGTGGCAGTCGTCCTGCTAGGCCCAAGGTTCCTCAATGGCCTGTAGCGCTGAAGGAGAAATACGTGTTACAGACACGCTGAATTTCCTCATTGAAACGGTTAATCACCTTCATTGCCAACAAAGATACGCCATCTTTCCTTTGTTTCTGATGAGGTCTCGACCCTCTTTCTCAGTCACAAGGCTACACGAGGGTCTTCAGCTTCCCTATGACTCTATAGGAAGGTGGCAGTCACTCAACCCATGTTTTTATATATATTTTTTAAAACTATATTTTTAGTTGTAGTTTAGTGAATTTTTTTATACTATTTAAACCTTTATATTATGTTAAAAATATTACACACGTGTAGGTTCTAAATATGAACGGTCATTAATCAATAACTTCAAGTTTATAAGATTTTTTTGGTATACGTAAATAAAACATTGTTACAGTAAAATTAAATATAATTTAAAGTATAAGAAATCAAAATTTTTCTTCATTAAAAGTTACTTGAAAATGAAAAGAGTTTTTTTTGTAACAAAATCTTTCAATAAAAACCAATTCAGTCTCCAAAAACCTTTTATTTTAGTTTACCAAAGAAACAGAAGCTTTCGGAAAACTTCTGCCTCACTCATTAAAAGGATTTTTTAAGTCTTAATTGGTTTAATTGAAAGTTTTTGGTACAAATAGAACTTAAAAAGTTGTTAATCTTTTTAAATATTAGTAAAAGGTCTTATTAAAATGAACAAAAAATTTGATCAATGATATAATTATTTAAATAATAATATAATAAAATATCAATATTTCACATTATATGGATAATTATGATTTTAGTGCCTTTCATTGAAAATAAGATAAAAAAAACTTAAAGAAAATAATTATTCTGAAGTTGACCTCATGGCGAATCTGTCCCTTGGGGTTGACTGAAAGAAAGCTCGGTCAGGCATCTTTTATCGTTAAGTGCATGTTGTTTCATATCTGCATCAAAACCTCTTAGATACAAACAGATGTCTCTGAGGGGTGATACTAAGAGTTATGGTGCATATATTCAATATATATTCTAGGCAGTGAAGGATTACATTTTTGTGACAACTCATTTTCCGTGTACGTCACCTTTGTCTCATCTTCATATACTCTGACTTTTTCTCACCTAAAGATCCTAGTAGAAACTAGTTCTTGAGTGTCATCTGATGTTTTCCTCATCAACTGGCTCCATTATCATAGGTCCTTTTTCCTCTTTCCTGGTCTTCAGAGTCTCACGCGGGTTTGCTGATGGACGGACAACGTATTGTCCCACCAGTGATTCGGTTAAGCCATGATGTTGGTTTCCCAGCGGCCCATGTATCGCGTGACAGCTTCAGGTAAACCTCCGCCAACCCCCCGATGCAGGCAATACGCCATATTTTTGTCTAGGGGCTCGCGTGGAATGAGAAACTCCGTTGTTCCCGTCGTGTCTTCATGATCCCTCGTTAGTCGATTTGATTGATTGACTGATTGCTGTTCGACTTCCCACGGATCTTCTTCTTCCCACGACGTCGACGTTCATTTCCATACGCGTTTTCGCGTGCGTTATGGTCGTGCAGTTTGCTGGAAGAGCCTCAAACCAAGCATGGCGGCCACCAGAGTGGCTCTTTATTTTACTTGTTTTTTCCCCACTCTCGGCTCATAACGAAGAGGAGAGAATCAAAACAAAACAAAAAATTAACGAAACAACGAGAGCGAATCTTTTTCAAAAACTCATTTTACGCCAGGGCCAAACGGTCACGGTTCCTTTGCTGCCGTCGAGATCAGACCGAACACAATCTAACACCACTGCGACCTCTTGTAAACCAACGGACAAACAATTGCCGGTCGATCAGATCAAATACTATACTTTACAGCGAAACGATTTGTGTAGATACGTCACTGAGTTGCTTTCGCACTCAGTTTCCAGTTCCACGACCGTGGATCTTCCGACACTATATACGACGGTTCAGATGAAAAATAGGTTTAATGTACATTTCATAATTATACCAATCAGGCTTCATATTTAATTCCATGTAATAAATAAAATAGACTGTGTGTGTGTGTGTATCAGTATACAAATCTACACCCGGTGTGGCAAAAATGTCCAAATTACGTACACGTGATCCTTTCCGACCGAAACAAACACTGTGTTGGTAAATCACGGGTATCAACCCCTTGCGGGCAGGGGTGGAAATTTTTAAACGTGCTGAAACAGCCAATATTAGCGTCGGATAAATATTTTTCTGGGTCAATGAGATTAAGTGTTTCTCTCGATGTGTACAATTTTAAGCGCTCTCGGCTTCATAAGGGAGAAGCACCCTTAGGGGTGGAGTTGGAGGGACATTACGTAAAACTAACGCTTAAACAACCCATATAGGGAGTCAAATCCGGGGTTGTGTATGTCGTTAAGTTTATTTATGACATTCAACTTGCAGTATAACGTCCAGGGATGGGGGGGGGGTGGTGGAAATTTTTAAACGTGCTCAAACGGTCGATATTTGCGACAGATATATATTTTTCGAGGTAATAAGATTTATAGTGTTTCTCTCGACGTTTTTTTGTGTTTAATTTCAACCCCGTTTCGGTATTGGATGGAAGAACACCATTAGAGGGTTGGGGATGCAGGGTTGTTAAACAAAAATAATGCCAGAACAATTAATGTTGGAGTCAAATCCGTGGTTATGGATGTCGCTGAGTTTAAATATTACAACCCGGGCAATGTCGGGCACCCACATAGTTATATAATGAAAATGTTCAATTTAATATTCAGTTTGTTGCTGGTTAGTAGGTTATTAGTATGTGTTTTTATACAAGTTGCTTGTCAAACTGATTGAACCGAGACTTGAAAAATCAGCACCACTGTAGGAAAAAGGACTTTTTTTAAAAAAAATTTGGGATGCCATTGGAAATTCCACTGAAATTTATAGTCCATCCTACTCAGATGTTCTCAGATCGAGGATAACAGAGGGTTGCGAGATGCTTTCCATTATATCGGATATCATCGTCTGTAGTTGATGTGGCTTGACGTCCTATACCTTTGTGCTTCTTCGAATGATTTTATGGTTTATGAAAGTCTTGTGTGGGTATTTAACGCTCCCGGTACAGGCTTCAGAGACCACTGAAGAGTAAAAAAGGCATCCCATTGTAATTGGGCGGGGAAACGGACAGTGGAGCAGCCATTACACATTTCCACAAATATTCATAGAGCGGAGTGAAGTGATGTCGCTGTAATCCTGCCTCAAGCGAAGCTGTTTGAGGATTGATGTTGGAAGGCTGAAACCTCAGAAAACACCGTAGCAGATCTTCAGCGCCATTGTTTAACAGTTTTGTTGTCTTGGAGCACAAGTGTCTTAATGAGCGAGGATCAGAAGAGATGGAGCGAAAAATAGGTTTTAATCTCGATCGATTTGATGAGAATAATAGTCAATGGCCGAACCAAAGGGGGAAAAAAAATTCAAACAGGATAAATAATAATAATAATAATGTGAGCCGAGAAAAGAAAAAGCTGGGCGTGTTAATTAGCACCTTATTAGCAGCAGCAGCGGGAGGACACGCATGGCATTGTCTCTGACAGATCCCCTATGGACTGTGTAATGAGTAATCGTCGGCTACATTACGCAGACAAAGGCCCTCACATCTTCCAGAGGAGCAAACATCAAACCTTTGTGTACATTTTCTCACGACCCCTCGCCGGAGATCCCGGCAAACAAACCTAATCTCAATTGAAAGGACGCATAAATTAACATGATTACCATAAATGTGTCTCAGCGGAAAATTTTCAATATTCCAAAGGGTGGGTTCGCGGCGGACATGTCTCTCAGTGTCTGCTGGTTACTCACGGGACAGCTTAACTATAAATATATGGCTTGGTTGGGTTACACGTATTCAGGATAGTGGTTGGCAACCCCTTAGATGTTTTGAAGGCAACCCCGCAGTACTGGCGGCGGTAAAATAAACAAATACAGTGTACGTTAAATTGTTCATTTCTTAATTGAGGGATTCGTATCGAAACCTGTTTTGGTTGGGGACTGCCATTCTGACGTCACCCTGGGGTTTGGGTCTTGGCTCGGGGGTTTTCCTTTGACTAGATTGGTTGAAGTTAAGGGTCAGGTTTTAATAATAAAAAATAGTTCAAAAATCAATTTAAAATTAGGGTGTGCGTTGAATAAGTTAAAGACATGGAATGGAGTATGGCGAGAAGAATTAGAAAAACAACGTTTGGAAATAGTAAACAAGACAAAGGTCTTCCTAAGAAGAATTTTTTTAGGGCAACAGGCTACATGAGGGTAATACACATAGTGGCAACTCCCCTTTAATAGCATAGGAAGGGATTTAAAAGGGGGATGTGGAAGGTTAGAGGAAGGTAGCCAAGGGTTAACTAGGGTCCCCGAGCTATATTTTAAGGATCCTACCCGGCATTCGCCTGAAGAAATTCAGGGAAAACCCTAGAAAAACCTGCATTAGGTAGGTTGGGCATTGGGTACTTGTCCCACGTCCTTCCGATAGCGGGAGAGGAGTTTGCTGTGGAGACGCAGCATTCCCTTCTCCGTGCCTCGACCAGTTCAGAAGGCAGCTGGCCGACTATTCCAATGGGAATAGCGGACAACTCTTACCGTATGCGCAAGGTCTGTGACCCCGGAACATACACCTCTCAGAACAGGCCTCGGCATGTGGGAACCTTAGTTTTTAAATAATAAAAATTACAAATATACAGCGAGATGAATTAGAAACCCCAGGATACCGAAATAGTAAACCAGACGACGATACAAAAAATGAATTGTAAAACCAACTTTTAGAAATACTACAAAAAACAAATATATTCCAAGTAGAATTATGGGACCAAAGTTTCGAAATAATTAACAAGACGAAGATATTTCAAGAAGGATTAGGTGAACAAAGTTTTGAAATAATAATCAAGATTTTTGACTTAAGGAAATTAACATAAACAACCAGATGATGGTATGAAAATGTGCAGAATAAAATTTTAATTATCTGTTAGAATTATAGTTAATTTATTTAATTGTTTTGTTTTATAATTTATGTACGTAACTGCGGTTTGAATTGGGCAAATGAGATTAATAAAGGAAGGGTGAGAATTATATCACAACCAATCCGAGCCACCATGGAAAATCCACCTGACTGACAGTTTTCCAGAACGACGTTGCGAAAGTAATTGATAGAAAAAGTAGCCAATTAACGGACAAAATTAAGTGATTAAGCAATTACCACATTATGTGTCTGTCCGCCAGACCTTGTTGCTTTCGTCAGGTGATTGAAAACCGCATTTGCGTCTAGAACGACTCGCAAGCACGATCCAGGTGACTGATTAAGTAAATAAGGACTTGTGGGTTATTTTGGATACTTCATTGATGAGCTTTTGGACCTTTCAGGATCATTGATCGTTTTTCCCCCGGGGGTGGGGAAAGTCCTTGGAGGTATTTTCCAAGAGCAGCGCTGAGCGACACTGCCGGAGGAAAACGCTGCTGCACGTCTTCATCAGCTCCGGAGACAGATCAGGGCCACGACCAAGACACATCGGTTTAATTCTCCTCTTTACTTGCAGACTCCCAGGTGGGCGCGTTGCATCAGTTTCTCTCTCTCACTCACTCCCGCCCCCAAGACGCTTTGTCTTCTTTATTTATTTCATCTCTCTTCTCTGTCCTTTTCTTTCTGTTTCTTTCTGTGCGGACTGGCTTCTCCACTCGTCGTCGACTCTCTCCCCTTCCTTTCTCTCCCCCCACCCCCTCCCGGCCCCTTATCCTAGATGCTACATCGCCGCTGGAAGAATTAGCTAATTAATCCAAGGGACGAATGGAGAAGCTCTCGGGATATTTTTGCTGGGATAATAAGGTTCCGCACACTCTTGCCGAAGCAAAAACACGTTGCCGCGCCCAAGGAAAAGCAGACGGATGGAAGGGAACTCGCCTTTTACCAACCAACCCTCCCCACGACGTCGACTTCGTCGCTACAAAATTTAAACCCACCGCCGTCTCTCCCCTAGATCCTCAACACGCCGCAATATATCGTTACATTTATAGTCAATCTTTGAAAATGAGGCACACAAGTCGCCATTAAGAAGAAAGAAACAACTCTAGTCTCGAAACGTTTAATTTCTACCACATTAAAAATTCAAAATCCCTAGTGAAAAGGAAGCTAAGATCCAAAGAGAAGGGACAAAATGTCCTGTGCCACACATCCTTAAAGTAAGAGTTGAAAAAATAAATTAGGAAGCACATCAACGAAATTAATTAAGCAAAAAGATGAAACTTGTATGGTCTCTACTGTACTCTTATTACATTTATAAATATGAGGACACAATCGGGGCATTTCAATTGAGAAATTAGTAGATTTTTGTCTTCACTGTGAATTATTCAGCGGATGTATGACACAAAGAAGTAATTAATCAATATCTCTGCATTTGAGACTGTCTCGGTCTGTCAATCCCGAAATGGGTCGTAATTATGTACACACAAAAAAAGAGGAAAACGCTATAATTTTCATTGGCCCCCGGTAAATATTTATCCGATGCAAATATCGGATTTTTAGCATGTTTGAAAATTTCCATCCCCGTTTATCCCCTTTCTTGGTGAATAACTGGAAAGTTGAATGGCATAATTAAAGTGAGCGACATCCATAGCCCCGGATATGACTCCAATGTCGGTTGTTATTCCGGTTATTTTTTGTAGCGACCTTTCACCCCCATCACTTTGACCCCGAAAAATATTTATTGGACGCAATATATAGACTGTTTGAGCATGTCCACTCCCAGCTCTGAGGGTGGTAGCCGTGTCTGACCTCCAAAGTGTTTTTTATGGTTTTAAAGGAACAAGTGTATGAAATTTGGTCAAGTATACTCCATGGGTGTAGATTTGTGTGCGGAACATACAATTAATCGTACATCTAACACGAGGGTCATTCACACAAGGTGGGTAGCAAGGATTCGAAAATCAGTGGGACGTGGGGATTCGGAACGGTAGAGAAAAATAGACAAAGGGTAAACTATAGAATCTGAGCTGTAGTTTTAAGTATACATACTATCTGAAGCATTTGATGCAGAGAAAACCCCAAGTAGGACGCGGGCTCTTGGTGCTTGTTCCACGTCACCCTCATGCGTGTAAAAGGATTTATTCCACCACATGGATTACCCTCGTTTTGTAAATAAAACGTAGACAAAAATTAATTACGGAATAAATAATTGACAGTGACGAATAATCGATGCAATTTACTGGACTTTCGATCCTGTATGATTTATTTAATCGGGGAAGTAAATATGAGCACAATTCTACTGAAATTACTGTAACACGCAATTGTTCTGAAACATGATTGCTTCCGGTTCTTCTTTCATGACATTTTATTTACCTTGTAAACGCCAGTGAAGGGTTTCTGGTGCTCTCGTTGAATCAACCCCCCCAAGATTAATGCTCCCACTTGATTCTCAGTTTACTTTTATTCCCGTCACACCCCGTGAATATAGCAGGAACCTACGTCAGACTAGCAACAGGGAGTTAAACGTGTCGCCGTCGGAGGACGATTCTGAACGGTTGTAGGAGGGTGGGGGTGGAAGGAGGAACCGTCTATGGCACAAACTTCGGCACAAGACTTGTCTGTCTGTTTGTGTCCGTGATGAGAGTTTGTTGACACTGGCTGCAAATACATACAGTGGCAAGTCAACACACCGCGGCAGCACAAGCAGCTCCTCCTGGCTTGAGTGGCTTTGTCCGAAATCTCCGACGAACACCTCCCCCTCCCCTCACCGACCCAAAAGCCAAATGTAATCTCTTATCAGACGCCCAAAGATGATGCGCCACCATCAACAAAAGGGAAAACAAACTAATCATTCCATGGAACAAATTTGACCAAATTTCGTACAGATATTCCTCTCGAACCAGAATCGACCACTGTTGGGGTAAAACAAGGCTACCAACCTTCAGGGACGGGGGTGTTAATTTTCTAACATCCTAAAACGGCCGGAATTAATTTTTCGGGGTCAACGAGATTGATTGTGTTTCTCCCGAAGTCGTTTGTACGGCATAGGAGGGGCGCACCCTTAGGCTGTTTACATGATAAGGAAATGATCAGAAATATTGTCGTGAAAAACTAAATTTCCTTGGTACCAAGGTTCACAATCAGTATTGAACGCATTTTCCAGGTGTTTTTCTTTCACATAAGAACTATTTTCTTCGTTTCTCCTTACCGCTGAGGCTCATTTTCCGGGACGACTGCCAAACAGGTCATCTTACATGACAGATTCCGGAATTTTTTTAATCGGAGTGACACGTAGTCAGTCTTAACCTTAGTCAGTTTTTCTGACCTTGACGAGCACAAATCATCCAACACCCGAGTTGGGATTCGAACCTGATACCTCACTGATTCGAGGTGGTGACGTCACAGCAATGCCGGAATAAGTTGTCTCATGGTGCCACTGATGTCTTTTTTTCTTTGTTGAAAATGATGTGTTAGATGTTCTGAAACGTTCTAAGTGGTGTTGTAACACTTCAATCTGTTGCGCATTTTTATAAATAATATTTTTGTTAAAATTATACTGTGTACATAAATAGGCACAAGACCCATAAATCTGTCCGAATCCATCAATGTCCGTGGATTCTTCGAGGAAAAATACTGAAGGCTGATGGAAGTTCAAAAACGTACTGAAACGAAAGTTTTAAATAAAATATTTTAAATTGTCTCAGAAGGTCGTTAGTTTCTTGAATATTAAGAAGACAGACGGTAATAAAGATATATTATTTAGAATAATTTACACCTAATAAATAAATAAACATGAGTCAATTTTGAGTCAGAGAAACAAAGAATTTATTAATGTAAAATCGCTCATTTATTTAATACTTTTTTTAATAGTCAGAATATATAATTATATATATAATTAATTAATACCTAATTTTGTGTGTAATTTTACTGTAGTATGACTGTACTAGAAAAAAAAAGTTTCCGAATAAATAAACTTTTGAAGATAATTTGTATTCATCCCACTGCTTGTTAAAAATTAAACTGTATGAAGAGTGTAGGGAAAGGCGAGTCCGCACGTAGTTTGTAGCACAACAATCTTCCATTGTTGCCGGCGACTGGCAAGTCTGTCGAGACCATTGTCCTGCGCCTGTGTAGAAAGGCCCTCCCGAGATTGCTTTTCCGCGAGCCCAATCCGCGTGGACGTCCGGATCAATTGAATCGCGCGGAGGCTTCCTTCTACTGTTGCGTGGGAACCGGAAGCGCGGATTTGCAAGGTGACACATTCCACGGCCACGGTCCGCAAACTTCCGCCCCGTCAGGCCATTGTTGCGGGGGCCACTGTTGCGGACGTAGGCGGCAGCACTGGTGGGGCCCTCCGTCATCTCAGGCAGTTTCTATAAGTCATACACAGATCAGGGAAATTTTCCAAGATTTTTCTTATCTGTATTTCCAGTTCCACGAACGTTTCTAATTCAAATGAAAAATTTACGTCTGATTGAAAAGTAATAATAAGGAAAATAGCCAAATACAGATAAAAGAAGTGATAATATACGAGGTAGGGTGGTCTGAATAGGTTCCAACGTCAACGTGAAGATGGCATCACTAGTTAGTGATTTTACAGAGATGGGAGCACCGCTGGAAGAAGTGTGTAGAGTTACAAGGAGACTATGTTGAAAAATAAAAAAATTAAATTAAAATATATATATATATATATATTCTATCATTGTTGGGTCGGAAACTTTTCAGACCACAATCGCAACGATTCTGGGACCCTTGTTCCTTTTCTGCAGGTGCTAAGAACAGCCTACAGTGACACAACTGCACTCGTCAGTTGAGAAAACTCGAAAGCTTTTTCATTTTTCAACGCAGCAGGTTAACGACTCTTTCTCATGCATTGTAGGTAAAATTAAATTAATTAATATAATGTTAAATTGCTGATTAAAATTTTTCATACCTCATGAGGCTTATTATTATTTCATTATTAATTTAACTTGTTTTTTATTCAGGTTCGCCTTCGGAATTTATTTGTTGTTAATAATAATATTTTACGATATTAACCCCCTGATTCTTGAGCAGCAGATTTACTGATATAATTGACGTAATCGTCTGTCAAAGTATCCCTAATGGGGCCTTTAGACGAAACGAGACTATTGCGGTTTTCATGTTAATATTTGCTGCGAATTACTACATTATCTTTGGACAGATTGATTTTTTCTCGTTTTCGGTATTTTTCGTACGCCTTTAATAGCCCTAGTATGTTTTTCAGTATTAACCCTTGATTCTTGAAACCGTAGAAGGCCTATTTTAAACGAAGGTCTGCCATTATATCCCTTTACTTTTGTAAAATTCCCAGACCAATTTTTTTTCTGTTACCAACTGAACTATTTGCTACTGTCTTTGGATTAATTAAACTTCTTTCATATCGAATCAGTTTTACGGTAATTATTTTTGGTTAATAGCCTAGAATGTTTCGTTTCAAAGTAGGGATCCGGGTTTGACCTTGAAGGCTCTTCATTGCGCCGTCCAATTCAAAATTCAAGCGCCGTTGTCGTCCACGCAGCTGCAGCAAGCGGGGATTGAGTGGACAGCTTTGGCAATCGTCTGTCTGATTCTCTGCTCTCATTCGCTGAAAGCCAGAACGGATCCAATTTTTGAAAAAAAAACAACAGATTTTTGAGCCGGGGAAGCTTCTGCAAAGCTCCCCCCAGAGTAAAGCCAACGTGTAACGTCAGAGACGATTGAGCGATCTAGCCAGACTGAGAGGGACTGTGACCGACCGTGGATGAGTGTTGTGTAGCATTGTGGCGGTGTCAAGCACATTTGGGACGAGACCAGCGGGAGGCGCTGCTGTTCGTGCTATATTATATTTACTTGTTCTCCGTCTTTATCTGTTTTCCCTGGGATTTCACCCCCACCCACACCTCTCGTCTTGGAGAGAGAAGGGGGGGGGGGGGTGAGCGTGTTGCGTCACGGGAGACTTGACGCAAAGGGGGAAAAGGAAAAGCCTTCAGCTGCAGCAGAACCTCTGGACCCCGTGTATCGGCGAGAAAGCTTTTAATTACTCAATGACAACTGTTGTGACGTGGCTGTCTTCGTCTCCAGGGAGACGGCTAGCTCCTCCATTGTCTCTCAATTGTCCTCCCACCGCTCCCTTTCCACGAGATTTTCTTCTCATCCAGCTCCTCCTGTGGTGAAAGACTCGAATTGGCTCTCCTTCAGCAGGCTGAATGCCCGTGGATCCCACAACGTCGCAACCCCATTAGCGAAATACGACGCACTGTACTTTATGGTTATTATTATTATTATTTCGCCTCCACAGTTTTAACCGTATCACCTTTCAATTTCAAAAGAAAGGGAGGGTGGGAGAGAAGAGGCGTTTCTCAACAATGCGACAAAAGGAGGGGGAGGGAGAAACGAAAAAAAAATTGTTTGTAAGAATATTGGGGGTTGTAGAACACAGTATAACAACAAGCGAAGGAAATGTGAATTAACCCACCTAATATGCAAAGTGGAGCGGTTTTTTTATTTTAATTTCGGTATATATAACAATTAAGTATTTTAGTCCGATTTTTTTTTAATATTCCAATTTTAAACGCGACGTTTCGTCCCAGCTTGGGACCTTTCCAGGTTTACGGATGTTACAATTATCTAAACAATTTAAATTTAGAAAGAATAATCACTTAAAAAAATAGAATTATGTAGGAATTTAATTTATAGTGTTACCTAATAGTTTACAAAAAAAAATCATGCCATGCGGATTATACAAAAAAGAAACAGACTACGTCATCGCAAAGGTATAAATATAAAACAACTATAAAAAAAAACATGAAGAAAAATCGAACGTAACTGTCACGTGACGTCACAGTAACTCGTAAATTCCGATCATACAGAGCAAACTATTATTCTGCTAAACGGCACAGTTTAAATATCATATGTGCAACAGAGTGAGTATCATAAAATAAGATTTTTAATTTATTACTATTTAACGGGAGAAACGTTTAATCCTCTGTGAAACATATCAGAGACTTCGTTTAGAGGTTGGACGACATCGTCAGTTAGAACGCCCGTCGTCAGGAATGATGGGGGAGAAAAAAAATCTTAGCCCCTTACTGAATGCTACCAGCAATACAGCCTTTTGTGAACTGTTGCAGATTAATCAAACGAAAACGGTGGATATGTTACAGTGCATATACTACTTGAATTATAAGGTGAAATCAGGAATCAGTGTTCCCGTAAGAAGTGTTTGATTATAAATCAGAAGAAAATTTCTGGCCCAGTATAATATTTTTCCGACCCCCTGACGATGTATCCCTGACCTCGGAGGGTAGTTTTCGAGTTTTTCTATCGTGCGTCGAGGCGAACCTTTGGTCTATTTATGCTGCATATCTTTAAAAGGAGGGCCATGAGTGGAAATGAATTGGGGGAGGGGGAAAATTTGCGTAAAGTTGTATGAAGTTGTTATTGGAGGACGTATCAGGGCCAAGGCGCACTTCAGGAAGGGGTCGCTGATATTTTCGGATCGTGGCCGTTCGTCTGTCTGTCTGTCTGTCTGGTTGGTCGCGTCGCTCCGCAAGACCTCGACGCTCGCTCGCTCGCTCTCTTTGGCATAATGGATGCGCCAACACTTTGCCTCGTACAGGAGCTAATGACATCCATTACTCACACCGGGGATCAACGTTTTAACCCATCGCGCCTCCTCCTCCGCGCGGCCATTTTAAATTACTACTCACGGAGAATAGCAAGTGAGTAATTACCGCCGTCCGTCCATCCGTCCGTAGGTGCGAATGCCTGGGAACGATGCCACGACTGTTTGCATTGTTAAGGCGGCCCCCGGGGGTAATTAACGTCCGTAATAAAGGTAGTGGGAGGCATATATGGGAAGTTGGCGATGCGTACGCGGAGGAAGAGCGCGTCACTCATACACGATGGGAAAGTGGCCCGTAGCGGGACTGCCACAGGTTCGGAACGTAATTACGTCCGCGGGCTTGCAAAACAACACTGATTCTTCCTCAAGCATCGGGGGGGGGGGGTCATCTCTTCGGATCACTTCAATTAAGTCCCAGCACTACCTTCCTTAGAAATTAATTTTGAAAACACGGAAGAGGTAAAAATTTAACACCAAAATTGAAACGATTTTTCTTTTAATCGCTTTCTTTGTACTTCACTTTCCACACTAGCCACATTTCATTCAATTTTAAGGATCACACAGTTATAATTCGAAACATCAGGCTTAAGGACGTAAGGAAACGGAAAAAAGAAAGAATTAATGAAAGGAAGGGAAAAAAGAGAGAGGAGAGGAAGAAAAGACGGGTTATAAAGACAATAAAGGACACGTAGGAAATGAAACAAAAATGGAAGAGAAAGGACAGGTTCAGAAAGAATAAAATGAGGGAAAGAAATAAAAGGAAAAAATAAGAAATAAAGTAAGAATAGGAGAAAATTAAGAAAATGAAGAAGAGGAATACGAATAAAGGAAAAAAAATGATGAAAAGGAACAAAACAGAAAATGATGAAACGGAAAAAGGGGAAGACGGTATCAAATGTAGAAAAAAAATGAAGAAAATAAATAATAAGGTGAAAGAAGAAAAAGGGAAGAATAATAGAAGGAAAATAAAAAAACTAAAATGAACAAACAGAACAAAAGGATGAAAGTAAATAAAGGAAGGAGAGGAAGAAAAGAAATAACCAAGAAAACGAAGATAATGAAGAAGGAGGAAAGAAGTAAATAAATAAGAGGATGAATCGGAAGAAAAGGAAGTAATAATAGGTCAGGAGAAAAGGAGTTGAAATATTAAAAGAAATATTGGGAAGAAAAGATATAAAAGGAAGGGAAGGAGGATGGAAATGGATAAAGAAAAGATTAAAATGGAAGTTATTATAGGAAAGTAAGTTAAGGAGGGTAGGAACATATAAATTCCAATTCCAGGTCACAACCCACGACTGTTTGAGGACATCCCTACACGTCTCGTCCTATCTGATGACCGAAGGGTCTTGAGAGAGACGCGAACCAGCTACGCAGACTCCGAACTGACAGGAAGCAAATTAGCGCTAATTGAATTCCTTTTTACCCGGAGGTCTTGGAGTGGAAGAAATATTTTTGAATCATAAATTAACCTACCGCTGTGAGAATCTTGCCCCGATAATCTCTGTGTTACTTATTAGGTGAGTCAGCGACTCTGGAGACAAAGCAGCGCCGTTTCTTCTCCCACTGACTTGCTGCTTCTTCGCTGTAGTCACTGTGTGTGTTTGTATGTGTGTGGATATGAAAACTGTGGGACGAAATGTTGGAACATAAAGGGACGAAACCGTTACCTGAGACTTTTCGCACGAGGCAACAGAATAATCCTACAGCGGAAACAGACGGAAGAAACAGGGCCGGCGGTCAGTGATATTAAACTTAAAAAATATGGAGTCAACTGAAACGTTAAAAGTTCAAAAGACAGTTGTTACTGCTACTCTCTAAAAGGGATTTATTGAAGTTAAAATGCCAATGTCAGCGCAGAACATTAATTTGAAATATCTGGGGTCTTTCGTGTTCATGTATTAGGACACAAAACGCTTCCATAGTGATTAAAAACGACACATTTATTAAGGATCATAAGGAAAACTGGAATTATTAAGTGAAATTTTATCAAAACTTCACGATTTATGTCAATATTGGAAACGGCCATTGGCTAAAATGGTTAAAAATCAGTGGCACTGCTCCAGCAAGAAGTGTTTGATTATAAATGGTTTAAACTAATGTTAATTTTTGTTAATTCAGTCCGTTTATTTCAGAGGAAATGAATCAATTATAGCAACTATTATCAAATGCTTGAATCCTTAAGCTGTTTTTTACCCTCCATAAGGATCCCATAAGCGCGGACACCTCAGTCCGATTTTAGGGCTTCATAAAAGGACAGGGCTCGCAGACGTTGGGCATTCGAACTGTTGCAATTTGAACCGTCGACTGGTACTGCCTCTAAACGAGTATACGGTAATGTTTTGTGTTTCTATAGCAAAGTCCTCCAGCAAACGGGATGACGTAGGACAAGTGTCGAGAGCCCGCCGTACCTGGTTTATATTTCTCGGGGGGTGCATCCGATTTTGACACATCCATAAGTTGTGGCCAGGGTAAGGCTTCATCAAACCCTTAACTACCTTCTTCAATCCTATTTCCCTGCTTCTACCCCTTCCAAATGCAATGTGAACTACCCACAAGTGGAGTACTGGACAATTAACTTCCGTTTTTCACCACAGTTATAAATTATTTTTTTTTTTCATTTACGAAACACCCTGCCGAGTGACTAGTGGTACGATGAAGGCTGGAGCGATTCACACTCCCGTGTGTCTTATTCACTCTCTGAATGAAGCCGGTTCGTTGGTTGGGTTGTGACCTTGTGCACGGACCGCTGAAGGCCAGACACACTTCCCGTAAAGACGAGCGGCGCGTCCTTGGAGAAGAAACAACTTGCCTGCATATCCTGGATGGAAGGACCTCATCATTTATCACGTCGTGACTTGAGTGTCAAAGTAATCCCTCCAAAACTTCTCTTCTGGTCGGGTTCCGGACAGTTTAACTTCGTCCGTACACGTCATCGTCTACGTCACGATTGATCCGAATATTTTGGTACTGAGACCATCGAAAAGCGAATGAAGACACTGGAAAATTACCTTGTATATACCAAGTTCAAGATCGTGGATGAGCACAACCCCCCGCGGACGATACGATTGGACCATATAATCTATTTTCGAGACAACTCTCTGTGACGTCACTTCACTTCCGAAACCCAAAAGGAACTGTTGGTACGATCATAACATGAGTTTTAAAGAGATTATGATATGCAAATCTCGGTAGGACCCTGGATGGAACCAAGGCTCAACGCTCTAACCACTGAGCTACCCTGTCGACGTCGAATCTGAAAGACGAAGCCCAGGAACCAGCTCAGAGGTTCATTAAAATAGAAGAATGAACGAAAAGTGAACATTCTGAGCGCCTCTGACGTCACGTGACGTGCGCATGTGCGGTCTTCTTTTGTTTAATGTGCTTTAATTTCCTCCAGCAGGGTCTGAGTGAGTGCTCTCACTACCCGATGACGTAGTAGTAGTTTCTCCTCGAACCTGGCACAAAGAAGTCGTGTCTTGACCCGTCAGTCGCTTTGACTGTGGTGATGACGTCATTGTTTCACCCTGTGAAGTGACATGTACAAAGATATATTCGTTCTTCCACTCTTGTAATTACAGAAAGAATAGGTATAAATACAGAGCGATATCTTTTTAAATGGTCCTGAAGCAGTCATCGTCCACGGCGGTGGAGTGACGACACAGACACTTGTCAAACACAAACTGTTAATATAAAGTCAGTCTCTCTGTCTTTGTGTCCAGACACACAGTAAATCAGAAGAAAATTCTCGATGTCACACGAAACTGATACCGTCCCGTGGTGACGTAATTGTGCACGGTCAGGAGGAGCCGGAACGTCTTCAACGACGGGGTCTACCACGGCGGCTACGGATACGCTCAAACACCTATATAAATGTTTCCATATTACGTAACACCCTTCGTAACCCTTAAGTAATAAACAAAGACGTCAATTTCAGATTGTGATCCGGTCGTGGCGATCATCGAGCCGCTGTTCTTGTCATGGTTTGTGTGTTTCTTGGTGGAATTACTCCGGGAGATTTGTTGTTGTTGGTGGTGTTGGTGGTGTAAGAGCAGGAGGGCGTTGCCGCACACACGCCGCCTTCTTCTCATTCTTATTCTTCTTTCTTTCTTCATTCCTTCGACGGCGTTCCCATGCAGTTACGTAAGCGATGGAGATGAGAGATTGTCGGAAATCCTCCGACCAACTGTGGTCGTGCAGCACACATTCTGCCGGGGATTCCCTCAGCCTGCGAGGGGTGCACAAAAACAACATCAGCAACACTCCTCCTCCCCCGCACCCAGACCAAGGTACGGAGACGTGGGACACACTGTCGTCATATCCGATTTGTAGGAACAAAAACCACTTTTTTACCATCACTTAAACAAATTATCTTTAAAAAAAGGTTTTGACTGACGCCATTGTTGTGTCGTCACACGTGTAACTGGTGGGTTTAATTACACTGTTACTGGGTTGCATGCTTTTTATGAAACCATTACGGAAACTACGGAGTAAAACAAAGATATCTCTCCGCCATTTTTAGAACAACAGGCTTGATGACGCGCCGATGACGTCATCACAACGGTTTTTATAATAAATATTACCGTATATTTATATCTTTTCTCGAAAAAAAATTAATGACGCTCATTTGTTTTTACTGGAAATGATTTTACACTTTATTTAAACCTATATTTGCCTAAAAATAACTACGATGACGTCATAACAACGTTGTAAATAATAATGTAAAGCTACGTCTACAGGTTCGATTAGAGAGAACATAATAAAATTAAATACAGATATTTTTAAACCATTAAACCAACTAAAGTAGTTCAATATTAAAAAGGAAAACTAGACCAGCTTACGACGACGTCACCGCTGGTCAACACACTATATTTATATATATTATTTTGTATACTTTGTATTTTTATTGGAGAACTATTTTTGTGACGATCAATCACCTTAATTATAAAACTTAAAAATTGGAAAAATGATCATTTAAAGTGTGATATGGCAACACTGTTGAGTCATCACACGTGTTTGATCACATTGTTACAGGGTTCAACGCCTTTTTGAAACCATCGCGGAATCAGTGACATTCCCACATCATTTCTAGATCTACAGAGTGATGACGCGCAGATGACGTCATCAAATCGTTTTTTAAAAAATATTTCTGTATATTTAAACCTTTTTCTGTAGTTGCACGTAATTATCTCCTAACGAATGCAAGTATTTGCAAAAACGTCGTATGGTATTTGTTACCTCATATTATTATTATGCGTAGGATCACCGTGGTTATGGGGATGAAAGCGTCACAGCAGTCAGGGTGGGAACTGTTACCAAGAGTGAGCTCCTTTGTTCCAGTTGTTGGAGGAGCGCCCCTGGAGTGTGTGTGTGTGTGTCGGTCAGTTAATTACTTGCTAAACAGCGTGCATTCGTCCAGGTGATAAATTATCCAGATAGGCAGACAGACGGACAGACAGATTGCTATCGACACACACGAGCATATAACAAAATGTACACACGATGATTATCTTATCTCTCCTGAGGAGGCGTCTACTTAAGGTTCTTAATTTATAACACATGTCTAACGAGGTAATAAACGATGCGTGTGTGTGTGTGGTGCACCTTCAGAGCGTGGAAGAAAATTCTTCGCCGCCCCCCCCCCGTGAAACAAAAAAAATTATAATCAAAGAAGCCGGTCGGGAACAAAGAATCAGTAATTATGTGAAGTGAGGACAGGTAAAGACTCCGTGAATAATACACAAGGAACAGCCGACAATCAATCGCCTCGCAAAATATGACGTAATCATTGACAGAATCATGGAGCAAGGAAACTATATTTCCTCACCTTCACGTAGCTATGTTTTACTCGAAAAAGGTCTGTTAGTTTGTAATTCCCACCCCCCACACCCCCACCCCTAAACTTACACATGCTGTGGTCATTAATGAAAAACAAAAAATTCTTTAATGGCCGCAAAATACAAGAGGAGGAAAACAAACGCGACGTTCTGCTTGCGGAGACCTTTTTTCCGGTATAGCTACAGTAACACCCCCCCCTCAAAAATACCAAAAAAAATACGGTATGTATAAAAATTACACAAACTCCGTGATGACGTCATCGTGAGGTTGTCACCGGTCTTATAATCCACGATTTAGGCTTAAAGTATCAGGATCAGAAAAATTTGGACCGTACACGGTGAAGCTACTCCCAACTGCTTGGCAGGGCTGACGCTCCATCCACCTGAGCTACCCCCCTGTGTCGAATCCAGATACGTTGTGAAAAAAAAATAATGACATTATTCCAGGCTCCAACTACAATTTACAAAACCATAATTCTTACATGGGCCTAATTTAAAAACAAATAAAATAGCTTTTTTTTAATAAAATTGATGAAGGGTTTTCAGAATTTTTAATTTAAGAATATACATAGAGAGAAATGTTTTCACAAGCTCCAAGCCGAAAAGGGCCACGGCTGAATTGAAATTTAAGGATCAGAAAGGAAAAACCGGATGGAAGAATTTCGTCCCGGGTCTGGAGTCGCCATGCGGATAGCTCAGATGGGCAGAGCGGCCGCCCGGTAGGCGGGAGGTTCCCGTAAGTTTCGATTTCTGGTCCGGTCTACAATTTTTCAATCGTGATACTTCGTTTCAATTTAGCCATGAGCCTTTGCTGCTGGACGTTTTGTCTCTATTTATGATTGAACTGGATTATTAGACCTACTTTTCTCGTTATTAGAGAACCAGAGGAGTAGGAAAAAGATTGTTCTTTAAGAAAACTCTCAATATTTTTTTTATAATGAAGGTACAAAATACTCGACGGAGCCGTGAATCGAACCCGGGCTTCTAACCACTCGAGCTTCGACGAGGAGGCATTGCGGATGAAAACCACCTCGCGGCGGGACACAAGTGACCAACGTTTGTGATCTCACCGAGTCCTTTGTGACGCGCAGGTGTTTTTGAGGTCGGCAATGGTGTAAATTGTAGCTCGCGGTGAAGGTCGCCGCTAGTTAGCCATTCGTCACGGCCTAATCCTTCCTTCCTCGCTCGCTCGCTGGACTATGTAATCCACTGCTCACGTCTTCGCCGTGTCATTGCGCACGTGTGCTGCTGCACGCAGGCTGGGGACACGTGCTCGCAACAATGCGATGTGTTCTCATTACGCGCCTCGTGGACGTGGAAAACACCGCGGAAATACCAAATTTAGTGACAACGGCTGATAAAGATTTTCCGAGTGTTCCACTTCTGTTTTTCAGAAGAAGAAAATTAAACGTGGAGAAACTAAGAAAGTAGTTTCTACTTCCTTATACCTAAAATCACGCAAATCCGCACAGGAAAAACAGACCCAAAATTTCTATTCTTGTCTTGACAATGTCATTCGACAATCAGCAGCACCCAAAAATGAGGCTGTCGACAATAATCTTCTCGAATCATTCGCGGGGAAATTTTTCAACCACCAGCAATATCATTTGAAAATCAGCAACGTTTATTATTTCACCGGAAAAACCATTACCGTTTCAGTAAAACAAAAACAATTTCTCACTGCGTCGCTGAAATGACGTCACGGAATCAGTGTGGCGCATCGTAAAAAAACTACGTTGATGTATCCTAAAAACGAATTAAAATCCAAGCTTATTTCACAGGATTTTAAGGACCGTTTCATCATTCAGTATTTTTTTAACATCTCGATTAATTTTATTATGATAATTATTTGTGGGTTATTTGGTCTTTTATTAAGGCTTGATAAATTTTTTGGTTATATTTTGCGATCTTCCAATATAGATTAATGGTTTAAATTAAGACCAGAGGGGATGTAATATTTTTTTGGTGGCTGATTTAATTGATTTGTCGTTAAACTGATTTAATTCCTAGTCTCTCTCTTTTCGCCTTTTAGCGCAGACCGTTTCGGAAGTACGGTTATTAAGCCATGGTCCTAAATATTGCTAATTGATGAAGTCAATAATTTTTTTCCAATTATTTATCTTTTTTGTTGTGTGTGTTCAGTTGAATGAAGTCGTATTAGCTTGCGTTAAAAAATAGAGTGTGACATTTGGTTATAGCCCGATTAAAATTAGAAGGCACTCGGCTCGATATTATCCGCGAATAGTTTTTGATCTTGAATCCGGTAAACGTTTGCTGTACAATCACACTGAACTTTACGGTTTCCAGAGTCCTGTATAAGGAAATCCATTTGAGGAATACTCCAAGTCCCTTTACGCCCTCTTTAGGGTTGCATTGATTGGTTTTAAGAGAAAATAAAGGTAGATAAGAAAGAGGAAGCTGGATCCACGAGGAAGGGTGTAAATAAAGGGACGTTTCGTACAACGAGAAATCTCTTCGCTCTTCAGGGGAGTGAGGATCATGAGTTGCGTAGGCCCGTAAGACATGGATCAGTCTCTATTTTCACGGATGATATTTAATTTAATATTTCTCACCTGTAGTCGCACTTGGCGACCACTGGGAATAATTTATCAGTTATATGTGTAAATGTCATTAATTTCGTGTAGGATTATTTTGATGTTCCATAATTCACCCTATGACGTCACTTTGTCTTCCATTGAAACGCGTATTGGGTGGGGAAAAAAATCAGGCTGTAAAAATTTTGTCCTAGAAACTTCGATTCGCCACATTTATCCTTAAATCAGTTGTTACACTGTCAACTTTCGATAGTGCGTCAGCTGATATCTTATACATTCACGAGGAAGATTCCTCCTCCTAATCCGTGGTCACGACGATACCAATCGAAATTATAAACTTCACCAGGCTAATATGCAAATCTCTCAGAGAGGAAAAGGTCATGAAATGTTACGTACCGGTTTCTCTAAAGGACTAAGGAGAGGAGGACCAGCACGTTTGGTCGTTTTTTTTGGTTTTGGGTGTGTGGTCAGTTAAGTTAACAATTCCTTACTTTCACTCACAAATAAACTCCATTTTATTTCTATTTTTGGTAAGAAATTTAGCGTCAATTCCCAGGCATTTCCGAGGTTCCTCAAGTGAAAATTAATCTATTCCGGTTCTCCTACAATTTACTTATCCCAACCCCTTCATGGCTTATTTCAAGATCTGATTAAGGATTTCCATCTACATGCCTTAATTAACTTAACCATGCCCTATGGCTTTGAGGGTTATATAAAAACTTTATATATATAAAAAAATTATCCATCTTTTTCCTTTTAACAAAAAATTCCCTTATGAATAGCAACTGAAAGTACCTCGTGACGTCACCAGCTGACGTCGACATTGTGACGTTTGCCCGAAGAATCACTTTTTTTGAGAAATCGAAAATAAAATAATGTAGTGTGACGTCACTAGATTAAGTCACACAAAAACGAGACAGGCATTGATGCGGCTGAGAGAAGAGTGATAGAAAGGTAGAGAAAATGGCCGTCACGACATCCTAATATTAAATACTAGTGGAACAGTTGTGGATTCATTCTCTCTAGGGACACTTAAAAACGTAAGCCCAAAAAAAAGTTTCAAATAACAATGAATCAGAATGATATCAAGAAAAGGCCATGAGACTTCACATCAGAATAAAAACACATTTTAAAAACATTTGATGGAATAAATTACCGCTGTTCTTTGGAAAAGGGTGAAGTATTTCCTTATCAACTAACATTTTTTCCTATAGTTGCCTTGGGATTTTTCCAAGACATTAAGGAAAGTTATACCGAAAACAGTAAGACCCCATCAGTTCTCCCAACATATATTTGGATTCAACTTTTTTTGGATCTTAAGATGGGAAATATTTTCCCATCATTCTACATTTATCCAATTCCTAACTTGTAAATTCATCATTGTTGTTTGAAACTTTTTTTGGACTTACGTTTTTACGTGTCTCTAGAGAAAATGAATCCGTAACTGTTCCACTAGTATTTAATATTAGGATGTCGTGACGGCCATTTTCTCTACCTTTCTATCACTCTTCCCTCAGCCGCATCAATGCCTGTCTCGTTTCTGTGTGACTTAATCTGGTGACGTCACACTACACTATTTTATTTTTGACTTCTCAAAAAAAGTGATTCTTCGGGCTACGTCACAATGTCGACGTCAGCTGGTGACGTCACGAGGTACTTTCAGTTTCTATTCATAGGGGAATTTTTTGTTAAAAGGAAAAAGATGGATAATTTTTATATATATATAGAGAGAAAGTTTTTATATAACCCTCAATGCCATAGGGCATGGTTAAGTTAATTAAGGCATGTAGATGGAAATCCTTAATCAGATCCTGAAGTAAGCCATGAAGGGGTTGGGATAAGTAAATTTTATCAAATATTAAACTAGAATAATTATGTTTAGTATTTTTTTGAAAGTTTTACGTTTTCCATGGCGTCCATTGTGTCTACTTTTACATTTAGAAATTCCAAAACCAATTAACAGAATAATTAACATTTTGTTTTTCTCAAAGATAAATTCCCTTTTCCTAACCAACAATCTTTTTTTTTCTCAATATATTCCTGTTCCTGTTTTGCCTGTTTTTCTACACACCGCGGGGAAAACCGAACATTATGGTAAGCAACTCTACATTGTAGCTTCCAGACACTTATTTTCCAGATGAAGTCGTTGCTCGTTGTTTTTATCTAGCCAAATATTTATTCATTCGAATTTTTTCAACACTGAATTCCGAATAGTTCTCGAAGTAGAGGTTGTTGATTAGTCACGGCTGTTTTCTACTGTAAACGTTTCCTCTAATATTATTATTCGGTCGCTGAGATTATTTAAGTAGTGCCTCTGATGGCCCACGGTCTCCCTCCCGCCTGAATCCTTATTAGAGGAACACGACGAATCGGCACGGTTGCGATTAGTCGTGGGGGGGTTTGTCGTTGTTCCTTTTTTTGTTGTCAAGGAGGACGCTGCTGCCCGAGGGCCAGCACACGCTCGCTCCGTGAGCAACGCCCTGAGCTCACCCACGCCATCTGCCTGCAGATGCTATCTGCCGTATCTGACGATCCCGAGAGCACAGCACAGCCAGGAATCTCCCGCACATGTTATTAATGCCCGTGGGAACACGCCCGAGCTCGCCAAACCCGGCTTTCACCATGTCAAGGAAATCTCTGACATACGCCGTGCAGACTCGGACCCCACGTGCTGGACCTGTCCGAAAACCGAATTTTTTTAATGCAAGTTTGTCAGAATACTTTTACCGATCCCGACATGATCACAATACTTTTATATATATATATATATATATATATATATATATATATAAATAACCCTAGACTATTTATAACGAAACTCCTAAGACGACGGAGCATGAAAATGTTTTAGTCGGGTTTCGTCCTCTCCTGAACATTTAGAAAACCCTGAACCCGACGTAGATTTTTAGTCACCAATGATATTATCACCACACCTTGGCGGACGGCGCTAATCGACAGCAGTTCAACGGGGTTGACCACCTCGTAGCAACCGTCGTATGACCACGTGAATGTCCTACCGTGACGCGTGGCCCGTATCTTTAGTATCTTCTATAAAACGTCAAATCATAATTCTATACAATCCTAAAAACCACTACAATCGTCACGTATACAACAAATATGGAGAAGCATCGACGAGAGAAGAAAAGCAAATAAGAACAAAATTTTAATACGATAAAACAGATGACTACAAAATTTGTAACACACATAAAATAGCCGATTGTAAAAGAAGAAAACAAAGGAACGGAGACGACTGTTACGAAGAAAAAAGGCCCGAAAAGATTGCTCATAATTTATTAACTGGCGACCATTTTCAGGCTATTTATTTACTAATTTAAAAAATCTAGAAAAATCATATCGTTTAATTAAAAATGACAAATAAAAATAAAAATATTACGACTGATTGAAAGTACTTTTTTTTTTAGTTTTGTCAACTGACAAGTGCAGTTGTGTCACTCTAGGTTCTTCTTCGCACCTGACGAAACGGACAAGGATCCTAGAAACGTTGCAGTGTGGTATTTATGTCGTCACTTTCTTTTTGTCTGAATTGACTAACTTTCTTATTCAATAACACCAAATTGTATGTTATAATTTCTCCTGAGAAAAGACCTGAAGAAGGTACAAATACGAACCGAAACGTCGTTTTCTACAATTGTTTAAATAAAATACCTAAAAATGCTGATCAACTGCCTTATGTATTTCATATGAAACTAGACATTAAAATAAAGCCTAGATTAGGTTATATTAATTCTTCAAATTTTAAAATCAGAAACATTATTGAACTTATTAGCGTTAATCAATAGGAAAATGTTGGAAAATACTCGATCCTAAATAGGACAATAAATAACTGGAACAATTTACTTGCAAGAGTTTCCTCTAACGGGGAGAAAATTTAGACTTAATCTGAAGTCTCTAGAGTAGTGATGGTGCTCTGTTAAAAACTTAACAGGAAAATGTTTAATAGTTAGTTAATCCCTATTTTGAGATATCTTTCCACTTTACTTATTTTCAGACCAGTACAATATATAATTCTTTCTTTCACTTTTTCAAAATTACCCTTTAATTAGTATAATGTTATATATATGCATTTATAGTTGAAGTAATGTCCCTCAACCTAGCTTATATTTTATAATAATTATATTAATTTACTGTATTTTCCTTTATTGTAACTTCCCTTATTTAATTTGTAATTAAATTCATCAACCCCCGAGAAATCTGACTATTGGTAGTTTAAATAAATACATACATACAGACCTAAACTACGGACGGATCGAAGTTTTTTTTATATTCTTCAGCTGCTGTATTAATTAACTTGTCAATTAATAAAACTTTCTTGATACTTTTACGTCATTATATGTGTTAATCGACTTTGGATGAATTGATTGAAGGAAGTAGCCTGTGGAAATAATTTAACTCACTGCCCTTGAATTTTCCAGGTTACTCCTGATCGTGTGAACTGTATTAATACTGTCTTGAACCAACTGGTGTCTGTGTTGATTTTTTGGAACTCTTATTACTCCTTTCAACCTCACTGAAAAGTAAAAGCGTTTCTTGCTGCCCCAGACCAGGACTATTGACGTTATCTCGGAATGTATTCTTAGTTCTTTCCCTACCTCACCGGGGTAGATCTGGCCTTCGCGCCGTAATAGATAATTACCAAGAATGCGATGCCAATTCCGTCCTCCCTGTCGGTAACATTCCGAACAAGTTCCGGGAGAGAACCGTCCTTCTCCTTCCTTGCAACCCTTCCCAAGACAAGATGGCGTCTATTGAGCCGTAGATGTAGCCAATTCCGCGAGAACCGCAAGCAATGCAAGTTGAATGCGGTTTCTCAGAAGGAGAACCAAGTTTCCGATACAGAACCACCCCCGCGTCCGCGCGCAATTCCCCCTTCACACCGCCCCCTTTTCCTCAAGCACATCTGGTTCCTTCTTCGTTGCTGTCCAGCAGCCTCAGGTCAGAAACATTGCCTTCAAGCCAAGCAACCACCACCACCTCGGAAATTCCTAACTTCGGACCTGAAGGGGAGTGGAAAGGGATACCTATCTGGTCGCGTGCGTTTCAACTTAATCCCCTTCCAGTGTGGTCGCCGCTGTTTCCAAACTATTTCATTCCAAATTAGATCCGATAACACGGAACACTGCCACTGCGGGTGGAGTCTTGTGACGTCAGTAATCTTGCTTCTGTGTGTCGCTACCAGACTGTGATGTGTCTCAGGGCGAGCGGCGGAGACGTTGCGGCGTCTATCACAGTTTAACACTGCGCCTCTTCAGAGCTGCTAATTCCAGATTGACGCCATCATTTCTCCTCCCGAGGAGGAAATATTCTTCAGGTTATGAAGGAATCGCAGGTGTTGACTCGAAAAAAAAATACTCCTGATGTATTCAGTAACCTTTTAAATAAATACATATCATTTTCAGTGCGCATCAAGACGATTACAATTGAGACTTTTTTGATGAACCGTCACTTCAGCCTCCCTATACCGAACTGTAATCCTCATTCACTGTAACATACACAGCAGTACCAACCCATATTCAAAACTTCACTGTTAGATTAACTAAAGTACAGGCTATAAGTTTCATGTGGCAATCAGACAATTTTTATAACTACCCCAACATACCGATTTTTTATCTTTACACATTTTGTAACATATCAACGGGAGTGTCCGTCGATTTAAGTGTAATTTTGTGTATTGTTGGTATTTTTGTGTTGTTGCGTTCTCAACAATTGCGGCGGGCGAGCATCATTGTCGGGTCGGTGCCTTTGAAAGAGCAGTTCCCCGTTGAGGCTGTTAAAACCCACACCTGAAGAATTCATGTTTCATGTTCGTTGAATAAAACATTAAAATCATCCAAGTTTGGCTATTTACTTGACCAAATAGCCTGGCACCCAGAGTATACGACAATATATTATCGGTGTTTTAGTAACGTAATATTCTACATCCTTTCTCAAATGACCATTGTAACCCTCGAAGGAAACCAGAAAATAAACGAAATTCCAAATAGTTTAGGTTTTCGAACACGAATGGGGGCCAAGATTGTTCCTTATGGCACTCCAGACATAATTAATATTCAGCGTACATATATTTTCTTGACATATTCGAGATTTATGTCTTAAGGAAATTCTACAATGACCATTTTCAACCCCAGAAGGAAACCGTTGAATTAACGAAATGCCCTTTAATTCGGGATTTTGTATTCTTACAGGGAGGCAATGCTTGTTCCTTATGACACTTCGGACCTCAGACTTGGACTCTACATATTTTCTAGAGTTATTCGACATTTGTGTTTAGAGAAAATTCTTAAATGGCCATTGTAACCCTGGAAGGAAATTCTAAAGACAAACTTGAGGTTTTTTGGATACACAACGAGTTAAAAAAAATCATCCTTTAGGCACGCCAAAGCTCCAAAATAATCTGTCCATATTAATCTTTGGTTTCTGTTGCATTGTTTAATAACAAATTTGCACCGTCAAGGGAAATATATAACTAAATTGAAGAGAGGATAACCTGGGATTTCTGCAGACAACGGGAGTTATTATTTAAAGGTCGAAATGAACTGTATGAATCTATGTATGTGTATATTTACTCTACAAATGGGCAGTTTACTCATGGATACACGAATAAAATTACAATTTAATTACAAAAGGAAGTTACAATAAAGGAAAATAAATTAATATAATTTTGAAATATAAGCTGGGTTCAGGGATATTATTTCAACTATAAATACTTGTATATATTAT
This sequence comes from Zhengitettix transpicula, assembly GCA_037074705.1. Classification (NCBI taxonomy): domain Eukaryota; kingdom Metazoa; phylum Arthropoda; class Insecta; order Orthoptera; family Tetrigidae; genus Zhengitettix; species Zhengitettix transpicula. Next base: position 5,110,007 of record CM073592.1, on the reverse strand, counting down.
AATTTTAATTATGGTTAATTTTTGGAAAAGTTAAAGAAAGGATTAATATTGTACTGGCCTGAGAAGAAGGAAAGTAGAATTATATCTGAAAATAGAGATTAACCAACTATTTAACTATGTAATGAGACAAGGAAGGTTACCATTTTAATTTAGTTTATAACGTAGCACTTTCACTACCTTGCCCCCCCCCCCCTACAGTCACTAGAGAGTTCTAGAGAAGTCTAAATTTCCTTTCCGTTAGAGGACTTTCTCCGAAAATTCTTCCAGGTATATTGTTCCATTTTGGAATGAGTATATACAGTGTGATTTCTTTTTTTAAGTCTATATAAATTTGTTGAAGGACCTTATTTGACTCACGAAACAAATATTAATAGCCAAAGTGAGGCGTACGTTAAGGATAAGTACTTATAAAGATATGTGAGTATTAGTTTATAAGTTGGTCCATTATCCTTACGAGATTTCAGCGTTCTAGAACTTCCGAGTATATTTTTGGATAGTTACGATGATGTTTTCGCGGGTGCGGGGGAATAAAATGTCCTTAAAAGGTTCAACGACGCGTGCTTCGTTCCGTTGGATATTTTGAGAGTGGCGTACACTTTGTGGGTGTTCGGTCCGTCCGTGAAGACGGAGACGTAGCTTTTCCTTCTGGTTCCAGCGGGGAGTGACAGAGCAGAGGTAAGGGAGTGGGGTAATATGGCAGATGACATTGTGTTTGCAGTGTTTTGCTTCAGGGGCCGGTGAAAGGTAAGGTAAAGACAGACCAACACAACAATGCCAATTGGACTGGGTGGGGTTGGACGGGGGCGTTGCAGGAGCAATGGCGGGGGGAGGAGGGACGTACCAGACTCCGACGACGACGACGACGAGGAGGAGAAGAAGAAGTGACGGCGCAAATTAAAGATGTGGGATAGCGCGCGGTGCCCTTTGCAACTTCAATTACAGAGCGTGCCCGAGAGCCGATAACGTGGCTTCCCGAGTCATCCTGGTATGTGCTCTCGATGGCCGGGGGTATTCCTATTCTTCTTCTTCTTCTCGTGCTGCCGCTCCCAAAGTATACACACACACACACACACACACGAGCGCGCGCAGGTGCACCACAGACACTTAACAGCGGCGGTCCTCAGCATCAATTACAAAGGTTAGAGTCAGCGAGGGTTGTGGATTTCAACATTATAATACGATATTAACCAGAGTGTTTATTATTAATAAGTAAAATAGCCAGATTGAGTTTTGTCAATTGTATTGTGCAGTTGTGTCGCTCTTGTCGCGCTTTTTAGTGTCCTTAGCATCTGAAGACAGAAAGAAAGTCTCCAGAAACGTTGCTGTGTGGTATTTATAACATCACTTCTTTTGTCTGTGTATATATAGCTATATATATATAAAGAGAGCTGTAATTATTTTAATAATATTGTATTATTAATCAATTTTTTTTTGTTAATTTCATTAAGACTTTTTTTTTACTTTCGACTAACTTTTAATAAAGAAAATTTTGAACTATTATTCTTTGCGTTATATTTTATTTTACTGTACCCAAATTTTATTTACAAACACAAGAAGTTATATATGTACAAGTTACATGTGATCGTCGTCACAACATAATAAAATTGTTCAAATCTTCTTCTTGTTCTTCATCCAATGCTCTACAGCCCGATGTGGGCTTTGGCTGCCTTCACAATCTACGTTCAATCTTCTCTCCTCCCGGCTTTTCTCCCACCATCTGATTGTCTTCAGTTTCTTCAAGTCTTCTAACACATCTTTTCCTTGGTCTTCCCCTGTTTTTCAGTATCAAACATTTTCCCTTTATATATCTGCTTTGGCATTCTTTCTGTAGCAATTCTACGTGATTTTATTAATCTAACTACGTCTTCTCTTTTCTAGGCTGCTCTTTATCTCTTCATTATATCTTAATCTCCATATTTCACCTTCTTTAACGGCTCCATAGATTCTCCTAATAATTTACCCTTTCAAATATCATTAGAGTCTCCATATATTTATTAGTTAGGGTCCGTGTCTCTGTCCCAAACGTTACTATTGGTCTAATTAATGTTTTATATACTTTTACAATTGTTCTTCTTGATATTGTTCATATAATATTATAAAAATTTTGACCGTATAAATTTTGTTATTTTTATTATATTGTCTTCAGAATCATACATATTATATATTAAGTTTAAAAATATATAAAATATCTAGCACTGAAGGGTTAAATTGATGCTGGGAAAACTCCAGAAACTATGCACGCGGATCCTTGCTACTTGTCCCACGCCCTTCCCATGATTTCTCGACGCATCATTTGCTTTTCCATGTCTCTATTAATAGTTTATGGCCCTGAAGGATTTCTTGGGGGGTAACAGGCTACATGAGGGTAATCCACATGGTGGCAACTCCCCCTTAAATAGCATAGGAAGGGATTTGAAAGGGGGGATGCGGAAGGGTAGAGGAAGGTAGCCAAGGGTTAACTAGGGCCCCCGGGCTATGGTTTAAGGATCCTACCCGGTATTCGCCTAAAAGTAATGCAGGGAAAACCCTAGAAAAACCTGCATCAGGTAGGTCGGGCATTGGGTACTTGTCCCACCCCCTTCCGATAGCGGGAGAGGAGTTTGCTGAGGGGACGCAGCATTCCCCTTCTCCGTGCCTCGACCAGTTTAGGAGGCAGCTGGCCGACTGTTCCAATGGGAAGAGCGAACAACTACCCTTGTTCGGGAAACAAGTAGTCCTGTTATTGATATCTCGACTACGACAGATGCTGACAATTAATTGCCGCTTAATTGACCTTGTTAAATGATTCGGTGTGGCCTGTGACGTCACTACAGCTGCACACACAACACGTCAGCCAACCTCCACACGGTCTTTACCCGTCATATAAAAAATTTCAACTTCTGCAAACAAAATAAAATACAGAATCTCACGAGTAAGAACGCGTTGCAGACTAATTTAGTTTTTTTCCCCCTGTTATTGCAGCGTGCAACATTTGCTGGAGAAATATTTAATTTCGCCATAGTCCGCCCCCACCGCAGACTTCGCTGGTCTCTGTTGTTCGCTAATGAAGCCGATGATTTCCGTCCGCGCTCGTTGTGTTTCCTTGCATTTCGTCTTAATTCTGGAGGCCGCCGTCTTCCGCGGTTGATTTGATAACGCAACCCCCTTCCTCACCCCCCACCCCGTATCACACGAGGCAGGTCACCCTTGCTCGCCGTTCTTTTCTGTTTAAGATGCGAACCCAGCAACCTTCGTCACCACACCCCCTCTTCATATCTTTCCTTCTTCCCCGGGTCCCCCCTTCCCATCCCTTTCAGCTTGTCTGTCGTGTCTTTGCTCGCGCGCCGTCCTTCCGGACTCATCAAGTCTTCTTCCCTGTTTTTTTTGCCTTACTGTAATTAAAAATTCTTAATCAAGATCCGGGGTGGCGCAATAGACTGCTAATACCGGCTGCTGCTGCTTTTCCTCCCCCCCACGTCTTCAACCCCCTCATCCTCTTTTTCACTAGCTCGCAGATTCCCCCCTCAAGGTAGGTAAGCTCCTCTCCTGCCTCCACACGTGTGTGTGTGTGTGTGTGTGTGAGAGACAGAGATATTATAGCTTGAAGGCTGCAGGTGCCTCGCTGAGCACAACCACCTTAAACCACGGGAAGTCAACAGCAGCCCCTGAGATTCTGTACATTCCTGTTCGTTGACCAAAGACGATTATCATCCACCAAGACTGACCACCCCCGATCATGTCACCCGACTATACCAGGAAAATGACGTCACTTTAGCTACTATAGGATCTGAATTAACAGAAAAATATTAATAACAAAGAACGCCAAAAACAGACAAAAGAAGTGATGACATAAATACCACACGACGTTCCTTGTTCCTTTCTTCAGGTGCTAAGAGCAGCCTACAGCGGCACAACTGACCAAAACTCAAAAACAAAGAAAACCCAACAATGGAAAAGCAGAAGGTTTAGTGTAACAATAAGGGATCGTAGCAATTGTTGAGTTTCACAGTGTCTGTCTGTATGTGAATTGTAATTAAAATGTAATTATTTTTGTTATTAGTAATACTGTAATAACTGTGACATTATTGACACAGACACTACAACTGCTATGATCCACGGTTTCTGTAAAACAAAGATAGATAGTTTCATCGGCCCGACCGCTTTTTCCTTTATTAAAAGACGATTTTTATTGTAATCGAGAAAGAATGTTTTAGAATCAAGCTTAAATGTAAACAGGAACTTCTCTGGGAATTACAAAAACGCCAAAAATTATATTGCATCTTAGAAAAATTAAACCATTGATCGAATAAATGACGTCATCAAAGTCCTCAGTGACGTAAGGAAAGTGTGGAATATTTCTATTGAAAGCAGTGGTTGAAGAGAAACTACGGCAACACCACCTCGCGTCCATTTATAATTTTTTCCACTTTTACGGAGAAATGTCAAGCAGCTCTAGAACATTCTATATTGGTGGAATATCTGCGAGGACAAAGAGGACTTGGGTATAAAATTGGTAATTTGGGAGAAATGGTGTTCATATCCCGACATCCGCTGCCACGTCACAGTCTGTGACGTCGACGGCCAAGCTGACCAATCAGAAACGGCCACGTCAATGGCTCGTTGATGAGGCACAGTTTGTAAACGATTTTTCTGATTGGAAAAATAGAGGGAATTGACGATGAATACCCCCCAAAAAAATAATTTCCGACCCACTCAAGTTTTAATTTCAGTAGCGCTTAATTTTACAGCGCAATTGACGTAAGAAGAATAAAAATGGGTAGATGTACAATATGGGAGGGAAAACGGATGCCCCAGTGCCTCGATTTCTTTTTTTTCCCCTCGCCTGCTCCACCCCATCCTTGGTGTGCTTGCTTTCACACGCGGTTTCTAACCCAATCTGCGAACATCACGATTTTTCCTCGCGGACTCTAATTTCAGCGCCGCTCGTTTCCATTACATTCTCCCAACCGTCCCTTTTTTAAATCCTTAAAATTACCCCATCCAAGTGCCAGGGCATTTTTATTTTCGTTATTAACCTATTTGGAACGGAGCCCTTCATATACTGGATGTGTTAAAATAAATTTTTCTAATCGCTTTCTGGGTCGGTTACAAATTTAATTTACAACGAAAATGAGATCCAGATTTTCGAGTTTGGAGCCAATTAACACAGCTGTGACGTCAGAAGTCGGTTAATGTGTCTGTTCCAAGGATTCTACTGTGAGATTATTATTTTTAGGTTAAAAATTATGATTTAACCTTCAATTTGTCTTATTTTCGTTTATAATTATTTATTCAAGTGTTATAAATAAAACTCCGTTCCGAAATGTGTCCATGCAAAATTACTGTTTCAGGTTCTGTTTCATTTTTAATCTACTTCTCCTAACGCAAAAAAAAAATGTTTGGAAACTGAAAAACGCTTCATGTCCCAAAACCAGTGAACTAAAAAAAAGAGTAGCATAATTACCAGATTTGTGGAAACAATTTTTTAACTGGACGTGAAGATGGAGTCACACCGTCATGTTGGCAGCTGAAGGAAAGAGTTTTAAATTACTTGTGTGACAACGCGTGGTATTGGTCGTCATGACAACAATAAAGAACAATATACTGTATCTTGTGAATCTAAGTTTGGTGGAGGAAAAAAAATCAGAAATTTAAATAAAAGTGATTGCCATTTTTAATACCTGCTGGAATTAATTTCTTTTTAATTTTAATTTTTAAATAAGTGTTTAATTCCTTTATTTATGCAATTAAAATTATATTTTGTTTACCATACGTGAGATAAATTTTAATTCCATCTTCTACGATTATTAATTAAATTTAAATATTTAAAATTCACACAAAAATTAATTGGATCACCAAATTTTGAGTTTCGTTATGAAATCGTAATCGTTTTTGGAGATAAAAAAATAATTTTCGAGAAAATAAAACAATTATGTAGTCCAATGCAACGTTGCCTGAATAATTTATTTCTATAGTATTCAATCTTAAAACATTTCATGCTTTACAATCGACGTGTGCTTGCGTAATCCTCGAGTAAGGCAAGGCTGTTCCGTAAGATTAAAAATGGCGGACGGCCCGGGCTTATTATTAGAGGGACTCTTAACTTCTGGCAGCCCGCGGTGCCATCAAGTGTGTCCACTTTGTCCTCTGACCAGAGGAGTTGTCCACGTCGCTCACTACCGATTCCGTTCTAATTAAACGAAACAAATTCCGGCGGCCTCTGGGAGCTGTGGAAAAGAACGAAGACGGCGGAACATAAGCTACAATCGAGACGTAGAAATTACGGATTAATAACGGTAATGGCCGGCGCGCACACACACACACACACACACACACGAGAGAGAGTCACGTAGTCGGTGGCGGGCCTCGACCAGCTCCTCTCCCTTCATCAGACAAGACCTGTAATCTGGCTGCTCCCGACCACCACACATTAGCCGACCGGTCGGTCCCACCTGCGAGGACACGTCCATCCGCAGCAGCACGATTCCTCCTCCTCCTCCTCCTCCTCCTGTCCTTGTTAGCAATCACAGCCAAATGAGACGGCGTCCAGGTCTCGCCGGCACGAGGAGGAATCCTACACACTCACAAGGACGACTCACACGTGTGTGGAAATAACCAAAAATCAATTATAATGCGTTGCTCATGGATTGCAGGATTTGCTAGTGGCAGCACGGGGCCTGCACAGGACAGAGCTGCTCTCCTGAGAGTTGGTGTCGCCACGCCGCACGGATCAGGACCACACACTCATCTACACCCATCATGATAACGCTGAAGAATGGTCCTCGGAAGACTGCAAATGTGGCATGGACGAGAATTTATTATTATCTTCTCGAATTAATAAACCTGATAAAGTCCTCAATTTGAGGGACGATACGGTAATTTGTATTAACATTTTCAATCTTAATGTAATCATTCAACTCAACATTTAATTACATGGACATGCTCTGGCATATGGATATTAATTTAATCCGCTCCAGATGTCAAATATTAAATCGACGATCAGGTACCTCATGGTCCTGTTAAGCCTATTGGTCATTGACTCTATCTTAATAAAACTATCTCGTGCCTTATTTCTACATGCACACCATACATGTTTCATCGGACAAATCCTTATTCTAAAGAAATGAAACGATACGAATAATCATGGATTCCAAAGATAATGATCACTGCTGACAATTAAATTAAACATACATACTGTCTTTAATCAATATATTTATAAATCCTTGATAACTACGCCGATGAAGAATCATCATTGGTGTAGGGGTCAGCGTGACTGCCTCACATCAGAGAGGTACCGGATTCGAATCCCGACGAGGGGTGTGGGTTTTTTTGTGTGCGTGAGAGAATTAAGAAATTATGATCGATTATCAGTCACAGTAGACGTCTCATCACCACTCCTGATTGCGTCAGTCGACTTCCGTGATCAGGGGTCGACGTCATAGATTTTCCTTTGATCAGGCTGATCTTTTTCGTTGAAGCAGATAATTTCACTGTTTTACTATTCTTCGTGGTCCAAAATCCGTCGTGAAAAATAGTTACACGATTTTGTAAAAGAAAATTGCTGCAACAGGATTATTTATTTATATATTTAACATAAAATACGTTTTTCTGATTCTCTACTCCTTCACTCTCTCATCTAATATTTTGCTCGACGCTCAGTTATATTAAAAAAAATATATTTTCAAGCAGCCTACTCGAAAGATTTGTTACCAGGTATGATTTCTCTTTCCCAACCCCCTCACCTCCTTTCTTTTCAGCGGACGTGTGCGTGTGTTGTTTTTGCTTCCGAGATAAGACTCCACAGAAAGCCTCGCCTCGACATCATCCTCCCCTGTCAACCCCACCCTCTACAACCCTCTCCCCCTAGTTTTCTTTTCCCCTTAGACTCTCCTTATTCCTGGTAATTTATGCATACGAGTGATAGGGACTCATTCGTGTCAATTTATTTCGCCGTAAATATGGAAAAATTGCATTTTAAAGACAACATGGGGGGAGGAAGTGACGAGCTGAATATAAAATCAGCTCACAGTGTGGTGAGACTTGGAAACTTGGGATCGATACGATAGCAAAGGGTTTCTTTTTTTTTAACCCCCTCTTCAGAAATTCTGAACGGAAACATTCGAGAACCCTAATTCAGTACTTTTTTTTTCAAACGTTGTCGCAATGAATAGTAAAAAACACTCCGTTGTATAGAAATCATCCAAAATTTTGTAGAGGAACTCGTAGACTGGGGGCTTTTATTCTAAGCATCCTCAGTAGTTTTTTTCCTCTACTCCCTGTTTTCTCACCTCAAGTACTTTAACCAAATAGATGTCATTTAAAATTATCTGTGCTTTGGCAATTCGACAACGAGGGAGATTAATCAGTAATGTATAATCAAATCTTTTCACTTTCACGTATATTTTCCGATTTGAAATTTTATTTTTCATTTTCAAATTATCTTATTATAAATATTTCTTCCGTTGATATGTTTATAATTTAAAATTTCGTAGGGTTCTTACGTAAAACCATATTTTTAAAGTCTTTACATAGTTGTCTATATTTATTTGTCGTATTTTACTGCCTATGTACGTTCTGATGAACCATGGCCTATGACTGCAGAAGAGATACGATATATATCTCACTTATTAACAGAGGAAATTTGTTAATAGGCCATTAATTTTGATTTTTCCCACAAACATCTCCCCTCGATATTTTTACCGCGAGAGAAAAATCCGAGCCATGTTTCTTTTTGTCGATTTAAAATAGTTCAAGTAAATTTTGTGTTTTGCATTAATATTTTTCTAAAAGTTTATACATTAATTAAACAACCAATATAATAAGTTATTCTTCTAAAAGGCCCTGAACGTGTTTTTAATAATTTCAAATAACCTAAATGGCGCTAAATGTGTACGATTTTTTATTTTTATTTTTATTTTTTTAGGGCAACAGGCTACATGAGGATGATCCACATTGGGCAACTCCCCTTTAATAGCATAGGAAGGGATTTGAAAGGGGGGATGCGGAAGGGTAGAGGAAGGTAACCAAGGGTTAACTAGGGCCCTCGGGCTATGGTTTAAGGATCCTACCCGGCATTCGCCTAAAGAAATGCAGGGAAAACCCTAGAAAAACCTGCATCAGGTAGGTCGGGCATTGGGTACTTGTTCCACGCCCTTCCGATACCTGGAGAGGAGTTTGCTGTGGGGACGCAGCATTCCCTTCTCCGTGCCTCGACCAGTTTAGGAGACAAGTGGCCGACTCTTCCAATGGGAATAGCGGACAACTCTTACCGATGCCCAAGGTCTTTGACCCCGGAACATGCACAGAACAGGCCGAAGTGCCTGGAGGGAACCTTAGTTCAAAAACGGAGAGAGGAAAAGGCATCCCCAAAGGTAGCCCCGTCGTATCTCTCCTACAAGGTTCTGCCTGCGAGAGAACATCCCTCGCAGGTTCCTTGCGAGAGAATCCTCTATAAGAGCACTCAAATGTGTACGCTTCCTTTTAAGGCAACAGGCTACATGAGGGTAATCCACATTGGGCAACTCCCCTTTAATAGCATAGGATGGGATTTGAAAGAGGGGATGCGGAAGGGTAGAGCAAGATAGTTAATTTGTACTCTAAATTCGTTGTTTATTTGTTAAAATTAAATAAATAACCACCCGAGAGAAACAAATTGTTACAATGTCGATGACGTGGCCTGGAATTTTTTTGACTGGTGTTCCAATGCCATTGGCAGCGATAAGTTGTGACGTCATTCACGATAAGAAATATATATTTCTCTCATTCATACCCGTCATTTAAAATAGAAAAGGGCGAATAAACGACCAGGCAGGAAGATATGAATGTATTAGAAGAAGAAAAGTGACCAATTGCAATAGGGGGTTGGTTTCAGTTTACCTTCAACGTAATAAGTCAGTGACTTTAAGTCTACGATGACATGTTATTTAACGGTGTGACGTATGTGATGATCAGTCTACAAGTGGCATGCTCTGACGTCACAGCATCGGTTGTAGGATTTCTTTGACAAGGGGTGGTAAAGAGAGAAATCGGACTGAAACAATTCCATCAAGGATATAAAGGCGTCACTCGGGGTCAGAAAAATCTCTTTTACCGTCGTTGGAGGGTGTAAAAGGTCGCCGGTGCACACACACACACATACATAAAACACACTCGGGACCGTTTTCACGCGCAGTTATCCTCGGCGTCCATCATCGATCTGGGCGCCCTATTGTCCTCCCACCTTGACATTTATAGGCCTTAATTGCTCGGCCATGTTCGCTCTTCCCAGCAACGCCAACAATAAGCCAACACCTGCTCCACTTGCGAAATGTCTTCCCCCCACCCTACGGGGTCTCACGTTCCCTCACTGTCGACGAGGGGTTGCTTTGCATCGAGCTCTCTTTGGCAACTAATCGGCCTGCACGTCACCGGGTGTCATCATTTTTCTGATTCCCTTGGGATAGTTGGCAGAATAACCGTACAGTTAGGTTGCTTATTTTTTGAGAGTCTTGTCGACAGCTGGACGATGGTGATTTCTTGACCGTCGGTGGAACACTCACGTCTTTTTTCCGGGGTCAATGTAAAATGCATCGGGGTTGTTTGGAGCGGAAGAAAGGTGCTTAATAATTTGCCGAGCGTCTTGTCTCCACCGATATATAAAATCGGTTATGACGCTCCGTCCCGATGCATAATGGACGACGACGCACCGGACCGGACCGGACCAGACTGGAATTCACTAATTCGAACCATCTGCATTATAGATACCGCCCCGTTATTGTTATCGGAGCAAGCAAGGAAGACCACATGAATACTTGAGGCCCCCGACTGTCCCGAGGGCTCTTACGACGCTCTTAATCGGGCGCTTTGCCATCTTTGGTCATCCACTCGTGTCCGCGTTGAGGACGAATCCTCACCACACCGACACATGTTTCACTTTAATTGCTCCCTTGGTGGTGCTTTTTTGAAGAAATGAAAATTGTTAAACGCAGTAGGCGACACTTTGTGGAGTTCTCCGGATGCGCCACTGCGTGACGTAGGTGTGACGTCATCTCTCTCTCACACAAGAAACGTTCACTTAGTCTCCACACAAACACACTACGAATGGACATTGAAATGAAATAAGGTATCGGAGAAGATTTGGGAAGGGGGTGAACAGATAAGGTAAAGGAGTTTCTAAGGACCAGCGTCGTTAAAGGGACAGGAAAAATGGATCATGAGGAGAAATTGTTACCCCATACGACATCATCCAAAGATTCAAGGACACATGGACGGATTTACAGGTCATCATGGAAGATGAATGGCTAAAGAAGAGTGAAATAGGGGAAGAAGAAGATATAATAATGTACTGAGTACATTGTCAACCCTTAAGTGCCTGTTTTTTTTAAAAAAATAATCTTTTAGATGTATTTTTGTGAATAAAATACGGAAAATATAACCAAAAAAATATCAAACGTGAACAAAGTCAATTCGCATCATGATATTGCACGTATTCAACTAAATATAATTAGGTCTGAATTGTCAATAACTCACATTAATTTCATAATTATTATTGTAGTGTAATTATAATACACTAAAAATGACACTTCAATATTATTTCATAAAAAAACGTAAAAAAAATCATAGAAATTACATATTTTGAAGTTGAACAGCAAATTCTGTCCCTTGGGGTTGACTCACAGACATCTCGGACAGGCATGTCTTAACTTTAAGTGCACGTTGTTTCATATCTGCATCATAATCTCTTAGAAAACAACAGATGTCTCTGAAGGGTCATAACTAAAATTGAATCTCTGTGAATTTAGGTAGAAATGTTTAGTGAATGAAAAAAAAAGCTATTTAGGACGAACAGGAAAGCGAAAATAAAAATAAACAGCGTATCGTTGTTTGAAAGAAGCCGTTGTTGATTTAGTTTGATTTATTGTAATTCCCGTACCGGGGTGGTTTGGACTGTATCGGGTCCACCTCGCCGTTTCCTTTGTGTGGCGCTGGTGGGCATGCGCCGGCGTCTTGTCTGGGTCCACGGCGTCTTAATACCTCGTGGCAGCATATAATGGGCTCCCCCACCCATCCTGCTCCTTCCCCTTCCCCTTCCCAGACATAAAAATCAATGCCGCCTTAAATAAGTGATGATGACAAGCTCGCTAGTTCGCCCCGGTACACCGCGTCTTCTTCTCCTTCTTCTCCTTGCGATTACCCGCGATTCGAATCGATTACAGTACGGCAAATCTCGACCTTGCCACGGGGTCTATCTGACTAGTTCGCCTAGAACTCTAGACGCTGAGGATAAGTGAAACTAATAATACATTGTATATCCTGAATTTTGAACTTAGATAGGAATTAGATTAAAAATAAAATATTATACGAAAATATAAAAAAATACGAAGAGGAGTCTGCGAGGGCTATTTTTCTCGCAGGCAGAACCTTGTAGGAGAGACACATAGGAGCTACCTTTGGGCATGCCTTTTCCTCTCCGTTTTTGAACTAAGGTTCCCACAATCCAAGGCACCTCGGCCTGTTTTGAGGTTTATGTTCCGGGGTCGCAGACCTTGGGCATACCATAAGAGTTGTTCGCTGTTCCCATTGGAACAGTCGGCCAGCTGCCTCCTAAACTGGTCGAGGTACGGAGAAGAGAATACTGCGACCCCACAGCAATCCTCTCCTGCTATCGAAAGGGCGTGGGACAAGTACCCAATGCCCGACCTACCTGATACAGGTTTATCTAGGGTTTTCCCTGCATCAATTTTAGGCGTATTGCCGCGGGGTAGGATCCTTAAACCATAGCCCGGGGACCCCTAGTTAACCCTTGGCTACCTTCCTCTAACCTACCGCATTCCCCATTTCAAATCCCTTCCTATGCTATTAAAGGAGAGCTGCCAGCATGTGGATTATCCTCGTGTAGCCTGACAATCTAAAAAAAATATTAAGAAAATAGATACGACGAGTAGCAAGCAAAGAGATTAATTATTATTTAACAACATTATTTTAAAACTTCCTCTAACCCAAATATTAAAATTAAAAAAATTAAATTTCTTAAATCGAAAATTATGATTGATGATTATAAAAGTCAAAGTATAATCAGAGCAAACTAGTAGGATTTTTTTCCAGTTAATGTGAGAAAAATCAAAGGAAATGTGTTATAATAAGAACTACTGAAGACTGGAAACATGTCAATGGTCCACACATAAAAACAACAAAATAAAATGAACAAACGTGTAAATTACAAAGATAATAGAATAAATTTAAATAGATTTTTTCTAAAACATTACATGAGTCGTTGTATGTATATAATAAAATTTAGCATATGAACTAAACGTTCTCGTACAACGATCAATATATGCAGGAATATATTAAAACGAAAAACAGTGAAGGAGAATAAAAGTAATGAACCCCCCAAAAAACTACAGAAAATTATTTGACAATGATTAGAAACATTAATTAATTAACGTCGAATCGTAGTAGGTATTAGAATGCCGAATAAATAAATTACATGAGACAATTTGTGTTTTTTTTATTAATTTTTACTGTTAGTTCTTTGTTGAAGGATTTGAATATGCCAAAAAAAGTGTTTCTTTGTCAAGTTGTTTCTTACTTCATGTGCCTTAAAAAGCATCAAAATATTAAGGGGTTAACTTAGAAATTTTTTGTTTCCTTTTTTTTTTTAAAAAAAACCGTTTCACTATTTTCCTCCACCAAAATCTTAAATTTTCTCCTAGTCTCAACTCCATATTTTCAAAGAGACATAACCTATTTTTTTCCCCTCAAATAATTTTCGAATGTCACTTGTCTAATCTACGACTCTTAAGTTCCAGAACAATTAAGACTTTACTACGTTGAAAAAATATGAGCATTATATGGCTAGTGAAGATAACGAACAAGTTCAGATTTTACGACATCAAGAAATGGAAAATGTCTGAAAGCAACAATGAGAATGAGTTTCCTTCATGTTTGATTTTTCTCTGGGGCCGGGGGGAAAAACAGGGCGAGACAGGAACAGGGAAAATTGTTTTTAAAGAAAGGATTGTTGGTTGGGAAAAGGGGATGAATCTTTGAGGAGAAAGATGTTAATCATTCCGTTAAAAGGTTTCAAGTGGAGAAAGTAGACGTAATGGACGTCATGGAATACGTAACAATGACAATATACGTAATAATAAACATAATTAATGCAGTTTACTGTTTGATAAAATTAAGATTAGATAAAATAAGGTGAATAAAAAATATTTCCCATATTAAGATACTAAAATATTGACTTTGTCTCCAAATATATTTACACGTGTTAGGTAAATTTGTCAGGACTGATGGCTTGTATAGTTTCCGTTATAGTGCGATGGAAAAGTCTCTAATTCCCGCCCCCAACCCCCTTCCTCTCTGTCCGATTCTTCTTTCAGTCTTATTTTTCTTATTTTTTCTACGCGTAAACTATAGCCCGGGGGCCGTAGTTAACCCTTGGCTACCTTCCTCTACCCTTCCGCATCCCCCCTTTCAAATACCTTCCTATGCTATTAAAGGGGAGTTTCTCATTTGTCTACTTAGTCCTGATCATCTTCAATATTTATCTATTAACTTCATTGTGTAGAAAAAAGAGTCATGATCTTTATATTTACTCTATAATTGTTTTCTTTGAAACTGGTCTACAGTGTTGCCAACATTGTTGAAAATTTATATAGAGACTGACACATGTGAGTAATTTTAGTTTTGTCAGTGTCTTCTACCAATTTACGGGGGTTACTCGGCCGCGGATTTGTTCTGGTGTCCTTGACGACGTTTCTCTACGATACTCTTGGCGCTGACTTGAAAAAATGCTCGGAGCCATCGAGCGAAACGAACAAATCCGCGGCCTAAAAACCCAAATGTAGGAACAAAATTCGGAGTTAAATATGGCCACGAAACTTTATTTTTTTTATATAAAAAAACAGTTTTATATTGAGGCTGTGTTATTGACACACATGAACCATTAAGGCTCTGTATTATAGAGAAACAAAGTTTCGTTGTAATCGAGTTCGAGGGTCCTCAACATATCCGGTTGTAACAATGTGACTTTTCCTCCGGCTTTAGTAGGTCCCTCTATCGGGGTCTTGGGTCTAAGTTTCTGTGTTAACTCTGCGATCCTCTGCGTACTGTGGCTTACACTGAAAACCTCAACAATTTTCCTTGTCTTTTTGTTGGGGGTGTTCCAAAAAAAATTTCTTCACTCGTCAATAATTACTTTATTACTCTATCAGTATTAAAAAAATCATTAAAATTTTAGGCTTTCACATTGTTAGAGGCCAACTCTTGTCCACACAGCTGATCAGGAGTCAGTTTCAACCACCCACCCTCAGCTGCGCAGTTCTATCTAGTTTATCTTCTCTTAGCCGACCTTCAAAATACAGAATCATGGCATAATTAATTCTGAAAACACAATTAAGGTTAAATTTGTTTTTTTTAGGGCAACAGGCTACATGAGGGTGATCTACATTGGGCAACTCCCCTTTAATAGCATAGGAAGGGATTTGAAAGGGGGGATGCGGAAGGGTAGAGGAAGGTAGACAAGGGTTAACTAGAGGCCCCCGGGCTATATTTTAAGGATCCTACCCGGCATTCGCCTAAAGAAATGCCGGGAAAACCCTAGAAAAACCTGAATCGGGTAGGTCAGGCAAAGTGTACTTGTCCCACGCCCTTCCGATAGAGGGAGAGGAGTTTGTTGTGGGGACGCAGCATTCCCTTCTCCGTGCCTCGATAAGTTTAGGATGCAGCTGGCCGACTATTCCAATGGGAATAGCGGACAACTCTTACCGTATGCCCAAGGTCTGTGACCCCGGAACATACACCTCTCAAAACAGGCCTCGGCATGTGGGAACCCTTAGTTCAAAAATGGAGAGGAAAAGGCATCCCCAAAGGTAGCCCATTCGTATCTCTCCTAAAAGGTTCGACCTGCGAGAGAACATCCCTCCCAGGTTACCTGCGAGAGAATCCTCCCGCAGGTCTGGATTATTAAGGTTAAAATAAGCTGCAGAGTAAAATTTCGTCAACAGCTTATTATTTTACTTGCGAAAAATACTTAAAATAAATTAACTGTTAACAAGTTTCTATTTATATTCTCCATTACTTGGTTTGTAAAACTTACATTTCCTTGAATTTCAAGAAAATTAATGTTCCCTGAGCCAGGACTTATTTTTTTTTCGTGTCACACAACTATTTTCCAGTTATTAAAAAATTGGGTGCTCGACTTGCAAACGTTGCAAAACCCGTACACGGTTAGGGGTTAGTGTCCGGCAAAGCAGATTCATTACGGCTCTGTATAGCAACGAAATAAAGTTTCATTGTGTTCGGTTCGGCACGTTTTTCCATCTGAAAAGCAAACGAATGATTAAGGTTGCGTAACGTCTGTCGGTATCGGATGTGAACGATATAAAAGGCATTATTACATTAACCGTACATTATTTAATTGAATACACGTATTGTGAAAAACGAACAAGAAATTCAGATGACATCACTTTCGGATTTCCCTGACGCCTAGGCTCAAACATAATTATAAAATCTCTCTCTGTTCTGATAATTGTAAGAAAAACAATTAACAGATTAATTAATAAAATTGTGACTGTATTATTAATAATTATGTAAAACTTGTGTTACCGTATCGTTGCTAAATATTCCAAAATAGCGAGAATTTTTTTTAAATATCTTTAAGTACTGTAGTGAGGCTGATAGGAACTGAGAAAAGTCATGCGTGGTTCGTGAAATGTCGTCGTGACATTTTCCAATCGTAAGACTTATTTTTTTTTTTGCTGAAATAAAAACCTTCAAAATTTTTACTGCGTTTTGCGATAAACGATACAGGAGCGTGTGTAATGGTTGCGGTTACTGTTCATTAAACGGTGTGTTAATAGGATAATTAAACCCGTGAAGAATACGGCGACCGCGTATAAAAGCTGTTGGTCGCGTGGACCAAAATCACACTCGAAGGCCAAGTCTAACCAACGGAACCTTCAGGTAAGCGACAACTTTCCTCATTCGGATTTACATCACTCCTTGGAATAATCTTAAGAAGTTTCCACTACGAAGCTCAGAAACTTATTTTCGCCAAAAAAAAGGGGGAAACTTGAGGTTTAGTTTTTTGTGACTGTATTCAACTCATTTCCTTTTGTAACGAATATTCTGTTATTTTTCCACGCTTAAGTTTGTATTCAACCCGGACTCTAACATTTTTCCTCTAACTCCAGAGTTTTCACAATTTCTAGGTCTACATTCAACTGATCACCCATTTTTCATATGGGACCAATTTCCCCCCCGACGTTTTCCCAATATTTGGGTCAGTATTCAACTCCGAAACTATTTATCATTATAATTATTTTTCCGTTGTAGTAGTATTTAAGGGTCTCAGTTCAAATTGGAACGCAGTTGCTATATTCTCTCAAACATATTCATTAAATAGAGCCCAGAATTTATTTTATTATAATTTCATTTAATTCCACTCCCGTTTACATTTTTTTCCCCTGCTTACTTGCCTCTTAATTTTTTGGAAGAATCTTCAAGTACTTTCTGATTGAGACCAACGTGGGTCCCATTACTGTCAGATCATTTCTTTTTAATATAAATTTAAACCTTGTGATTTGTGGGTCTGTATTCAATTTTTTTCCTCTTGTTCGATTTTTCTCTCCCAATTGGTTCACATTACTTAGTTTTGTATTCTACTTTGTGCCCTCTTGTCCTGATAATCGTTTCTTTCATTCAACTTCGATACTATTTTTCTTAAGATATTATTAATTTTTTGTCTTTATCTTAGTTTCATCTCCTATCACGGTTTTGTGTACTTTCTTGTATTGGCATTTGCTATTTTTGATCGCTTAGTTACTTCATTTGTTTTTTGATTTTCAAACATCGTTTATTTGATGTCTCCCCATGGAGGACCTTCTTCGCGATTGCTGTCATTCCACTTCAATTTTTTATTTATGTCTACTAGTCTGCAAGAAAATTATGTCATAATTTGTTGCCATTGAGTTGGTATCCTCTATTTTCCTTGTGGAAAATTGACATATCCAATTACTCTCTACATCTTACTGGCCACAATGATTGCATGTTCACCCTGTGTTTATACAATTATAACCCAAGAGCTTAGTGATTTTTACCCGTTTTTATGATAATAATCTGTAAAATAAAAACCAAAATTGAAGCAGATTTTTTGAACGTTTATTTGGGGTTCGGTTAATCTAATTTATAATTTCCTGATTTTTATCTCTTTCTTAAATTAACCGATTCAGGTACCAAGGCTTAATTTTCTGGTTTCTTCACCTTGTTAAAGAAGATTGGTGTTCTTAATTCAGTATTGTGTAGTCCTTCAGTAAACTTCATATTCATGGTTTCTCCCACATGGTTTCGAGTGCCAGCAGAATATGGATGTCGGTTCGGGTTGTCAACATCAACACGAACACTTTCTCGGGCAACTGATTGGTTTTTCTCTTCTGATCACAGTATTTCTTGCATCTGACATAATTAATAACCCACTGTGCTTTCTGTCACTGAGATGTTCGATCGCCTCTTTGAGTTTTTAATGTGTCTAATATAGAGTTGCGCTTCTAGATCATCCAGTGTATTCGTTTCCGATCTTCCAACAGTGTATTTGAAATTCACGCAGTTCTCTACTCCACTCCCATATTCCGATAACCTTTTTCCTTGATAGTAACAAATTTTTCACTTTTTGTTGAAAGAACTCAACAATTTTACACCATCTTTTCGTCAACTATCCTTTATAATCCTTCTTCTCAAGCGTCAAGTTGGAAACTATCTTCAACTCCATATTTAGTACGATTTTGAAGAAGGTTTTCCATTCCTTGCAACATATTTTCCAGTTCTTGCTTCTTCTCTGAAAGCATAAAAGAGTCCTCTGCAAATATTACCAAAGTAACTACTTCTTTTAATATTTACGTCCTGTCTGAAGGTTTCCTCTACGATTGCTCCAATGTTTTCCCCTGATCCTAGAGTTTCCGACGCGTCTTGACGGGTCTCTTTCTGGTTGCAGGATGCTGTCGACCCCAGTCGTTTTACTGGCCGTCCTCTGTGGCGTGGCCATAGCCTACCCCTATTACGGATCTGAACGAGGACGAACACGTGCAGGCGAGACGAGGGTGAGCCCCGCTGAAGCAGCAGCGTTCGCTCGAGCCGTCAAGGCTTTCCAAGCGAGAGACACCGCCGAGCCCGTTGCGGCATTATTCAAGTCAGCTTTGTCGGAAGCCGTCGAGGCCGTCGAGGCTGAAGCTGTCGGCTCCGAGAAGTACGGCTTAAGGAACGGATTCGGTTCATATACAGGGAAACATGGAATAGAGACACTCGAAGAAAAACTTGAAAATGAATTGGAAGAGGAATTGGAAGCGGAATTGGAGGGACGACACGGACACAATACACACTACACGGAAACCCTTGAAGAAAAAATTGAGAAGGAACTAGAGGCTGAGGAACTCGAAAGGGAATTAGAGGAGCAGTTTGAAGGACGACATGGATACGGGAAACATTTCACAGGGTATCTTGCAAACAAGTTTGGTAATGAAAAATCCGCTGAATCGCTCGAAGAAGCAGAAAGCCAGGAAAATTTCAGTGAAAAGATGGGGAAATCTGAGAGCGTAGAATCACTCGAAAAAGAACTGGAAGAGAAAATTGAGAACGAAGTCGAAAATGAATATTCTTCTGTAGAAAAACGTAACGGACGATCCGCTGAATCATTCGAAGAAGAGTTAGAGAAGGAATTGGAAAACGAAGCTGAAGAGAGGGCCGGAAACGAATATTATGGTGAAAGAAACGGACGATCCGTTGAATCGCTCGAAGAAGAGTTACAGGAGGAATTGGAAAACGAGGCTGAGGAGAGGGCCGAAAAGGAAAATTATGGTGAAAGAAACGGACGATCCGTTGAATCACTTGAAGAAGAGTTAGAGGAGTTAGAGGAATTGGAAAACGAAGCTGAAGAGAGGGCGGAAAAAGAATATTATGGTGAACGACACGGACGATCAGTTGAATCGCTCGAAGAAGAGTTAGAGGAGGAATTGGAAAACGAAGCTGAAGAGAGGGCCGAAAACGAATATTATGGCGAAAGAAACGGACGATCCGTTGAATCACTTGAAGAAGAGTTAGAGGAGTTAGAGGAATTGGAAAACGAAGCTGAAGAGAGGGCGGAAAAAGAATATTATGGTGAACGACACGGACGATCCGCTGAATCGTTGGAAGAAGAGTTAGAGGAGGAGTTGGAAAACGAAGCTGAGGAGAGGGCCGAAAACGAATATTATGGTGAAAGAAACGGACGATCCGCTGAATCACTCGAAGAAAAGATCGAAAAGGAATTGGAAGTCGAAGCTGTAGAATCCCTCGAAGAGAAAATCGAAAATGAATTGGGAAGCGAGGCCGTTTCGAATGAATCACTCGAAGAGAAGATCGAAAAGGAATTTGAAGTCGAAGCTGTGGAATCCCTCGAAGAGAAGATCGAAAATGGATTGGAAAACGAGGCCGAATCTAATGAATCATTCGAAGAAAAGATCGAAAACGAATTGGAAGTCGAAGCTGAAGAATCCCTCGAAGAGAAGATCGAAAAGGAATTGGAAAACGAAGCCGAATCCAGTGAATCAGTCGAAGAAAAGATCGAAAAGGAATTGGAATTCGAAGAAGAAGAATCTCTCGAAGCTAAGATCAGAAGCGAATTGGAAAATGAGGCCGAAATTAATGAATCACTCGAAGAGAAGATCGAAAAGGAATTGGAAGTCGAAGTAGTAGGATCCCTCGAAGAGAAGATCGAAAATGAATTGGAAAACGAGGCCGAATCCAATGAATCACTCGAAGAGAAGATCGAAAACGAATTGGAAGTCGAAGCAGAAGAATCCCTCGAAGAGAAGATCGAAAGGGAATTGGGAAACGAGGCCGAATCCAATGAATCATTCGAAGAGAAGATGGAAAAGGAACTGGAAGAAGAACGTGTCGAATCTCTGGAAGAGAAGTTTGAAAATAAATTCAGAGGTAAGCGATATACTGCATCATTTGGAGCCTCCGCAGAATCACTTGAAGAAAAGATCGAAAACGAATTGGAAGAGGAGCTTGAAGAGAAAATGGAAGGGAATTATTTTGATCGATCCGAAGTATCCGTAGAATCGCTTGAAGAGAAGATCGAAAACGAATTGGAAGAGGAAATTGAAGAGAAATTGGAAGAGGAGGTTGAAGAGAAATTTGGAAGAGAATATTATGGCCGTCGATCCTCAGAATCCTCAGAATCCTCAGGATCATCAGGATCCTCAGAATCCTTAGGATCCATTGAAGAGGAGCTTGAAAAGGAGTTGGAGTCGATAGAAGGAGCGAGAAGTGATGAATTTGACTTTGGATCAACTTTCGAGGATAGAGTTGTTAGAGCTATTCGACGAGCCCTGCGTCGTCGAAACAGAGATTCCCGCTATTCAGGATCTGACGAAAGAGATTTCCGCGATTTCGTGTCTGACGAACGAGATTTCAGCGGTTCCGCGTCTTTGGAATTTCCACAGGGCACAGGCTACGAGAGAATCGTCGAGGCTCTGATCTTCGCCAACAAGCACCGACGACGAGACCCTTTTCGCGTGAATCGCGTAAGCAATCCAAGACGCATTCCAAGATACTATTAAAACAAAATTGGTGACACGAGAAAACCAGTGTAAACATCATGAAGACCTCAAGTGTCCATCCCTGTGCACTGTTCGACAGCTCTAATATTTACTTTTGTTGATTGTAAAATATATATATATATATATAAAAACATATATTTGACAAACTAAATTAAAACATCAACAGGACTTTATACTGTTTCGTTAATAAACAATTCTCCCGACTTGCCCCCTTACCACTTTATTCCACTGCTTCTCTTTCCATATGAAGCATATTAACCGCTTCAGACAACCAGCGTGCTACCGAAGTCATCGACAGAGGTTACGAAACCATCAAGTTTAATTTTTGTGTATATTCGCATTTATCTTCAACGACTGGTGGACGTGTGCAGCTTCAAGGTTGAGTTGGTCTCTCTTGCATTCGAGAAACAAATCGATGACCACTGAAACGCCTTAATTTTTTTTT
Source organism: Zhengitettix transpicula (assembly GCA_037074705.1). NCBI lineage: Eukaryota > Metazoa > Arthropoda > Insecta > Orthoptera > Tetrigidae > Zhengitettix > Zhengitettix transpicula. The sequence goes on along the minus strand of CM073592.1, from coordinate 5,088,002 downwards.
GTATAAATATAACAGGAGTCATCACCGTACGAAGTCATTATACTGATACATAAAGTTTCTTTTATTAACATCTTCAGGACTTACGTTCCATAAATCCCAAAACTAAAAACTTGAAAACAGCTGCCCAGGAGGACTAAATTGAAAATGAATTTTTGGTAGTCGTGTTTACTGGTGTAAATGCGTGGTTCGTCAAAGATAGAGCTGGAAAGAAACGAGGGGCGCCTCTCCACGGCGTCATCAAAATTCAAATCAAAACCATTGTTTATACTTTTTCGCTTACAAAATAATAAAAAATTTTTTTAAACCTTTATACAGTTGAATTAAAAACGTTTTTATGGTAATCATTACGACGGTAATTCACGAACAATCAACGAATGTGGTTCCACCGATCTCTAGAACCCTAATCATCAAAGTTGATGATCCTGGATTATCAGCTGATACTGGGTTTGGAGAGTAAGCAGTGTGTCGGATAAACTGTCTTTTGTAAGTTCAACAATATAACAAAGCTCCGTCATTGTTGCTGAACTTCTCTGCACCAAACAGTTAACAGTTTGAATTAGACATACATTAGTTTCAATTTAGCTATATATATATATATATATATATATATATATATATATATATATGTGTGTGTGTGTGTGTGTGTGTGTGTGTGTGTGTGTGTGTACCTGACTTTGTCAGAGAATATCACATTTTTAATTTATTTCCATGAATATCTACGAATTATTTTATGAAACGTGTCACAGTCCTAGAAATGCAATCTTACAAAACATAAAGACTAGAAAAAATTACAATGAATTTTCAAAACAATTAACAGACCATCCTGTTTTTTTTAAAAAAAATTGTGGTTAGTTACACACCATAGCGCGTTGAATTTTCTGACTTATGTCTACATTTTTCTGATTTGCCAAATAAGTCTTTCCTATATATGTAACAAATTTCCCTAACAAAGCGTTTTTCTGATTTGATGTATACTTCTAGTATTCACCTAATGGTTTACTTTTCTCATTTACAAAATTAATTTTTCTGTATGGTTTATTTATAATTCAAGGATATTCTGATTCCTGGATTATACATGTACATTATTATGATGGACCTTCATGGATTTATCCCCAGCTGTAGAAAAGAATGGAACCAAAAAAAACTGTAATTGGGATCGATAAGTGGCACCCAAAAAAGTTTGCATAATAAATCAATTAAATGTCAGGGATTATTTCGAGACTTGAAAATTATTATTTAAATTTTATGAGTAAAAAAAAGGAACATGTCCAGAACCGATTTTTTTTTGTGGGAAATCTGTGAAGAAATGTAACTGATTGATCTGGTTCTCGATGCTGTTTTTGAATATTTTCTTAGTCTGAGGTATATTCGCTCTATATAATTATATATATTGTAATGATTAGACTTTTATTACTAAATATTAAACAAACTTTATTACATGAAAATACAAAAATACATTAAAAAAATATTATTGAGCGCCAGCAGCTATACATTGGTCTTAAAAAAATTATCAATAGCTCCGGCTTGGTTATAAAAAATCTTCCTTCTCTACAGGGTAATGTGGGCGGCTCCGTAGCTGTTCAAGAACAGAGCCTATTTCCGCACTGTGTAAAAAAATTCAACTTTTGAAGGCACTTTACAGAAATGGTGAACCTTACTTTAACTTTTGGCGTCAGCAGAGGATCACTGGTCTTGTAGTAAGCAGCACACGATGTCCTTCTTCGGCCTCCCCGCGATGGACGTCCCTCCAAAACCTTTGTTGCTTCCCGCTCGTGAAATTTTCCACACTCTCGTCTTTCTCACTGCACTTTCAGTCCTCTCTCTGTCTGTCTGCCTGCGTCTCTCTTCTTTCACCCGGGTTCGGCGTATATATTCATACTCCGACCCCCCAAACGATGCAAAGAAAAATAAGGGGCACGTACCTGCGATTTCTTTTGGCCTCTCGGGCAGGCACACGTACACGTTTAATGTATTCCTACTCAGGCCCGCGGACACACGGGCGGCCACTTAATGTTGTTATTCACTACAATATATATATATATATATATATATATATATATATATATAATGATATACCAAAAGCGACAATAGCGCTGAGCTCTGTTGCTTTGATGAAGAGCCGAAATGGAAATGCGCGCTAAAACTCGGGAGGTACTACGATAAGCAGTTAGTTGCGAAACATTGCAAGGGACAGAACAAATAAGACTTGAGCAGAGACTAGACGTCGTTAATGTATTACCAGTTAAAGTTGTGAATTAATACAAAGTAAAACATTCATGGAAGTGTTGCATCGTTATATTGGAAAGTAAGAGCAGTTTTTGTCAGAATAGAACTTTCCAAAATCCTCGTGGAGAAATTGTTCCAGGAGAACATTGGTAAATTATTGTGGAGCGGAGCAATCAACGGTGAAGTGTAGAATCAGTGAAAACCAAGGCCTGATATTAAAAATCAAAGTGTCTAAAAATGTCCGAACGAGGTAAAATTGATTGTTCTGGTACCAGAACGACGGTCCGTAAGTAACATAACATTGATAAATTTGTAAACAATAATTAAAAGGGTAGAGTCAAATTTCGTTCAGAGTTCATTTAGTTCAGCTTTCATATTGTTTTTAGGTTAATATTTTTTTTATATTTTGAATTGTTAATAGTCAAATTATATATACATTTATCGTGTCCTAATTATCAAACCCAGTGATGACCCTGAAATTAATAGATTTTCAACATATTGGATTGTAAATATTGATGTGTATCTCACTAGAAGAACATAAATGATAAATAATTAAAGTAAAATTTTGTAAATTTTGACCAAAAACCAGCGTACAAATATAGGGGTAAAAATGTGCATTTTTAAGAAATAAAAATAAAAACTTTAAATACTAATAATTTTATTAATCATTCCTTTAATTTAATTAACGCCTACTTGTTAATTATTACTATATATATATATATATATATATATATATATATATTCCAAGGGAGATAAGAAGAAGCGCAAGGGGAAGGAAAGCTACACTATTTACATTTATAAAGTTTTGAAACAAGTGCACCCGGACACTGGTATTTCCAGCAAAGCCATGAGCATCATGTATATATATTATAATAATTAAAATAATGGACTGTTTAAATGAAAAGATCAATAAAATTTCCAATCAATATTTTTAGTGGCAATAACTCAAACAATTACAAACTTATAATATTGAATTTCTCAGGGTCTTCAGTGGGTTTGATAATGGACAAATCAATAATGTTTATAATCTTACCAACAACAAATCACAATTAAAAGAGAAGGAATTTACACATCAATTAAACTAGAACGAAATTTAGTTGTAAACGAAATTAAAAGTAAAAAGATTGAATCTGATTAACAATTTTAATCAAAAAGAGAACGAAATCTGACGGCTATCTTTCAATTACGTTTACATAATTAATTGTTTTTTTTTAGAAACTGTTACTCACGTCTGCCCAGCTGGTTCCAGCGTACCTTCGATTTTCGAAAACGCTGTTGCGGGTTTTACACTTCTTCTAAACTCACAGATTCTACACCAAATTTTAAGCCAAAATTTTATCTGTCGTCAGGAACTCGGATGATCCTCCTTCCGACATCTATCGGTTGACCGCTTGCCTTAGGTGACTTCTGCGTTTTGTAGATTGGGTTGTCTTTATTGTTCCAGACATAAACCGAAACTTTTTCTATTTCTGGCCAGCTGCGGACACAAGAACTGCTTTTTCTTAGCAGGTTTCGACGTTATACTTTTATGAATGTTTTACTTTGGCCTGCTAATTGCCAACCCTGTTGAATTCTCCTTCCAAAAACTATTTACCTCGACGAGGTCTTTCCCTGAACTCTCTCTCACCATATCTCCCTGACAACTGTACTTTCGTCTCGCAATTTGAGGGCGCATACGCCATTTTGACGGACCTTCCGACAAAGGAACAGAGTCGGATTTTTTATCCTTGTTTCAAAGCTCCTGCCGTTACAAAGGATTTATATTTTCAATTTCACAATTATTTTCTTAATTAATTGGTATTACAATATATTTAAAAAACGAGATGTTGGTAATCTAGCAGTTAAACTTAAAAGTTAGCGGTATTGCAGTCTCTGAGATCTGTGTTGACTTAACGACGATAAATGGGAATATCCTCTATTTTTAAATTCCAGGGGTTTGCTATTTTATTCGGAGCTTTTTAAAATTGGTTGTGAGTGATGAGACTCGGGACTAGTGTTCAAACGACGCTAGAATAAAAACTGAACAGTTTAAGTGTTTTATACAAACGATTAATGTACATATATAAAGTTTCTTTCAGTACAGAAACATTAATAGAATAAAAGAATCCTTGAAAGGACGTAACAATCATCGACAGGGGTAAATATAATAAGAGTGGGATGAAGCGTTCTCGTGTGATTCGAATCAGAGTACAAAAACGTTTCGATGGCTTACTCCGCCGTATTCTTCAGAGTTTGGGGTCATTCAATTCAAACGTGGCTTGAGAAAATAAGAACAAAGTCACACCTGAAGTAGACAATGAACTTTGTTAACCGGTTGGAATACCGAAAACTCTTCGTTGAACTCGGAAAAATTTACGATTCCTATATAAATATGGAAAATCCCCCCAAAAATATAATTAAAAGGTCCAAAAATAATAAAGAAACATAACATAAATTCTGATTTAAAGATTGGAAAAAGTAACGTTAGCTTACAGATGAGTAGAAAAAAAAATCGTAGGTGAATTATAAACACATCGTAATCAGAACACAAAAGAACACGGAAAATGCGTAAATATCACAATTATTAAATAGGAAAAATACTAAATTTAGAAAAATATAAATAAATAAATCAGAAAAAATGCTACGATAAGAAAATTTAATAGAAAAATGAAAAAACTGATTACGGAAAATCAGAAAAAACATCAACATACAAACCAGAAATTTGAGACACAAATCAGAATGACTCTTCACACAATTTCTTTACGCCTTTTAACACACATCTATATTTAATTGGTTGAAAAATATTGTATTGTTACATCATGATCTTATTTAAACTGTTGGTTGTTTCTTCTTCTGGAACTGGAGAGTTCTTCTCCATGAAATAGTTCGTCATTATTAAGAAAAAATAATCTAGAATTTGATACTTTATTGACGAGAAAACAAAATTGTTTAGTGTCACAAAAAAAGTGACTTGGTGTTTTACATCCAATTAGTAAAACTTATAACTAAATAAGCAATTTAAATTGATTTTACGTAACTTATGTGGTTTTATATAAAAAGCTGTAATGAAAATAATAATTTAAAAATGATTACGTTTTTGATATCACTGCAGATAAAATGATCTATTAAAGATCCGCCAGTAATGTCATCCACGTGTAGAGAAACTATATATATATATATATATATATATACAAATGTAGTTTCCCCAACGGGGATAACTGCAGAATAAGTAGGCCCGGATTACGAGAAGAATGTCAACAGCTTCGGTGAAGAAATTGTGCGTTCTGGGGAGTTTGATTCGAAACTAATCGTAGAATTTTTATATAACACCAGGTAGGTCTCCCTAAGAGGCACGGATACTTTTACTGGAGTGTCTGACCGTAGCTGTACAGATGCATAGTCACAAATATATATCATTGATTTATTTTTAGGGTAACAGGCTGCATGAGGGTAATCCACATAGTGGCAACTCCCCTTTAATAGCATAGGAAAGGATTTGAAAGGGAGGATGTGGATGGGTAGAGGAAGGTAGCCAAGGGTTAACTAGGGACTCCCGGGCCGTAGTTTAAGGATCCTACCCGGCAATTCGCCTAAAAGTGATGCAGGGAAACCCCTAGAAAAACCTGCATCAGGTAGGTCGGGCATTTGATACTTGTCCCACGCCCTTCCGATAGCGGGAGAGGAGTTTGCTGTGGGGACGCAGCATTCGCTTCTCGGTGCCTCGAACAGTTTAGGAGGTAACTAGCCGACTATTCCAATGGGAATAGCGGACAACTCTTACCATATGCCCAAGGTCTGTGACCCCGAAACATACACCTATCAGAACAATCTCGGCTTGTGGGAATCTTGGTTCAAAAACGGAGAGGAAAAGGCATCCCCAAAGGTAGCCCCTTCGTATCTCTCCTACAAGGTTCTGCCTGTGAGAGAATAGCCCTCGCAGACCTATATATCATTGACGACGTATGTGTTATTTAGTCAACATGAATTTTTTAACCGGCTGAAAGATAATTTCCGATGTCCCACGTCGAAAGTTTGAAGTCACCGAAAAACGATTTGACGCAAGGAATGACGTAGTTGTGAGTTTGAGAATTTAAGGGCTCAGTCTTAATATTTTTACATACATAAAAATCTACTACTTTTATAATAAAACTCTAATGACGTCATTCATGACGTGTTATGAAAAAGTGTAAGCAAACTTAATTGTAATGGATTATAATGAACGTTTGTTACATGTGATGAAAATAATTTATCCTCAATGACGTAAAAATGGTACAAAAATCATATGCAGACGAATTTGAGTTTTAACCCTTTTATACATGTTTTTATGTTTTTAAAACTAATTATTTGAAGATAAAATTTTTGTGAATAAAAAAAGCCAAAAAATATCAAACGTGACAGAAGACAATTTGCAACACATTCAACATAATTAGATATGATTTGTCAACTTCCACATTAATTATGATTTTAGTGTAATTAGAATACCCTGAGAATGACGCTTAAAATTTCTTCTTGAAAAAAAACCATAAAAATCACAAAGGATAAATATTCTGATCTGTCCCTTGGGGGTTGACTGACAGAAAGCTCGGACAGGCATGTTGTAACCTTAAGTGCATGTTGTTTCATATCTGCATCACAATCTCTTAGGAACCAACAGGTGTCTTTCGAGGGTGATCCTAAAAGTTGTTGCATTTGTGTTACTCTAGACACTAAAGGGTTAAGGTTACAGAGTTTAAGAGAAGAAAATAATGGGAGACAGAAATAAACATTTTTAGAATAAGAGAAAGAGAGCAAAGCAGTGAAGAGGAATAACGTAAGTAATGGAGGAGGAAAAATAAAAACCGAGAGATAAACTGGGGAAACAAAGGGTGAATATTTATAGTGAGAGAGGTGGAAGAAAGTGAAATGGAATAAAATAAGAGAAAAAGGAAGAATCGGAACGAAAGTCAAATAAATTTATAGAGACGCAGACATAATAACTTTTCCTTACAAACTAACGGTGAAACGTTTACGTGTGTGCAGAGGGATTATAGGTGAAAATTAAGACAGAAATTTTTTTAAAGAGAAGTAATGAAAGTAGACCAAAATAAAACTTTAAACTTGAGAAAGCAAAGTTGAGTAAAGTGAATAAGGTATCGTTGCAGAAATATTAAAGAAAAACAGAAACAGATTCACAAATGTGAATAAAGAAACGAAGAAAGATTTAAATACAGAAAATAATAAATGTAAATAAAGGATGAGGCGGTAGATAAAGACAAAAATAATTATATTAATAAATGAAAGAGAAATATAAATAAATAAAGAAACTGTGAAAGAGAATTAAATTTATTTAATTCACAGACTGAAATATAGATGAAGAAAGAAATATAAGATGGGGAAAAAAGTGGTGTGTGTGTTAGAAGACAGGGAAATATATAAACAGTAAGGTAAACTTAATGAAAGATGCTGGTAAATAACAAGAAAAATAAAAAAAATGGAGATGCAGAAAAATAAAATTGCAATTCGAAAGAAACGTTGAAGCAGATGGGGGAGGGGAAATAAATAAATAATATAGAGTAAAATGAAAAGGAAAAAAGAGAACCAGAAAGAAAGAAAAAGAGAGAGATCGTAAGAGAGACACTGTTGAACCATTTATAAAATAAACTGTAAAATTACGTCCTTGACATCAAAGTTCACTAAATATTACAATCAGATAACTTAAAATCAACATGAAAAAAATATAATAAAGGCAGTTATTATGTAAGTTTATGGCAGCTATACATAAGCTTCATCACTCGCTCACACACACAAATAAAACCGCGGTATACCATTTAACTGTCGCGATTGTTATTCAAATTTAGATTTCACGTCATAACAATTAAATGAAGGACAGAGAATTGTTGTTCTTTTACCGATAAAAAATATCGTAAATTACACTCATTAAACGTTGAGGCCGCGTGGGCCTATAAAAGAGTAACACAGTTGAAAAACGTTCGTACATAAGTGAGGACGTTGCAACCACTTCGATATCAGGTAAGGTTGAAATTTTAAACCCCCCCCCCCTACTTCATCCCCCTGCCACCTTTATTATACGTTAACCAAGGAATCCACCGACGAAAGTTGAAAGGTGACTTCCAGGAATAATAAACGGAGAAACATATTAAAGAACAATAATAAATATAAATTAATAAACCGGCTAAATATTTGCGGGATATACACAAGATAAAAATAAAAACTAGAATGTATTAATCAAATAAATATTTCCCAGACTTATCCTTAAATTACTCGGAACCTTACAAAAAATCTAAATTACTACAAATTTTAGAACAAAGACTTTATAAAAAACGGTCTTTGCATTACAATGATTTGAAACAAAATATTCAACACTACTCAACAAAATCTTGAAACATTACTACATTGTTAAAATTTCAATTGGAGGGGTAAAGTGGAAAATTTTCGAATGTAAATATTATTCAACAATTGATCAGTGAAAATTTTTGCCCATTAGATCCAATTATACGGTAAATAATGTGTAACAATGGTATGGAACATAATTTAGCCAGATTTTTCGGTTCATTGTTGTTGAAAATTATTCTTATCATCCAATGAACACAATGTTTCATCGTTAATTTTAAACATGATTTCGATACGCTTCAAAACTTGACGTTTCAAGAAATAAATTGTACGTAATGTTAAATTATTTTTTTCTCATAATTATAATGTACACATCTCCTTTACGAAAAACACTTTTGTTGTCTCCCTAAAATTCTTAAGTTATTCTGACTATTAATTTTTTTTTTCATGAATTCACCTTAAAGGGTTTCGTAAAGAGAAATATTTATTTCATTGCCATGTTCTATTTTTTTATCCTACTAAAATGTATTTCTGGCTGGTTTGTTAATTTATAATTAACTCAGATAACACATAGCTATTAAATTAATGATAATAATAATAATGACTACAAAATAACATTGATGTTAAAACGAAAAAAAAAGTTTATTGGTATGTTTTAGAGGTGGTCCAGTAACTGTGAACGTACGACATAATTATGGATAGTAATAAATTCGTAAACGACTTCAGTTTGTTAATTGATAAACCAATACCACTAATAGTTAGTTAATAATCGTGAAAGTTAAATGAATAAAAGTGTCATGATAAATTTTTTTTATAGATTTTATAGATTCCGTATTCCATTAATTAGATACTTCAAGATTTATTCATTGAGGATAATAAATTTAATGTGACTTATTCTTAATTTTAGTATATAGAACATATAACCCTCACAGGTTTGTAATCGGTAACGATTAATAATTTAAATTTATATATATATATATATATATATATATACAAGGGTTGTTTGAAAAGTTTCCGACAATTATTTTGCAGAGGAAAACGCCGAGTACCTTTTGGACGGGTTGCAAAGATGGCAGCATCGCTGGAAGCAGTTACAAGGAGACAATGTTGAAAAAATTAAATTAATTTAAATAAAAATTTTTAAAAAAATCTATCATTGTTAGGGTCGCAAACTTTTCAGACTACCCTCGTATATATATATATATATATATATATATATATATATTGTAATGATTAAAAAAGTATTTAATTACAAGAAATTCTTAAACACAAAATAATTTTGTTAATTATTCCTATTAATTAAGACCACCTTTTTTGTTCATTACATAAATTGGCTTCATCAACGTAAGGGAAAATTAATAAATCAACCTTGTTAATTATTAGATATTTGTCTTCATCAACGTGTGGCTAAATAATTTTTTTGTTTAATAATTTCTTTTAATTAAAGATTTGTTTATTTATTACATAAAAGGCGCCCAACGTGGGGCGCCATTTAACGTAATGGTTAAAAAAGTCTTTAATTACAAGAAATTCTTAAACACAAAATAATTTTGTTAATTAAGGCCACTTTTTTAATCATTACAATATATATATATATATATATATATATATATATATATATATATATATATATATATATACTGTATGACGTCACAATAATGCTAACCGAGAGTGAAGATTGAGGAATTCTACAACACAGTTGTTAAGGGTCGTTGCGTTTTCGTTTCTTTTGAGTTTTGTCAAGTGACTAGTGCAGTTGTGTCGTTATAGGCTCTTCTTAGCACCTGAAATCGTTGTGTGGTATTTATATTAGCACTTATTTTAACTGCCTTTATCATTATTAATTTTCAATCGGGCGTGTTTGTTTTTTAATTTAAAGAGATTTCACTTGAAATTCTTTGTAAATGAGTACAGTTTATGTTTTTATTTAATAAGACTTGTTGGTCAATTCCTAAAATTGTCCTTCTAACATGGATTTATTAATTTTTCAACGCTTATATTAAATTGTGACTTGGAATTCCTTTCTTGTTTCATGTGCAACGAAGGATGCGTGTCCACGTTTTCCTGTTTGCGTTTTTGGCTGTGTCGACTCTGACGAGGGGCGATCCAGCCTCCTTGGAGGGCGTTGGCAACCGAAAAACAGAAGTTGAGAATGAGGCGGGGGTGACCAACGAAATGTACCGCGAGGGTGTGTTCGGGAACGGTCCTCAGTCCGCTAAAGCCTCAGTCAGTAACGGGGGAATGACGCCTAATAACGACGCCAACGTCTACATCGCCGTCAGCAAACTGACCTTGAACATGATCTACGGTGCCGTGTCTCGTATCTACGATAAGCTGAGAGCGGCGCCTTCCTTCCCGGGCGGAAATCCCAACCGGCCGAATTACCCGAACCCCGGTCAGCCCAGTAACAAGATTACCAACGACGACCTTCAGAGCTTGTACTGGGTCCTGTACACCGTGTACAACTTGCTCCAGGAGCACTCCATGATGCCGTACAGCAATGACGGGAAAGACTCGTCGTTCCCGAGCGCGGTCGCACCCGGGCAGACGGACAACGCCTTCCCCGTGGTCGCCGGAGCGTCCTCGTCGGCCTACGCCTCCAGCAAACCGTCCAAAAAGCGCAAACGCAGCTACGGCTCTCAGCTGAGCGAACGCGACGAAGAAATGATCAAGAAAGCGGCGAGGAAGACGGTGGGGAACGTCCTCATCAAGCTGGTTGACTTGCTCTACAGCGAGGAGCCGCTGAAGAAGTCCTCCAACGTGGTTACATCTGCAGAGAACAAGAGCAAGACTAAGACCGCGAAAGCATAAGCCTTTCATCATTAAACCGCTCTTCACGCATCCTCAACCTTTAAATAAAGTAGTCAACCTCACGCCAGTAGAGGCACTGATGTCTGCACAAGGTTACCCGACGAGTAGCAGATTCGAACCCCTTAATAAAAGTGTACTATGGGTTAATTACTTTAACAAAACCCTGTAAACCCCAAAAACATTAAATATAAAATATCCACAAAGAAACTTAAATGAATACATTTCTTGTAAAATAAAAGGAAGAGGTAAGGAATTTAAAAGAAGACATTTGTAAAACAAAAAATGAGAGTAACAGCTAAATTAAGACCAAAGAAGTGATAATGTAAATGCCACACAACGTTTCTGGAAGCCTTGTTCCTTTCTTCAGGTGGAGACAAACCCGCAAGAGCACAGAGTGAAACAATAGTTGACAACCAATCAAAAGCCAACGTTGCGTGGTATTTATATTATCACTTCTTTTGTCTGAATTTGGCTATCTTCCTTATTGTTGACTTTCATTCTGAAGTAATTTTTTTCATTTTTAATATTTTAACTATGCCTTGGGATTGGTGAAGGAACCTGGGAGCAGGTCGACGAGTAAATAGCAAATAATTTTCCATGGAGTAAGCGAGGATGAAGGAAGGTCATGGATGACACACCAGCGTGTTCTGCCTGAATGTCGTCGGCCTTATCCGCGTAGTTGACTGACGACGACCAATCGCGCCCACGACTGCTGAAGAAACTCATCAAGAGTGTTGCTGCTGGGTGACGTTCTTCGCCGGCCGAGGAGTTTCACGGCGGGGGCTGAATCATGATGGTTTCACCTGCCACCGCAAAGTTAGTTACGTCGTCGTACTCGGCGGAAGAGGGTGGGAGGGGGAAATAGAGAAGACTGCTAATAGTTAGTTTGGGCAGACTTGACCATCAAACACTTTGTGAGAGAAGCGAGCTGCTTCTTGTGCTAATTGCGTTAGCGTCCAGTTTCCTGGTCAAACAACGTAACCCGATTACTGCCATGTATCGAGTTAACTGCTTACATATACAGTGCTTACTTTGCCTCTGGAGAGAGGATGGGAAACGGGGGGGGGGCTGAATTTCTTATTCGCAAGACTTGCTCCGTGTCAAGATGCAATTAGTCTCGAGTTAAACGCTCCACGATGGTCCGTTCGTCGCTTGGACGCCAACCTAGTTCGGATTTCACGGCTGCCAACCTTACCTCTGTTAAGTGGCCAACATTTAACTATTTCTCACTGCAAAAATATCTTTCCAGGACTGGGTCCAGTTCCGGTCTCTTCCACAGTCTTCCCACACTTAACTTGTCTACTTGGTTCAGTTCTATTGCTTGTTTTGGCGAACGATGTACATTTTTTTAAAAATTTCCCTTTAAGTTGGCTCAATTTTCCTGTACTAATCTCTTATGGTTTGGTTTATGATTTTTTTCTTCTCTGATATCGGACTTTAAGTGGTTCTAGAAACATTATTTACTTGTTCAATAAATAGTTCTCGGAATTCACACGGGTTTTGCATATTTATATTAAGACGGAACGTTTCGACGACTGAAAGCACTGTCGTCATCTTCTAGGCGAAGAAGAAGCCTTTCAGTCGTCGAAACGTTGCGTCTTAATATAATTATGCAAGACCCGTATCAATTCCGAGAACTATTTATTGAACAACTTCACCGGGAAATACTTCAATCTTTGATCATTTACTTGAATCTTTATTTGTTATCATCCAGCTTTTCTACTCCATATAAAAGTGTGGAAAAACTGAATGACTTTCCTCTGTATTCCCTTTAATTTTCTTCTTAATGTGCCGCACAAACGTTGGCATTTGTTCAGTATGTCCGCATCCTGTTCACATGACAAGTCACATCCTTGGTGATGTCTGTTTTAATCGCTTATTATTGAGTGTAATTTTTGTTTTTTTCTTGGGTTGTTTCGCCTTAGTTTTCCTTCGATGATATTTTCAGGTTACATTTTTTGTATAGTATATATTTAATCTAATTAGGCAATGCCACCTGGACCGGGAATCGAACCCAGGACCGTCCGCTATCCGGGCAGCTGCTCTCACTGATGAGGTTTTCCCATACAGGCACCCGGTAAAACGGAAGGTCCTGGGTTCGATTCCCGGTCCGACAGATATTTTTTTTTCCAATCCATATTCTTTAATTAATTATAACCATGGCTTGATGCTTAAAGTAATCATTCCTCTTTTTATATCTTCGTGTATTTATTCTGTGTAGTTGCGTTTTAGATGTTAGCTCTTTACTTGTGTCTATCTGAATTCTAGTGACTTCTTGAGATCTAGATTAATGTCTTTTAACTCCATTTTCCTACCAGTGCTCACCATAGATCAAAAATAAATTTTTCCAAGATGAATTTGGTAAGACCATCAGCTTCCAAAAGCAAGGAGAGACGGAACTGGTCTTGTTAAATCTTTAATTAGAAATTGAAAGCGATGATCATCAAGGTGTTTGGAAAACTTAAAGGAAATATGAATTAAAGAACTCTTAATAATTTATAATGGTCAAGGAATCAGTTAACAATAAATTATAAAAAAAGTCGCTTGAAAAATCCGTGAATCTCTTGACTGGTGGTTTTGCCTCTAGAAATAAGATGTAACGACGATTCAACAAAGATATACACAAGCAGAAACCAAAGAGGCTGTTTGAGAAGATAACATTGTCAGATCGATAATTGTAGGTAAGCATAATAATGCAATTTATATTTTAAAAAATCCTCTAAAGAAGAGTGTAACGTTTGTTACACGGGACGTACCGAATAGGACATTAAAAATCATCGCCTGAGTGAATATATTTCTAATCTGAAACGACTTTGTGATAAACAATGAACATTTCGATTATAACGAAGTCACAATATTAGGTCCTGAGTTTAATGTTACACAGAAGCGTTACACATTAAACACCTGATGGATCAGGTCCACAGTTTGTTGATAAGAAACGAGGTGCAGTTGCAAAGAGGGAAAAATTCAGGTGTTGACATACAAGTCTTCAGTAAATTACAGAGATAATATTTATTCAACAGAATTTGTTTTTCTTTTTTAATGGAAATATGATCACATTCTTCCGTTTCGAGATACAAACTAGTGATAGGAAAATCGTGGACATAATCTCAATCTAGAAATTTCTGATTCTGACAATTTTTTAGTCAAAAATCTAGAAAATGAGAGTAAAAGGAATAAAATCGTGATTTGTACTAACTTGACCACATGAGAGATTATAGCTGATGCTATGTTTGGCTGTAACGGACTGTGACGTAACTTTCGTTACGTTATACTTGCATTTACAAAGCACTTCCAACTTGAAGCAGTTTCACTTGCTAGAAACCTTTTTTTTGATAGCTTTAAATACATACATACATACATACATACATACATACATACACACACACACACACACACACACACACACACATATATATATATATATATATATAGTGTTTGGTGCGTTTAAATGGACAGGAGTATTTTACTGTGGAGAGATATTTTTTGCCTCTCTTCCTTCTGAAATCTAAGAAGGCGCCATACCAAAGTTGTAAAGGCGGGTTTCTCTTTTGTTGAACTTAAAAGTTAGAGACTCTCAAGGAAAACTGCGTGGTCTCTGGTTACAGCAAACCACCCTTAAGTGCCGGGGTTGACGTTAGCTCAGGCACTGACAACAATTACTCTCGGAGAAGTTGTCTGTGAATCTCTTCGCGGATGGAATTTGCCCCGCATATTCTGACAGTCAAGGTTATGTCAGTTTTTTCTGATCAATCACGGATGTAATTTATCGAGTTCAAACCTAAAAGAAAAAACAGCTTCGGCTCTTTAGAGGCAATATTTCATCTACTATAATTTTTGGTCCAAATTTTCAACCAAATTTGAGACCATTAGCGTGGACGAAATTTTTCTTTTCTGTACGTCGGGTTTATTAATTTTTTCCCCCTGGAAGGGTCAGACAGCAGACATTGTGGAGGCAGCCTGGCGAACAGTCGTGACGTCATCTGTACCTTGATCGTTTTTCCCCCGTTTCCGGTCTCCTTGCTGACCCGCAGTAAAAAGTCCTGAGTGTTTTTCAAGGTGATGCGGGAGGTGTGACTTTAGGAGTCTCCGGACGAAGAGTGGCGTGACGTCATCGGCCGAAACGGCAGCGTATCTGACGTCAGTTGTATTTTATGGTGTCTCTTTTTTTTCTACTGATGAGATTAACACTTGAAAAAAAACCTGCAGTGTCTAGGTTATAAAGGTTGTGGACACTGCGTGACGTCATTTCCCAAGGGCCAGAAGAGTTGTAAAAGACCGACTAAGTGTTTTTTTTAATCTTAAAATGCTCGTTTATGAAGAAAAGGTAACAAAGAGCAAGGATCAAAAATATTCCTTAGTGAACATGTCAATAACAATTCCCTGAGAATAGGAAAATTTGGAAAAAAAATAGTAATTTGAATAGATACTAGTCAAAGTAGTTCAAATCAAGTTTGGAAACGTCCCCATTATTATGTGTCAATATTTTAGATATAATTATCACTCCAAATGTGGTGAGCTCGTTTGCAAAATATATATCATATTCTAGTATTTCAATTATTCTGTTACAATATCAAATGGATCAAAACAGTCAACTTCAATTAAAGCCTGTATTACATTTCACTAAACTTTAGTAATTAGGTTAGCAGGTGTAACGTGTTCGAGTTTAAATGCACTGAACTGTACCACCAAAATATAAATCTAAGAGATACTAGACTGAATATACGCATCATTCCACACGAATCTAGGGTTATTTTCGCATTTCTTTTGTGTTACCCTTGGGCTATGGGATGAAATTAGACGCTAGCAACATCGAGAGAGACACCATTAATCTCAGCGACCCCCGAAAACTATTTATTCATGCTTTGAAAATTGCCTCACTCACACCTAGCGGTGCTTAAAGTTGTATTACATTTCACCCCTCCCCCTCCCCCACAGTGTTTGTTCTCGGCTCTTAAGTAACATGTGCACAAATAATAAGAAATACATACAAATTAAGTGACAATAACACAATGATTCCGGGATCCTTGATATGAGACTGGAATTGTACCTGGTGTTAACTGCCTAGAATCTTAGAATTTTGTCCATGAATTGTATGTTTCGAATCGATCATCAACCAGATCAGAGATGCTGCACATCAAATCAAACTTCTCAGCAATTCATGTACAAACAGACACTATGAAAGTCAACCATTGCGACCATCCTTTATTATTACGTAAACCTTCTGCTTTCCATTGTCAAACTCAACAATTGCGACCATCCCTTATTATTACGTGCACCTTCTGCTTTTCCATTGTCGGTTCTGCTTTATTGTTACGCTAACGCTTCTGCTCTCCCTTTGTCGTTTCTTCTGAGATGTGTCGCTCTAGACTCTTCTTACCACCTGAAGAAAGGTACAAAGATTCCAGAAACGTTGTGTGATATTTTTGGCTCCTTCCATTAATAATTGCAAAATAGTAATGAGCGTAATTCAGAGTTGTTTCTTGAGTAGCGATTCATGTATCACTTGTTTGTTTTGAGCAGTCTGTTGAAAATCGACTGTTGCCGAATGATCAGGGGTGATTCCATGTTGCCACGCTGTCTGACAGGATCCTTTCTGCGTGCACGTGTCCGGCCCCTCCAGAGCATCCTCCAGCTTCTCCCACCACCGTCCTCTCTCCACCACCACCACCATTCCGCCACACCGGTGCACATCTTCTGACCCGGAACCAAAAAGAAAACGTTTTTCCCAGGCTGCTTTTGTTCTGTGTAAGTGTAGCCGGTCGGTCACGCTCGCGTATTGATGCATTGCACAAGCAAATGGCCGCGATCTGTTAACGTCCGCCTAGATCACGCTCTCTCTATTGTGATGCACACCTCGATACCGCACACATAAATTACAAACACACACACACACGGACACGTGCGCATGTTGCAAAGTGTTTGTACCACCCACAACGTCGTCGTAGTCGTCTTCGATTTGTGACCTTGCGCGCGCTGTGTGACAGGTCGCGGGCTCGGACGCGTGTATCGACGCGTCCACACACGCGGGACTCGTCTAACATCAGCTCACGTCATCAACTACATCACACGTAAAGGCACCAGGGACCAGCCTACGATTATCGGAAACTCAGGCTTGTTAGTTGAATCCACGTCATCAGCTCCAAATCACGTCATCATCACTTTCAGCCCCTACCGAAATAAAACTAAGGTCTCTGTTTCTATTTGTGACGCATATTCGGGCACAATACCTATCATCATTGGTGCGCCAATTAAAGGTATAACGGTCCAGCAAGCTGGGATCTGAATAGGAAAAAAAATCAGACAGGATCCTTGGAAAGGTTTCAGAAAAGGGCCCGTAAATTCGTACAGACAGGACCTGGGCATCGGGGCGAAAAAAGTAAAGCCGCAAGGGTGGGAAACACTACACACGAGAAGGGTGTAAAAATCTTTACAGGTGAAAAATCTTGTCGAGAAATTCGGGATAGATTGAGGGAAGCAACAGGACGACTCACCACATGTTCAAGGTAAATACCAGACAGGAAAAAATACAGGTGTTGGAAAATACTTATTTCTAAATAGTACAATAAGCAACTGGAACAATGAACCTGCAAGAGTTTTCGGAGAAAGTCCTCTCTAGTGACTACAGGGTAGTGCAGTGTTGTGATAGTGCATACTAAAGTATGATGCTTGTTTCCTTAGTAACTTAAATAGTTAATTAATCTCTATTTTCAGATATCTTTCCACTTTTATTCTCTTCAGGCCAGAACAATACATTAATTCATTATTTAACTTCTTCAAAATTAACCCTTAATTAATATAATATTATATACATGTATTTATAGTTGAAATAATGTCCCTAAACCTAGCTTACATTTTAAAATAATTATACTAATTAACTCTATTTTCCTTTAATTGTAACTTCCCTTATTTAATTTTGTATTCAAATTGTAATTTCTGCCAACGTGCATTAAATAAATACATACGTAGATACATAATGGCGTATCCGATGACGTAACACAAACAAACTTAATTTGTAGTTGACAACGGTGAGGTAACATTATTATTTTAGATTATTCGGGTATTACATTGTCTAGGCGTTAAAAAAAAGAAAAAGGAAAGGAAAGGAAATAAGAAAAACAGCATGAAAGCGGCAGGATGAAGGGATAACATCAAAGATCGTCTAGAAGATCAGAAAATGATTTAGATATTTACTCCAGGCGAAGAAAACGAAGAACAAGAAAAACAGAAAGAAAGAGGCAGTGTTCAAGAAACAAGTTAGTTTAAAATAGATGACGGGATAGATCGTCTAGAGGTAGAAACTCCAACTTTTCGAACAGTACGGAGAAAACTGTTCGTCATCTGAACTTCTAGACGATCATTCACTTGTTTCTTTCTGATTGTATTGTTCGTTGTTTTCTCCGCTTGTAGTAAATCTCTATGTTACGCCATGTAGCCTGTTACGCTAAGAAAATGCTCGGTCAGCTTTGACAGGTTCTCGTAACCCCTGTGAGCCGTTGGACCTATGGTATTCCTATTGGAACAGTCGGCCCGCTGCCTCCTAAACTGGTTGAGGCACGGGTAAGGCAATGCTGCGTCCATTTCCTGTGATATTAGACGGGATTGGCTGGACCATGAAATACTTCAGCATGTCTACACCCTCACAGAGATCATGTTTAAGTACTTCACCCTGTAAATGACACACTAAATAAATTGAGAACGAAGACTAAACTATCAGTGAATCGGTTTAAGTCATTATAATCAATTTTATTCGCAATATATCGTTCTTTTTGTCGATAGGTTCTCTGAAACGTGAAGATTCTCGACAGACATTCAACTGTTTATGTTTTCCGAAAAAGAAGTGAATGAAAAATTTAAAATTGATGCCAACAGTTCGCCTTTCACCGTTATTTATGTGATCAATAAAATCGTTTTCTCCAAAAAAAAACCTATCTTATCGGATTCGGAATGTAATGGAAACGAAACCTCGTGTCATCTCTTAAAACTTATTTTCTGTTCGTGAGTTTCTGATTCCTCAATTCGATAATAACCTTTTCCACCCCCCCTCCCCTTCTGTCTACTTCATCAGGAGATATCTGTGGGTGAAAATCGCCCGTCGTTTTGCTAATCTGTCTGTGTCCGTCTGTGTGTATGAGAGAGTCGGGTCGTTCCTAGTTTAAGAGTTTCGTGACTTTTTATCGGGCGAGGCAGATCTTGTGTTTGTTTTTAATGGATTCATAAATGTGGCGCACATGCAAGAGAGAATTTACACCTTGAGAGAGCATCACGCCTCGACTCTCTGGCTCTATCAGATCCTTTTCCCTAGAAGGAAGCTGTCTGTGCCTGGCTCGTGAATGATTGGGGAAACCGCGAAAGCTTGCACAGTCCCGACATTTAGTCCAAGTCCTTTACGTAATGTAATCTTTAGCTCGTTTCGTTGTCCGTAAACGAATCAACGATATTGCCACATCCACATTACGTGGTTCGTGTGAATTCGGGGATATTCGGGACGGAGGTCGGGTAAGCTCGGGATTGGTACGTCATTCTTAAATGCTACTTTATCAAAAATAACTCTCTGGTAACTCTCAAATTCGGGTTCCTTAAATATTAACACTTATAAATAATCAAGAAACCACGTGAAAAAACTCAGGCTCTTATAAGTCCTACGAAAAGGGGACAATATTAACACTTACAGCGTTAAGACACCACGTGATAGAGTCTCAAGCACATTTCCACGTCTAACGAAAAAGGGGACAACATTAATCAATAGTTATAGAGTTAAGAAACTAGGTGATAGAGGCTCAAGCATTTACAAGGTCTAACAAATTGGAACAATATTAACACTAAAAGGGTTGGAGAAACCACGTGATAGAGTCTCAAGTACTTTCCCACCGCTAACGGGAAAGTGGACAATATTAAATAATAGCTACAGAGTTCACAAAATGATTAGTTAATGTTTGCTGGCCGTTGGAAGCAATAAATTAACCCTAAACAGAAAGTCGATAAAATTATTATTAATTAAGAAAGTCAACAAGTTAATTAAAAAATCAGATACGTTACGTAGACGAGAAAACGCGTAAATAACAACATATGTGCATTATATTTAAACGAGATAGTAAGAAAAATACGAAAATATTTAGAAATGGGGGAAAAATAATGAAAAAAAAAGAATTACTATTCAAATTTTAAAAGACTGCAAAAGAAAATATTATCAAATGGGAAAATAAGAGAATTAAGAAAATTTAATTTAAAAACAAAATCAAGGAAAATCTAACACAACGATTGATTCCAGAGCATAATCTAGATAAATTAATTAAAGAATGTCGTTCATCTAGAGGAAGCCAGCTTAACGATCACCATGTCATACAGTTATCTGGGTATACATTTTTATTAAATTAGGAAATGGGGAAAAACTTGTGTATTAAAAATTTTTGTTTTTCATCGGGGACGAACCCACAGTTCGGCAAACCACTCTTTTTTCTTATTATGCTTCTATTTTCTTTGAACACTGTCTAAGCTACGTACGTTCTAAAGTGTCTTGATCAACTTATAATTACTGTAAAATAATTTTTGGGTGCAGTTTTTTCCATTACCTGGGTTTATTCTCTATGTTTCCGACATTCTCTAGTGCGTCGTAATAACTGTATGTATTTTGTCGTATCTTTTTTCTTTTAGTGTGTGTGTGTTTTTGCGAGTACGACCTCGTTAAGGTCACGAAGATTGACAACAGCCATAAGGACTATATTTACGGCTCGGCTTTTTTTAACTTTCCCTTCTTCCTTCGACAGAAAATCGTGCGGCTTTGATGCAACAGATCGTGTATCAACGAACATTACTTGTTAAAGATACTCCACCACCACCACCACCACCACGGTCCTGTTTTGGACGATCTCTCTTTCTCTCTCTCTGTAAATGATGGGAAAGCAAAAGAAAAAAATAATAAGAGAGAGAGAGAGAGAGAGACACTATCTTTCTTTCTCTCTCTCTCTCCTTCAGAACAAATTGCGGCAATTCTAATTAACAAGCCGCGGGACACACGACTTTGAAATTTACCCGAGCTCATCTGTGACTCCATGTTGCTTAACCTGACGACCTCTTCCCTTCCACCCCCTACTTCCTTTTTCTTCTCCAACATAGAATCTTTTTTTTTGCCAAATGTCGTCCGTGCGCATTAAGAAACCAATCTCTAAAAAAAGTACATTCATTGAGTTCCGAAATCATTTATAATCAGGTGTGACGAATAATAAAAAAAACCTATCCCATGGTGATCGTTATGCTGGCTTCCTACAAGAACGACATTTATATATAATTTATTCCTATACTAGCTGGGTGGCCGGCTTTTCCCGGGTATTTACTTATATAAGTCCCGAAGAAGTATTTTATTCTACAATTAATCTATTAGTCAATAGGTGATTTAACCTAACCCTATGTAAACGAAATGCTAATTTAAACAGAAACCGATCAGTGCCATTTAGAGAAGCATAAATACTCCCGATATCAAATATAAAAATATACTCTTCAGTGACCGTCCATCTCCACCTCTAGGGGGTGGTAGCCGTATCTTACAGTATTTTGTTTCTAGGTTCGAAAGGAAAACTTGTATAAAATTTGGCAAAATTTTCTCCACGGGTAAAGATCTAAAGGAAAATACACACAGACCCATATACAAACATACTATTTTATTTATTAGACTTTCTGGGCGTTGACGGTTTTTTTGCGTTATTTTTATGCATCACCCTATCACCCTGACCCCTAAGGGTGCGCCCCTCCCAATTATTCACCAAAATATATTTGAGAAACGCAGTCCATCTCATGTACCCCGGTAAAAGTTTCTTTCGAAAAATATATCGGCCTTTTTAATACAAGAGAAAATTTTCATCTCCGTCCCTGGGGGTTAAACGGCAAGTTAAATGTCATAATTAAACTGGGAGCCATCAATAACCCCGGATTTGACTCAAATGTCGGTTGTTTTGCGTTATTTTATTTTTAACGCCCCCCTACCCCAGACCCCCAAACGGTGCTTCCTTCCAAAGTCGAAAGGGGTTGAAATTGTATAAATCAAAATCTGGAGAAATATTATCAATCTTATTGACTCCGAAAAATATTTATTCAACACAAATATCGGCCGTTTGAGTATTTGTTTGAAAATTTCCACACCCACCCCTGGTGGTGGTAGTCGTGTCTTACCCACCACAGTGTTTGTTTCCGGTTCGCAAGGAACTCGTGTACGAAATTTGGTCAAATTTTCTATTGGCGTGTAGATTTGTATGCGGAACACACACACACAACTCTCCTTTATTTATTAGAAGAAGTAAGGACTAGTTTATTTCCGTAGTAAAAGACTAACAGAGAAAATAATAGTTTCATCTTATTTTATTTGTTATATTATATACCTGCCGTTTTATAAATATACCATTTTAACCTCTTTGATGGTTCAGATGAAGCTATTCCCCTCAAAGTTTCCCACCCTTTTTTGTTCTTTCCGCCCCCCTTTAGATGGAGCTGGTGGGCTTTATATGGAAGCAATTGTTCTCCCATACTTATGGGGAAAAATGAAATTATAATTTTTCTCAAATAAGGGTAAAAAAAACAATGAAGGGGGTAAAACTTTCCAGGACGAACTAATCTAACTAGTTTTGGAAGTAATCTTATATCTTTAATGGACACATCTGAGAAGTTGCTGCACCTCGTTCGGAGAAGAAGGACCCCAACTAAACCCCTCTCTCACATTCACTCCCCCTCCCACCCCTTGCAACCCCCCCGCCCCACTCTCTATCTTCATCCCTTTTAAGTTTGATTGAAGAGTTAGGACTAATTTAAACTCCGTCTTTAATGATGTTTTATTCGGAGTGATATGAATCTATTGAACTGGAAAAAGCGAGAGACGGGCGGGCATGTCGATCACGCCAACGTTCACGATCCGGGTCTGGGATAAGCCTTAATTTAATACACAGGAATGGAAAAGTTTCAAATTAACTCTCACACACAGACACAGACAGACAATTTTGTAATACAAACTAAAACACTAGGAAGTTTTCAACTGTGTTAATGAAAGGCCAACGACGAAAAGATATGGACCAGTCTTCAGACAAAGATAACATAGTAAAAGTAAATACAGACATATGTTCATTACAAAGAGATTGTTGTAGGGAACAAAGAATCTATAATCTATCTACTTTAAGAAATAAAAGTGTGTGTTTGTATGCATGTATGTATGTATATGTGTGTTATGTTCCGCATAAAATCACCACCCGTCGAGCAAATTTCACCAAATTTCGTACACGTGTTCTTTGCGAACAGGAAAAAATCACTATTTGGGATAACACACGTCTACAACCCCCAGGGACGGGGTTGGAAATTTTCAAACATGCTCTAACGGCCGATATTTGCGTCCGATAAATAATTTTCGGGGTCAATGAGACTCATAGTGTTTCTCCTCGATAATTATTTGTGTATAATTTCAAGCCATTCTCACATTGGATGGGAGAACCCTTAGGGGTTGGAGGTCATGGAGCGGCGTTACGCAAAAATAACGCAAAATAAATTGGAGTCGAATCGGGGGCTATGGATGTCGCTGTGTCATTATGACAGTCTCGGGCAACGCCGGGCACCCAGACAGTTATAAATAAGTGGTACAGAATAATTAAAAAATTAGGTGAAATAGGATCAGGGAGAATATTAGGAATATAAGAAACATAGAGCAGAAAGTACTGAATAACGACTCAATTTAATAAAATGTGGATTGTTGTAAATAGCACATAATGATTCGTTATCAGTGTTTTTTTACAGCCATGGACTTAGGATATATTTTAAATTCGTGACGGTACAGAAATTAGTCTGATTTCTATTTCTAAATTATGACATTAAGTAGAGTATAATTAGTGAAATTTGTAGCTCAAATGGTAGAGTGGCTACGTTTCAATGAAGTGGTTCCCAAGGGGGTGTTCGTTTCCCTAGTTCCTTTTAAATATTTTCCGATCATTATTAGTAAATTATTTATTTATTTTCCCCGAAGGCCGAGAAGTTTCCGAATCATGCCTTTCGAATAACTGAATTCTCTTCACCCATTTTTTTTTCGATGAAGATAATGATACAAAGAGGATTATAAATAGAGCCAACGCACGCTGGGATGTGTACATGGATTTTCTCCCCGCAATCAGTGTGCGTGTTTCTTGAGTGATAAAGCCGGAAATTTAGCAGCAATTACATTAACAGGGGGTGGGTGAGGGGGGGGGGAGGGAAAAGAGGACACACGAGTCATATTTCACGTGGCGCACGCTTGTCTCTTTCTTCGTCCAAGTAAATGTCCGCAGTAATAATTCAGAGCTCAATTCTCCGTAGGAGTCAGTCTATCGGATAACTCATAACACGATTATCAAGAATTCATTACTACCCTCTTCGTAGTAGTCTTCAGCTGTTCTCCCGCTTGAGGTTTTAAACAAATTACAATAGTCAAGGACGAGTTTTCTTTTGCACAACCGTGGGAATGTAAGGGTTCTTCCTTTGTTGTGAAACAATCAAGGATAAAGAAACCTTGTTTTCAGCCCTCTAGAGGACAAATTTATTTTAGTTTATGTACCAGTGAGCATTTAGAGACGTATAAATATAAGTATCTGATCAAATGATCACTGGTCACACAGGTGTACTACATGTATCCGAAATCAAGTTGAAAATACTTCTCAAAATGGATTTAATAATAAAAAAAATGTATTAAAAATTAAAATACTAATTTATTTTTACTGAATTACCAACACCTAATTTTTTGATGAATTGAATAGAAATCATTTCAAATTTGGTTTTTCATAAAAAAAAGGTTGAAAAACAGTCCGAACATGACGTTACATTACACATTTGTTTGTACATCTATTTTGAATATTTTTATCATCCTTCGATGCTACGCAAAGCGGCGCCATCTTGTGTGTACTTATTGTTGGGAGTGACGTCCTACGTGCCTCAATGTTATTGTGATGGGAACGTCCAAAAGTATAATGGGAATGGTCCTTACTGACTGAAATATTCCCTATTATGGTGGAGGAATAAAAATAAAAACTTTCAAATGTGTATTTAGACCAAAATACATTTTTTATTTGAAAGATAAGTTAATAGAAAAATATTAAAAAATTGCAAACAATAACTTGGTTAAAGGAAAAACAGCTTAATCCAATAGAAAATGTGTAACAAAAAACTTACTACTTATTCGAAAAAAACGTAACTGATGCTTTTCACATAATTATGTCCTTCGGAATAGAAAAATCCCGAATATCATCCTGTAGGGATTTTTTTTAATAAGGACATATTCTTGAATAAACGTTTAATTTAGTTACATAGAAAGGAAAATAATTTTGAATGAACAATTCTTGGGCTTCCAGCCGGGTCATGGTTGAATTGAACCACGACGTTTCTGTGGAAATCTCACTCATCTTTATCACTTTCAACATATTCACCGGTAAAGTAATTGTAATACTTAGAATAATAAGTTCCTTAGCAGCAAAAGTATCAATAGTCAAAAGCAGTTGACGTTTTTCACTGGTACAAGAGTTTTTCCGGCATCTAAAAATAACTATGGAACTCAGGAAGATATTAACAACCAAGAAATACCACAATGGACCAAGTTTGGATCACTTAAACGACGTACTGCGCAGTGGTGTAACATGCGGACCAGTGAATGGAAAAGTAATATAAAAAATACAATCGTGTGTGACTTATTTTTTTCTGTTTAGGGTACCAGGCTACACGAGGGTAATCCACACGGTGCAACTCCCATTTAATAGAATAGGAAGGGATTTGAAAGGGGGGATGCGGAATTTTCTGTGAGTGTGACATAATAGATGTGTGTAAAAAAAATAATATCGGAGAGTTAAACGTTTTAATGTATTTTTTTTTGTAGAGGAATATGTTAAACGTATTGTGGCCCACAAACCACCGAGAGAAATTGTCTCTGGTTTGTTATTGTTTTTGTTTTATTTTATTTGTAAAATACGCTTCAATATTACATAAGGAACATTTCAAGGTTAAATAATGTGTGTGTGTATATATATAAAGTTATTCTATAGCAGCTACAATAATAAATATTTTTCCAGAATAAATTAATAATTTATTTTGATTGTGAACGTTTCTCCTTATACTTTAATAGGCTTCACGACTTTCTATAAGCTTTTGGTCGAGTTTTAGCGACTGGACATTTGGTCTCTGTGGATCTGTGGGTCTGAGGCCTAATTACTATCTTCACTGGAGAGAAACACCTGTTCGTGTCATTGATGTCAGGAAGACAAATCCATCACGACGACAATAATTGTGTTGAACTGACATAGGAAAAATGTGGCCCCGTTACGGGACCCAGAGGAAGTACTGCGGGAATTTGTGTGACAGGGGAATATGTCTTTGATGTTCCTCCTTAAATATACGGAAACATATTTAGAAGAAAAAAAGTATTCATTGCTTCCACACCAAGAGTGAACCAATAGGGTCTCTGTTTTTTTTTATCTCAGAGTGTTCGGTATTTTATTCTTCCCTTTTCTCCGCCCTTCTCTGATTTTTAGACTGGCTTGAGCTGCCCTCCCCTGATGGAGGTGAATCTGGTGCGTGAGTGATGTTTGATGGAGCTCCAAATCGACGCGGGGGGTTCTATTTCCCCCCCCCTTCTCTCGGAAATACTGATACAAGTGTCACGTAGCTTTATTGCCCTTAGAGTTTTCCTCCCCAACCTATCCGCATATATGCTTGCTTTCCTCCATCCCTTTTCATATCCCCCGTCCCCTATAAAACATTCAGTTCCCACGGTAATCCATTTCAGCCTAAACTGTTTTCTCTCCCTATCTCTCTCAGTATGTGTACCTTCTGCATGAAATATTCCATCGATTAAGTAACTGTTACGTCCATTCCAGCCGCTAAATGTATGTACGCATGTCATTTGAAAAAAAAAACATAAAATAAACTGAGTCTAAAAATTTGTTCACACTCAATTCACTAAGATAGACATAAAATTATTTTTAGGGATAAAATAAGTATAATAATTCACTTCACGAACTACTTAGATTTATTATTAAACGTTCTTGTTGCTGGAAGATTCTCCGCAAACAGTTGCTCCAGGTAAATTGTTCCAATCGCTTATCAATCAGTTTGGGAATGAGAATTTTCCCCACGTCTAACAGTAACAGTGTAAAGTGATTCCTCGTTTTTCTTTTCGTTTTTCTACATCTATTAACATTTAACTTCATTTTAATTTCAACTATTCACAAATTTTGCGATTTCTCTGATTTATTTTCTAAGTAATATATATTGTAATCACTCATATTATTTTTAATTTCCCCAATTATATGTTATTTAATATTTTATGGTTAAGTTATTATATGTAAACAGCTGTACATGACTTTTCCTAATCATAATTACGGCAGGTATGAGTCCGACTTTACCAATTAAATAATAAATTCAATAAATACCAAACAACACGATATAGTTAAAAGAAATTTGGTATTTTAAAATAAATTTGTGAGTTTATGAAGCTAAAAAGTCAATTTATTAAAATTACAATTTACATTTTGCTACAAAACTAACCAATGTTCAAGGACCTCTTCAGTTGTATCTAAAAATTAATAAATGTGTATATATAATGGAAAAGACAATAACAGTTTCAATCAAAAACAAATTAATTAATTTAGTGTAACAAACTTTATTAAAACACATAACATATGCCACCTTCTCAAAAAATTCGGATTTATATATATATATATATATTGATTTATTTGGGTTTAAAAATGACAATTATAATATACCGTACAAATGTGGTACATTCCACTTCCCCTCGAAGGCAAGATTCTCTACAAAATATCAACTAATATTGACATGTTAATTAACCGTATAATGTGATAGAAACGTAAATAAGAATTCCCTATTTTTAGGTCACGGTTTAAGAATAATATTTTTAAAATTATTTATGACTGTGTGTGGTATTAAAATTGTTACCTAGATTTATTTTTTTGGACCAGACGAATAAGAACATAGTTTCCAGCGTGTTGTTCCAACCCCCTCTATCGTTATATTTTATAATGTGGCGTTAATTCCTAGATTATTAAATATTTACAGCAGAAGAGGGGTGGAAAAATTATTAGGAATATAATTTTAATTAAGAAGTGGCCACTAAGGTACTGAGGAGTGAGGGGCTGGGGGGTGGAGGTGGGGGGAAGTCAAGATTAGAGAGCGTGAAGGATTTCTTGATTCGTGTTAAAATTATTTGGCTGATCTCGTCGGCCTCAGAATGCATAAGTTATGAAGCATTATGTTTCCCAGAGAGACAGATTGCGTGTGTTATTATTATTATTTCTTTCTCCTTGAATGTGTGTGCGAGTTACGACCGCAATCTTACACGACATTACACTGTTAATGCTAATGAGACACCAGAAAACAACTGTCATTAATGCGAGCATGCTGTTAGCCTTCCAGATAACGTCGATGGCCGCCCAAGACCGCCCCGCAAATTGTGTGGTTATCGAATTTTGTTTTACCCTCGATTTAAGTAACACACGTCCATATATAATTTTTTTTCTCACTGAGGACCAAATAAGCTTGCTCGGCCCCAAACGCAAAAGGTCTAAGTTCAACAACTTTACAAGCTAAGAATAAGTATATTGACGGACGGAGAAAGTTGGAACAGTTTCTTAAATATCAAGTATTTAAAGGTTGTTCACAAATGGTTTTGAATCAATTAATTGAGGTTTCATCCAAGTCTACGTTTTTAATTTACAGTGAAATATGTAAAGTTCATTACAACGTTTTCTTCTGCACTCTGTGGACCAAATACGTTTGGCCCAAACGTAAAGGTCGACTGACGGAAATTTGGGTCAGGTTAATGATAAGGATATTTTTAAGTTTGTTAATACTTGGTTTGGAATCAATTAAGAAATTGTCATTAACTACTTAGTATTATAAACCCTAAAATAGTTTTCGTCCAAACAACATTGGTATGTAACTTAGTTCAGACCTAAATCTAGGTCTTCATCAGGAAAGTTAAACAACTGAAAAATGTTGATTCTAAAAATAAATAATTTTTAGTACGTGTGTGTGTGTATGTCTGAATTTTCATAAATTAGTTAATTCATCCATACGATATAATGGTCAGGGAAATAATTAAAATTCCACGAAGATATATATTCACTTTTGTGGTAGAAATAAAATGTCGTATAGGTTGGTAAATATTAAGTAATCCTGGAATGAGGAATGAGGATGTGGAACGCTCAGTTCCAGCTACAATGCTGTAGAATAAATCATCATTTGGTTTTGTCTGCTTTTTAATGTGTAAAATGACAATTTCGTTACAACTATAACATGGTTTTAGGTTTATTTTTGTGTAAAATATTCCTTCATTGAGAAAATAGGGTAAGTAAAAATTATAAAAACATTTAAACCAGAAAAAATGCTTTAATGACAACATGCAAATTAATTATATATGAAAAAAAAATTCAAATGAGCTGTTTTAATGTGACAAAAGGAAAATTGTTACGAAAATACAAAAAAATTAATATATCAAGGAGGAAATAAATTTAAGACATCTTAGAAGACCTAATATCTTAAAATTGATTATATAAATTAAATTATCGAACAAATAAACATTAATACTTTACCTAATGAAAAACTATCCTACACTTAAGTTATATATATATAGATCGGAGAAAGTATATTGTTTAACGTAGAAAGGTTGTATTGCACTGTAAAGACTTAATATCGTGTTAGTGATCGACGGTGCGTCACGATAGTTAATTTCCCTTGTCGCCGATAATCTTACTGGCACGCGAGGCTTGTTAGAGTTTTTTTTTCTTTGACCATACGTGCAGTGACGATTCCTTTCAGATTAAACCCACACGTGGGTGTATAATATTAAGAGTGGAAAGGTCTAACTAGACCCAAGAATACAAACCCGTGACACAATGAAATCATACTCACGTTCTGATGTTTTAGACTCCACTTAAAAGTTTTAAAATGGTTTCTTTTCTTTGTGTATGAATTATTTGTATTATTTACTGAACATAAATTGTAATTAATATAATTAATTGTCTCGTAAGCGGCATTTCGTGACAGAAAGTCACAGTGATAAGTCACGAAGGATATTTCTCAAAGTCTTGATATTATCTGCCGGGGGTGGGTGGGGGGGGAGGTTAGGCTATAAAAGTCTAATGTATGTATGTAGGTATGTGTGCTGTGACAGTGTTTTGTTTGAAGCAGGTGAAGGAGCCTGGAGGAAGTGACTGATGACGAACATTGCTCGGGACACAATGGATCATATGTCACGCGATTGAAGCGGACCACACAGGCTGGATGGAAGATAGACACGTTGGGGAAGGGAGGAAAGCACAATCAGTCAAGGACCCTGTACGGACGGGATAATCAGAGGAATAAAGATAATGGAAGCGCGAATAAGGTGGTGGTGGGGTTGACAACTCCGGTATCGTAACGTTTTAATACTTGGTCCAAATCCAAGAAAGGGTCTAGAAGAGTCTTCGTCATTCTCTGATGACGAGGAGACTACACGATTCGTCGGTCAATCATCTCTTAATTAATCACTCCCCAAGAAATTTTCAATCAATTTCTTTGCGCGGTTTCAACAAATTTTCTTCTCATAATCAGACGCGGGAAAAAAGTCCTATAATCGATCACTGAATTTTAAGTCGCCGCTAAACTGTGAGATACCTTTTCTAAATTTTAAAAACGTTTTAAATTAAGATATAAAAATAATTTAAAATTCCACTATATAAACAGACTATATTCCATAATACTCGTTTAATTTTAAGAAACAGTACAATTTATCTTCCACTAATCGTTCTAATGGAACATAACACGTGTGTATAAAATTCATTAGCTAGCTATTAATTAAATAAAACACACACAAAAAATTTGTCCTTAAACTGTAGTTCTTTTAAGACTATGTAATGCTAAAATAAAAGCATATCGATTAAAGCTCAAGTAAGTCTAACTTATTTTTGAAAACGAGTCTGTTACAGTGAAAATTCCAGTAAAGTCAATCATCAATTTTTGTTAAAACTTCGAATCACAAGTTTTTTAAAAGTTTTTGGACGTCAAATATCTGTATAATAATGTATGCGTAGAATTAAAATTTCCTAACGATCAGGCAGAGGCGGGTAAAAGCAAAAGCGTTTAATCCAGCGAGGGAAAAGTGTGAAGGAAAACCACATAGAATCCCGACACTCTGAGAGAAAGCAGGTTCACCGCTCTAGAAGGAGAGCGCTTGTCTGTAACACGTAAAAGGTAATTGTCTCTATAAATAACTATGTTAATTTAGGACCGTGGTAAAAGAATCGAGGTGTTGCAGTGAGAGACACGTGAAACCAGCAAAGTGGTTTATAGATGTCAATTAGAAAATAGAATATTAATTATTAGACAAAAAAAAACATTTTCTGGCAAGTGATTTTTTTCATATATAGTAAGGTTTAACAATACCAGAAGGTAAACAGAAACTGCACAAGAAAATATAAAACCTATATCTATTTTTTTAAAAATTCCCAAAATGATGTCTTAATATATTAAAATTTCGAAACTGTATTTTTGAAAAAAAATATTGTGGTATTTATTAACATTTTCCTATTTAAGAGCAAATTAGGAACGTTTTAAAAAAATTCCGAAGTTTCTCAAACTAAATCGCGAATCCTATACCCAATTTAAGGTTATTTCAAAATTAATCTCTTAATTAACTTATAAAATGTTTCTCCTGGACTAACTAAGAAACCTCAAACGATCATTGGAACGAATAATTAAAACAGGTTAATCATGTTTGGTTTTCATTGAACGATTTTTTTTGGAAAATTTGTTTTTCCTGATCAAATAAATGCATAAAGTTACATGGAGGTTTCCTAAAATGCTTCGGTTCAGCCCAAAATAATTTTCCGTTTCGCTAATTTAGGCTAACCTTTAAAGTATATTTTCCTTTATTTCCAAAAACCTTAGAGGGAAATATTACAAAGTCGTGTAAAAATTTCTGGATCTAATTACGAGAAAAAGTGAATTGTTAGGCCAATTCAGGTTGACGTGACTGTAAATTTCTCAATAACCTCATACAAAAGTTTTTTTTCTTGTCTTAAAATAAGAAACCTTGTACGATCATTCGGAAAAATCCAACAGAAACAGACGATTTATTTTCATTGAGCTGTATAACTTTCCCTCGACAAAATGTTACGTGATGTGGTCGAGAAACAGTTTGTCAAAATAATTGCCCCCCCCCTCCCCTTTCTAACTTTACCTCGTTTCGAGAAAGAGAAATATCGTAAATTATTTTGCGATGACGCATTCAATATGTCGGATGATTTATTGGAATCGAACGAGGACGAAGTTCTTGTATGTCACTGGTAAAATGATTTACCAAGAGTCCTTATTCCTGATGGCGGCGGAGCGGGTGGTGGCGAGGAAACGGAATAACTGCTTCCTGCAGTAAAATGTGGGCATCTGTCGTGATACGTTGTCATTATCGGGGAAATATCGGACCCTGAGAAATAAATATATATATACAAGGAGGGAAAGTTGATTTTTCAAACTATATTTCAGAGAAATAAAAGGAACTGGTAGACAAATTTAGCGTCTTTTTTTAGAGGAATGGAAAACTTTAAAATGCAACATGATAGACAAATATATTCGACACTGGTACTGTAAATTTTCATTTATTGACTAGAATGTTTGATACAGAAAAATTTTGTTTGGTTACATTGACCCAGGGAATTACTACGTGAATTAACATGATTATAACAGAAATATATACAACTGGTTCACTCTGTTCTCAGGAATCCTGATACTACTTTTGCCTGTTAGTCCTCCCTTTATATTCCTTAACAGCCCATCTTTGTGTCTCGTTTAAGTTCCTCTAAATATCTTCTCTTTAACTGACTGTCTCAACTAAAATGTAAGTTGTATTTCTGTACAGTTGTTTGAATTAAATCTCTAGATTTATTTCATATAATTTCCATGAATTTAATTTATTTTCCAGTTTATTCCCTTGTATTGTGTGACACAGTGTTCCTCTGAAGATGACACGAGCCTTAAGTTGGTTCAAAATCAACCAGCGCGTGAGTGTGCGATTTCTGATCCCCCTCTGGGGCACAGTCGTCGGACACGCCGGAAATTCTGCGCATTTCAGCCGCGGGAGGATATGAATAGACTTAACTTCAGCGTGGACCTACGTCTTCATCCTGCCAATTACAGTCCGTTATAAAAAAAATTCAAATCCTCTATTTTTAAAAGAAGAGCAATCAATGACGTCAAAACCGCAGTCTGAGATCACTTCGTTTTAAAGTTAATTCTGCAGAGAGACTCTAATTAAGTGTGCTTTAGTGGCTCACTAAAAGGGAATATGTCTTGAACGGTTCTGCTTAACCACAGTTACAAATAGGAAGTGATACATCGCGATGGAAGTTTAAAGAATCCTTACAGGACAGCAAATTTTGCTCCTCATCGGCTACGGTGGCGGCAGCACCCACTCCTTCACTTTAGTTGATGCAACAACGGGAAACCACTTCGTGATGTCGTCATTTCCGGGAGAGACAAATGGGAGCTACGGAGAAGAAGAAGAAGAAGCAGGACGACGAAGAGGCAAGGAACCCCTTTCGGTTTGCGTCGTCGTCGTCGTGTGTTGCGGAACGCGTACAGGTCAGACTTTGGTCATTGTCACATCTCTCAAACAAGTGTGTGTGTGCTGGGTTTTTAATTAAGAGTAGCAAGATGAAACTAAAATAATAATTAATACAACTCAAATGTGTATTTTTTATAGGAAATGTTGACGAGTCGATCAGAAACTTAAAAAAAATCTCGTTACTCCACAACATTATACTAGGAGAGGAAAAATCATTCGTTATGAAGAGTAATAAACTGGCGAAAGTCACATTTTGATCACGATGGTCATAGAAACCTCGAGTTCCATAACTAAAATCAACATATATACAAGGTTAAACATTTTCTCACTCGTAACAAATAAATATTTAGGAAGAGTTTTTGATCAGTACTGGATCTGATCAAAGGCTCAGAAAAGTTAATAATGAGCCAACTGCACTACAACATTCAATACAAAAATATTCCACGTTATAATCTTTTAAATAATTGAAATATCCGTCCAGACATTTCCAGGCGGATTTTTAAGTTTTGCAGGGTAAAATATATTTGACGAATGAAAGGCAAAACTTCTGGTTTCTTCCTTATATTTCGAAGACGTATAACTGTTGTTGTACCTCATGGTTCAGTTCTGGAACTATTTTAATTTATAAAATTTCAAATTACTTTTCGCAAATTATAGAATAACTTTTGGTGTGTCATATGGTTCAATTCTAGGACCATAAAAATTTACAATGTTTCAAATAAAGCAAATTGCTTTGTTTACTTATAGAATAACTTTTGGTGTGCCTCATGGTTCAGTCCCACGACCATTTCAATTTAGAAAATTTTAAAGCTCTCAAATTACTTTTCGCAAATTATAGAATAAATTTTGGTGTGTCACATGGTTCAATTCTAGGACCATAAAAATGTATAAAACACTTACAACGTTTCAAATAAAACAAATTTCTTTGTTTACCCATAGAATAACTTTTGGTGTGCCTCACGGTTCAGTCCCACGACCATTTCAATTTATAAAACTCTTAAAGTGCTTGAGGTCACACTAATTATTTTTCTGTGTGTGTAAATTATTAAATAAATACCTCAGAGTCAGAATAATTGTTTGTAAGGACTTCAACACTGGGATTAATTCGTTAGTATATATATATTACACTTTACCAGTGAACCGATTCCTGAACCCTGTGGTACTTTTTTTTTTCAGGAATGCCGAAACTTACAAAATTCACAGAAGTGTGTTTCATAGATTAAATAAAAAAAACTAGTTTCAGACACGAAGGTGTAATTAATCTTGACTTTCCGTCACAATTTTACAGCTGTAGCAGTTTCTGTTGCCAATAATAACAATTTCGGTACAGTAGGCCTATTGCGATAATTTTTCCAGTGAGATTTAAAGGAAATTGGAGAAAACTAATTCAGGTTTATTAAGGACTGCTTCTTTTTATGCTCCAACATAAAACATGTAGCTTTGTTTCTGTTTCCACAATTTTCTTTTTTTAAAAAAAACAACCAAGCGCATTGTATAAGGACTAAAGTCAGGTACTTTTAAGTCTCAAACTCAGAGATTACTAAAAATTGCATTCTAAAGTTATATATTTTCTTATTCAACCACTTCAGTTTCAATAAACCAGCCCTTAGTTAATCTTTTACCGTCTTTACTTGCTGAATATCCTAACATTCGTCGTAGAATTCTCAATCAAACTGTTGCACATGTGTGGAATCGGATACGTTCATGGCGTAAGTACTTAGAAGCAACTGAAACACGTTTATCAATCATCTGTTGGGGGTTGTGTATATATTTTTTTTATTAAAAGTTATAATATATTACTGTTAATATGATAAATAATAAAACCCTTTTGTAACAGTAACACACAAAATTTATTTTAATGTTGTTTACTTTAAAATACGCAGTGATTAAAATTACAGATTAATTTTAACCATATTTGTCTGTTAAATTTATTAAGTAAAAGATAAGGTTAAATTTATTTGTATCTATGAGTCACAGGGGTTTAATTATATTTTTCACACTGGATGATTAAAACATTTACGTAGGAAAACTGATTTGCTTACATGGTTCATATGGCAGTTTGTAGGATTTTCATGTTGTGGCCTAGCACTGACTGGTCGTGTTGTATCTTCCATATTATTTTGGAGTATATCGGTTGGTGGTAATATAATTAAAAGTACTACAACTTATATTCAAAACTATACAATATCATATACCCATAAATTGTTCAGGAAATCAAACAGTAAATATTTTAAATTGTAAACGGGGCGATTATCGAACCCTGTGGCACGCCAGATGAAGAATCTCGAGAAGGCTTTAAAGAACAATGAAAGATGTCGCAAGTTTTTAGCGCGCAATAGGTTTACAGGGTGAGAGAAAGAAAAACATATTTGTGGAAAACGTCTCCAAGTAATTTTCCCTCCGTTACCGTCAATGTTGAATATTGTGATGTGTAGGTGGTTGTTTTAAGACGGCCCTTCGAGCGAGGCTAGTGGCCTGGCCTGCCTGACTTAAGCAAGCAACTTCCTCAAGCAATCCTTCCCCCACATGCACAGTGTTTATCGATTACTCCGACATGACCAGCACCTTGGGCTTGCAGAAGGGGTTGCGGGGGCGTCGCGGGGGGACGGGGGAGGGAAGTACGACGGAGGGTTGCTTCATCTCGGCCAGATGTATTAATTGGTCCAGCCTCCTTGCCTTGCCGCCCCCTTTCTCCTCTCCTCTCCTCCACCCCGCTCCACCTCCCCAAGAAGATGGTCCAAGAGCCAGCCAGCCAGGGACAATGTATTTACATCTTCTGCACACCAGATAGCGACTCAGTCAACATCTCAGGGAGGAAAGCGTTCGGGGACGTCTTAATCCAAGCAGAGGGAGAAAAAAAACAACAATGGAGAAAAATGTGACGAAAATTAAAGTAACGAGAGAAAAATAAAAGAAGAACCGGGAGTAATAATAAATGCACGCTGGCCCCGGCGAGGATTATGCAAAGTATCGCGACTAAATCTTGCGCTTAAACGTTATTGCTCTTTCCGATGTGTTTATCGATTAGTTGGCAACGCTCACATCTGTTTGTGCGTTTGGACTAATAATATGGAAGCCCCGAAATAGGGTGACCGAACTGATGTAAACAACTCTTGAAGGCCGCTACACTGAACATATAAACTTCTACAATTTTCCCTGAGGAGAATTTATACAAAATAAATTTGTCGTCATCAAAAAATCCAAAGAATTTACAAAAGTGGTTTAACAAAATATATTATACTAATAACATAATTAAATAGAGAAACACTCAACTAAATGCTGAAAATTAAAAAATATTTTCACATCAAATTTAAAAAATAACACAAACTTCAGAAGTTCTTCCATGGCACTTATTCACAAGCTGCTACACACCAGTGCGGTCACAGCCCAACTGATGAAGGTACAAACACGTATCGAAACGTTCTCTTAAATCAACAAATAAATAGTCTGTAATTGATCAGAAAACTGTATTATCTATTACTTATAAATAGACAACTTTTGTAAGTTAGGTTTCTTTTACGGAAACTCTCCAAAAAAACGCAAAAATTAATTGCAGCATATAGATTAACTTTAATATGACGACTCCATCGAGTAAGGTGTTCCACTTATTTAAGGAATTCTGATAAAGAAATTTTTAACATTGGTAGTAAATAAATTCAGCAAAAAAAAACAACGATTAAAATAAAATCACTGACTTAAAGTTTACATCAAAATTAAAAAAATAAAAATAAACCGTTTGGTTTCTAAAATTAATAATAAGAAAAATAGCCAAATACAAATACACACAACTTTTCTAGAAACCTTGTTACCTTCCTTCAGGTGCGAAGAAAACTGAAAAACGGGTTTCTAGAAACTTTTGTGTGGTATTTATGTCATCACTTCTTGTGACTGTGTTTTCCTACTTATTACTAAAAATTACATCATTTCAACTTTCACGATAGTTACATAATTAAATCTTTCAAGAGAATATCAATTTTTTTAAAACTTAACTCGCGATTAGCGCTGTCATAAAATTAATCTCCGGGTCGAAATAAGTCGACACGTGTCAGTTAAGGTATCGATATTCAGATGAATATATATCGACTTGTAAATCGATATGCTTATTTACGACTCTTCTCGACTCAAATACATTGCAATGCGACTTCAGAATTCTCTTTTCTTATAAATCTGATAATCCACCGAGGAAGGGGAAAAAAACATTAATTAAAACATGTTTTACGACAGCTGAAGAGGAAATACGTTTTGTTTTCTCCTCAAAATTCCGATGTCGGTTTTAAGCTCCATGATTATTTTTGTGTAACTGCCCAATGACCCATTAATTACACTTCCTGTGGAAGTTTCTCATTCCCTTGTTCTTGTTTCTTCTTTTTTTTTGGAAAAACAGTGAGGGGGTAGATAGCGGAACACCACTAATAGTAAGCCTGTTACCAATTAAAAAGTGTAAGGGGGTAAAAATGGGAGCTATAAAGAGTTAATGGTGGGAGCTTGGCACGCACCTGCGTAGAACAAAATACAACAAAGGAAAAAAAAGGCGGATGGAAAGGGATAGAGAAAAAGAGAGGTCTGCCTAATCGCGGGACTCATCAACCAGGGTGAATCGTAAAACATTCCGCGGTGGCGGCTCTCGCAAAAATTATTCAAATTATCAAATTTATCATCCATAAATAATAAAAAAACGGGGCTGAGACCCGAATCGCAAACCATCTGCCAAATATCAGCGTACATAGGACTTTATAGAGACTTACATTGAACTGTTTATTGCCCGCTGAATTTAGTGAACAAATTTAAAGTGATTTGTAAGGTTGGAGTTTCATTTCCTTTAGTGGGAAAGTGTTTTCTTTTGATTTTCGTGTTCGTCTTCATGCAAACAACAATCAGAAGTAAACAATCAGCACGCTCTTTCAATTATTAAGACGACTACAATTTGAGGGGATTAGCATCACAAATCTGAGATCCAAGGGTAACCCGTTTTATCACTAGTGTCAAATTAAGGAATTTTTAATTAAAAAATACTATTAAAAATAACCTTTAACAAATGTCTCATGTTTGAAATTTTTTTATCTCGAAAAATGGCGTTCGAACCCCCTGAAGGTTCCGCGACCCGAGCCGGAAAACATAATTATTATTTCGTCATAGTCTTACAAAGACATAAAATAATCATGTGACCATAGTTTAAAGAGGTTATCCGAGAAGGCAAATGTAATTCATTTTGCAGCAGAAAATATAATTTTGAAACCACGAATAACGGAGATCAGACAAACATAAATTATCATTTCGTCACGGTCTGGTGTATTTAGCAAAAATCTTTCTTATGCCAAAGTAAATTCTGATTTTGGTCAATTAAATCCAGTTTGGACTAGCTGCTTTAATTTAAATATATTTTTAAGTTTTCTGTGTAAGACGAGGGTCGTTGGATCATATTACTCTGGTGTGTGTTCAGAATTTCTAATTTAATCTAAAAGTGACATCAAAAACGTGGACCAAACATTGAAGGTATCAGTTTCAAAGTTTTTGGACAGGAAATGGGGGATGGGAAAACATCCTTATACCTCTGGTAAGTCAGCTTCGTTAGCATTCACTGTAGCACGATATGTAGGGAATTAATCTACATTAGATATTTGGTAAAATATTTTATTTATTAAAGAATAGTTGCAAGGTTTTGTGTACCATAGAGCAAAGACGTCGCATTACTGACCTATAGACACTGTCACAGAGGTTTAGTACAGGGTATCGTCAGCAGAAAAAATATTTATTGACCAAAAAGTTAAGCGTGGGATGTAGATCACCCTTCAGACATTCAAATTTTGGGAAATCATGGAATAGAAGATATTTACTTGCAAAGTTTGAGGTCAGGAGGAGAAATTACACCGGATAAGAAACTACCAGCAAGATTGAAGAGAATGCGGACGGTAAATGAAAAGTTTTCCCAACCTGTGACGTGATTAGAGAGAAGTTTCCAATATCTGATTGGTTCGTTGAGCTGACGCCAGTTTATATTTACACAACTGATAATATAATCATTTGTTAATAAATAGGCTAAGTTGTAACTAATGTAATATTTTCATAAATAGATCTTTGTTGAAGGAAAACGGACAAGATTGGGATCGAAGATCAGTCATGAAAAACTTCTTGATATGGGTACATTATTTCTAGAAGCATATTCATTGAACTGATTATAATGAAGCGATATTATCTGATTCTAGAGGAAAAATTATCGATGTTGATTAGACACCAGAAACCAAAAAGAAAATGATCAGAAAATTCAATAAATAAAATTCAAATGTTTCTAATTCTACAAGAGCAACAATTGTTTTTCCAACGAGGATCAGATAGCGAAGAGAAATTTCGCTGAGCACAGTCGATAACCATCTTTCTCTTTTCCCACCAATATTAGTAAACAATTTTCAAGTTACAATGGGTTTATACAACCACGTGGAGGTGAACATTTGAGATGGGCGTTTGACATTTGTGTAATGATCCTGAAAGGATTGGCGCACTTGAGGCTCGCTAATCTCGCAGTTCAGCTTCTCCTGATGGTATCAGCAGAGTTATGATTTTTTTTTGTAAGTGATTTTCCAAATGCCCACTTGTAATATATTAATAAATATACTGTAAGTGCGGTGGAGCATCAAATAGCTGGAGAGAGAATCTTCCGATTGGCTGGAGGATTATGTCCGGAACGGTCTCGAGCTTATCTGAATTGTACCACTATTAAAGTAAATTGTAAGCGGTGGTGTCGGGGGTGTATATATATATATATCAGCGCTTCAGGACTATTAGGGTCGGTCTGTTGTCGGTCCGGCGCACGTTCTCGTGTGTTTATTGTGGCCGGCACATCAAGGAAGGAGCCCACCCGCGCCTCCCGTCATCAATTAATTAGGGGGGGCGCTTCTTTCTGCGGCCGGCCTCCCGCAGAGTGGCATAAATCCACTCGCCCCAATTACCACCATATCTCACCGAGGGCCCCGGCTAATTGCCACCAGCTCGGCCATCGACGGCTAAATCATCGCACTCACCTGGTCCGGACGTCGTCGGCCGCGGTCTCAGACGCGAAGATTACGT
This sequence comes from Zhengitettix transpicula, assembly GCA_037074705.1. Lineage (NCBI taxonomy): Eukaryota > Metazoa > Arthropoda > Insecta > Orthoptera > Tetrigidae > Zhengitettix > Zhengitettix transpicula. The sequence goes on along the minus strand of CM073592.1, from coordinate 5,046,991 downwards.
AATTGCTGGATGGGCGAATCCGGTCACACACTGGAAAAGAGAGCGGTTTTTACATTAAAAAAATATTTCAAAATTGTTGAAACAAAAATAATTCACACAATATGCCATTTATTTTCATATAAACCGGAGTAAAGGGTTCCCAGGTTATGGAGAAACCAAGACTTAACCGCGAATACGAACGAAACTCCGTGACGTCACTACAGATTGCAGGACCAAGGCCCCCACATACACAAAACGTGACGTAATAACTTTTCAGTTTTGCACTACGGTAGTATTTTCACGTCAGTTCTCCATTTATAAAACACCAACACGATTCTCGGATAAAACAAATCTTTCGATACGGAATATTCAACTAAATAATCCATTAAACTTCCTCAATTAATAGTTTCTTAGGCGTAGAAATCCACAATATATCAGAAACTCATGATAGACTCTTAATAGACTATATTTGTTTATTTTTCTGTTGCTAGGCGACGCCATGGGTTCGAGAAGGGCTTCATTGAGAATCTACGACTACTTCATCATTAACCAGAACCATTAGACGTTAACATGCTTTGGTAATAAATTTTTACTAAGGATGTATGATTATAAAAATTATTCAAATTTTAAATCCTTTGGCGGGGCAAAGTTTTACAAAATTTCGAGTTAATTTTATTATCATGTAGAATAAAACCTTATGTAAAAGTATTTAAATTATTAGACTGTAAATATTAAAAACAAAGAAAAGATGTTTGTTAACTTCACAAAATTATTTTGAGTCACATTTTTATAATACAAGTGATTAATAATTCTCTAATTTATTTAATTTTTAAAAAGATGGACCCGTATTTATTTGTGCTGAAGAAAAAATTATTATAGTTGCTATTAAAAAACATTTACAATTCAACAAAAGTCTCATACATAAAAAAATTGAGAAACATATAATAAAATGTTGAAGCTTCAACAAATTATTGGACATTTAAATTTCTAATTGCGTATTAGATTTACTTATTGTGTTCATTATTCTCTAACCTATTTATTAAATTTCCTCCTTCTTGGATTCTATCATTATTATTTAATACTAATGCCTTATTGTATTTTTAACACTGTATTTTATTTTCATGATTAAAACTGTTAACTCATAAAATCGAGAAATTATTTTATGGTTTATTACAGGAATATTAAAATTTCTCCGTCTAAGAACAATTTTTACTTTCTTTCTATTTTTAAAATTATATTTAACTCGATAAAATGCTTTTATTTATGTAGCCACATTTTTCCGATTCTTTTTTAAGATTTCTTAACGTGTCAGACTTTTTTTTATAATTTGTGTATTACATTTTTTTATATCCCTAAATCAATTCGTCTTACAGCCAAGAATTTCCAAAGAATACTCGAGAATAAGTAGTGTATTAGTTTTCATCACTGAATTAGATTTTTCTGATTTATTTACTAAATGTTTCTCATAGTCATGAACTTGTTTCCTTTTGTAGGTAAAACTTTCTCTAGGAAGAATACGAAGCACAAGGAAGCCTGCGAGAGGATTCTCTCGCAGGTGAACTTTCCCAGAGAGCTATTACAGAGGCTACCTTTGGGGATGCCTTCACATCTCTCTAGTTTTTTGAACTAAGGTTCCCACATGCCGAGGCCTTCTTCTGAGAGGTGTATGTTCCGGGGTCGCAGACTTTGGGCATACGGTAAGAGTTGTCCGCTATTCCTATTGCAATAATCGGCCAGCTGCCTCCTAAACCGGTCAAGGCACGGAGAGAGGGAAAGCTGCGACCTCACAGAAAACATCCTCTCCCGCCATTCACGGAAGGGCGTGGGACAAGTAACAAATGCCCGACCTACCTGATGCCGGGTAGGATCCTTAAAATATATCCCGGGGGACCTATTTAACCCTTGGCTACCTTCCTCTGCACTCCACATCCCCCTTTTAGATCCCTTCCTATCCTATTAAAGGGAAGTTGCCACCATGTGGATTTCCCTATACATAGCCTGTTACCCTAGAAAAAAGAATAAGAAAGTCCTAGTGTAAGTTGGCAGTAAGGAAGTTATATAAATATTATTTTAATCTTAAAATTCTCTTTTCTATAAATTCTATTTCCCCAAGCTTTAACAAGTACCTTCATTAGGTATTACTTGCAAGAAAAAAATTAAATTATCCAATAACGTTAACCCTTTTAAATTAAAAGAAACTTATGAAACGCATGCAATGCTTATTAATATGTTGTTAACATCTCTCTAATTTCTAATACAATAGAGTTGTAGAACATTTTAGGATGACTCCTTATATTGTTGAACGTTACTACAGCAGCCCTCTGTCAGCAAATATGTTGCAAGGGAATAAAAAAGAACTGCTAACGATAATTTGTCTACGTAAATATTGATTATTATTTTATTTTCTGTTAATTAGCGAGCAAAATGTTGTGTGTGTGAGTGAGTGGGATTTACAGTTGGGCGACGAGTTGCGGCCGTTGAAGTGAAGACAAGAGGGTTGCTTCTCACACTTGCAGAGGCTCGCAACAGCGGATGTGGGTCAAAGCTGTTGAGGCCGCATAAAAGTGGTGCATGTAGTCGTGAGTGTGAAGAGGACAATTACAGTGCACGCGGCTTACAGCAGGGAAATGTGAAGAGGGTTAGTTAGTGGAGAAGGCCTGCAGGTCGATGAAGACCCGCACATAACACATTCCGCAGTCTCTCCCTGCGTCACACACACCTCAACTGACTGATCAGAGTTTTCCTCTGCTTCTGATCATAAGCTCGAACGTATCCACTGGCACGGTGGAAAAAGGAAACCTTAAACGGTCACATGACGTAGTTTAATAATAATTGGAGGATTGAAAAAATTTACGTCTGATTGAAATACGAATGAATACAAAAGATAGTCAATTTTATTTTCTGTCTGAATTGGCTGTGTTTCATATTCAATAATTAGAGGAATTAATAAGAAAAAATTTTCAAGAATTATAATCCGTATGTAGGACAGGTACAGGAAAATATATCCTTAAAAGCTATTTTCTATACCGTTATTAATAAAACAATAGTAAAAAATGGCTTTTTCGAGGAAAAATGTTACTTTATAAATAAAATCGAAGAAACTAATATCTAGTTGACAATTTCAGTTTTAAACGCATTTAGTCAGACAACTGAAACAACCAGAAAGGATATATTTTAGTACAATCTAGCACGACACAATAATTATCAATGATACAGTGACATCAATTCAATCGTATTAAGAATATAAAAACGAAAAGCTGATTAAATATTTTCGTTATTTTCGTATTCAATTTTCAATTTATCGATAAAATACGACAATTATGCCTTTCAATGATTTATTTGTCAAACAAATTTTTATTCACTTAATAATTTTTTTAATTGTGCGGTTTTTTGTCCTTATTTATTTTTTTACTGATGTTCAGAAATTGACATCTAAATTTCTTTCTAATAAATTAATGTCGTCAAATTTTGTTTCAAAATAGAATCAAATATCTATTTGGAAGAGGGAAAGACTTGCCGAATTATTCATTAGTCGGTGAAAAGTAAATTACGATTGATTACTTATAAATTTACGAATATATAAAGTTTTACGTCTGTGTACTTAAATTTTATGATAGACTGTCATAAGCGACAATTGAAATAAAAATTAATTAATTATTACATGTTTCAGTTCGCATGTGGACTCTCTTCAGGAAAATTTAACATAGATATGCACATTATAAATATATATATATTGTAATTATTAGACTTTACCACCATGTATAAAAAAATTAATTACATAAAATATATAAAAATTGATTGGGCGCCAGCAGATTTTTATATATATAGTCTGCAAAAATAACATTAATTAGCTCCGGCATTGATAATGAAATCCTCCTTCTCCACAAGGTAATGTGGGCGGCTCGGTGGAAATTCATAAACAGAGCTTAGTTCCGTAATGTGTCTGAAGGCACTTTACATTAATGGTGACCCTTATTTTATCTCGCAGCATCAGCAGAGGATCACATGCCTTGTAGGAGCCCACGATCTCTTTCTTCGGCCTCCCGCGATGGACGTCCATACTCCAAAACTTTTGTTCCTTACAGCTCGCCAAATATTCCACCCTCTCGCCTCTCTCACTCCGCTTTCAGTCCTCTCTCAATTCTCTGACTGTCTGTCTGTCCATTTTCACCGGGGTTTGGAGTATATATCCTTACTCCGCCCCCCTCTCCCCCCCAAACGATGCAAAAAAAGGGACACGTACCCTCGGATTCTTGGGGCCACTCCGGCACACGTGCACGTTTACTTAATTCCTTCTCAGGCCCGCGGACAAAGGGTGGCCACTTACCGATGTTATTCACTACAATATTTATATATATATATATATATATATATTGTAGGAAAAAAATTATTTCTTATTACAAAAAAGCGATAAAGAATATAAAGAAAGTAGCCAAACATTAAGTGGTATTTACAACTCCAAGATTATTAAATTCTAAGCATTTCAGTAATTTTTCACTGTGTATGTCAAGTTTCTATTTATTCTGTATCGCTTATTTATAATTATAAATTCTGTTTTCCTAGAATAATATATTTATAATGTAAATATCTCTGTATCTATGTTATCTTTGCCTATAGAGAGTTTTCGTGAGGTCTAATCAACGTCGCAATTGAATACGTTATTAATAAAAAAAATTAATTGCCTTTTATTTGGCTGTTTACCATCAATTAATTATAAATTCATTTCTAAAATATGCCAGCATAAAAAAATTACCATAGAGAATCAAGATGCGAATTAAATAGCGTCAGTAGGTCCCTGTGTAATTTGATGGTGATTGATGCTTTATTGGATGTATACATTTCGATTCCTCCACAGTCACTTTACGGAAGTTTATCGTGTGAAAAGGTTTCTTTTTTCGTTGTTCGTCTGTCTTGAAAGATGACGTAGGGGGGCGAATAAGTGAAGACGCCGCGGAGAGTGTGGGGGCGGGTTGGTCGGAAAGTTAAGATTAAACTATACGCAGTTAGAACGCGATGGCCCATAAAGGAGGCGCTTTACTGTGGCAGCACCTGTTTTGATGACGAGTGAGATACACGACGACATGAGAAATCTTCGTATAAGAGAGGCACAGCCGTAGAACCACCACGTGCACACGTGGCCGAACGTGACGCCGATTATATCACTTGAGAGCAGCAGGCAGGAGGAAGAGATTAAGCCACTGCTCCTAACTCCTGCCCTTTGTCTCCAGACACAGACGAAGTTTCTTCACGCCAAACTCTAAATCATCAAGAGCCATTTTGATCAGAAAATGACAACTGAATGAGGGATTGTGGAGAAAAAATCTACATACAATTAAGAATGACTGAAAGTTTTTTGAAACGTGTCTACAAGGGGTTTCCAATTAAAATTTCCACGTCATGCTCTCTCTATGGTAAGTGAAATTTTTCCGATACTTATTACCAATCAGTTGAAAATTAGGGCAAAAATCAAATGATCTTCACTAAATGATTTATACAATCTTCATCAGATTGCAAAACTGTCGGAAAAACGCCAACGATGTTTACTAAATGATCTATGTATTTATTTTATTAATTTAAAAGTGCATCATGTTCCACCTGCGTTATTCGACCCTACTTCATCCTACAGTATTCACACGGAAGAAGGAAATGAGAGACATTTTCACAATATAAACTGATGGAAACTTAAAGTCTTTACTGAGGAAAAGAAATACAAACATCCATTAACTAAAGACAACTACTTAATTAATCTAAAATTTAATAGAAACATACTGTCTAAGGATAGTGCTCTCTACGGTTAATTTTTTTATGGTAGTATAATTTTCAGAAATAAATATTATAAAAATTTAAAGGAAGCTTATACGATCAATCTAAAGGAAAATGGATAACATTAATCATAGAACATGAATGGAAAACTAACAACCATATCGCGAATCGAACACTTCCGAATCCTCCCTTTCAAATCCCTTCCTATGCTATTAAAGGGGAATTGCCCTCATGTAGACTGTTACCCTAAAAAAAACAATAGAGTCTGGGTGAAATTGTCGTCAATATAGTTGTGAAAAGGTGAGAAATTACTATCAAATGAAAATTATACCACACAAGGAAAATATAAAAATTAATTAGAGTTAATGACAAATTAACAAAGTTAATTTTGAATTCGATTTATTTATTTATTCATTTTCTCAGGAAATAGGACGAGTCCAATAATAATTATATGCACAGTAATGATGTGCAAAAAAAGAAAATATACTAATGAACAGAGATAAATGAGAGAGAAACGCATACAATTATATAAAATAATAAAATATATATGAAATAGCCAATTTGAATAGGAAATAATTTAAAATAGATAAAAAGTGATTGAAAAGACTTTAATTATATACGAGAACGGAGATAATTTTATTATGCAGAAGCAATAAAGTTTCGTATTGAAAGAATGGTTTGAGGAAATATTAAATTATATCTTAGGAAAAAAATTACATATAATTTTCCATTTTCTTCGTATATAACGCCGAATGTATATATACTAAAGTTGTTGACGTCACTGTGTGAGTTTGCAAGATGGAGGTAAGGCAAGGTAAGGTAAGGTAAGGTAAGGCACCTTTGATGAAGCGAAGGGAAATCCCCGCGGCGATGGCAGCACGCGAAGACGCTCACGGCGCCATTTCTCAACGTGGGCGTCTCTTTTGTTGGCAAGCCTGCAACGCGGAGGGTGACGAGCAAAGAAAAGAAGGAGCTGCTGGACACGTGGACAATGCGTGTGCACCACTGGGTGAAAAATTACTACCTGGACGCCGCGGATGAGACCGCCACCGCCGCCTTTCTGTTTCTTCTCCCTTATGGTTCGACTTCATTTAAGGGGAAGCCTCCGAGGGAAATGTTCTTCTCCGTCCACGAACCCCCTTTTTTCCTCTATTTTTAATCCTCACTGTCACACGTCATCTTCACAAAGCTAATTAGTTTAATAAAGAAATATATTTAAAAAAAAATTAAGAATATTTGGATGAGAACATCCGTAAATGATGGAAATATCCAATAAGACACACATAAGGAATTTCATAACAGGAAATATCACACACGGCATCGATAAGTACGTCGTTAATATATTATTAATATATTTAGGATGACACGGGAAGTGGATTAAACAGATAAATATTAGACTAATTAAAGATTATCATGAACTTTTGTACAAGTTAACTTATTTATATAAGGAGTAACCCCTGCTGTATAGACAACCATTCGTGCATCGGAATTACGTCACAGATGGCGATAAATAATGATCGAGAACCACAGAAGAGGGCGCGTTAAAAAATGAGCAGACTTAAACGGATCATTCTCACATTCGCTACCTTCCTCTACCCTTCCGTATTCCCCCCTTTACAAATTCCTTCTTATTCTCAAAGGGGAGTTGCCACCACGTGGATTACCCTCATGTAGCATTACTCTAAAAAACAGAATTCGTACTGGAATAGTCGGCCAGTTGCCTCCTAAACTCGTCGAGACATACAGAAGGCAATGCTACGTCCCAACTCCCTCCATCAGGAAGACGTAGGACAAGTACCAAGTGTCCGACCTACGTGACGCAGGGTTTTCTAAGGGTTTCGCTGCATCATTTGTAGGTGAATTCCGTGGGTACGGTTCCTTAAAACTATAGTCTAGTTAATCCTTTGCCAACCTGCCTCATCTTTACAATTCAGTCCCTTATGTATCCTATCTCCAAATAAAACTCATTCGTACTATATATGCATCCGGCCCCACTTTATGCAGGTATTCTACATATTTTTTATACGAATTCCACAGTTAACAAGAGTAAACAAGAATTTCTTGACCGAAATTGTTGAGTTTGTGTCATATATTGCACCACGTGTACATTTCGTCATGAATGGAATTTTAATAATTTTTTATAAACCATCAAATATAGAATAAATTATTTCAAAATATTTTATAAGACTTGTTGAGAAAAATAATTTATTTTATCCACAAATAAATTTTTGTCTAAAGGAATTTTTACGTACATAAACAATAATATATTTGGTATCGTTTGCGTTCTGTGATTATATTTGGTGAAATAAATAATTTTTTCCCCGTGATTTTTAGTTTCAAAATCGGGGAAACGCGAGCGTAAAAAAAATGACTGGAGTACAGGAAACTTGAACCGTTAGTTAATATTTTTGAAGCAGTTTTTTTCCAGATATTAATGGTAATTTTCCTGTCCACGTGTCTGCAGCTTGCAGAGGGTGGCACTGTCCTCGGTGACGTCACGTTCTTTATTAAAGGATCTGCGAGGAACTTAGGAATGACGACGTTCCGGCCGCGTCGTGGGAAACGAACATTCATCCACTCATTCAACGCTCGAGCTCCGCACTGGCTGACCACGACATGTAGAATGTTCTACTTTAATCAGTAAAAATAAATTAGATCTCTATCTATGGCTCATAATCTGGGTGTAACATTGCTCTAGAGTCATTGTTACGACAATCGATGTAGAAAACTGACAAATTTCTCTTTCACCCTAGAAATATCCTATCTTCTTTACACAATATAGTTCTAGAAAGTTTCATGCATATGATCATCTTGTGACATTTAGCTTAACAGGTTTTAGTAGTGAACCTATTACATATTAAATATTCGGACAGTTACAAATTATTTTTCTGATCGTTCTCCAACAGTCCAAATTTTCCTTCGAGGATAGTTACGACATTTTTTTCCGTGCTGCTACTAATCACAATTATTGCTGACAGAAGCATTTTGACTATTAGTAACTGCTTGAAATAATACAAACTCAATTTTTTTTCCTTTTGTGAATCTACAAAAGAATTGTGTCTAATTTAAATTTTATTATTTCCGTTTGTACTGTACTGACTGAATGACTTAATTCATAAACAGACAAATGCATTAATAAGGAAATTAACAGGACAAAAAAATACCTAAACAAAATAAAATAAACTGGCAAAAAAATGATGTAAAAGAAGCACTTAAACAAATAAATGAAAAAAAATACCAATTCAATTATAAAATTTTCAAGATGAAAATAAAGAAGTGAGGAATTACATCAGTGAAATGGAAAATATATGAGAATATATTGAAATCAAAACATTCGGTAATTATGTACATCTAAATGAGAAACTGTATGAATAAAAAAATATTTTTAAACAAATTATGAAAAAATTAAGGAATTAATTTAAGAAAGACCTCACGGGGATGATATATTATGTACACTAGTACGATATTATAATTTATTAATGAGGTTTTTAATTTATTTGCAAATGTCATTAGAGAGGAAAATAAATAACTAACATAATTTCCTGGAAAATTGAACCAAAATGCTAATATAATTAATACATATATTTATAAGAAATAAAAAAAATACCAATAGCAAAATAAATGGACTTCAATATAAATATTTTTTTTAAAAAAATTATTAAATAAATTATAAAATATATAACACAAAGAAAAAATATTTAACACACGAAAAAAAAAATTCGGTAGAAGAATGAGACACAATGACAAATTTGGAAGATAAGGACACAAAGAATATTAAATATATAAGAAATTGTGACTATGACTACAAATAAATTATCAGAATAACGTCACACTTTATAAACACAGACTGGTTAACATTACGTCTATTTTGTTTTTGGTAAATATTTTCGAGTGACATCGCCATGTTTCTTAAAAAATATCTAGCTTCTATATCGAAGATAAAACACAAAGGAACGTAATAAAAGAGGAAACACATATTATTTAGTGGTAATAACTAAGTAGAAAAAGAAAGACTGTTTGATCCGGAAGTGATAATTGGTAATATAGAAGACAGAAAATACAGAATAATAATAGGATTGTGTCATAAATATAGAAATTTAAATCCGAAGGGAAAACGTGGACTATAAAATACTAAGGTTAATGTGAAGAGAAGCGGAGTTGGAAAATTTAATAAGTGATGAGAAAGCGTCGTATTGTTTAGATGGTCGGTATCACGACGATCAGAAAACCTAGAAAAGTTAAACTAGATGTAGAACTAATTTCCGAGGTTTCCTTAAAACAAGCAACACTTCCTTCAAGGACTGTATGAGATGGTAAGAAACATCATTATTTTTAAACATCAATTTGTGCGTGTATACAATTCTTGTTGCCGTCGAGTTGTGGACCAGGTAACGTGAAGCATCCCGTCTTTTCCTTTGGAGGTGGAGAATTCCCGGAAAATAATTTCAGACACGCTAATCAGCTTCGAATGAATACTGTCGTTTCTGCTACTTTTATAATTACCCTGGCTTCACGAAAAGATAATTAGAAGGCAGACGTACCAACACAAAGTACTTTCACTGCGAAAAGGTTAATAAGTCGTGCGTTCCAGAATGAGGGAAGGATTTGAATCATTCCAGATGATGTTACCCTCCTCCAATGTAATTTATCTGGAAAAGGCAACGCGCACAATGAAGCAGACGGGAAGCAAAAAAAAATAAAGGGAGAAAGGATGCGGCTCTCTATCTCTGCCCATGTACTTCACAATGTGAACGATAAAAGAAAAGACAAGGGGTGCTGACGAGAAATAAATTAAAATTAAAATAAATCCCCAACCTATCTATCGACGAGCATCGCGTCCTTAACAAGGAATAATTACAAGAACATTTAGCAAAAGGAGATCTTAAGGTGAACCAGGAAAAGGTGGAAGGAGAAGGAAAACCAGAAAGCAACGTTTAAGTCCTAATTTTACGCAGACTAATAATAGTGTATAGTTTCTGTTACAAATGTGACAGTAATAACAATAGTTTCATACACGACTTAGATAAAATTTCTTCGCATTCTCGCACTGATTTAAAAATAAACGAAATTCAGAAAAGAGAAACTGAAGAATATGAACACGAAAAGGAGTTGACCAAAAACACAGAGAATAAACAAATAAAAGCAAATTTGTTCTAGGAAGTTGGGATAGAAAAACCAATTAAAGGAAACAGAAACAATTGACGCTATTTGGGGAATAAAAATTTTAAAAATATGAGTTGGAACTGGAGTAAAAAAGAAAATCTAAATAATTCAAATTAAGAAAATTGATAAGAGATCAATTTGAACAAAAAAACACACAAAGGTACAAAGAAAGTAAAATAACAATTATTGTGTGAAACAAAATTTCATCAAATCTAAATCATTTAAACAATCAAAATACAGATAATTAAATATACCATTTAAATTGAATAAATAAAAATATTAAACGAAAATAGGAAATTTAATTAGCCTCATACACAAGACCATCTAAATTAAGGTGAAAGTTCAATTTGCATGAAGAAAATTAGGAAATATAGGAAGAAAAAAGTAATAAATTAATTTTAAAATTTTAAAAAATAATTGACAATTTAAAATAAATTAATGAGGAGATGTAACAGATTTAAATCCACAAAAGACATTAAATGCTTAAAAAAATATTGAGAAGCAATGTTTGAAAATTAGATAGCTGTGTAAGAAAATAAGATGAAACATTGAGTGAATTTAATGCACATAATGAAAAAAAAACATAAAATAAATATGAACATTGAATAAAGAATGGAGCAGGTAACAAATAAAAAAATAAATAAAAGAAGAATTTAATGTAAAAGATATGATTTTTCAGCAAGAAAGGAAATGAAAAATTTAAATGACAAGGACTAGACTCAACTTAAAATAATAAACTGATTTAATACTAAATTTAAGAATGAAATAATTATAGAAAGTAGCCAAATACATTGGAAATCTTGTTAATTTCTTCAGGTTCTAAGAAACCCAAGAGCCAAGAGCGACGCAGTAGTTGATAAAGAAGGATTAATGACTGAAAGGAAAACCAAACGACGAAGGAGTGTGGAACAACGACAATCATTCTTACTGTGGTCAGTTATTAACTGATTTCTTGTATTTTCTAATATTGAATCATTTATCGCTGCCTCCATTCTTTCTCCTTCCGTTCCTGACCACATTATTTTCAGACTTGTTTAATTAATTTATGAAATTAATTTTTCTTTTATTCCAAATATCATACATAGATGGAAATTATATTTTATTTAAACGGAGAGAAATATAGAGAAGGCTGTAAATAACTAATTGGTTGTCAAATAATAACATGATGTCCTATGAAAATTTAAATAGGCCAGCTAATTTTTTGTTTCAGCATTGTCGCTGTGTAATCACTAGATATGTGTGTATAAAGTGTGATTGATCCATCGAGTTGCAACAGGCTGCTGCTTTCTCTCCTGTTGGCGCTGATTTATCTCCACATGATTTCCTTCCTCCAGGGGGAGTTTTATTCGCGAATTTGCGGCGTCGGTGACCTTGACGGGAGGGGTGGGTGTCTCTCTCTCGTCCCCCCTTTCCCCCCACTACTGCACCCCTGTGGGGGGCGTGGTTCAAGCAGCTGACCACTGGTCAACGCCCCTCGCGTCTGCGCCCTCAGCTGCAAACACACGTGCTCTGGACCACCACATCTCAATACAACGTCACTAACCCTCTTACAATACAGTGACGTCACTGGGGTTGCACGTGTCCCACTATCCAGCATTGACTACATTTTTCTTATAGCGACCAGTACTTATTACTTATACATAAGAAACTCCACATCGAAAGTAAAAAAATTTAGTGACGTACTTTAATGCTTGTACCGCATAAATTATTCACAACAATGGTTGTAATTGTTTATAAACACATGGTTGTCCTTTTCCCTTTGTCCAATTTAAAACCTCGGGCAGCTGACTTGAGGACCACTCGTCCAAATTCTTAATATATTCGAAGATTATTGTGTTCTTTTACCAATGCTTGTATCTTCAGCTATCACTAAAACCAGATTAATCCGCTCTCCAGCAAATCTAATTATTGATAAGTCCTAAGTTCACCCTTAGATACAATCATGTTTATATCAGAACCAAACTTTTTACACGTCATTGATTAGATGACTCCAAAAATTTTGAAACTATCTGAAAAAATTATAAATTAACTGCGGGCTTAACAATGAAGCCCGATAACCTGATTTCTGCGTCATTTCAATTAGCCTGACGTCTGACAGAAAATGTCGACAAATTATTCTGAAAGTCCTTTACAAAATTGGTTAAAGTGAGAAAAATGATTTATTATAAAATCAATTATATGCTAAACTGCTTACAGTCAGAAGAAAAATAGACTTGTATAGACGAATATATATATATATATATATATATATATATATATATATATTGAACACTGTAATACTAAAATTGGTTAGAAGAGTAAGTTTCAAGTCGTATCAGAATATTTGCCATAATTATTGCTCTGCTTTTAGACTTGTTAAGTATTTACAAAAAATATATATACAACTTATTCTACATTATTTAAAAGAAGGCTAAAAATTGTAATGGAAGTTAATACATCGAACATTGATCCAAGTTGGTTCGTCGCTTTGATTCCCCAACGACTCATGAATTGGTCAGTTTCGATCAGAGACAGTCGACAAACTATTCGGCGCCTATATTGATCAGTTGTTGGGTAGTTTCTTGGAAACCCCTATATTTATAGACTGGATTATTTTCTGCGACAATTGAACGTTACAAGAATAGTCAACTAATTATTGTACGTCTACGACGGTTTCTTGGGATAAATTTATGTATAAATGCGCGATCATTTATTTAAGTGATTTATGCGGGAATGCATGTGTGCATGTATACAACATGCTTATAGTGCTGATTTATTATTATTTAAAACATATAATAAATATCAAATTAAATACACTGTGTATGGATACATTATCTGACGTATAATAATATTTATACGACTCAATATGCCAAAAAAAGTTTAATGTAAAATTTCCTCTTCAATGACTATATTGGCATTTAAATCATAATGGACTTCGTCAGGTGAACATATGAAGAGTTGACGATTAATGTGACATTTACAAAATGATCAAAGTAAGTGATTTTATTAAAATAATAAAAATTATTTGTTAAGGTCTCTCGACAATTATTATGTTCACCTGACGATGTCATAAATTTAGGGACGAATAGTAGTGTTCGTGTTGACTTTAATGTGAATGTAGCCATTAAAGTGAATATTTATTATTAAACTTGTTCTGACGTATTGACTATTATATTTTTTAATTCTGAATATTTCTCTGATATTTAAAATCTCACTCCCTATATATGTTTATATTTTATGTAATTAAGACAAGGTGAAAAAACTAATCAATAAAATATCATAAACTTAACAAAAATATTACACTCATTATCATACGTTGCTGCTGAAATAGTTTTATCAATATAGCGCTGCATTGTAATTAGTTAAAATCGCTTATTACTATATTTTAATAATTGGATTATTTATTTTAGTTCTAGCTTTGATTTTTAACATTATGATACCCTTTAAAAATATATATCGCCGTTTATGACTCAACGCGTATCTTTTCACACGTTTCGTCTCCCATCGTGATAACACAGTGGAACAATTATCTGTATGAAGACTCTATAATTCTATTTAATCGGTGAAGGTATATAATAATATTTTTTACATCTAGATTAATTAAGAAATCGTTTTGGACCAGAATTTTAGGGGCATGACGGTCGTGGGTAAAAATTGCAAGTGCTTTCAGCGTCATTTGAAGTCAGAACAATATTAGAGATATACTGGATAATAATTTTTTGGTCACAAAATTTTCAAAGAAATTAGGAGGAAACTATAAGTTAAGGTGTTTAAACGCTGAAACGTAACGGACAACAATATTTTGCAACTGTCGCAAACAAAAATTGTAAAACTTAAGCGTAAAAGGTGAAATACTGATTTATATAAGCAAAATTGTCAACATTAGACCCAAAAGTAAACGATGAATGACGAATTAGAGGAAAAACTGATTAACTTTAGCGATAAACGACGAAGGAATACTACTGTGAGAACAGACAGACAGACAGACTCCTGCGTTTCGTAATCACACGCTACAAGCAGTTTATGAAGGATTGAATGGAAGGTTGAGGGAAGCGTTTAGAAATCCATACGTAACTTCCAATTACGAGTTCACAAACAGAATGTTTGCCGTTGGGGGCTCTAAGTAAATGACACGCACGAGGACGTAATAACAGAATGCAAGACAGCGATTGCTTTTATGAATAATTTTCACGTACGTATGATGACATTTCCACGGTCGTGCAATTAGAAAAGGAAACGAGGACGACGTCAACCCATTACGTAAGGAGGTGAAGTTGCGTGTCCAAAGTTACCCACAGGAAAAGGAATTTTTTAAAACTAGAGATTGACAGAGAAAGAAACCATTTTTTTTAAAAAAAGTCACGGCTTTACAATTCATCCTTCTAATTTGATACGCTTGTCAAATATTTGATCGTTTTGTTCACGGTCGTCGACATGAAACTTATTTCTCTTCAATTAGTCGTATTACGCAATAAAGTTGCAAAACTTAAACGATGAATTTCGTTCAGTGGCAGGTTTAGGTTTCCTTTACATTAAATACGACACCTGTTGCTTTCATTTTCTTAATATTTACAAGTGAAGATCATTCTTAATAACTTTTGGCCGCAGGAAAGTCTCATCATAAATCAGTTTTTCCACGAAAAACGTCAAAAACTGATCTAGAAAAAATCCAGAACGATTGTTTGTCTATGATGGGCTATTTTAATTGTTGAAGAAAATTGTCGCGCTTATACAAATCAGTTTTTCCAAGTTTTTTCAGTGTGTAACTAGGCCACTCTGCAACTCTCCGTTGTATCAAACGTAACCATAATTTTCAGGGGTAAATCTCGAGTTGTAAGAGAAAAGGGGTTTCTATTCCCGAGAAAAAAGGGGGAGAAAAAGCCTGGTGTTGGACGAGTGTGCCCCCAGCCCCCATCCCCCAGCGGGGAAGCACGTGGTGGAGGTCGTGTCTCTGGCTGGAATTCGCGCTTGCGCTTCTTTCTTGATCCGCCCACGCAGCTCCTGGACGAGTTGTTCTGCACATATCGCTCGTCGGAAACCGCATGCGTGGTGCCTGCCCTCCCACCACCCCATAACAGTTTTGCCATCACTCAAATAAAAAAAGAGAGAAAAAATATCTATCTGTCAAACAGACTCCTGTTCACATCACTCGCAGTGACTCGCAAACAAGTCCGCGGTTTTCAAATCAGTCGCGTCACGGACAAATCTCATGATTATCAAAGATAATTATATGTTAATCATGCTTTACATGAACCCCTTATTTACCTTAGCAACCAAAAGAAACATACAGCTTTATTATATATATGGGAACCATTTTTTTTTCCTACAAAGAACCAAGTGATGTCGATATTCACTTATCATAATATTTTTAGTCCGAAGAAATGCTATTTACTCCTCATTGGATAACAAATATTATCATTTACTGTGAAACCGACGGAGTTTTCACAATTTACGTCTATAATTTTAGAAACCTTCATTTTAATACTAATTTCTTTGTAACACATTCCCGTGCTATATTTACGATCTTTCCCAACACAAACATAAGACAAGTCTATGTGATCAATCAAATTAAGATATTCAATTTTTTCTAACAACAACTAATTAAAAATTTGATGTAATCTTTTATGCAAAGAAAAACTCACTGACCACAACGAAGCCAAGTTTTCTTTTGATAACCGATATATTGTTAAATATCTCCATTTATTTTTCATTTATGTCTCGGAAATGAGAATCATTTTAAAATTTATGAAAATGAGTAACGAACAGACGTTGGAAAATATTCCTTTATAAATAGATCAATTCCGCGACTGGAAAATTCCTTGACTGGGAAACTGCTGACTACTGATCAGTTTAGACACAGGAACCCACAATCAAAAATTTAGTGGTTTATAATATATTTTTCTTATTAATGTTAATTATTCACATATATATGTATATCTGCTCCGGAAATTTGCCCAATCAGCTAAACATTAAATACTACACCATTTTTGTCGTATATTGTAACCCTGGCAAACCAAAATTACCATCCATTGAAAAATAATGTCTAGAAACTAATTATTGTACGTTTCTATGTAACTGGATTACTTCATGGAATAGAGTCGACACGTTTAATCATCCCAGAAAAATATTGTAATAAAATTTGGATACTGGGATATTTATTAATTTATACAGTTCCAGGAATTTACGTATACAATTAATGAAATGTAATCAGAATTATTAACTCCTTAACGCGAACGAGAAGAAAACTAATTTTCGGGGAGTATAGCCTTGAAGTATCTCAATTAAGACTAATTATATGTTGTGTCCCATTTTCAAAATTTCTTGATTAACGTAACTTTTCCCTGAAAAAAATAAATATATTATAATTAAGAAATTTCGGAAATTAACCTATTCAAATTTTTCCCTTAATTTCACGATATATATTTAATTAAAAAAGTAATTTGTTGATTTATAAGTCTTACAAATAAAGTATTTCATGACGTCGACAGACTTCGGATTACATCGTCAAAGAATTTCAGTTCTAATTCAATACATTACAAAATTTCTTTGATAATTTTTCCAAGCTTTCGTACAGTAAAACAAAAATAAAAGTTTTGTCCAAAGCAGACGGTTTAGGCGGATAATTATGTTAATTTTTTATGTACATTATTTATTTACGTAAATTATTTTCCTATATAAATTTTTTTTTCGGCTAAGAGCCATTGGTTTCCTTGATGACGTCTTTACACTGTATTTGAGGCTTTTAATTTAATAATGAGTTGGAAGATTAAACATTTTTACGCAGTATGTGGTTAGTTTTTGCTTCTAAATCCTTGTCTCTGTCACACTGAAGTATGGGGTAAATAAAAAATCGTTATGAATGTAACTGACAAGGGATAGAAAAGTCTCATTTAGGGAAGATCTCTGTCTTAACCGAAAGCAATGTTCTTGCTGATGACTCTGTGCAGTCCTGAAATTATTATTTATCTCCAACCCCCACTGTGTCTTTGTGTGCGCGTGTGTGTTTGTTTGTGGTTGGTGTCGAAGGGTAAATATTTGATGTGAGAAGTCGGCAGCCGCACGCCGTCGTCGTCGTATGAGAAGTGTTTCCAGGAACCGCAACAAGAAAATGGATCCTTAATAGTCGAGTTCAGATTGGGTGGTGTCTCTCTCTCTCTCTCTCTCTCTCTCTCTCTCTGTCTCTCTGTCTGTTTGCCTCTGATCAATATTTTCCAAGTCCAGATTTTCCACTTGAATAACTAGTTGGGTGTTTGTTCTGATTGGTTGGGAAAAATCGGACAAACATTTACTGACAGAACAAATCAGGTAAGATGACTGACAGAATGACATCTTAATTTCTTAATAAGATTTTAATTTATTTGTTGATTGCATTTGTCCTCAGCTGAGAAAATATGACATGACGAATATGAAAAATTACATATGGGAAACAAAAGCATCACACACAGAAAATTAATAACAATAATATAAAGTAAATACAAAATAATAAATACCCAAATGAAAAAAAATTATATAACATAGTCAAATTGAAAACTAGAAAGCAAATGAAAAAATATTATTACACAAATTAAAATGATTTGTTCTTACGCGAAAAGGGAAAGAAATACTAAAATAGAGGTTTTATCTTAACATTTTTACAATTTCTTTGAATTATTATTCACAGAAGAACGACCACAAATTTTATCATAGCTTTTCCAGTAAAAATTGACGAGTTTTTAACCAAATTAGGGTTACCCTTGAATTGTTTCCTTGCGGTTCAGTTTAATGAAAGAAGAAAAGAAAGGACGGACGTCCCCCCCCCCCTATTCCTGGAGTTAAGTATTGAATTTGAAGGAAGGAATTCCATGGATGCACTGCAGACATTTCTTATCGATTGTGGCACTGCGGGACTCAACTCCAAGTCTCTATACACACACCCCTTTTTTTCCACTTTTCCCAGCAAGCTGGAATCCACGAAGACTTTCCGTAACTTAATAATTATGTAATATAGGGAACGGATTTTATTCTACTCGAATTTATGTATTGAGTGTGATTCCAAGAACCGATTACTTTTGTCTTCCAGTTGGCACGCACGTGGACGTTGAAAACCAAATAAAGATGAAGTTGGAAAATTCCGATGTCTCATTTGGGAATTTTTCATTTCAAGTATTTTACTTCGTTCTTTTCTTTTTCTTATTAATACATTTCCTTTATTAACATTTGTGTGTTTTTCTATCAGGTTTCTGATTTTGCTTGATTTATTACTGAATTTCTTCATTTACTTATTATGGCGTTTGTGGATTTTTCTCATTCGATGAAAGTATTTTCCTTATTTACATTGTAAGTGTATAAGTATTTTCCTCAATGTATTCGTATGCTTTTCTATATGTTTTTACTTGTACTTCCTTTCCATTTGTGAATTTTCTCATTCGACGATTATCTCAGTGTCCTATTTTTATCCCTGAGAATTTAATCTTTAATAAATTACTATAAATACGATTTATGACTTTTAAATATTTTCTCATTTTTCATCTATAAATTGAATGAAGTTTCTGATTGTCCTATTTACTCAGAACTGGCAAGATTGAAGAACCCGTGAAAAATTCAATAAAATTATCATTTTTTATGAATTATTACTTATTATAAATTTGATTAACTTCCCAAATTGAACTAGGTGTAGTATTTAATTATAATATTATTAATTATTTTTGTCTGTTATTTGGATAATTATTTACCTAATTACTAAACTTTTAACATAGGCGTTTTATATTTTATGAACAAGCTTTCGTTTCAGTGTTGTAAATTTCCAAGTCGTCTCCTGAAGCCCGTCCGACGGTATTAAACTCTCCCGCACAACATTCTTTATTTGGTCGCGCATCCTTGGCATTTCCGGAGAAACTGGAGCAGCGGCTGTTATTTTGGAGGTTGCCTTGAACTGAAATGAGTGTCTCCGCGCTCAGAGTATAAGGTTTCGCTCACACACGTACACGCGTCATTACCGTGTCTGTCACGCAGGGACACGCACAACTGCGGCGTGAAATCCGACAGCGACGCCCACCACATTCCTCCCGAAACTCTTCTGAGCGTTCACTCCACTCAATTACATCACACACAGACTGAGAGAGGGGGTGGTGATGGTGGGAGAGGAAGTCCTTCTTTACCCGTCGAAGCGCATGGGAGAGCCCCCGTCGTGAGAGTCCTAAGGAAACTAATTCAATCACCGTTGCAGAATTATTCGAAATAAAGAAGAGATTAAGCTTCTAGGAAGGATTCGAAATTAATGAATAGTATTCTCCAATTCGCTATTAAAATACTCGACGTATGGATGTTGTGTTCGAAAGAGCTTATCAAGTGTTACAGAACATTAATAATCCGAACCAGTTGGACCATGGTTAATACTGATCAAATTGATGATTGGATCAAATCTTTACTTACAAGAATGATTGGATCAATTTTGAACTAGAAGGAGAGAAAGCTTAGCGGAAGGTTACAAAATAAAAATTTAAAATCATAGTGAACGAGTGACGTCACACTGGTCCACAACATGGCCGAAATTTTGGTACAGACCCAGAAAGATGTTGTGAGTTGTAAAATGAATCATAAATATTGAAAATCGTTTTATTTTCGTTTATGTATGCTCAAGTTTTTTGGAAAACCCTAATGGTTTGTGGTTGTTGCATCCTTCTTCAGGCGGTCGCGCAAGGCCGACTGATTTTCGTTGCAGTGTTAACGGCGATCGGGGGAAAGTTCAAGATTTCTTGCACTTTTGCCACGCAGTTATTGGTAGCGAAGTCTTTAAAGAAAAAAAGGGGTCGCTGATCTGAGTGTGGGCGGTTTGGGGAAGGGGAAAAGAAAGAAAGCGAGCGACATGTTCCGGTCTGGAGACGGCCAGAGCACTCTGGATGCAGATCTCCTTCCTCCCCTGATGATGTCTTCTAGTCCGAGTATTAGCTACGTGTCCTCCCAAGTTTGCCCATCACGTGGACCTGCCTCCTGCTGCTGTTGCAACTCATTACCGAAGGCTGGACATTCGGCATGGACACTAGATCCCTCTATTCCCCCACACCCACCCACAACTCCCCCAACTCCTCAAAACCATTACTGAATTCCACGCATCTCCCCTCATTTCAAAACTTGACCCCTTCACGACACTTCAGCGTCAGTGAAGTCAGGAGTGGGGATGTTAAGAAATAATATATTGCAACAGCGTTCAAGAATTTATACTACATCACTAACACTCAAATGTAAGGCAGAATTATAGTAAATAGACAAATGAATTCGTAAAGAAACCCTATGGAGACTACGCTGAAGTTTAGATAATGAAACCCTGTTAACAATTAGAAATTAAGTGTAATAAAGAACTGATAATGGTCAAATCACTTCAGATACGTCATAAAAAGGAAGATGTATTTTATATTTCAAAATATTGTGACCTCAGTTCCAAAAATTAATTTAAAATAAATGACAAATCATCAGCATATTAAGTAAGATATTCATTTTGATTATAAATTTAAAATATTACAACAGAAAAAAACGATTGAAACAGACGCCGTTTTATTTCTATTTTTTGGACCCTTTCAGGTATTGTAAAATTCAATTTAACGATACCTTTTCAAAATTTTAACCTGAAAACTGCAAGAAAACAAAATTTTACCAACACGATACTTTTATAATACAACTGTGTGCCCGTTTTTAAGTCCTTCTTTCTGTAAAATGATTTAAATTTTAATACATAATAAATTTATGAATAAACAGACTCATTTTCTTCATATATATTAATTACTAAGATAAATATAAATGAATTTAAAAGATTCAGGCTACAAGGAAAGACTATAAATACTAAAAATTATAATACATAATCAAAAATAATTACAGAACATATTCGATATAGAAAATTTACGAAAAAAATACCAAAAATTACAAAAAAATGATAAATTAATGAAAATGCAATAAAATACAGAAATTGAGAACTAAAATATGTATATTATTGCAGAATTTAAAAAATCTATTTATTTTATCAAATAATGTGGTTATTTCGCTATTTATTTATCTAATTATTTGTTTAAAAATATTGAAAAAAATTGAAAGTGAGATAAAAGTTTTATTATAGTAAAAATAGGAAATTATTTCATTTTAATTAAAAATCGAGATGTTGGATTAAAAAAAATCAAAACGGAGCAAATCTTTATATAAAATGAGGGGGGGGGGAAAGCAATGAACTCAGCAAATACAATATGAATTCAGAGAAAAATTATTTCTTGGTGTTTATAAGGTCAGATTTAGAGAAGAACAAACGAATATTTTTCCCCCGAATACACTGGAGTTTTATAGTATAAATTACCATGTAGTCCAACAATATTCAAGGTGATGCAGCCCGACTGCCTCGTCGTATGCAGTTGGCAGCACTGCGGGGTTGCGCTTCATTGCAGGCAAAACGTAGGCACTTTTAGTGTGAATGCTTTACTTGAACAAACTGCGACCAAAATATTATTTTACTAAACTGACGGCATATTTTCCCCCCTACCATTTGAATTTCTTAATAGTTTTTCTAGTATCATCTTGTATTACCTCCTAGGGGGTTTTCAACTGTTTTCTTAAGAAGGACAATTCACATACAAAAATAGTTAATCGTCATCAGCTACGGATCATTCGGCAGGAATTACACGTATTTGACCGCCACGAGAAAAACCTTAAGTAATTGCTAGATAAGTCATGGAAAATGGAGAAACGGTGTTGAAATGAATTTATTCGTTTTGATTGTAATAACCGTGATGAGAGATGGTTTACCCTAACAGGGGTTTTCTTCGTAATTTGGTCCAAATGTGCTCTTTGGCCCGATTGTCCATGAGGACAGTGGTCTGATCACGTTATTCAACATTTCATATTGGTTGCAATGATCAGCTTCATGTCTGTATCTAGCTTCCGTCTGTGAGTGTTGGTTTAGTTGATAAGGGCGAGGTGAAGTTGAAGCTTGGTGTTCCCTCCCCCTCCGTGGCCACTTTCTTTTCCTTCTTACGCTCTTTCTCTTTTTTTGCGAGTCCCAGACAGAAGAGTGATTCGCATGAGCGGCGTCGTTCTCCACGCACGAGAGAGAGAGAGAGAGAGAGAGAGAGAGAGAGAGAGACCATGCTCACTCCTTTTGCAATAAAGCCATTCACCTGCTCCTCCTTCCTGACGTCCTCGTCAGGCTCAACGGCTACCAACAATGAATGTCCAGCCTTCGAAATGAGATCCAATCCAAGCACATAATCCTGCAGTTCGACACATTGCTCCAAGGTCTGGGAATCGCTTGCTTGCTTTGCTCAACCTTTCGCCATGGTCACTATTCTGTGTCTTGGACCCAGTCAGCCTGTTCTTAATGATCTGAGTGCTGAGACCTGTCCTCTCTCAGTTGATAAAAACCTGGATGTCGAAGTAACTTGACCCAATAAATGACATTTTCTTTTCTTCATCAGTCTATTAAAATTCCAACATTCCTATAGTTTATGGAACAAGCTATCCCATCAACGTATGGCTTTCGACTCACAGGTATTTTATCCTTTTACTACCCAACTTGATCTTCATCAATAGGAGATCACATTAATCCTCTTTTCTTTAGGACGAGAAAAAAACATTTTAATCCAATTTACGATGTATAAGGACTATTTTTCCGGTCAACAATATTGGAAACGAATATTTCCATTGTGTTATGTTAATTCATTGTTGTACTGTAAGAAGAAAGAAACTGCTTTATTTCTGTCACTTTTTATCCTTACTCTATATCAATCTTCTACCAGTAATTTTAATTCTTCCCAGAGAATTGGTTTTGTCATGGTTCCTTTCACTGTTATAATAATTATCAAAATTATTCCACGTCTTCCGTTGTCACATCCCAATCAATTTTATAATTTATTTGCAGTATTTTGAGTTATTTTCTCAGTTTATTCTGAAAGAGGTAGAAGCAATTTGGATCAATGTCGGCGTACCTTAAATTTTCCGCTATAGTTTGCACGGTTTACTTTCCAGCATAGGTTCAGTGATCGCCAACTCCCCCACCCAAATCTCTCCCTGATAAATCGTTTGTTAAAGGAATGATTTACAAAGAGAAGAAGGGATAAAGACAGAGAGATTTTCTGCACCTACTTTTCCATTACTTGGAAAACTCACTGGGCCAGATCGTAATTGCAACCTCACAGAAGAAAGAAACCGGCGTACCAGCCACGGGGATCCGTATGGGTTATAACTCCGCCAATATAATTCAGAATTCATGAATCGATTCGAATTCTTACTTTGACTGTTCAATAAACGATTAATCTCAACGTTTAATAAAAATGAACAAGTCCCTTAGATCTCAAAATAGTCTCCATTCCACTAAATGCATTTGCCTAGTCGTTTATTTCACTTTTTAAAAAAATGTTGGTTATGTATTTTGATATGAACTTGAAAGTCGTCTCAGCTCTCTCAATTACTGTTTTATATTTCTTGCATTTGAAATTTGTTGCGATTTGGTTCGGAAATTCAATGGGAAATTTTATTACAACTTTCCCCAACAGAATCTTTCATTACTGAACGATTGAAAAGCCGCGCTGTTTTTTCCCCCAGTCTTCAAATAAATAACTTCATAGTTTTCTGAAAATCTTCTCTGGTGTACTTTGGTAATGAAGGAAAAATTACATTCTTTCCTCTACAACGTTTATTAACGTTATCTGAAGAAGGAAAAATTTCCAAGAGGATGGTCCAATATAACGGCCACAAATCAATTTTGGTTGGAGATCCATTTTCCGTCTGTGCTCATTTGACATCAACTTTATTCAATCATCAGCCAAGGTAATTTCATTCTTTGCTGCTGCTGAGAAATATATTTCGTTGCATTTAGTGAAAGTAAACTAGGAAGATTCATGTGACGTCACACATGCGGAGGCAGTTAACGAGGAAAATTTTTTTTTCAACTTCGCAAATGCGTTTTGGCGATCATGTACAGACATGACTTTCTCAGGGGATGCGTGGAATATCGTAAAATATTTAATAAAATATACAATTTACAAATAAATATATTTACACTGCCTTCAGTCAGAAAATTATAATATATATGAACAAAAATTAATTTTATGACGTTTCATCCCTTTTTAAGAGCTCTTCAGGTTAGACTGCTTTTAATAACTTATGTAGAGGCTTATTGCAACCGAAAATAAACACATTACTCCCGTAAAAATCGTATTTAAAAAGTTCATGGCCCATACAAATTGGTTGTTAGTCTTCACATAAAAACGTTTCAATGTATTCAATACCGATTTCGTATCATCTCCTTGACTCCATTAATGGAGGGTCGTTGAAATTAATTTTACGGCGTTTAATGAACTGAGCTTCTTTCAGTAATGTTTAAAAGTGCTTGTATGGGTAATTTTGCTATTGAGAACGCCTCGAGGTGCCGACGTGGGTGTCTGAGTGGTAACACATGAGCTAACACCAACGGTTTCCACGCTTCGTGCTTCATCGACGACAAACTTCGCCCTTCTTCTTCCTCCGCTGCAGAAAACTCCAGTCATCCGCTCGCAACTGCGTTCACAAATTTCTACACCTCCTGCTCTTCATCTCATCGCACATGCTACCATATTCAATCTCAAATACTTCTTTAGAATTCTGAAAACGGCGCTCTAAAAGCTCTCTCGTCTTTTCGGGGCCAAGAATCAAGAGTTCTTTGTGTTGTTGGAGAAAACAGTTATTTATATTACAATTTTTTGTCCTACGCCACACAACAAATCAACATCGCATTTTCCTCATTATTTAATTCCCGTTTTTAGTGTTTCACGGTTTTTTTTGTTTATAAAACAGCTTGTGAATATTAATTTTTCCTCTTTACAAACGCAAATTTGTGTTAATGCGGGGTATAGACTCATTGGACTCTGAAAATTTGTAGTGTTGATGAAGGTAGGAAAAATATTAAAAATAAGATGATGTAAAGAGGAGATCCAAATTTATAACAGATCAGGATCCTGAACACTAGAAATTGGATCTCGAGCAGGAGAAATCTGATTGTTAACGACGTCAGTATCTCGAAGGAATTTTCCTGAAAATTCAAAAATAATGAAGATCATATGAGGGAAATCGAGGAATTAATTTTAAATAATTTCTTTTCACATGTTACTGGCACATTAGAAAATTTAAAGTGACATCACTTTCCAACGTAGTCATTCTATATTTGCGTCTACGTTTGGTATGTTTTTCCGATACCCACAACATGGGTATGCACCGCTTTCTTCACACAATTGAAACTGCTGTGGATTACTGAATGTCGTCGTCATCAGTAGTGGATGTGGCTGGACTTCCTAGATATTTCCTCATCCATTGCGGATTATTTAGATCGCTTTTTTTGGGCTGAAACAGTGCTACGGATTTCAGCTTCTGGTACACCTTCAGAGAAAAGTGTTCATCTGTTGTGAAAACAGTTTTTACAGCGCCGAAATAAGTAAGGCTGTAACTAGGTGAGCTTAGGGAAGGAAAGATAATGGTGAGTTGTGAAGCAGTAGAGGCAATCTTTTTGTCTTTCTGTCGTATTTAATGGAGGATTCTGAAATGTAATGGACAAGGGCAACGAACTGTCTGCGAGGAGGAATTCGTAATAATTGTTACGATTATGAAAGTAAAGGGGGAGGTCCCCGGCGAATGGGCGAGTACTTGGAGATTGATCGAGAGGGAGCCTTTGTCAGGTGGAGATGGCATTTCATGGGCAAGCCGGGGATAGCGTTACAGTGGAAATGCGCTTCCCGTTCGTGCCACTGTGTAATTTGTTACGGGTTATCGACGTTTAGTGCGGACAGGCCTCTTTACCCAATAAGTCGTGGTGTTTCAGGCTGCGAGTTCGCGTGATGCTTCCCGAAATGCAAACAACTTTTTACCAAAGAAGGGGAGGAGGAGGAAGGACTCTGCAGACAGGGGCGTGGCTTCTAAACCGTACTCGTGCAGATCCGCAAAAATACAATCAAACCGTATCTCTTATTAGTGACTCATAACCTCGTTTCATCCTCATTGCCTGGTCACTCACAGAAACAAATGGTAATATTAATTATGTAGATCCTTAATTTCTCCTCCTTAAGTACTCACAATCAAGGAACATAGCATGGGAATATAATCTGAATCAGTTTAATCTCTAATGCGGATTTTCCGTTTAGTATATATCCAGTTCTTTTACAGTTTGGTCTTTACCCTTTACCGCCAAGTGTAGCTTATGTGCAACGTAACTTTTATTATCATCTTCCAGAGACATGTGTTGATTTCTAAGAGATTGTGATACAGATATGAAACTGCACGCACTTAAGGTTAAGACCTGCATGTCCCTCCAAGGGACAGTCGCCATAATGTCAACTTCAGAAAATTTATTTTTCAGTGCTTTCTCAAGAAAGAAAATTTAAGCGACAAGGTATTGTAATTACACTAAAATCATAATCAAAAATTAATGTGAATAAATCAGGCAATTATATTTCTTGCAAAAAATTTATTTCATGTACAAATAGATTTGTAATTATTTTAATAATGTTGTATTATTGATCAAAATTTTATTTATGACTAAGTTTATATTAAATAAAAATTTCGAATATTTATACTTAAAATTATATTTAATTTTACTGTATCCAAATTAATTTACAAAAATAGAATTAAAAAAAGGCTTAAAAACTTGAAGTTATAGATTAATGACCATTCATAATTCGAACCGAAATGTGCATGATGTTGAAATATAGTGAAATTGTTCCAATAATATTAAAAATATCTACCAAATGTTTTGGTTATTTTTACAATATTGTTTTCACAAAAATAAATCTAAAAATTGAGTTTTGAAAAAAGAATTAAATAGTCATGCACTGAAGGGGTTAATATAAAATTAGTCTGACATTATATATAGTATATACCAAATTTCTGGGATTTTTTCGTTAATATTTACAGACTTTCTTGACTTTTGCATCGATATATATTAAATTTCAGGAGTCATCTTTAATTTATATTTAGTACCTCGAGCTCTGATTTAATATATTGTAATAACCTCCATACCAATAAGTTAGTTATTTAATAAAATACAGCAGATCTCATATATAAAAAAAACATTTATTAAGCACCGTAATAATATTTTGTTATTAAAAAATTTCACATACGCAAACTTTTTTCTCTATGGTGTATTGGGGGTTACTTTTTTCCCAAAATTAGAAAATAGATCTTGTTAATTCAATTATTGAAAATTTTGATAGTTTTAAATGGCTCAAGGTTGCCACACTGTTTTATAGTCCAAACAAAGATGTTATTCTTTTTTTTTAAATAGGATTTTCTATCCAGAGATAACATTTACCCTGTTACTTATAATTTTTTTTAAAAAAACATAAAAATAATAAATTTATTGTATGGTTTGTGTTAATTACAATATATTTGGATTTAAATTCATTTGTTTCGTCTATTAGTCGTAGGTCATGCAATTATTCTTCAACAGTAAGTTCATTTATAACATGGAAAAATCGACATATTTCCCAGTGACTTAAAATACAACCGATATTTTCCTTCACCGTACGCACTCGCATAATTACGAAGAAACCCCGAAAAGGAATCACGCAGCGAACTTATACACGCGAAAAATAAGTCGATAAAATCGGCGCGGCGTTGTTGTTAGGCAAGAAACTAAATAGGAAGGAAGTAAGGAATGAAAGAAAAAGAAAGGTAAACGATCTGTTTTGAGTGAGATCGTGTTCACGACTCCTGAGTCGTGGGAAATGCTTCGTTCCACATCCGAACTTTGCTCACCTAACGAAAAAGGAAAAATTAAAACTAGATCCAGAGCAAGCGGGGAAACGAGAGACAAATATTTATCTGTTACGAAAAATATGGGAATAATTTCCTTTTAACTCAAAAATACTCAGAAATAAAAAAATCACACTATTTAAATATAGTAAAATATAGGAATTTATGAAGTACATACATGTAAAAGAACATAAATAACAGAATTATAAAGGTAGAAAAATATTTAAATACGCTAAAAATAAAAATCACAGATATGAATCAAGAAATATGTGGAAATTCACGAATAAAAATAAATAAAACCGTAAATTTGTAGACAATGAATTAAATGTGTAATAAAATGGACCATTTCAAAGACAATCAATCATCTGCTTCCACCACAAAGCACATTTTTTTCAATGAAACACACAAACGAGAAATTGAGATCTTTTAATCGTGAAATTGATTTTGTATTCGTCATTTTAGTTTTGGAGTGAAAAGAGGTTGAGATTGAAGTAAGTTTGGAGGAAGTTTCCCTCCGCTTGTGCTTCCCCCAAGTCGTCCCATTTTGGCCAAAGTTGTGAGGTTTCTTGCGAGACGTTGTTGATGACGTCAACCAGTGTTTAGGTGACTTGGGACAAGCCTACAAGAGTCGACTTCCGGATGAGAATATTGTCTACAAAAGTTGAACTTAAGTGTCGCTTTCTTTCCGATCCCGTGGGACTCTGGTGAACCGGACACAGCGCCATTTAGGTGCATGAAGATCCTGTCGAGTTTCTCACAGGGAAGAAGAAGAAGTGACAAAGTCGGGCGCCACGGACGGCTGCTCGCTCTCTGTGGCGAGGTTCACGCTCTGAAAAGCCAACACGTTAACGCAGATCACCTGCTAATTCCGCTATTTCCGGTCATGCTCACTCACTCGCAAGCCAGCACAGAGAAAAGAAACAGCCGACTGTCGTCGTCCATGGTGGTGGACTTGCAGTTGGGAGTTGGCAAGTGGAAACCACAGTCGGAGAAACCAGACTGTCGATACCAAAGAAACCTGCCGGAGGTTAACTCAATAATGAAGGACTTACTTTTAAGGGCGGAAGAACACAAACACACAATATACAAAACTCGATCAGAAAATAACTGATCGTAAAATTTTCACTCATGCTTTAAAAACATTTGAAGCGCCTTTTTAAACCAGTCTGTGAGTCCTTCTGACTCTCTGCAACATACTGATTTGCTTTGAGAGGTTTGATATTTTTTCCTATCTATGATTCTTGATGATTCTGAAGGCGAACAATATTTTTCCAAAAAAATTTCATTAAATATATTTTTTATTTGAACACAAGACATTTATTAACAAACCCAAATAAAATTAATGTTTTATCACTTCAATTGATTAAAAAATTTAATATATAAGCATCTTGGGGGTGATAACATAAATTAATATTATTAGTGGCCAAATAGGACAGAATTAAATATTACAAATTTTTCATAGACATGCACGACGTTTCGTCCGTAAAATAGGACTGCTTCAGGCAATGAGACGTCTGTGTACTCATTGACTGTTCGAAATAGAACTTAAGTAATACCCGAGGAATTCCTAATGTGTGGACGAAACTTAGTATTTTTCTGCTTAAAAAAAATTGAAATATCTTTATTAAGAATTTATTCTAATTTATTCGTCCATTATTATTTGTATAATAATTTCAAGAATGTACTATAATTTGCAATTTAAATATTTATATTCTAAATATTAAAATTTGAGGATGGAAAAATCTTGGCCCACAAATCGAAACGAAAATTTTTAATCCAGATGTTCTTTGATTTTGACAAGAGTGTTGAAGAGATGCACAAAGATCGTTGAATAGTCTCCAGATTCACTGGGAGCTGAACTGAGAAGGTCTACAACTAAAAAGGATTCTGGACTATTCAACTCTGAATTATTACTACTGGCTTTCTCCTGACCAAATGAAGAAACAACAAAATTGTTCACTGATTGTAGAATGAAAGTGTTCTCAGTGTTAAGTGAGGTTGAAATTTTCTCACAATATAACTGCCGGGAAAATTTAGTGAAAAACCACGTGATGTTTTTCGATAACTTGAATTTATCGTCTTCTGGCGATGTTCCCAGTGTGGCAGAAAATGATGACGTAAACAGTCATAGAAACACAGAGTGTTTTGGACAAGGTTTCCTCGCCGGAAACCCCAGCAGAATATCATTGAAAACTGTTTGTGACGTCAGTGCAT
Organism: Zhengitettix transpicula; assembly: GCA_037074705.1. Lineage (NCBI taxonomy): Eukaryota > Metazoa > Arthropoda > Insecta > Orthoptera > Tetrigidae > Zhengitettix > Zhengitettix transpicula. Next base: position 5,016,160 of record CM073592.1, on the reverse strand, counting down.
CCCCATACATTACCCTCATCAAATTACCTTTTCTCAAGAACTACTGGATGGAACGCGATCATTTCCTTCTCGATATATTCACAAAATAAATTCAAGTTATCTTCGTTGACAGTTCTACGTCCATCGATTTATTCCTCATCTTTGTATGTTCATAACGAACGACGCGCCTGCGCACTCGCGGAAGGGAATCGAACACGGAGAGAGTGTTTTTTTTTAATTGAGAATACGCCGCGTATTGATATTCGAGTGTAATTAGCGTCAATTAGGATTAATTGACGTGGAGCGTGAGAGCCCTTCGTCACCTGCTAACGAGACTCGCCCGCGCATCACGGCAATATATTTCTCTGAAGACGTCGTGAACCTCCATCGTTGCTCCACCGCCATCACGGTAAATAAATGTAATGGGTGTGGACCATGGGAAAAGCGGCACATCAAAGGAGGGGAAGACCGCGTCTGAGTTGTCCACTAATATCTGTGAGCAGCGATCGTAAAGTCGTAAGAACGCTCGAGGTGAAATCGATTTATTTCGTAGATGCCCGGTGGGAGACGAAAATCATTACTTAAGTGTTCATTTCTTGTGAACATGTACTAAAAAATTTCATCTTATCTTCAGCTTTGAATTATCAAAACCCCAAATTATTTTCTTCTTTCCTCGTTCAGTTTTTCACGATTTATTAACGATTTTTATACATTTCGATCATAATTCAATTTTCCTTTTCATGAATTTCCCTAAAGTCTATTTTCTGATTTTCGACCATTTATTAATTTAATATTTTCTTATGTATGTATGTTTTTCTCGTTTCATTAACGGTTTTTATTCCTCTTATTCATAATTCAATGTTCCACCTCATGAATTTCCTTAACTCTATTTTTCTTACTATCATATTTTCTATTGTATATATTTCTGAACTACGGGTATTTATGGCATATTTTTATTTTTACCGCATTAATCTGGTTTTCTTAATAGCTTCTATTACATTATAAATGTATGCTATGGCGCTTTGGCTTGTGATATTTCCTCGTAAATGGTGAAAAAATATAATTACAGGCTCTGAACGATTTCTTTCGACTACGTCACGCTTTAAACCAGTTCTCTGGTTTTAATTGAGATATTTTCTGTTGTTTTTTTTTAAAAAAAATATTGGTATCACACCTGTTCATTTTTCCCACTCTTGTTATTCGGGATGACATCAGTTGCTATTTTAACCTCTGGTAATAAGTGTCCTTAATCCGAATAAACGTATATACTGCGATGTGATGAAACGTCTACCCTGACTACAAAAGGAATACATGTTTGATAATTTCCTGGTCACTCTAAAACCTTTGGTGCATGATTTTTTTGGTATTATTTTAAACTAAATTTTCGAAGACGTATTTTTGTGAATACAATACAGAGAAAAAAACGAAAAAAAATATCAAAACTGACCAAAATGAAATTGGCTCATGATTTTGCACATATTCAACATAAATATAATTATGTAAGATTTATTAATAAATCACATTAATTGATAATTATGATTATAGAGTACCTTGAGAATGATTCTTAATTTTGTGGTATTAATAAACATAAAATAGCACAGAAAATAAATATTAAGAAGTTGACCGGAAAGCAGTAGATCTGTCCTTCAGGGTTGGCTCACAGAAAGCTGGGACAGGCATGTTGAATCCTTGTGTACATGAGTGCATATTGTTTCATATCTGCATCACAATCTCTTAGGAACAAACAGATGTCTGTGGGGTGATACTAAAAGTTACGCTGGGCACTAAAGAGTTGAAAACAGAGTTTCTGTCAACTGAAAATATATATTCCGGAACTGTACCCTACACGGATATGTTAGTGACGAACCATCAGTATTGTCTGAAGTTGGGATGAGGGATCCAGATGATCTTGCAATACGATTTAACTTGTTCCGAACCCAAAAACATAGTTCATGATGTATAACTCCGAGGTTGTAGAGCACGGATTGAAACACATGCAGTGACAGACTCGGTGAGACCCTAGTTGCATGTTGACCATCTATCAACAATCACCTTAACCGTTCCAAAAATATAAGGTAAGATTTTGACATATTTCCCTTTCTGATCCGTCAATATTCATGGAAGTCAGGACAAATTTTCCCGGTTATTAGAAATGAACAGTTTCTCATAGAAAATGTTTGAGAGAGCGCTTCGTCACAAAGTAGGAGTGAGATCTTCAAGGTTCGAAGGTAATCTAGAGCAGTATGAAGTGGGAATGGAATAATTGAAGTATAGTTCATCGGATTGACTAGTTTAAGTTTTTTTTATGGAAAAGGACCCAAGTGGATGCAAACAGGTGGAGACGAAGAGTAGAATCGAGCCAGCCAACAGCAATCGCGGCCAACGAACCTAACTACGTTCCTTTTTCAGCCGCAGCCGCATGATAAAGAATGGCTTCCTTCTTCGCCGTGTGACGGGGCAAGTCCAGATGAGGTTGGTAGCAGTGTAACGTGAACAATGGCGGCTTGTGTACAAGCCATTGTACCTTTGACGACTTAATCAAACGCAATTTCCCCGCCTCGCCGTCTGGTCGGGCTGAGCTGATAGACCACACCACAATGAGACAATGACCGGGCACAATTGATAATTCGCGATTATTCCAATCCCCTTCTCTTACCCCCTCCCCCCCACTCCATTCCTTGTCTAGTCAAGTTTTAATTGACGAGTGCACGTCAAGTCGCCATTAATTTCGCAAAAGGTAAAAAGGAAATTGGTTCGGGTCCTCGACGGTGGCGCCCGTCACGACCTTCCTTCTCATTGCTGGAAGACGCGGACGTATCATCAACTCTGCGAAACGACGTAATTTTTCTATTTCAAAGTTACACAGACGTAAATGCATGACGCTCAAACTATAAAGGAAGAGAAAATATGGAAATCAATACACGGAAACACGTGCAATCATCCGCCATGAATTAAATAAATCAGCCTGATCATAGATTCGACTTTCGTCTTCTTTACGGTGCACATTATTTCTGAACTGAGAAATCATGGAAATCAAAGAAATCATTACCCACATAACAAATTTTAATAAATATACACAGAATAAATTATAAATATTAAAAATAAATAATCACTACAAGGGTAGGGTAATATGGAATTAACACATTTAAGGATTATAAATAAATCAACTTCACTGTGTTTACATCCATAGTAAATTAATAAGAAATAAACATAAATGAATCAGTTATAGAATATCTAAAACGTCAAATACATAAAAGCCGATATCAGAAAATGAAATGAATAAGGATAAAAGTTATTCATGAATGAGACAATTCCTTTTATTTTTAGATTTATTATTTCAATGAAAAAATTCTTTATAGATCTAGATTTAATATTTAAATAATAAGCCTAGATCTATAAAGAATTTTCTTATTGAAATAACAAATATAGATCTACAAAGAATTTTCTCATTAAATAGGACTGGTTAAGGAAGTAATAATACCAATAGATTTTCCTTCAATTTCGTTTTGAACAGAAATATCAAAATAATGAAAAATTTCAATGAGGTTAATGTTTGAGGTAATTAAATTTATTGACAGAGGGGTATAATTAAGATAACCCAATTAAAAAACTGAATAAAATAAAATAAATAAGAAACTTAGTCAGCTGAATCCAAAAATATAGTAAACCTAATACGTAAATTATAATGGATATGAACTAAAAAAAAGTGTAGAGTAATAGGCCACATTCATAGACACAAATGGCTGTAAACGAATGTGTGTAGGTTAATTATAAAATAGGAAGACCAAGATTATAATATTTGAGGCAGATAAGGGCGGATTTGGGCTGTAATAGTTAAGTAACGGTGAAACGATTAACGCAGGAAAGATTATCATGTAAAAACAACAGCAAACGAGTCTGCGGACTGACTGCAACAGCAACAACAATGCATATGTGACGCGTAATAATGCAACAATATACTGATACATAAATTTTCGGTTTCTAATATTTATATATCATTTGGATTAATTAATTTAACGTTATTTGATAATTACTCCCTGACAAAATCATTTAATAACTTTGAGAAATCGTAAATCAGGGAATTGAGTATAAAAATAGAAAAATTATTATATAAATAACAAAATAGAAACCTGAATAAATAAATGGATAAATTTAAGTCCTGATTGAGAAAATCTAAATTTATTACCGGAAAAGGGTTTCCTGGCTATGGAAATAATCATCAGTTAAAATTGAATAACTACCTCTTACATTTTAGAACTAATATTATAGTTACTACATATGTAGTAAATAAACCCAATAATAAAATCAGAATTTGAAAACAAAACGGATTGAAAATATAGAACATAAATTTTAAAAATTGCCACATAAAGAGGAAATTTAAAACGTAATGTGCAAAACTATATAAATTTTGAATGTAAATAATGCCTTGAAATATTACAAATTATGTTGAACTAAATACATTGTTTATAAATATGTAAAAATAAATTTGGGAAGTAAAATATTTTTAAAAAGTTTTATGCAACATAGAAATTAGTTTAAATTCTTTTAAAAAATAAGTAAGATATAATTAGATATTGGGAATGACACTAATTAATGACCGAAGAAGAAAGCCAAATCAAATTGATCAGAAAATATATTAATAGACTTATTGAAGTTAAGATGAATTATTGTGCGTTTGTGAGAATAAAATCTAATGCATAATTCAGAAAATATTGTGATACATATTTGAAAAATTCATCTAATAAATAATTGAAAAATAAATAATTAAAAAATAAATATAAGACACAACAGAAAATCTTCTCACAATTTTAGATTAATTAATTCAATTAGTCATTTGAACATATCAAATAAGAAACAAAACCATAAATTTAATCAACAAATTACCAAAATAACGGAATAAATTGAACTATGAAAAGTTGTAACGAAAAATATGGAAAATGAATGTAATAAGGAAGTTGATGCAAGAAACTTTGATAAATCAATTGTTTCCCAATTCTTTGCATGACATAAACACTTTTTGTTCACGACTGCAATGTAACAATACAGAGAAGAATAAAGTGGAATATGATTTTCGTACGTGTGGAAGCGATGTGAGCGAGTGAGTGAGAAGGGATGTTCTTCTGTAGGCGTCAGCACTTCACACTGGTGTCAGAGGAGGATCAATATAGCAGGTCAGCTCGAACACTTGCTAATTACTCAACAATGTGCCGGCCTCGTCGTGAACAATGAGCTCTTTGTTGCGGCTCACTCGTCTCCTCGCACAGAGAGAGAGAGAGAGAGACAGAGAGAGAGACGCTCCTCATACACACACACACACACACTCAGACTCGTTTAATTAAAGTGCTTTCGCCACGTAAATAACTATTAGGCTGTACATTGAGTGCTGCTGCGTGCATATTAGTCCCGAGTCATTAACGGAACAATGTGCGAGACAAGCTCATTTTGCAACTGAACATCCCAGTAAACAAACAATCCCCCCCCCCTGTCTCTGCTAATCTCGGAAACTAAGACTCATCATTATGTTTCAGCTTGAAGAATTAGGTTTTAGAGTGTTTGTCCTCTACACCTAAGATTAAGAAAATGTCATAGAGAATTCAAAACACCTCAGCAACCGCCATTATAATTACATTAATAAAAGTATTAACAAGAATGTGTTTCTGGAATGGCGTCTGTCGGGGGAGAATACTGAATCGTTACACGACGACATCTTTCGAGAGGAGTCGGTACCTTCTCTATTGCCCTGGTTGGGCAACCAACCAATAAGGTGAACTTCTTCAACACCTCTATTTTATTTACATTGTTGTGAGTTAGCTTGAAAATCTATAAAAAAAAATGCTTACTTGAAAATGTTTCAATCAATAGAAATTAAAAAAAATAATCATATTAAATTAAAAGACCAAATAAATTATATCTAATACCGGAAGTAACACGTCAAAGCACTGAGTAGCTGGAAATCATTTAGGGGACAGCACAGTAAATAAAGTTATGAGATCCACCTGCAGGGAGAAGCAGAGTTGATATGAAAACATTTACGTCTGATTGAAAATAAATAATAAGAAATATATCCATACGGACAAAATAAGTGATAATGTAAGTAGCACAGAACTAAGAAGAGCCTAGAGCAGCACAACTTCACTAGTCAGTTCACAGAACATACAAGCTTTTGACGAGTGCAGTTGTGTTCTTCTTACCACCTGAAGAAAGGAACAAGGATCCGAGAGAGTCTCGCAATTGTTGGCCCGTGTAGCGAGAACATAGAGGGCCAGTAAATCGAAAATAAGTAGCATAATTCAATAATAAAGAGAAAAAAGATTTTCACAAACTACAAGACGTAAAAGTCGTGGTTAAGTTGAGTTAAACTATCAGGATGGAAATAAACATTGTCAAGCCCCGGACGTGCGGAAACTATACCATCTGAGCTATCCTAATGTCGACTCCAGACCCACAGCAATTCAATTAGATCTGATTGCAGGCTCGTCCACAGTCCAGTTTTCCCACAGCCTAATTCTAGGGCGTAAAATGATCAAGAGTATGGAATTTTCAAGAATGTAGTGAGAAATTGGGCCACGCAAGAATGGTGATTCCTTTAAAAATTATGCATCAGGTCTAATTGGATGAATATGAATATTTACGTCTAAATGAAAATTAATAATAAGAAAGAGAGCCAAATACAAAAGTTAAAATGTGAAAAATGCCAGCATATTGATCAGAAAAATTTATTACAAAAATTTTAATCATTTTAATTTATGAAACACAACATTTCATCCCTCTTCATGTGTACATTTCGATTAAATCCATTATCATTTATTATTTGAAGATAACTTAAACTTTCAACTATAATCATAAAAATTTATTAAGAAAACTGATATTTTAATTATAATTTTACCAACACAATATTTCGTCCTTAATTGGGACCTCTTCATGAGTACAGTTCAACGACAAACAGTTTAATTAATTATATGATAGTGTTATTGCTAGTGTCAAGCTAACCCTTGTGCTGCTTTCCAAAAAATAGTTCTTCGCTTTCGAGTTTGTCAACTGTATTGTGCGGTTGTGTCGCTATAGGCCCTTGTGTTTTTAGAACAAGGCTTCCCGAAACGTCGTTTGGTATTTATATCATCACTTCTTTTGTCTCTGTTCATGCAACCTTTCTTATTATTAATTCTCAAATAGACGTAAATTTTTAATTCGAAATTTGTAAGTTGTGCGTCCTCCGTGAAGATAACGGGAAAAAAATATATAAGTACAAAATTAAAGAACAAAATTTATGAAGATGGAAAATTGCAGACTTGAGGTACCGGACCAGGGGAAAAACGCTCGTTAGTGACCGCAATAAATCGGAAAGGATTCGGGTCTCGCCCGATAGGGGTAACTGTATTGAAAGCTGAGAATGAAAGAAAATGGGTCTGTAAAGTGGCCCCGAGGAGAAATGTACGGAACAAAGTGTGCCCGAGTTTTAAAGACGCGAGGAGGGCTTTGTTTCCTCTCTGGTGTGTGTGTGTGGAGGGTGGTTTGAGAGTAAAGGAGAGATAGAGAGAGACAGAGAGACAGACAGCAGCGGAACACAATGGTCCGAGTTCCCTCGAAAGCTCGCATTAGTTATCTGCACACACGTTTTTGCACCGCACACGTAGATGGCAGGCAGGGGACGGACGGCCAAGACAGGGACACCACACAATCAACATGGACAGCTGCGGTCTTATCTGCGTAGTTTCGACATCTCCTCTCCTCCTCTGCCGCCTCCTCGGGAGAACAATGCGGACGTGAGGGGGAGGAAATGAGAAGCAAGCAGGCAGCCGTATGGATTAATGCAACACGGCTGCTGCGGCTCCTTCAAGACCGTCTCCAGGGCTACCACCCCCTTCCTTCCACCACCGCCCCCTCGCCAAGACCGGAGCTCGCCACGAATGGCTAATGTCCGGCCAGGGCCCAGGGTGGCCAACTACGCAAACCTAAAACTCCTCACATACGCGCACACACTCACTGGGCGGGAGGTTTGTTCCTCGTCGCGGGCCGAGGCCGAGGTGCGGGGTCTCGGATGTGACGCGGGGGTGGGGGTGGGGGTGGTGGGGGGTGTAGTTTATCGCGGAAACTTCACAGAAATGTCTCGAAACTTCGGTAAGTGAGCCAAGGTCGCGGCTCACTTCGTTGCTTCCTTTGCAGGCAGCGAAAGCTTAAGCTGTATCCGCCTGTAAACGCCTTCAACCCCCGCCGCCCCAAGCCCCGACCCCCCAACCACCCCCACACAAATCTCCCGCTTTTCCCGCGCGCGAAGTCGACTGAGTTCCTGGCGACTTTCTCGACACTGCTGCCAATTCTGCGAACGATAATCCTCACCCCCACTTCACTGGAGGATGAAACTAAATCTTTTCCTTCGGTGAAAGAGATCACGCAAAAAGCCAAAGATGACGGACAAAACTACAAATAAATATATTGTAACTACGCCCACCCCCACCGTATTCATTTTCACACCCTATTTTTACTCTTACTTCTCTTCCTCCCTGTGCAGTGTTGCTATCGTAGTCGTGTATTATTTATTCACAAAATAAAACTAGGGTTTGATGCCACGAATATTTTATCAAAATGGCCTCGACCGTTTTAAAAGAAAACTATAATTACTCAACCCCTAATATTGATAATTTTAAAAGGTTTTTTTTACGTATATTTTTATGAAATTGAAAATGCAGTTTATGACCTGTTTCAGACTATTTAAGATTTTACGTCTGTTTATGAATAAATAAATCAGTTATTGACCTTATACAGACTATTTATGTTTTTAATTTATAACGATACGACATTGCATATAATAACGTCATAACGGCTATAAATAAAAAATAAAGTCATTATAAGGTCAATAACTAAGACAAGGTCTTTTCTGCAGAGAAAATAAAATATAAAGAATGCAGTTTTTCCCGATTTAAAGAACGAATAAAATTCTTTTGTGTCTCTAACGAGTGAAAAATTTGTATGTCCGACGATTCGATGCCCGTCACTGACATCGTGTCGTAGAAAAATTAAGACGATGACGTTGCTAGACGACCATGGCGTCGACTAGAAACTTATGATTCTCGACGAATGTTTCTTAACGGTCAGTGGTGGAGTTCGGGAATCATTAATTCCCTAAATTTAAATCACTATTGAAAATTTGGTTCTAACACTTAAAAAGGTTCAAAGTTCATTAAGAGAATTTTTGTAATCGAGTTTCATAAATACGTCTTTCTTAAAATTTTAAGTTTCCTTTATATTCATTTTTTGGTCAATTTAGTACCTCATGAAACCCCAAAGTTTGGTCGAAACGTTGTACTACTTTCATTTTACTTCCTTGAGATTAAATTTTCTAGTTTAATGAAATTCTTCTGACTATGTTGGTAAGTATATTTATTTTTCTTGACGGATTTATTTGTTAAAACTAATCATACAACTACTTCGAGCTGCTAGTTTTATCATGACGTCATATACCAGAGTGTGTGAACATTAAAACATTCTTTTAATAGAAATGTAAACTTATTCCTCGATTTAAGTTAAAAATGTACTTATTTCGTTAGTTTGAATGTTATTTTATTTTCTGGTACGTGTTTTGGTTGTAATGAGGAAGTTTATTTCTTTACAAGTGTTCTATAGTCCATCTCCTTGAAACGTAAGTCGTACGTTCTCCTTTCCATCGGTCTCTCACTTCCTTACTTCCCCACCCACTTCTTCGCCTTCCGAAGATTACTTCTTGCTCTTAAAACAGCTCCCCTTTCAGCAATTAAAAATTTCTTGTGCAGATGACTTTATGGCTACCCAAAAAGAGAAGGGTTGTACGTCGAAGACGACGATGGGATGTTGTAATACGCCTTCAAGAACTCAACAACCCCGGCTTGTTTCTATTCGTAAACAATGCAATATATCACCAAAAAAAAACAAATTCTAGTTTTCGACCATTTTTAGAAGGTGAGAATGATTCTACAATAATTTATTTCTACGTTTAAGTTAACAAAAGCATACAGGTGACGAAAATATTACTTTGCTGTCTGTACCCTGGACGTTGCTTACACATTCGTGGACATAAATCCCATTGAGAGGGTTCAAAATATTATTTATCACACAAAGTGATGATAATCCGAAACCATGTTACGTTAACTCTCTGCACGTTTTTTGGAATCAGTGCAGTTACGAGTATCCCGAATATTGGTGTGCCCTCTTTCATCACTTGTCCCACCGACCAACTGTAGAGCAGCATCTCCGTACTCCTTTTCTTAACCTCTTGTGGAAAATTTCGTTCTCATGGTTCAGGAATTGTATAACAACACCGTTGCTTTTGACGAATGCAACAGCCGTCTTGACGACGTGCCGTGACAGCGCCACGTTCACGCGTTGAAATAAATTTGTGAACACGAGTGGCGAAGGGTGTTTCTATGAACTCACCATAAATTACAAAGATGTTGGATTGAAAAATTAATTTTCAATAATAATACTGTGCATTACTTTTTTTTGGAGTGACCCTCTCGTACTTATACGTAAAAGAAGAAAATCGAATGATTGTTCTTGGGAAAACGCTCTGATTCTCTTACCTATACTGATCAAGAATTCATTTCAACATTAAATGGAAATTTTTCGGGTTGTCCCAAGTTTCAATTCTTCTGTTACAAATCCAAAGCCTTCGATGATGTTGCCTACGCCGAGTTAAAGGGTGAAAACTGGGAAAATTTGAAGGTAAATGGATCTAAAAATGGGGTTTTCGTAGGTAAAAAAATTTAATGACTCTAAATTAAAGTGGAGTGAGGAATATTTCCACAGATCACTGGAACAAGTAAGAATGCGAAGATTATGCATCGTGTATGTGTAGATATTTTAACAGTTAGTAATGGTGATTATGGTGAGGAAGAAGGAGACGAGGGAGACAGAAGGGCTCCTTACTGCGTCGTCGTTGGGGGAACCTCACAAGGCGGAAATGTGAGATACGCAGATAAGGGACGCATTTAGACCATATAATAATTTAGATGGCGAACGTGAATACTTGCATAGATAAGGAGGAGCAACAAAAGGAAGTGTGTTTTTTTTTCTCTGTCTGTGTGGCTGAGGGAGGACAAGAACACAGAGAGACAGAGAGAGAGAGACTCGTTCCTGTCACGATCTGGTCATTCGTCTCCGCATTTCTCTCTCTCTCTCTCTCTCTCTCTCATTCGCCGTGCTACCGCTGATTATACTCGGCATCAAAACATCCACATCGCTGGTTTCACGACTTGCACGGTGCAGTGACCTCCATAGCCTTCTTCTAATAGAATCAAAAAGTTCCTAAAATAATCCGGTCCACAAATATCGTGGGCGTTCCTTTTTACGAAAAAAAACAAATCTTCCGCAAATGTCTTCAAGAAATACGCTGACTGAAAATATAATTGAAAACGTAATATAAAAAAAATCCACTTTATTGTTTCAAAATAGTTACGTGCGAGACGATTTGATTTAAAAGTCGAAGTAGGTTTTCCTTAGACCAAGAATTTAAATATTACTTCAACGAATTGGCGTAATTAGTTTCCTGTAACGTTATCGTTTAAATCGATTAATCTAAGAAATAATTGCCACTTAAACCCTTTAATTCCCAACACCATAACAGATTTCTTTCACAAATGTAATGATAAAGAGAAGTAAAAAACTTATCCCAGTGAAACATCGAGAAAATGTGGTATCCGTTTTATGGTCTGAGTATTTCGATAGTAAAAACAATCTACAAGGTCGAATTTTAAAATAATAAGAACCGGGGTTGAAATAATCAAACGATTCCGAAATAAAGTAAATACTTTTAGAATTTAGGGAAGTCGTTGTGTAAATCTGTGAACGAGAAAAGACCCCGAAATATTTTTAATCATTTAAAAATCAGAACAAAAATGTTTATCGAGTTAAAAGTACTCTTACTGTATATAATTTTGGCATCAGTTTTCTTTTTAACTAACTCCTTGGCTCGACAGTCCATGAAGGGTCTTAGCCCACCGAGACGGCTGCCAGACAGCCATCTTACACGACACATTCTGGATTTAGGAGCCACACCTGGTCCAGAGTGTCGATTATCCCACAGCCTTAACCCCAGTTTTCTTGACCAGGACGAACACTAACATCCATGCCAATGCCGGGATTCGAACCCGGGACCTCTGTGATGCGAGGCAATGACGCCGGCCACTACACCACAGCAGGCCGGCAATTTTCCGTTTAGTAATATTAAATTATTTTTGGTTTAAATCAACTTCGTACAAAGGTATAGAAGAAAGAAAGCATCAATCAATTAGGAAATATGAATGGAAAAATTATCGAACGGAGCGAGAATCGAACCCGCTTCCCGTGCGACCACTGATCTAATCCTTGTCGACATTGTACAATCAAAAAGTTACATTTTAAAATTTCGCTTGAAATCTTTTGAGGTTATTAGTTATGAGGTTTATTGATTTAATGGAAATATTACTGGGAAAAATATTTTAACTTGGGGTTTGTATTATTAAAATCTGTCTTTGATCCAAATATGTAACGATTGTAAGTAGGACAGTAGAGTTTTATGTGTCGAAATTCCGTTAACATGTAGCGCCGATAAACGTGAAATTATCCATTTTCTGGTTATAAATATCTGAAAACGTTCTAGAGATAAAATGAATAAATTAGTCAGTTCTAGAGAGTGATATAAAAAAATCTCTGTACTCGGCCCCAATCAATAGTGATATTGTTTCCTTTTTTCAAAATGAGAGTAATTGTAAAAATAAAGATGAGTTGTTATTAAGTAACTATGATCAGATGTTTACTGATCATTGATGGACGTAACATCAGCTCGATGAAGAATCTTTGGACGATCTTTATGCAGCGGTCGAACAATTTTGCGTTACAGAATTTTTTTTAATAGGCCATTACGACACTTTTCATGCTAAGTTTTATATATATATATATATATATATATATATATATATATAGTTATACATATAGTTATAAAATAAGGCACGTGGTGGGTGTTTTGAGACTTCAAAAACTCCCTCAGGCAAGGAACGGAAAAAGACGTTTTATTCATCCTCATAATAGCGACGTAATGTGGGAGTGTGTTACGTGATATTATAGTGAGTGAATGCTTGTGTATGTGTGTGTTGAGGATTGCCAAGGTGCAGCAGCTCTCTCTGAGATGTAGGGACGGAGTGAGAGAGAGAGAGAAAGATGGCGTAGTAGTAGTAATTGCGGGCAGTGACTAGCGAGCCTCGTTAGTTCGCAAGGCGCTGGCCGAGCTAATGGATCGATAGCTCCTCGGCTGTTCCTTAGCACGCACGTCCACACACACACACACACACACATACAGGTACAGCTTCTGCAAGATCTCTGTAGCTCCGCGCCGCAGGCAAAGCACCGCCACCGTCGTCTTGGAAGCTCCTACGGAACAAAGGTCTCTCTCTCTCTATCTCCATATCCCTACACTCAGTCTCGTCCATTGATACGATAAATCTACATATATATATATATATATATATATATATATATATATTTAACATGGTACAGATATACTTCAACGCAAATCTGAAATAACTGTTGCTAGGAACTTTAAATATATCTCCTTATGTAACGACAAGAAATTTTCTTTTAAAAAAATTGAAGTGCATTTGAAAAGGTCATGGTACTCTTTGGTGGTTCGCCCAAAAAGGGGAGCGAAAATAATCTCTGTTTACCTAAATCTATAATTCCGCCCACGAAAGTGACGTCGCTACCCTCCACGTGTCAAGGTGTCATAAACACACACCGGATAAACGTAGTTTATAAAATGGAGTGAAAGTGTGTGTGAGAGAGAGGATTGTTATATTGGTCGGACTAAACTAGCTTCGGAAACCAAGTATTTTCCAATTTTGCAATTAAATACTTGATAATATATTACATATATATATATGAAAATTTAAATTGTGCTAACTTATGTAACTTAAAGACCGTACAGTAAGAAACTTTCCAAAATGATTTCAAGAGAATCCTGTGCAAGTCATTTTAACAGGACTATGTATAATTAGAAATTAATAGAAGTATTCCAGTAATTATTCTTAAATAAATCACAGTTTCTATTCTGTAAAATTTTTATAGTTGTATCATTCTCAGCAGCCCAAATAAATGGATGAATAAAAGCAATTGATCAGCGTGAGATTGACCTAAATACCCGTCCGTATGAAGGTTTCTGAACCATCAGTTTTCCACTTTAACGCTCCCATTCCTTTCACCCTCGTCGTTTCTGAGCCAACTCACAAATTTTGCAGTGACTTCACTGAAGAGATAGAAGCAAAGGAGAAGCCGAGGATTTTGTGGAACATGATACCAAATAGAAACTTCACAGCCTACGTAAAGTAGCTTTACTGTGAGGAAGGTAAGGAAGGCTAGAAGAGGCAGCAGGTACTTAACCATGACCAACAAATGCAATGATTTTTTTTTCTTTTCTTACACACATAACGAGACACAAATGTATATTCTTTTTAATTCCTTGGAGAAATTTAATTACGGTTTTCAACGTTTTGTAATTATAATTAGCCAGGAAAATAAAGTATGAAAATCAGGACGTTGTGTCATATACGTTTCGACCTAGTATGTTGGTTTGGACAAAACCTCCAGGAAGGTTTCGGTTAAAAAGAAAAACGGAAGGAAAACATTGAAAAATCGTTTTAGATCCCCAAGTGTTACAATGTTTTGTTTTTATTATTTAAATCATTATCATTAAGCTCTGTAACATAGTCTTTAATTTTGGAATTTTTTTTCCGTCCATAATAAATATTTTCACATATATTTAACTACAAATTAAAAACCATAAATATGTTTGCTTCGCATGAATGTCTACACCAGTGGAAAAAATATCCAAATTTACTTTAATACCGGAAACAAACAAGGCGAGGGTTAGACCACTCCACATGGCGGGGGTGGATATTTTCCTACATGCTTCGCAGCTGATATTTTCGTCGAATAAATATTTGTCAGGGTCAGTGAGATTGTTAGTTCTTCTTCAGGTGTGGATTGAGTATAATTTCAAATCCTTTCGGCATGGGAGGGGAGCATCCTTTGGATTTCGGGTGCTAGAGGGGCATTACACAAATACAAGCGAGGTTGGCGTCGAATCCGGGCTTATGGATGTCGCTGGGGTTGAATTATGAAAAGCTCGTAAATGCCGAGCAGCCAGATATTACTTTTAAAATTCAGAGATATAATTATTACACACAAATGTTTTATTACAACACCGTAACGTTTCTATTACCTATTTGTTCACTTTCCAAGCTGTCTGTTTTAAACAATGATGTTGAAAATGGTTTCTCAGTGCAAATATTAAAATACTAATTATTGGAATGTATTAAATATTTTATTATCCTTGGTCACAGACGCGTACAGCATTAAGACAAACGTTCATTTCAGTTCCTCTGCTTGGAAGTGGTTGAAGTATACAGAAATATTGTGTTGTAAATTAAGGTTTTTATTGGGTTATTAAAAAAAAGCTTTTAATGGTTTATTTAAGGTAATTAAATATATATGTTTATTAAAAACAGACGTAATAAATAAAAGATTGAATATATTTACTGATTCAAACCTTTTTAATATAAATAAAAGTTTTATATTCTTCTATTTAGGACCTTATCTAAACATATTTTTTAAAAATTGTAACTACGTTTGTAATAGACGTTTTTTCTAACTAATTTTAAATTTCCTCACTTAAAGACTAATTTTCTTGTTTAAAAACGTTATTTTTCTGATTGAAACAGATAATTTTTCTGATTCGCGTGATTGAACTACTTCCCTCTAGTGAGGTACGTTTCCTCTAGAATTCTATAGATGTAGTTTTTGTTTTCCCAATAATTAGTCTCAGGTCCGTGATATTAATCTCTTAATATTGTTTTGTACGTTTACGTTATATCAAGAATTTGTTATTTATTCATTAACCCAAATTTGGAGGAAAATATTTTATATTTGTAAATTAAATACATTTTCCTCATAACGGAGTCAGTAGTTTAATTCAGGGTTAAAGTAAATTTGTTCTGTACCCGTATGACGTCGGGGCAAACCTCACCAGTGTCAAAATTACATTTACCCACGCAGGCACATTTGGACTACAAAACTTTCCCACCACCCATCCGAATATAAACATTTAAAGGGACGATTTTCCCCAACAGAGAACTTTATACTGTGTCGAAAGCAATGAAACAAAGAGAATATGTGAAGCTAATGAATATTTGGACTGTTAAAGATGCACGAGGGCCAAACTAGTTAAGTGTTGTTTGTACATAGAATAACAGGTTCACGTGTTACGTTGCGTCACGTCACACAGACTTGAATAATTCAACCTTGTCCGTTGTCTGATAGATATAGATATATTCGATGTGTGTCGGCCTTTGTGTCAGTGTGTGTGTGTGTGTTTTTCGACACAAATGAATAAATCATCAAGGAAAGAGACGGGAGGTGAAAAGTGTCTGTCCATTTACGGAGAAATCGTCAATCGCAGAGTCCAAAGGGTGAAGAGAGATTTAATCTGTTACACTACTTTCAGGATTACTTTGTCTTAAGGGGAACTATTTTCAATTATGACGTCACACCTTCTCTCTTAGTTGCTGAATTTAGGATTTTTTAAATATGCATATATTTTACAAATTACTCGTTTTGTTACAATTTTTTTGCCATTCTTACACACCATTGATTTCTTCCAGTATATTTTTACGAAACGTATTTTTTAGAAAAATCGAACAACATAACAATGGCCCGACGACAATGGTCGTTAATGACTCCACTAGAGTGAATATTCTGGAAAAACTTACGTCTATGAAAAATTGGTAAGTGTAGCATATTTTAACATTTTTAAGGGATGATTATTATAACCAAGTGTTCGAAAGATCCATTATATTCAATTGATTTGTTTATAAAATTGTTTGCCTTTTGAATTATTACTTGTCCTGAATAAAAATGAAACGACTTAAATGCTTCTGGAGACTAAATTACTCTTATGGATAGTAACAAACAATCAAAAATATTTAAAGGTAATTTGCACTAAAGTGAGTTGAATAAAAATATATATATTTTTTTTAGGGCAACAGGCTGCATGAGGGTAATCCACTTTGGGCAACTCCCCTTTAATAGCATAGGAAGGGATTTGAAAGGGGGATGCGGAAGGGTAGAGGAAGGTAGCCAAGGGTTAACTAGGGCCCCCGGGCTATATTTTAAGGATCCTACGTGGCATTCGCCTAAAGTAATGCAGGGAAAACCCTAGAAAAACCTGCATCAGTTAGGTCGGGCATTTGGTACTTTGAATCGCGGATAGTTTAAAACCTGGAAACATGAAACAACTGAATGTTTGTAATTGTGAAGGAAATTTACATCGGTTAATTGGATAAAACCTAGAGAAATGACGAATGGATCAAAATCTAAATAGTGGTTAGAAGGAAATATAATGACCACAAAATGGTTATATGTCTCTGGAAATAGAAATTGGTTTCACTATACGAGGAACAGACTGATTTTTATCGTTTCCTTATTATGAAAGTAGAAAGTCGTTTCCGAATCGTCAAAACGTCCCCCGATAGTTCATTGAGGGATCGTTCAAGTGAAGAGAAAATAGGTCAAGTAATATTAATTTATTTAAATGTAATTAAAAGAACATGATTTTGTTTTCTTGTTCTCTTTAAGCGTTTCGTGACCCACCAAAAGTGTTGCTTTCACCCTTCACAGTCGTGGAAAAGTTGGTTCTAGAACAAAGAAACCAGAACAACCCACAAACTTCTCAGTTCTAGAAACAATGGTCGCATGGAAAACAAAAAAAAATATGGGAAGAAAGAAAAGGGGTGAGGAAGGGAGGCGTTTTCACGAAAATTTCCTTTTCTACGTTACATGTAGAGTAATAATTTTATTATTCTTTATCGTGGTGGCCCCTTGGAGGTGGGGGTGGGGGGTTTCTACATTGTGAAACATTCATTTTTAAGTAGTAGTGCAGCTTTTTGAAGAAAACCCACCCCCGTTCTTCTCCCTCTCTCTTTCTGCACCCTTCGTCTCTCCCAAGACCCTTCCTTCTCGTCCTGTGTGTGTGTGTGTGCGTGTGTTTGTGTATGTGTGTGAGCTGTAATTAGTGGAACTTTGTTGTTCTTGATTGCAATCCGCCTTCCGCCGACTCTAAAAAGAATATTAGAAGACCGTGGAAGTAAGGAGGAAGGCGGGCGGAGTTTTACCTCCCTGCCGCCCCCGCCCACCCCCTCGCCATAATTGCAGGACTTCTTTGTCGCACAATTAACGATCACTAGAGACTAATCCTGCTTCTCCACTGGTCAACTGCGAATAAAGTACTAAATAATAGACTTCTTGTGGACTTCACTTTATCCTCCCTCTACGGTTTACCCCCCTTGTCATTAATTAATTTAAGGTAGACCGTTCTCTTTCAAGTACGGTCACGTATCTCTTTTAGACAAAGAAGAAAATTGCGATTATGCCTCTCTTTTATATATATATATCAATTCACGGACATCAGTAATAAATTAATGACTATTGTTTCGGTCGACTGTAAGCAAAGTTACTTCGCGGATAAATAATTGACATAAAACGTATGAAAATCTGAAACGTATATAAATATTGAGGTAATAAGTCAAAATTTGCGGAGGATTTTAAAAATCTGAAGAATTGACCAATTAAAAATAAAAATTAAGTGATAAAATGAATACCATACACAAAAAAAATATGACTCAAAGTCTTACGATCGATAAGAACAACACACCGCCACACAAACAAGGCGATAAACTCAACAAAAAAAAATTAAAGTAATTTTAGTTTTACTGAGGAGTTTGTCAACCAAAATAAAAAATACATCCCAAACACTACGCCGGTTGTCGACCGACGAAAAATAGGCAATAAATCTTTTAAATTTAATTAGTTAAGTATTAAAAACACTCATTCCTTTTTTTCTTGTTTCGACACTAAGGGATCTCGAGAGAAGAGTTTCGACAAGGGGACCAGATTCAGAATAGAAGACATGAATTGTTGTAGGCAATCAGACTGGTGATTTAAATCTTCAATAGAGCTAAATTTGTAGATGTCCACTAAAGATTCAACTACATTTGGGGAAATTCTGGTACATCATGGAACTGATGCTACGCTCTGCTTGTAGACTGTCTAAGATCACTTCGTCGACTTCATCGACCAAAATATCACAATGTACTGACCGAAAAATAATTAAATTTTCTCAGAAGAAGAAAATTTGTTGTATTAAACAATGAACTGGACCACTTGTTTCCTATTCTTATTCTTACTGGTCGCTACGATCTGATTGTAGACTGTCTACGATCCCGTAGGTCGACTGCAGCCTCCAAAAAATCAGAAATCTTTGGCACTGTCAGGGTTCATAATATTTCTACCTGTAAAAGTGAAAACGCTTCATTCTCATACACTCATCCATGGAAATACATCGGTCAGTGTGCACCATTTATCCTCAGTTTCTAAAATAATCGTTCATGAAAAAAATGAGGACATTTTTATTTTATTACAGCTATTATTCGGAACACCAAGTCCAAATATATGTTAATGAAGCTAGGCAATTGTAAAAGACCGACGTTTAGAACTATTATCGCAATATTAAATAACGTGTTAATAAATCAGTTAATGGTCTTTTACAAACACTTTATTTTTTATTTATAGGTAATTAACTGATTTATTAATTCAAAAACAGACGTAATATAAAAATATTAAATACGAATATTAAATTTTGAAAGAAAAAGGGTTGTAAGGTGTTTTTCTACCGACGTAGGTTGTTCTGATACTCGTCTTTTTTTAAAACTGGCAACCACAGGGAAGGAAATAACCAATCATACATTTAAAAGGATAATTTGCATATTCGCATGTTTGTCTACGAGTGTCGGCGCTTCTTTGTTCTGTCTTGAAGCAATGTCTGTCGTCTTGTGTAGTGTTGGAAGGAGGTTGGAGGACGAGGAACAGTGGAGTTGTCACGAGACAGCTGCTGACTTGGGGAATTATTGGACGTCTTTGAAGATGCTGGGGGATGTGAGGGGATCCCTGACTTGACAGTCGCATGATCCAGGCAAGGCTGGAGGGACGCCATGGGGCTTAGCGTCGCCCCAAAACTCTCTCTACCAGCCAGGATGCCCCCCAACACGGAAACAAAAGAAAACCTCACCATCATTCTCCACGCCAAATGCATAGTCCAAAGTATGTATATTCAGACATGGATTAGAATTTTTCAAAAAGTGCCTAAAACCATTTTAAATCAAGCTCATTGTGAATAAAATTAAAATTGAAAGTCCTCAGTATTATACTCAATATGCAACCATTAATTATATCGTATATCTTACATTAAATTTAAGGAAAAAATTCTAAAAGAAATGGATTTTCAACAAAGTAACGGTCTGACGAGTCATTATATAAGTCAAATATCACCTCTATTTATAAAACTAACTTTCCTTCGTCACGTTTACACTTTACGTTTCCCATGTCACGGTTTTATTACTGACAACAATATTAAACGCCATATTTACACATTCACGATTATTATCGTCTTATAAAATTATCAATCAAAAATTTACGGTGAGTGACTTTTGTTGCCAGACCCCAATTAAATATTTAATATAAGCTGACAATTACAATTAATAAAATTCTCAATTCTCATAAGCATTACAGCCAATATGACAGAAAGAATCATTAAATAATTAAACAAAAAAAACACGTTACAATACAACGTTCGTTTCGTCCACGATTTTGGGACTTCTTCGGGTAATCACGTATTATACATTTTTGACTATGCATACGTACTGATATATAATACAATTTTTCGTCCACAGTTTTTGACATCTATTTGAAGTATTTGAAACTGTGGACGAAACAATGAATTGACCCGATGTTTTGTTTAATTAATTGATCATTTTAAAATCAATTAGGTAACTGAACAAAAAAATCTGATTTTTCCAAATACAACACTTCGTCCATAGTTTTGGGTCTACTTCAGGTAATGGGGGTAATATTATGTTCTTATTGTAAGCATAAATATATATATTGATAAATTTTTTAATAATAATTTTTTCTGACACATCTGCCCTCAGTTTGTTGTATTTAGATGGGGTTGGTTTCATTGTTGTAATAACTAAAGTTGAAAAGGAACCTCATTTAAATATATATGTAGTGCAACAATGTATTAATGATTCGTGTTTCATTCTCCAAAAAATATTGTAAGATTCTTGTGCGGTCACATTTCCTCTTTTAAAAATTACCTCTTTTAAGCATAACTAATTTTGTATTGTCCTCTCAAACATACGTATATATATATATATACATATATTATAGATTTCAGTTTACCGTTTCTCTTTTTCCCCCGCTATTTCCTCACCTCCACAGAAAGTTTTCCTGATCTTAATATGTAGAATGAAGGAGGTTTTCTGTCACTTTGTAATTTTGAAGCTACCTCAAGAGCCATAAATATTCTCAACATTCGGAGGCAGAGCTAATAGAAGTCACACACATCTGCAGCCTCAGGCCTTACGGGTGTTTCTTTTTTTTAAAAAAAAATATTTATATATAAAATGTAAATCAATATATTTGAAATCAAATTATAAATTTGTATTCTTCCTTCTATTATTATAATAAATTTAACCATTCATAAAGTGATTGCGAGCCTATTTTTTTTAAAAAAAATATTAAAATTATACTAAAAAGTTATTAATTTCATTAATTAAAAAAACTTTAAAAAATAAAGGATTATAAATGTTATTTAATTTTATAAATGATTAAATCATTTTTAAGTCACATAAAATTATTTAAATGTAAATTAAATTAAATTGTCAGGATTTTAAAATAATCCTTCAGGAGCTTTCGGTTATTCTAACAATATTAATCTGTAAAATTATTAAGTACAGCATTGGAATTAAATTATGTGTATACCTACATTAATATATTACGTCACAGTGTTTTAAAAATTATTTACATGCCTAATAATTTAAAATCCTGACAATTTAATTTAATTTACATGAAAATAAAAATATTATTTAATTTTAATATTTTACTATGTGCATTTGGTGTATTTACAGTTGTGTCATTACATAGTATTTCTCCTAAATTACGTTTTAATTAATTTTGTTCAATTATATAAAAAACAATTGTTACCAGAACCAGGTGAAAGTACTGAAACGTCGTCGTCGTGTTCAATAAAGTATTTCTTTTTTAACGTCTTTAGAAAAGGTGTCGTGAATTTATTTAATTTATTATTTACATATAATTGGTCCACAAACAGACAAATAAACAGAAAAATTCGTGTTACGTTTCTGCAACCAATTTGAATACATTTTCAAAGGGGAAAAAATATATTTAGATTCGTGACAAATTGGTATAGGAAAACAATTTTTTATGGACCGATTCTACACTACTTTTCCAGTAATCCCATTAGTGGAAAGGGGGTTATAGTTTATAATTTGGTTGACGGACCCATTTATAATTTCCATTCTATGAATCTAAATATTATTAGTAATTTTAGTTCTTTTATAAAATTCTATATTAATAATATACTTAAGAAACCCTCAGGTGAAACCCCGTGAAAATAATAATCCTTAAAAAATTATGATGGTTCTTTCCATTCTATAGAGACCTTCACTTTAGAGTTTCTAGTCTATACTCCGTCAATTCAATATATAACATAATTACATCTTAATAATTCCTTATCAGGTTGCATTAAAATCGGTAAAGATCCTTAAAATACTGAAGCCAACACATTTAATGGTGTATAAAATTTGAATGGATGGATTGACATTCAGGTTACATTGGCCGAGCTAAGCGGGCTTTATAAAAAATAAATAGGATCCAAGATCATACGAGGCTGATTACAAAAGCTTTAACAAACCACAGTCTTCTATGTTAACAATGCTTTAATTAGACCAATTCACAACGAAACAAAAATACCCAGAATCAGATCAGAAATGATAAACGTCAGTTTTAATATTTCCCCCTTATTGTTCAATGTGACATATATGCAGTATCGAGAACCTGATATCTTTGAATTATTTTCTTTGGTTTGTTTCATCAGGATCCCTTATCATTCAGCTGGTTTACGTTTGGTACTTGGTGAAATTCTGTTTGTGGGCCAAATTCTTGTCGCAGACGTTAGTTAATAATTTCATATTTAATTTCCATTAATAATAGAGAATAGTATTATCCAGAGGATTCTCTCGCAGGTAACCTGCGAGGGATGTTCTCTCGCAGGCAAATCCTTGTAGGAGAGATACGAAGGGTCTACCTTTGGGGATGCCTTTTCCTCTCTGTTTTTGAACTAAGGTTCCCACTAGCCAAGGCACCTCGGCCTGTTCTGAGAGGTGCATGTTCCGGGGTCACAGACCTTTGGCATACGGTAAGAGTTGTCCGCAATTCCCATTGGGAATAGTTGGCCAGCTGCATCCTAAACTGGTCGAGGCACGGAGAAGGGAATGCTGCGTCCCCACAGAAAACTCCTCTCCCGCTATCGGAAGGGCGTGGGACAATTACCCAATGCCCGACCTACCTGATGCAGGTTTTTCTAGGAATTTCCCTGCATTACTTTTAGGCGAATGCCAGGTAGGATCCTTGAAATATAGCCCGGGGGCCCCTAGTTAACCCTTGGCTACCTTCCTCTGCACTTCCGCATCCCCCCTTTCAGATCCCTTCCTATGCTATTAAAGGGGAGTTGCCCAACGTGGATTACCCTCATGTAGCCTGTTGCCCTAAAAAAAGAGAATAGTATTTACAAAACTGTCGGAATATTCTCCAAATCCGAAGTAAAATAATTCGATGGATTGCCAGGAATGAAGTCTGTCTCACATAGAATGACGTAAGAGGGTAGGGAAAAAATGGTATATAATGGTATATAGTTGATAGAAACTTGCAACTTTTGGCTTGCAACACACAAATCACTTATCAGAGACATTTATTATTTTTAAATAAATAACACTCCAGGGGGAAATTGTTAGGTCGGTTATTTAACGTTATTATAGTTTGAGAAAAGAAGAATTAAGGATGAATTTCAAAGGAGTTTGAGATTTGTTCATACGGGGTGGGGGGACGTTTTAATATATATTTTTATACACTACGAGACTTAATAGTGACTGAGTTATATATTAACCGGCATTTTGTATGAAGGTAGAAAAGTTTCAGTTTGTACAGACTTGTTGGAATAAGTAATGGAGATTCAGATTCCGTGACCATTTAAGTATGTTACATTCAGTCCGGGTCTATAGGAAATTTTTTTTCTTCTTTTTGTTTAAATATCACGGTATCGGGACGATGTCAGTCTCTCTGTCTTTGTGCACAAGGCTGTCATTATTTCGTACAAGAGTCTCATTCTCTTACTTATTCTGAAATGACGCCACTACGAGGACGACGGACACGACCACTCCCCCTCCTTCCTCCGACTGACGGAACTGCATTACAAACTCATAAACGGACGTTTACCATAAATAATAAGTTGATTTCGACCCGACCGCATTACTCTTGCGTATTTGTCTTTACTAAAATTTCATCGACGCACCACGTTACAACCAACCTCAACCAATCCCAAGCACACAGCTTTTTTTTATTATTCGATTTGTGCTTTCTCATTACGTCACACTGCCTATCGCAGATGGAGAGAGACAGGACGAGAGACTTAATAATTTACAATGGCGGTTTGAAAAGGGGAGGGCAATAAAACTTAGAAAACCCTCCGGTTGGTTGCATCGTCCATCAGAAAAGTAAAGGAAGTAAATTAAGCAAGTCGTTAGGAAAGATGAGTCTTAAATTTTAGATAGGTTTTTGTTAATGAATAGACCGAACATTTGCATCGTATCATGTTTCTTTTTCTCTTCTCTGTCTGTCTGTCGATAGGCACAACTTTGAGCTTTAGGATGGACGACATTAAATTAACAACACTATCGATTATCTTAGGGTGGTAAATTAGTGACGATAATTCTCAAGTTCATCAATGGATAATGGGAAGTCTTATAGTAATTTAATAAACTGTACCTCTAATTAATTCACCAACGATCTTAAATCCAACTTGAATTTTGTGAAACGTTAAAAGAAATCGGTAATAATATAATATAGAATCCTTGGAAACTTATTTATATACTGCGACGCATCGGAAGAACACAAACACACACACACACACACACACACACACAGAGCCAAACGTAATCAAGTAATCTTTTATCAGAGGCCCAACTATGAAAACATCTGTTCCGCGGCCTCATCCAAGATTACAACTAGCCCTGCCCATTTATCGTTGTAATATTTATATAACGCTGCTTCATCTCACATGAGGTAATCACTCTTAAGCGATAAGATGAACCTCAACGATTCGCGCATCAGCAAAAAAAAAAACTCTTCATAGTTGGACATTTTAAAATGCATGTATTTAATTTTGTGGGGAATGGAATGTATCACCTAGTGGCAGTTTGAGGAACGAGGATATATAGACAAAATTATGTAAACAAGTAAATTGTACAATTTTTTAAAATAATAAAGGTCTTATAAACGTGTCCTGTAATTTTTTTACACGTTTCGCTTCGCCAATGGAAAATATACGGAGAAAAAAACTCTCCGCCATATTCATAAATATTATTTTTTAGGGGGACAGAAAAAATATTATACACTTCACAAATTTGTTTAGATTATTATATTAGCGAATGTTGATTTTTTCCTGATGGATTTAATGAATGTAGAGTTGTCGTGTTTCTACCAGGGTTATACCGTTACACAACATATCATCTAATTCACCAGGGGAGGGGGGGAAATCCACATTAACTATAAATAACCTAAATAAATACTTCATATGCGAAGATATAACCCGGGTAGAAACCCGAGAACTCTACATTTATTTAGATTATTTTTCGTTGCTGCGAGGTTCTACCTCCAACAAAAAATCTAACCTAGAAGCGTTGGCTTGTTCTGTGAAGTAACTCATGGTGACACACTTTGCGAAGAAAGCCAGTCAGTCACGAACTAGATTTACTCGTCATTACTCATCTTAGAATTTGGGGGCCTCATGTCGAGGTTCCGTACCGTAAGTGCCAACAATTTGACACGATTGCGAGAGATTTGAAAGACTGCCAACAAAAAACAAACGTGTCCAGACCACTGAGATGAGGAAGTTTGTGAACTGGATGAGAATCATTAGAGAAAATAAAGTCAATCAGAACCATATGAAAGGCACGTATATGGGGGGCGTACACACAAAGGAATATACTGACATAAGTAAATGTTCGTTTCCTTAATAGATTTACTGGAGAATAGAAATAGTTATCGACTGTACTTCTCAAGAAGTTGGCAGTACAGTGAAGTCACTAAAAGTAATGTTATTTTATCTAGGAATCTGTTCCTTAGATTGTAACGTGAATTGGACAATTGTAAATGTAGAGTAAGAGGGTTTATTTAACTTTCAGAACGTTTACAAAAGACTTAATTGTTGGACTTGTCGACAAAGATACCACCGGAATTCGCAGTTGTACAATACAACAGAACTGTAACTGCATAGTGTAGAGATCCAGACCGAACCACTCTACATTGTAGAGCCTTCGTCATGCTTCCAACGACACTAGCTTCATGTTGCTTACATCACATCTTTCTAGAATCCAATGAGTAGAAACAGATCCCTGGAATGAGACAGGATTTTTTTTCCCAGGATTGTTGCGCTGAGGCTATTCTGATGGAATTGTCGAGAAAAATTGGCTTCCAGCGTGCCATTGAAGTCTAATGATAGCTTCTGAATATTGTAATGAATTTTTTTTTTACGATTTTCATCCCAGAGTGATGAATCATCTACTTTGGAAATAAAGCGGTTGGAGCAGTGTGGGAGTTGTTGAAGCCTTATCAACAAAATAGCTTCCAGCGTAGTTTTCAATAGATTCCATGTAACGAGGACTATTTTCAGGACGAGCTGTGAAAAAAATAAGGTAGCCGATCCTTTATTATTATGAATGACCGACCCCGTCCTTCGCCGCGCAACACGACGAAAGGGGGGGGGGAGGGTTGGTTACTTTGTGTAATGTGTTGCGTATCCTCGCTTTCGCGGCGAGTGTTTTGCGAATCGGAAGCAATTGTGCGCCCATTACCTGCGCGATATTGCGGGAGACAGGTGCATCTGCTTAATGAATATTCAGCCAAGTTTGCGCTGCCTGGAAACATGACCTTGAGAGTTAGCATCTCTTACCGCAATGGCTGCCTGTTTATATACGTGTTTACAGTTGTAACCAAGAGCAGAGCAAAGTTTGACTCGTCTAAAGCCTTACAGTCCGCTCTTGTAACATTATCGTTTTAACAGGATCGACTCCGTCAGTCGTGTTTCGTATCCCACACACTTTCTTCTACATCGAAAGGTTAACTTCTAATATAATAAAATTTATTGTAACCCCTACATATTCTTACTCATTAGAAAAAAGTTTTAGATATTCCACTACACGTTTCAATTGTTATATAAATACTTAAATAATCATATTTATATTATTTTGATATAAAATAAATTATTTTAATTTCTTACATATTCATTACATTTTTCTATGCTTTAATACTCCTGAAAAAGTTCCCAAAAAGCAACGGAACGAGTCTTGTCTTAGTTTGTATCTAATTATTTCCGACTTTTTGACTGTTTTACTAATATTCATTTAATTGATGTCGGATAAATATAAGAATTATTCTTTTATATATTGCAAATATGCTTTTCAACTCATGAAGATCCCTTGTGCAATGAGACTAAAAACCCTGAACAAGTGTCTGCAACCTAAATTTTTCTTTTACAACTTCTCTGTACCATATATTTATACAAGATCACAAACAGAACAGTAGCAGTTACTTCTAGATTCAATTCATGATTATAATTCTCGATATATTTGACTGCTATGTGCAGAAAAGAGTAAACAAATTAAATTATATTGCATTACTTATAAGAATATAAAAAACAAAAATTTGTTCATAGGTAAATTCCAAAAATTAGCTCTCAAAAAAATGGCAGGCTTACAACTCGATACTTTACAAGACTAAAAGTACGTACATAGTTTCATTTTAATTTTTTTTCCAGTTTAATCTGTGTGGTAAAGTTACAGATCCCTCTTTTGACATTTCCACTCAATTTTCCAATTTTTGTTTTAAGTTTTCTGGGTCGGGTTGACACGTGCAACGTTCAGATCATTATCAACACTTGTCAACACTGGCCTGACACAGCCACTTGTTGTCAACACCTGCCGATTTTATCACTTTTCTTACAACCACCGTGGAAAATATACCTAATTAATTATTCTCTTCATACGTAGTTAAAAGGAAATTTATTATTTAAATAATTTATAATTTAATAATTGTTAATAAATAATAATTGTAAAAATAAAAACATGATTATTAATAAAATTAATTAATAAAAAACTACTTACCAATTTTTTCTTTTTCATATCCGACTCATCATCAAAACTTTCATACATGGATGTGCACACTGCAATTTTACTTTTTTATTTTATTTGAATATTCCTTTTACAAGAAATAAATGGCTGATTTTAAATTTCACTAATAAATCTTTTAGTCTCGAAATATTCCACTTTGAGTAAGTGGTTAGTTGAGAGGAAGGACACACGCGTGAGAACTGCACAATGCACCTGCCTGTAGGTGGTGTTGATGACTGCGTCGAAGAGTGGGGCAACACAGGAGACACTAGTCTCAACTCTCCTATTGCAAACAATGGACCTACCGTGCGTGTTGATCGTGGGTACGAGGCCTCACACCAGAAAAACGTGACGTCTGTACGTAAGAATACGGTAAATGCGACTATATCAGAATATTTGTAATATATTTGGCACTATAGGGACGGAACGTCACGTTAATATATTTTTATTTAATTAATTGGCTTGTTAATTACTAATTTTGTTTCCAGAATTACGGCCATTTTATTGTAATATTAACTTATGTCAGAAAATTATAATTGTTACTATCACAGTTAATGACTTTAAAGGGTCATCATACGGTTTGAGTCCAGAGAACTTTTCAACCAACAGTTACACGGGGTATAACTAAGATCCCTTTGTTTATGTCGTCTGTATATTTTCTGAATTATGGCCCCTAATATTTTTGGTATTCAGTATTAGTTTTACCTGATTTACACCCAACTTATTTTTCCCGCCGTGATGGACCATTTTTCCAGGAAATTTTCTCAATTGTATATTAAATACGCTTAGGAATGTAATTTAATTTGCCTCAATTATGCATTCAACACACTTAAATTTATGTAACGATTTTCTGATTTTTGCATTAATACTTTGGTTAGATTTCCTGATTTTTCTTTATTTTGTTTGTTTACTAAGATCCCAATGTTTATCTCGTCTTTAAAATATTTTCTGAATTACGCCCCCTAATTTTTTGATATTGGGTATTATTAGTTTTTCCTGATTTATACCCAACAGATTTTTCCAGCCGTGATGGACAATTTTTCCAGGAAATTTTCTCAGTTGTATATTAAATACGCTTCGGTATGTAATTAAATTTGCCAAATTTATGCATTCAACACTTTTAAATTTATGTAACGATATTCTGATTTTTTGCATTAAGACTTTGGTTAGATTTCCTGATTTCTCTTCATTTTGTTTGTTTACTTTTTCTCCGTTAAGTTTACTCCAAATAATTGATTTTAAGTTCTTTTGTATTTTAATTTTTCTTTGTACAATGTAACTATCATTATGAATTTCTACATATGGGCTTGTTTGTTTGGCAACTGCACTGGATGAAACAAAACACATGAAACTGCCTAATTTTTCATCTTCGCCCTTCATTCCGTTCTGGTCACATTTATCTGTATTAAAAAAATGATGATATAAATACCATGCACTGTTTCTAGGATACTTGTTCCCTTCTTCAGGTGCTAAGTGCAGTTGTGTCGCTCAAGAAATTTTCATAGCACCTGAATAAAAAGACAAAGGTCCCTGGAGCGTTGTGTGGTATTTATATCATCACTTATTTGGTCGGTATTTGATCCTTGTTTGTCCGTAGTCACAATACTCCGTTATAGTCTCGTCATTGAAACACGTGTCGCTACTGTGGATATAAAAAAAAAATCTGAGAGGCAGTTTTGAATCGCTTTTGCTCCATTTAGGGAACGAAGTACGTTAAGAGGGTCCGGCTTGACCTTGCTGGTAGTCACGAATGGACATTGGTTATTATTGGTATATATATTTTTTTCATCTCCCGTGTTCGTTTCGTTGTGCTGGTGGAGTTTTGTCGCTTGGTTTTCTGCCAGGTGCCGGCGGGCGGCGCGCCCTGTCTTTCCTCTCACTCCCTCACAAGCAAAAATTAAACAAGAACCAGGCACGGGGAGGAGTCTTAAAACCCAATCAATATACACCCGGCGTGCCGGTCTTATTGCCCACGCCATCCATGCCACGCCACGAGGCCTCGCTCGATACAACTTACAGCTTTCTTACACACGGACGGACAGACACACACACACACACACACTCTCGCAAAGTCACTAAGCTGGAAAGTACAGGACCGCGGGGAAAGTAACTCGGAAACTCGACAATAAGGAAAAGTTTCCCGCCGTCGTATAACCTAGCTCAGGTAAAATAAACAACTAGTGTACTGGCTTGACGAGGAACATCTAGGGATTACTGTACCGTTACACAAAAATCAATGGAGTTACTTAGAACCTTATACAAACAAAACCACAACTTGTCTGCTTAAGATGAAAGTTTCTCCGGGATGAACAAAGAAAAATCTAAGAAAATTTAAGTAAATAATTTAATTTGTTTTTTAAAATCTCCTAAATTGTTCATTTTAAGTATACATTTAACTTGCTTCTTTTTTGATACTTAATTAATTTATTTATTTGTTTGGAATTCAAACTTTTTATTGTTTTTCTTTCATTATATTTCTTATATAATTTTACATTACGTCAGATAAAGTCAGGAAACAACATCACGTTGTATTTTGAATGATGTAATATGTAGTTTTTGATGTTTCTAAATTATTATTCGGACTAATTTTCCAATTTCCTAATTGTTTAAACAGCTGCTAATTTAAAAATATGACTTAATGACCGGAAAGTGTATTTAATTATATTATATTTTCAAATTATTCTGACTTTACTGACTGATTTATTTTTACAGATGACGTCAGATAAATATAAAAACTAAGTTACAATAATTTTGAATCATAGTGGCCAGAAGGACAGAATAATAGAAATGTACAGATAGTTTTAAAACCTAAACGTGTCACAATTGTAAGGGGTTTGAAAACCCCCTATCGAGACGTACAGTAATAATATATGGATAAAATTATCTTTAATATTTGAAATAACTGTGACATTAATATTTTTTCTTCAATCAGATTCAGCATTAAACGGAATACTATTCCTTAAAATTTGTTTAACGGTTATTCATTAAGTTTTTTCTATTATGTTTTTCGTTTAAAAATTAGTAAATCATTTAAATATCGACTACTATCTTCCTAGTTAATTATATTGAATTTACTTAACTCAATTGAGATGTCCGCGAGACTTTAACCATCAGATATAGGTTTAGAGGTCATTAGAATCGTTATCTAACAATAAAATGAAAGAATTTAAATGCGTTTGATGCACAAAAATCTATGCTCAATTTTAAATGTGATACTGAAACACAACTGTCATTTTTAGTAAACAAAAAATTGATTCTTTCATGTGTTTATATGTACGACTTAAAGCGTTAAAGAATAAAAATAATTAAATATTGTTCTGAGATGGATCCAAATAGAAGATAGAAGAAATAATTGTTTCTAAGTCACCAAAGGTGACGGTTTCTTTCAGCAAGGAATAACTGCATTGCAGAGGAAGAAAAGAGATTCGTGAATATATGAGTTAGAAGGGAGAATACACCTTTGCTATGGCGATGACTACAATTCTCAGTCAACTGTTAATTAGGGGCCAGCTTCCTTCCTATTCCATTCATTTACATTCTGTTCGAGTGCTTGGCTCCTACGCCCAGGCAACCCGCAACACGCTCCTGCAATTCTGCAGGACTCTTGTCCCTATTCTCTCCCTACCCCCCCCCCCCCCTTTCCCAACCAACCTCTTGAAAAAAAGACAGTCGCAACAGAGATCCATCGTACAGTGGCTCTTCAAAAAAAAATGAGAAGATCATGTTTATATGTGGCATCAGTGGCAGTCAAACTTTGTTTCATATTCTGAAAATAAAACGAATAGAGCAGGGATTCGTTGGAAAATTATTGGACCTGATCAGTGACCTCGGCTTGAATGATCATTTTTTTTATGTATAGAGTCAGAACAACAACAGGAATAAAGTACACAACACTTGTCGGCAAAAGTTATGGTCGTATTTGTCGGTTATTTTCCGACCAGTAGTGAATCAGCGATTTACTCGTAGAAGGAAAACGTTTTGTTTTCAGCATAAACTTCAGAAGATGCCTTTTCCTCTCCGTTTTCGAACTAAGGTTCCCACAAGCCGGGGCAACTCGGCCTGTTATGAGAGGTGTATGTTCCGGGGTCACAGATCTTGGGCATACGGTAAAAGTTGTCCGTTGTTCCCATTGGAACAGTCGGCCAGCGGCCTCTTAAACTGGTCGAGGCACGGAGAAGGGAATGCTGCGTCCCAACAGAAAACTCCTCTCCCGCTTTCGGAAGGGCGAGGGACAAGCACCCAAATGCCCGACCTACCTGATGCAGGTTTTCCCTGCATTACTTTTAGGCGAATGCCGGGTAGGATTCTGAAAATATAGCCCGGGGGCCCTAGTTAACCCTTGGCTACCTTCGTCTGCCCTTCCGTATCCCCCCTTTCAAATCTCTTCCTATGCTATTTAAGGGAAGTTCCCCAACGTGGATTACCCTCATGTAGCCTGTTGCCGTAAAAAAAATACGATAAATTGCTGCTCCCAGTTTTTCTTTCTCCTTTGGATCTAATTCTCATTGCTAGTTTTTACGTACTATGACGACTCTTAGACTGTCCATTTTCCACGACGCATTTTATTTGCGTGGCACGTGGTCAAGGGTAGCGTTTCTCCTTCAGCCTTAACACCAGTTTAAATGACCATTGCTTCTAGTTATGAATGGGAAATAAGACTTAGAGCTCTTAATTTACCATATAAAAAAGTGTGTAAAAAATATCCGACAAGACGGATACCGCGTTTTAGTCACGATGGGAAATAAACAATCATATTGTTTCCGTATCAGAGGAAGTTGCGGCACTTAATTCGCTCAAACTAACAACTTTCTTCTACGACCATCCAAAATTAGCGATGAAACAGGGATCAACCTTCACAGTCCGCGAGAGACGAAACAACTAACTGTTCCTATAGGCAAGAACTGGGAAGATGATTCCCACAGATTTAATTTTTTTGGGGCTTCCATGTAGAATTTTTAGAAAAATGGACGAACGATAAAATGAAGAATAGTTTGGGTCACAATTGAATCCCCTTGAGCCTAGAAAAACTGGTCCACATTTGGCCAAGAAGGCAGTTCAAGGGGTTCGCTCCTCTACGGTGTCGAAACTTTATCGACTGGAGGATAGACATTTTTTAATACATAATCGGAGAAAAACTTTACTTTTCGGACAACATGGAAGAATTTGATAACGTTGTATGAGGTGTAAAATGCTGAAAAT
Organism: Zhengitettix transpicula; assembly: GCA_037074705.1. Taxonomy (NCBI): domain Eukaryota; kingdom Metazoa; phylum Arthropoda; class Insecta; order Orthoptera; family Tetrigidae; genus Zhengitettix; species Zhengitettix transpicula. The sequence continues at coordinate 4,982,624 of CM073592.1, read as the reverse complement.
GAACCAACAGAAAAAAATTGTGTTTTCCTATTATTTAGTGCGTAATAACAGAATACATATTGTGGAATTACTGCATGATTTTTTACATATTTTTAAAATATTTTTTAAAACTAATATTTTAAGAAGTATTTATGTTAATACAAGTAACCAAAAAAATAGTCGAATTTTTTTAAAATATTTTTGGTGGTGTATAGGATAATCCACATAGTGGCAACTCCCCTCTTATAGCATAGAAAAGGGATTTGAAAGGGGGAGTGCGGAAGGGTAGAGGAAGGTAGCCAAGGGTAACTAGGGGCCCGCGGGCTATGGTTTAAGGATCCTACCCGGCATTCGCCTAAAAGAAATGCAGGACAAACCCTAGAAAAACCTGCATCAGGTAGTTCGGGCATTTGGTACTTGTATCACGCCCTTCCGATGGCGGGAGAGTAGTTTGCTGTGGGGTCGCAGCATTCCCCTCGGCATGCCTTGGCCAGTTTAGGAGGCAGCTGGCCGACTATGTTTTGAACTTTTTTATAATGTTACGAAACATCATGTACATGAATATTCTAAATATGAATCATCACTGTTCTATTACTTCAAGGTTTTAAGCTTTTCTTTGGATTTGTAAATAAAATTTGACTACAGTAAAATTAAATATAATTTAAAGTATAAGAATTCAAAATTATATTTATTAAACGTTGGTCTAATATATATATATATATATATATATATATATATATATATATAATTTTTATACAACAAATATAATTATCTCATTTATAAATCATTCCATGGATAATTATGATTTTAGTGTAGTTAAGAATGACGCTTAAATATTTTTCTTCATAAAAAGTCATAAAAAACCACAGTAAATAAAGACTCTGAAGTTGTATGGCGGGTAGCGAAATCTAACCCTTTGGGTTGACTGACAGAAAGCTATGACAGGCATATTTTAACCTTAAGTGCAAGTTGTTTCACATCTGCATCACAATCTCTTAGAAACCAACAGATGTCTCTGGAGGTTGATAATGCATATATGCTACACTTGGCACTAAAGGGTTAAACAAGGTTAAGTTGGCACCACATCTTTGTTGGATACGGAGGGAGACACTCGTCGTATTGTGGGTGTGATTCCTCCATTTTTTTTCTTCCAGTTTTAGGATGCGGCGGCCCTAATGAAGAGCTCTAATTGTAAGGAAGGAAGGCGCTGCAACATTCGTGATACGTCAGCATTAGAGGTGTGATCAATAGCTGTGCGTGGGAACACGTGCATTCACACCCGGCCACGTGGCTCCCCGCTCGCTTCGCGATAATCGGGATGCCTGCTTTTATTTTTACGCCACCACCACCACCACCTCTAATTCCTCTCTCTCTCTCTCCTTATCCCCTTTCCTCCAACCATATCACCAAGGGGAAAAAAAAGAAGTATCCCAACTCTCTGCGTGTCTTTTCCAGGCTGTATATACCCTTTTTCTTACAAATACCACTGGACGTTATCTTCTCTTTAGTTTCTCCGCCCTTCCTCCAATAGCGACACACTCACCCCTTATTTTCCTTTCTCTACCTTTTTTTGCTCAAACTGCCCGAGACCATCAGCATCGTCAACGTCTGCGTCATAATATATATCGTTCTTCCTTGATTTCCAATTTTTACTTGATAGTATTACGAGATGAAGACGAAGGGGTTATTTTAAATAGTCCAAACCCCCAGTCTTTATTTTTTTTTAAAAAAAATCATAATAAGGCCGAATTAAAATTTTTAGTGCCGTTAGAGTGAGGTAAAACGTCCGTAGATCTTAATAAATATAAAAAAAACTTTATAAAATAGTTAAATACAGTATTTTTGTGAGCACAACACGAAAAAAATAACCAAATAAATATTACACGCGTCCAAAGTCAATTTGGAGCATGATGTTGCACATATTCATCATTTTTATAATTAGGTCTGATTTTTTTAATAATTCACATTAATTAAATAATTATGTTTTTAGTGCAATTAGAGTAGCCTGAAAATGACGCTTAAATTTTATTTCTTTTAAAGAAAAGGAACATTAAAGTCCCGCAGAAAATTAATATTTTGAAGTTGAGGAGCTAAATCTGTCCCTTGGGGTTGACTGACGGGAAACTGGGACACTGCGTGTTGTTTTATATCTGCATCGCCATCTTTTAGAAACCAACAGATGTCTCTGGGGGTGAGGCTAAAAGTTGAGTTGCATATATGCTACACTAGGCACTGTAGGGTTAACAATGAAACGTGTCAATAACAAACGTGTTCCGAACCTACGGACACCAGTTCGTAAATTTTATAAAATAGTTGATTCAGTGAAACAAATAATTATGCCAATAAAAGACTTGAGTGATGTTGAGTGAGGAGTGAGATTGTGTGTGTGTGTGTGTGAGTGCGCGGAGGAGGGAGACAGATGTTGGCGTTTAAGTGAAGCAAAAGTGTCGTGGCGAGGCGTCGCGGCGCCTGGCGTCGTCGTTTCATTAATTCCATCTCCGAGAGGCTCCTCGTGCTGCTTTCACTGCTGACGCCTCTGTGATTCGCGACCGACCCATATTTGTTTGCTGTGCTCGTACACAAGTATGATAATGTTCTTTCCGTCGGACGCCTTACGTCATAATCTCGGCACCGCGACGCCCGTCACGTCTCGCCGACCTGACGAACGCCAGCCGCCGCGTCTGTTTATTCAGCCTGTCACGAATAATTCCGTCTCTCTTCTCCTCCTTCACCCGTCTACTTCAAGTGCAGTTTTGTCCCCCACCACCAACGGAACCTGCCGGCACGTTTTAGAATTACGCGTAAAGAACCTTCGAGACGGATCACGTCACACACTGGGAGCTGCTTACAGTCTTAACGTAGGATCGCATTTGGAAACCTGGCGTCGCCTCATTGTTGTCATTTTCAGGTCTTTATCCCCATTCCAGAAGAAATTTTAAAAGATCTTGCGAATATGACTTTTACGACAACCTAGACCAATTCCTTAAAATCATGAATGATCAGTCTTCTGTGATCATTGAGGTTCTGGTCGTCGCATTTTCCATTGTATTCACTTTGCAAACCTGATCCACGACGGTCATGTATATATATTATTCACCCACTGTTAGAAACATGCTCCGTCTCCAATTTTCCCCACACTTTGATTCGATATTTTTCATGGATTACGAAATCACTTTCTTATGGAAAAATTACAAAGTATATTAATTTAATTATAGAGACTTTTTAATTGCATTACTCATGCTCTGACAAAACAAAACTATATTTAAAAATCGTAATTATCAAATACAGAATCACATACGCATAAAAATCTTTTTTTAAAAAAATAATATCGAACTACGCACAAGAAATAAATAAATTACCTAAAAGGGAAAAATAAATTATGAGCTATATATGTAAAGAAAAACGTAAATAAAGGGAATAAGGTGAAGGGGAAGTCAGAAAATTAGTATAAAAGGAAATACAGTGCAATATCCAATAACTGAAACGAAAATACTAATGAGACAAACCGTAGGTCATAAAGTAATGCATAAATACAAGAAAAAATAAATTTCCAGAACAAAAAACCAATGACAGGAATTAAAAATGTAAATAAAGAGAATGAAATTCAACGGATGCGAGAAAATACAGTGAAAACATTAATAGACAAATATGGTTCATAAGGTCACACAATAAGAAGAAAATTAATAAAGAAGGACATTTATGACGGAGATTATCAAAAAGGCAAGATACTTCATAGACGACACCATACCGAAAATAATTGAAAAAAACTGAAATTCTCTTTAGTTGTGAAAAAAAAGAATATTGTAACATATTAAACAAAAAAATATTAAATGAAGTCAGAGATAAAATCCTTTTAAAAATTACATGAAAGACAGTTTCTATTATTGACGGACTAAAGCGATCGTTACCGTAACAGAATTCTCAGAGGAAGAAGAAAAACGATTTGTGTTTCACGAAAAGCAACACTTTTCTGTTAATGGCCAAATAAAAAACGACACGAGAAAGGGAGGAGAATAAGAAGACCGGAGGCTATTGTAACCTCAAAGACAGGCTTCACGTTATAAATATATATTATTTTTTTTGTCTGTGTACGTGTGAGACAGAAGGGGGAGAGAGTCAGGTCTATCTCAAAACGGAATGCCTAAGGCGAAAGATAAAAGTATTGGTGGATGGACAAAAAGAATACGAAATAAAATATATATGGAGTGTTTCCGCGGCCGCCGCCGCCCTCGTGGAAATATGCAGGCGATCACAGGGAAACTGTAATTAAACTGAAAACGAATGATTGACCGGTTACACAACAACAGGTCTTTTTTTTTTACAAAGAGAAAAAAAATTCACCGGGAATAGTTGATTATTGGCGGGAATTTTTCGTCCTGGTAAATGATTTCTTAAGCACACGCTTCGTAATATATATATATATATATATATATATATATATTAACCACAACCGAACGTAATGCCCACGAACTTCTAATTAAAATACAGGATGTTCCTGCAAACGTAGAAATTACTGTAACTCATCTTCGAAAATGGTTTAATGTGTTATGGAAACTCAAAACGTCACATTGTTATTAGCTAATGATTCTTTGAAAACTGATCGTGATATTTAGACAGTGTACGTTTCTTCTAATATTGTAAATAAAATACCTAGAATACAGGTTGATTTATACCCAGCTAGCGTAGAGTGTTTCATCTTCTTACTAATGTACGATGTAGACATTCTACGAGCCAAGTTTCTAATTTGTTTTCCAACGATGATTTTCTTTCTGTGTATTATAATCTACATCGAGTCCAGGCTACGTTCCTACTGACAATACTCTCATTTCCTCAAATGAAACCAAATAAAATCTGTTTATTGATTCTTGTATTCATTCATTATTACAGAAGTGTGCTTTCAAGTATTTACGAACAACTAACTAAAATATATTTATTTATATGTATATGTGTTAAAGTTTATTTGTTTCAAAAAAGTCACCAAAATTTTATTTTCGTCAGAGTAATTATTAAAAATCTAAATGTGGAAGACGCCACTCATCACTTCAGTTAAAAAAAATTTAAAGGGTGATTACTCTCAGCATAAATACTTACGGGTGGTGTGTGGGTGGAAATAAACAAAAATATGAATATGGAGAGAAAAAAATAATTCCATGTGTGGAGAAGGATTAGTCGCAGCAACAAACTCACTTCATATTTCACGTAAATGGAAACTTTTGTTTGTATACGTACAGAGAAGGGAAAAAAATACATTGTAATAAAAGATCTGAAAAGGGAGGTTTGTATTCGTGTGGGGGAGGAGGGGGGTGGATGGAACAAGCAGGGAACGAGAGTGACTGAGAAAGAGATTATTCATTTTCAGCTTTAAATTAGCTTCCTCTTTTTTTTTCTCTTTCTTTTTCTTTACAGAAACGAGTCCTTAACACGTTGGAATGGAATACTTCATGCAGACACTTTCTAAAACTTCCTTCTCTCTGTCTGTCTCAGTCTCCCCCCCCTCCCTTTTTTATATTTGTCCTTTTGTATCCTCCCCGCATGTTGTTTGTTATTGCTAGGGTATATTTTTTCTAGTCTGCCATATTTATATGTAGCTCTTGAATCGTCGCACGGGGTGGAAGGACGAGCATCTGCATAAGGACGAGTATACAGGTTATTGTGTCGACACACAAGACCACCTTTGTCTCTGCGTTTCCTTTCACATGACTATGAGCCGTATTATAATTTATTTAATTTTTCTCCAGTATATTATTTTAAGTAAAGAGGAAATAGAATGAAAAGAGCAGACGCACAACAAGCGAGTTACCTTTCCATGTTTTTTTTTTGGTCCGTTCATTTCACGTTATTCTCTCAGAACGAGTTTAATTTGATCTCGAGTGGTTCATTTATGGAACAGGAAAAAATGTTACCTATGTGGTTTTGATTTTTATCCCTTTTTCTTACTAATTCTGAAAATAAATTTCCATGAAACTCGGAAAACCTTGGTTACTCCAATCTCCTGTCACACACATGACCTTGGGTTTTACTAACAAGAAACATGTTTCTCTGGGAAAATGAATTATTTTATAGTTGTGTTGAAAGAGTAAATTTCAATTTGTTCAGATTCCATTGATTATTTACATGTGAAATAGGTCAATTAAAAAAATGCATTTATGAGAACACACACGAATACGAAAAAATTATCTGTCAAAATTAACCAAAATGGCAAAATACATATTATAAGAATATAGTAAAAATAAAAAATTACTACATAAATTATTAACGAGAAAATTCTAAAATAAGAAAGTACATGATTTAAAAAAGTACTGCATAGAAAAAAAAAGTCTCTGGACGACGAACCGGAGAAACTATTTATTGTAACCCAAAAAACCTGAAACACTATTAACTGTACGCATTTTTTTTTGCAATTTACGTAGAAACTTGTTTCTTCTTCACTTTCGTACTAAACCATTTACTATTAACTTTGCATGGTCAGTCACCTGACGACGATGCCGGAGCAAGCTATTGAAACGTTGCGATTTAATCAGAATATGACCCCGAGAAATCTGCATTCAACAAATTCACCGCGGGAAAATCTACGTTAGCTTACGTTAGATGACGTTCTGAGGACGCCATGGAGAAGATGAACTTCAGGTGTGAAAAGTGGGTTATGTTTTGCAGTGTACACAAATTATCCTCACAACCTATAAATATATTTGTGTAATCTAAATAATATTCGTTGGCATAGTAAAATTAAGAGATGTTTAATATTGGAATAAATAGAATACAGTAAATTTTTTTATTCAAAAAAAGAGTGGACAAGAAAAAAAAATTTGGTTATTTTAATTTCTTAATTTTATTTTATTAACAAATGACTGTTTCGTAACGTTTAGGTTCAAAAACTTATGTGATGAGGTTCTAGTATTTTTAAATTCCCTTAATAATTGTTATATAATTGAAAATATCTAACAATAGTTTCTCAACGATTCCTTTATGGTAAATATTTTTCACTTATGATATGTGGAATTTATTTTCTTATATATTTCTGACTGATTGTCAACGTTGCATACAATTTTAGAATTCCTCTACTCTAGTGAAGATTTACAAAGAATTTTCATTCGTCGATAAGAAGGTGAACACTGTAAGGAATCAGTAAAATCAGAAATTAAATGAGTTATAAATCCAGAAACAAAATTAAATAAACTGAAAACTGTAAAGACTAAATCGTAAAATATCTAAAAGAGAAAAAATTATATTTAGGAGAAACTCAAATTGCGAAAATGTATCATAAACGATTTAATTGTTTATTTTTCAATATTCAGAAATTTTCCTATTTAAACACGAAATTAAAAAATTCGTTCATGAGAAAAATTAAAATATTTACATATTCATTTTCAAAATTATGCAATTTTCTAGTTTCTGTATTTCCAGAATTCACTCGTCTACTGACTTAATTTTTCAGTTAATCCGCTATAGAGGAAATAGAAGAATACATAAATGAGTAGTTAGACGTTTGGGAAAAAATACATTAGTGAGCGTGTATTTATATACAATTAAGAAAGGAAATACTAACAACTGTAGAGAGCCAAAAATTAATTACAAATTAAATTAACAGTCCAATTAAGAAAATATGTCAACAGTAGGCAACAACGGAGGAAATACAACCCATTAATGGAGAAACCGGTATACGTAGTTATTTTAGTTTTTGGGTTACACTACCTATTGGCTCACCGTAGTATATCTGCAGGTACGAGATTATTCCGATCCTTAAATTTACCTAACACTTACGCTACGTCACCGGTCTACGTTTCAAGGATCAACCTATAAGAATTTTGGAAAGGAATTTACATATATTTTATTTCGAAGGTGGAGCCAGTGGATGAATCGGTTTTCCGTCGTAGAGACTGGATCTTGGCAGTTCGTGTAGCAGGACTGTAAGAGGAAGGGCTCGTAGAGTCCAAGAGACCACCAGCACGAGCTCGGTGAGGCAGAAGGAAAGGTTGTGTTGTATACACATTAAGTTAGTCGTGTTTCGAGAGCTCTGTTATTGATTATTAGGCCGCCGAGTCGCTCCTGCAAGACAAGGGCGGTGGAGGAAAAGGGAAGCGGGAAGGGGTAGGGGGGAGAAAATCAGAATGCTGGGGTTGAAAACTTTGAAATGAGTGAGTGAGTGAGGGAGGTTGGGGAGAAATGGAAAATGTGAGGGGGGGTTAGGGGGGGAAGCGGCTTCGGCACGCACATGCGTGAGGACGCCCGTTTAGCTTTCATTACTGTTTGTTAATGCGTGCACAGAAACTGCTTGCTCCTCCGTCTGCAATCCCCACACCCCTGTCCTCCCCAAAAATAATATATATATGTGATGTGGGTGTGTGGAGAGAGGTAGATAAAGAACGAAGGAATCCAGGGAGGATGCAAAGACGTCGACGTCCACTTGGAGAAGACGCGCTGAGGATCTTGTTAATAAGCTATCAAAAGTCTGTTTCCTCCTAGAATATGGTCTTTTTCTCTCGCCGCTTCAGATTTCTTACACGCCCGTGTCCTCAAGCTCTTTCGGCTCTAGAAATTTTCTAAGGTTCAAGAATTACGTGCGTCCGAGGTCTACTTATTTTTCTATACGACAATCATTCCAGTTCTGATTGTAACTTACCTTGATACTATAAATAATGGAAACAAATTACGTCTTTCCGTAATGATTTTGACGTTTCGATCTGTCAATTTTATTTTTAGGGATGCAATTAATTCTTTTCAAAATCGAACCATACTCTACTTTTGTGCGTAAATGGCACTAAGAACATACGACATATTGTTTAGTGCTTCTGATTTCCTTCGGACTGTTTCTTGAATTTAATAAATTAACATTTATTTGCTCATTAAAATTTGTATATAATTTTATTTTTTGTACCTGATATTTCACACGTATGTAATGATTTAGTTCTCAGCTTTGAAGGCGATATTTTTAAATCTGTTTGTAGGAAATAGAGAATGTGCAGTCTATAAGAAATTTCAGAGACAATTTACATATTAATTTAAAAAGCAACGTTTTTGTACCTTTTCAGGTCTTTTCCAATTATCACTAAATATTAACCGGTAATTTTACACTTTATTTAAAAATTTCACTAAATTTTTTAAGTTCTTCCGAAGCACTTCCTAACACAACTACACACCAGTGCGATCGTGGATAAACATTTCACATTTAGTACTAATTAGAAAAGACCTGGAAAAATTACAAACACGTCCCGAGATATTGATTTTTAATTTAATAAATAGTCTGAAATATTCCGTAAATCGCATTATTTATTTGTAAGTTTAATATTAGGATTTTTTTCGTCTTACTGAATTTTTCTATTTCCGTATATAAACAACGTTTTCCTCATTATGTATTATATTTTCTTAAAAACGTATTTTCTCTGTTATGTATAATATTTTCTTACCAATGTATTTCCTCATCCATCTATTTTCTTATGTGTGGATGTTTCTCATTAGTTTCGATACTTATGTATACTTACCTAAGGGTTCATTACTGGAAAAAATCTAAAAATTTTAAATTTTAATTTTAAAATTTAAAATTTAAATTTGTTCCAATAAGTATATTTTTACAGTTACATATTTTCCTGTTACTGTATTTCCTAAATTATATATTTTAAACATTTCTTTATTTTTCAACCGTATTGCATTCTCCCATTTCTATTCTTAGTGAATAATTCTATTAGTGATGTTCCTGTTGTACTTATTAATTACATTTTTTTCGATGCAGGACTTTCTTAAATTATATACTTTCTTATTTTAAATTTTCTCGTTAATATATTTAATTTAATATTGGTTCATATGTTTTTAATCATTTATGTAATTACTTTTGTTGTATTGAATATATTCTTAATTTACATATTTTGTCATTTTGGTTAATACTTTCGTATTTTTGTATTTTCACATACTGCAATTTTTTTCTTTATGTATATTTTGATTTAATTTGATTGTCCTATTTCATCTTATAAGTACCAATGGAATCTTAGAAATCTTAAATTTGCTCTTTTACATCAAGGTCAATAATTGTCGTCTACTTCCATTGAAACAGGATATGTGTAAAATCTCTGATAATTTCAGCTTTCTACTTCAAGCAGTTTTTAATTGTCTTTGTTTTGAAAAAGAAATGTCATCAATTTTGATAGATAGAATTTAAGTGTATGATTTGTAATCGAGCTTAAACTTAATTGTTTCTTCTACCAGAGGGAAATAATTTTTTTCGTAACTCTGTATACTAGTCTCGATTTCTTATTTATTTATTTTTTCAGCTCCTTCACGTTTTTCTAAATAATTCGGTTACTATTTCTGACAGAGAACGTTTGCATTTTTTAACGTCTTTTCTGATTAATTCCACAATGATATGATTAAAAAGTTATTCTGTGTCTTCTCATATTCTCCATTCAATAGTATTATCTTTTACGTAGGACGCTTAAATATTAAATTACTGATAATTCCTTCAGATGTCACGTTCAATGGCCACGACACACCTCAAGTTTTAAATTGCATTCCTAACATTTTCTCACTCATAATTCAACGAGAAAGTCGCTGAGAAAACGACAAATAATTTAGTAATGAAAAAAAAAGAACACGGAATTTTCTTTTAAGAAAAAACAATTCACGAGCAAGTGTCCTCAAAAGACAAACGCCAGTGGCATTGGATTTTCTTTGGTTCTATTCACTTCGACTTGTCTACGGTTGTGTCGTAACTGCAAGAGGAATTTTCCTTGTTCCCTTGGAACGCTTGAATCCTTTCTCTGTCTAATTCGTTTCTATTCCCATGAATACCATTTAATCTTTGCGCCTTTCATTGTGCTTTTGGTGTTGTGTGAGATGTTGAGGGATTGCATGAAGGCGCAATTACGATGGGATGATGTGGTGTTGTTGGATAGTCTCTCTGTCCAAGGCTCGTAAAACCTATGTCTTGTGGAAAGGAATTGTCCTCGTCATTGTTTTGGTCCGAGGATAGGGGCAGTTGCGGGCGCCCTCTGGCACACACACACACACACACGAACAACTTCAGATCACACGAGGAGTCTCTCTCTATCTCTGTCCACCGTCGAAACTACTGTGGACGTCGGTCGCACGGGGCCAGCGTCACTGAGGTCCCGGGTTCGCGAGGAAGTCCAAGAAAAGTCAAACCCATAAGCCTACGAAGGCGATAATGACCTTAGCAGTTCATGCGACCATAAATAAAAATTAGGGAAGAAAAAGAATTACTAACCTGACGTGCAGTGAAGCAGCTGCACCATCACAGTAGGTTGGCAATAAGTATTACATTAGCACCACAGTTTGAAATTTACAGAGTGTGGAATATTCCTCTGATGATCATTTTGAAGAATATTTAGACGAAGGCGGATTAATCCGCTGGTTATCGTGAAATAATATTCTGTTGTCAGAGGATTATTACGATGGTTGTCGCGGAAAAATATTTTCTTGAGAGCGGAATATTCCGCTGATTACTGTGCAAATATGTTTTATCGCCAGCTGTATGTTCCACTGACTGTCGAGGAAGAATAATTTTTTGAGAGATGAGTATACCGCTGGTTATCGTGGAAGAAAATATTTTCTAAAGCGGAATATTCCGCTGATTATCGTGGAAATATGTTTTGTCGACAATGGAACATTCTGTTGATTGTTGGGGGAAGTATATTTTTTTGGAGGTTGAATATAATTTTGAAAATCGTGGAAGATTTTTTCGATAGCGATTCCGCTGATTGTCGTGAAATAATATTTTGTCCAGAGGAAGTATTTAATGGATGTAGAAAGAAAGATGTCAATGACAGGTAAACTGATAAATCCAAATTAATAATCTTGAAAAATTCTGGGGGGAGGGGAAATAAGTAGACGGATCTTCCTATAATGATTTAATAGAGAAGTGGAAACCCGGGTAACTGGTGATAGGGCTGAGAGAGTTAGGGTTATAGCAAGCTTGTGCAAGGATTGTAAGAGTGCTGAGGTGAGCCAAGGTGTCAATTGCCGGAACAAATTAGGCGCGCAGCTTAGCTTTGCGGAGACGAGGCAAACACAGATGCGTAACGAGGGAGATGATCATTTAGGGCGCCTTACTACTGGTAACGGCATTACGATATGCTAATGTCTGTGCCTCCTCCTAAACGAGCCGCTTGCGTGCCTGCTTGCTTGCATCTACAACTTACAATCTCGTACAGTTATTATTTAACCCACCTCCCCCCCCCCCACCACCACCACCAACGCCGCCTCCACAACCTCAAGCATCGAAGACCAGAAGCAAACTCGCGTAATTATTTTGGTTTATATACCATACCCCCTTATGATTCTACCACACCAACGAGCGTTTGGTAACAGACTTAAGCAGGCTACACGTCAGAACTTGCCTGACAGTTTTATTGAATTTTTAAAATTTATCTCCTACCCTCGTTAAATCCTGTTTTTTTTTGCAATAAATTAATAACAAATATACCTAAAAATTTAGAGCTTGGCCAGTTTCAACCTACTTACGTTAGTGCATTGTTGACAAGTGTCTGCGTTGTAGGGTGACGTTCCGCGTTTCGTTGAAGTTTTGAACTGTCCGCGGCGCATCCAAAATTACAAACTAAATTTCTCGACTGGATGAAAAAAAAATTTTTGTTGTGCGTTCCCACTTCTACACTAATAATAAGAGACCTTCCTAGCGAGACAGGAAGAAAGTCAGCTGTCTTAATGTAAAACAATGTGACCCACAACTGTTGATCTGATAAGATCCTTGCTGTTTCCTCCACGGAAAGAAAAGCGTACAGCCGTAGAACTCAAATGGATGCTCATTAGAGATCAGGCTTTCGAAACTCTAGGAGTTGTCCAACGACACAAATTAACTCTTTGGTGCGTAGTGTAGCCTGGATGAAACATAAATTTTCGTATCAGCCCCCCAAGGACATCCGTTTTGTTTCTAAGAGAGTTAAATTGTGATGCAGAATATGAAACAACATGCACTTAAAATTGTAATTTTTTTTGGCATCAGTGGCCACGTTGAAACATGCCTGTCATTTCTTTCTGTGACTCAACCTCTCAGTCCTGATTTATCTGCTCGCCGATCAGCTTTATAATATTTATTTTCTGTGCTATTTTTAATGTTTCCTTTCACGGAAGAAAAATTTAAGAGTCATTCTCAGGGTATTATAGTTGCACTAAAATTATAATTATCCAATTAATGTGATATCAGACCCATATTATGATACGTATGTGCAACATCGTGAGCAAAATTGACTTTGGTGACGTTGATAGTCTTTTGGGTACATTTTTCCGTATTGTATTCACAAAAATACATCTTAAAAATTATACTTTAAAAATATATAAAAAAAAACATTAACTAAAGCGTTAACATAAATTGTGGTAAAATTTTATAAATGACTTCAGTGAATTGTAAAATTACTCCCAGAAAGATTTTCGAAACGTCGGAAAATAACTCACTCCGGAAAATGTAAAATCTACCGGAAAAACGCCCTCATGAGTTGAAGGGACCTGGCCGTGAATATATGCTTCCAATAATCCATTGCGTCGCGAAAGTCGATGGAATCATTGTTGGATCGAGGATCGTTGAAGGAAATTGGGCATAATGGACGTAAGTGAATTTTCCCAAATAATTTTTTTTTTCGGATTCGTTCTTGTGGAGTTGATTACCAACTAGCTGGATTAATTACCATTCCAACACGTCAACGTGGGTAAATATTTCAGGTTGGAGGAAATTGGTCTCATGATCATGTGTGTGTGTGTGTGTTGGGAGCTGGCCTTGATTGCAGATGGAAAGAAGATGCTGCTTGCGCATGCGTGACGCTGACCTCTGGACTCACGACCTGGCCTGGCTTTTATGTAAACTCGACTGGTAATTGGCAGGCCTCGGCCATGCATGTGCACTTTCCTTCCTCCCTATTGATAGCGGCGGGGTGGATAATTGTTTCGTAATCCCGTCTGGTCGAGGTTATAATCTGCCCCAATTGCAGACCCTCTGCACGCCCCGTGGGAGGTCACCAACCATAGTGTGCCCCCTTGTTGGATTTTTTTCCCCTCCATCGCCTCTCCCCCAGGCCTAACTTTCCTCTTCTCCTCCTCGTCGTATCTTCACAAATCGGCACTGACAGCGCAGTTAATTTGCTTAGCCTGGCTTTTCCCCATCATTAAAAAATTAGCCACTGTCCAGACTAACGTAATTTCAACTTGTCCATTTAATTTTGGTCTTATTCAACTTTGTTTTCTGTGTAAATATTTTCCTGTTTACTTTTACAACGAATATTTTGTTCCTTTTTTTACTTTACGTTGTACTAGATGGAACTCTAATTTGATCCATTCCTTAATATAAAATAAAACACATTAAATAAAATAAATAAAATTGATTTACAAAAACTTTCTTATCCGTAATAAAAAATATTAATTATGAATTATATTTCTTGTGTGAAAGTAATAAAGTCACACTTGCACGTTAATAAATTTATATTCAGGATCTTCTATAACTTATCCTTTTTATAAAAGTAGAATTTCAACATTAATGCGTTTCCTAATTGATGTACATCCATAGTGACATATTTTCCTTGTACATAATTTACATTTTTAAATATTTTCTCAGTTTTGTATTAATACATATGCAGAATAGATAAAATCTTCATTTATTAAACCGGGTTAGTCAGCTAATAAACTTGTATAGCACTCGGAGACTTATTGAAATAGTTTATTTTTCTCTGTAATATATTGTTACTTTACTATTATCCCCATTGTTGTATGAAATTCACAAATAATCCATATTACTCCGAACTTTTCCTTAATGTATTTTCTTATTAGGGTATTTTTTTTACTTATTTTTCAAGGTTACAATCATCTTATATATTTCTTATTGGTTAGTTTTAATTACAAATTACAAATATATTTTTGTAGTTTAAGCAATACAAATATTTTCTAATTTTCTTACACTTTTATCCTTCAATATAACTAGATTTTTCGTCAACAAAAGAGGTTAAATACAAAAATTACCTTTTTCATAGATTCTATTATTCTTGTCAAATGAATTTAGTGTCAACAAGAATAAAAAATAACCAAATATCAGTCGATTAGAATTAGGGGTATAATAATATGTATAAATGAGGAAAAATACTAGTGTGAGAAAATATAGACAGGGAGAAATACATAAATAAAAAAATACTTTAATTAAAGGATTAACGTGTAAGAAAATTAATAAATAATGTAATGCTTAAAGTACAAAAACAAGGTCTGCGAGGGCTATTCTCTCGCAGATAGAACCTTGTAGGAGAGATACGAAGGGGTTTACCTTTGGGGATGCCTTTTCCGAGGCACCTCGGCCTGTTTTGAGAGGTGTATGTTCCGGGGTCACAGACCTTTGCATACGGTAAGAGTTGTCCGCTATTTCCATTGGAATAGTCGGCCAGCTGCCTCCTAAACTGGCCAAGGAATGGCAAGGGGTAAGCTGCGACCCCACAGCAAACTCCTCTCCCGCCATCGAGGGAAGGGCGTTGGACAAGTACCAAATGCCACGACCTAACTGATGCAGGTTTTTTTAGGGTTTTCCCTGCATTACTTTTAGGCGAATGCCGTGTAGGATCCTTAAAATATAGCCCCGGGGCCCTAGTTAACACTTGGCTACCTTCCTCCACCCTTCCGCATCCCCCCTTTCAAATCCCTTTCCTATGCTATAAGAGGGGAGTTGCCACTATGTGGATTACCCTCATGTAGCCTGTCTACACCAAAAAAAAGTACAAAAACAGTTCTTTATATTGATGAGAAAACTCACCAATGAGAAACACATACATATTATAATATGTATGATTATAAGAGAAATAGCCAAATACAGACAGAAGAAGTGATGATACACAACGTTACTGGGAAACTTGTTCCTTTCTTCAGGTGCTAAAAAAAATAAAAACACATAATCCTAATACGACAAAATCGCATCAACAATACGGTTGACAAAACTTAAAAGCTTAAGGAAGGAAGGGCCAAAGTTTCCAGAAACGTTGCTGCCTGATATTTGTATCACCACTTCCTTTGTCTGTATTTGGAAATTTTTCTTAGTACTAATTTTCAAACAGACGTATATTTTTCATTTGAATATGTATGGCAATTTTTTAAAATTTGTTGTTGCCATACGTCTGGTTTGTGACTTTTCGTATTTTTGTATTGAACGTTTTGTTTCCTAATGGATGCCATATTGAATTTTCCTGAATAGAGGACTAATGGAATTAATAAAAACCAAATATAATCACTGGCTGATATTTTTCAGAAAATACCTTGATACCCTATTTTTCTCTTTAAATGGGGTCAGTCAAATTTTATCTTTCTAGAAATATTAAAATATTGAGATTAAAGATGGATTTAAGTATTCGTGAGCACGTGGGAAGACATAATAATTAATAAAAATAATAATAATAATTCCTAGTTCCTTGGGCCAAAAACAAAGGCAATACGATTTTTTCCCTCATTACTTAATTCTATGGACTGGATTTTAAATCAGTGACGTCAATTTTTTGGTTGTTACGATTTCTACCGTTTGGCGAACGACTACTACGAGTTAGATATTTAGGACTTGTGTGTGAGTGTGTGTGTGTGTGTGTGTGGTACATGTGCGCGGCTGCCGGAGCTTATTGTGA
Source organism: Zhengitettix transpicula (assembly GCA_037074705.1). Taxonomy (NCBI): domain Eukaryota; kingdom Metazoa; phylum Arthropoda; class Insecta; order Orthoptera; family Tetrigidae; genus Zhengitettix; species Zhengitettix transpicula. The sequence continues at coordinate 4,966,044 of CM073592.1, read as the reverse complement.
TGCTAATGTGGATTGTTAAAAGCAAATAGCGTTCGTTTCTCAGGCATTGTCTCTGGAGGTGAAGACGATTACGAGCCTTGCCACACCACAAGAAGCTTCCGCAGACGCTCCGGAACTGGCAGCACTCTCACCTTAGACACACACACACACACACTTCTCTCCATCTTGTCTCGCTTCCTCATTCATTAACATACGTTCGTTTCCCCGCACAGTTGTACACCCACTCACGTCGTGATGCTTACACGCCAGAGAGATCGCAATCGTCAGCTTCTCGTCGGTTGTCGGTACAACGATTTTCAACCATTTTCCCTCCAATGCGAATTGATTCAAAACAGCTGGTACAAACCTATTTCTAGATTTTAAAAGGTTGGAAGGAGGAATGTGGGGAGACGAATAATGGGAAAGGTGATTTTTGAACCTTTAGAAATAATATGTTTGGATGGAATTGAAGCATCATTTTGCTATCGTGACGAGAAATTCTGGACCTTGGTCGTATTTATTGGAATAGGGATCGTCAAAGGCGTCCTGATTCTGAAGTTAACGAGAGGCCATAGTAAGAGAATAAAACAAGGTACAAAAATAATTAGCAAACCTACAATGTATGAGTTTGGGGAAAGGTTGATATTTATTGCTTTATCAAGAGAAAAAGATTTTTAGAGGTTTTAGTGTAAAGCAATTCTATGGCAATGGTTCATTTTTATTTTGGTATCAAGGAGCATATATCATTTTTAGAAGTTGATAATGATAAAATAAATAAGAAGTTTTAATTTAACGTCTGTTTTGAAATAATAAAAATATTGCTGACTTTATACAGACACGTTTTATTTTTTTAATTATGTTATGACGACGTTTTGATACTTTTTTGTATCGTCATGTTGTATCGAAACGTCGTCATAATATAAATAAAAAACAAATAGTGTCTGTATAAGTTCAAAATTATTTATGTAGTATGTAAGAGTATAGGTGTGGATTTTAATGATATAGCAAGTACAGTTAGTTATAGAGAAGATTTTAGCTTTTCTTTTTTTGATTAATTAATTGAGAGAAAAAAAGGTATGGCAAATTAATGAAATTTACGCAGTTGTGAAAAATATGCCCAATGAAAATTTCTGCGTAAACCTTTGATAGAGAAATTTAGTACAAGTGATCATCGACGTACTAGACGTACCTGCAGTTAACTGGATAGTTGAGAGCGAAATATCGGCAATACTTAATGAAAAAATACTAATAATGGTTCATGGATTTAATTTAAAACTGTCTGAGTGTCCGGTGTTGCCCAGGTGTTTATTCGACGCAAATATCAGTTTTACATACATATTTTAAATTTCCCACCCATGTACACCTCCGCCCCTAGGGGTGTTAGTCGTTTCTTAGCCCCCAAAGTGTTCGTTCTTCTGTTCGAAAGAAAGCATGGTCTACATTGGTCCGCGTGTTTAAGATTGTTCGTTGATTTTCCCGTCCAAACCTCACTCCTAGTGGTTGAAGTACAACTAAAATCTGCATGTTGAATGTCGTACTTAAACTCAACGACATCCACAACAACGGCTCCGCGACACCAAGCTTGGTTTTCGCGTTATTATTCATGTAATTCGGCTTCCAAACCCTTCCCGCAAGATTCTCGTCTCCCCTTCGCGAAATGGTTTGAAATTATACACAAGAAAAACATCGAGAGAAATACTATCAATCTCATTGACTCCGAAAAATATTTTTTCGACGCAATTTAAATTTTTCCCCCCACGTCTAGGGGTGGTAGGCGTGGCTTAAACCAGCAGTATTTGTTTTTGGTTTGAAATAAAACTGTATATAATTTTTTTTCGAAATTGATACACGCGTTTAAATTTGTGAGCGCATCACACACACACACTTACAAACAATTGTATTTATAAGAATAATAAAATATTATTATTTGGTTGATTAATGAGAACTACGCTGTTTCGTACTTGTCACCATCGCAACCTGCAGGAGTTCTAGGGAATGTTCCTGATGGTCGAATCCCTGGGTTGACATAAATATTATGAATATCAATCAAGGTTACCGGAATTTTGGAAATATAATAATCAGAAGAAAGAACATGTAAAAAAATCGGAAAAATATTTATATACTAAAATGAAGGTTTTTTTAAAAAATAGTATCATTTTATTTAATAATAAGAAGAAAGATGGCCAAATACAGACAAAATAAGTGATAATATAAATACCACAATATAAATATAATATAAATGTTATATTTGTATCATAAATTATTTTTTCCATCTTTCTTATTAATTTTCATTCAGACGTAAATTTTTCATTTTATTTATCTTAAAATACGCGAATCGTTGAAAACGGAACACTACAATATATATAGCGAAAAGTGATTGTCATATCAGTCATAATTCAGGTTTGAATCAACGTTTCCAACGTGACCATTTAAGATTGAACACCTTTTACATACTTCTAAAAACGAGAAAAGACATGAAATCGAAAAGCTTTAAAACGGGAGAAGAAATTGTTTACTTAAATAAATAATTGCTTAAAAGAGAAGAAATTTTATTTACATATAACACGGTATCCCATTAACATAGATAAGAAATTCCAATGTTATTTCCTATTGTTAATAATTTTTAAAAAAATTAATAAGCAGATCGATAAACTGTTAATAGTAACAGGAATAAAAATAATCACACTTTCTTTCATTTATATGTGGTAATTTATGCAATTTTTACTGGATCATAGGCTGTTTGAAGTTGAATAATAATTGTAAACATTTGAATATGATAATTTTTGGCTTGTTGCAATGCTTAATTTTTTATCACAGCGTTTTCCTTCCCAAAATCTCATTCTGAAAGCAAATTGTTTTCATAAATGTTCGTTTTGCCTCTCTTGAGTAAGTCCAGTGTTTATGAATATAAGAGAGTCCAGCATTGGGAGAGTTTCCCATGTGTTGCCACATTCTGCGATTTACTTTCGGGTATTGACACGAATATCTGTAATCTTCAGATGGTGAATGCGATTTAGATGTTGTGTGGGTTGTAAACTACTGAAAACAAAATCTATGGTGGATAATGACGAGTGATTTCTCCAGTTCTTGCGTCCATATCTGCGACTGTTTCCTGCAAGAGTGATTTTCGCTCGTGTGCAGCGCTGAGAAGGTAAAGAAGGAACGCGAGAACGCCCTCGAGGGCTCACCTCCAATCCCCGCTCATTTCCGTGTGTGACTCCTCGCCTAAATCTCATTACGTCGCCTGGGGAGCCTCAGCAATTACACCCTCATCCCCGAACGGAACACAAACAACGATTGCCTCCCACAGGCGACACAAAATTTTTCCCCAGAGCGAAAAAAAAAAATTAAAGCGACAGTCACACGGAAACTATTCTTAGACAAACACGTGGTGGAAAAACTTAGAGAGGAAATAAACAGAATATTTTTCCATACGTTTCCAGCCGCAGCGATCGTGACTTTAACTTTCTGTTCTAGAGAGAAAGTAAATCAGTTGGGCATATTCTCTAGAAGGACAACGATTAAAAACATCGAATAGAGAATATGCACAACTTATTTCCTTTCACACTAGAACAGATATTTATAAATATTAGTGTGACTATGTTTATGACATTTCTTCACGTAAACTCGCCATGAAGAACTTATTTTAGCAGAATCTTTAACAACTGTATTTTGTTTCTCACTGTATATGCTTCTACATACTACAAAGGCATCGGATAAGTAGGCTGTATATAATACCGTTGATGGATTCATGGGAATACGACCCAACTGAAGTGACTCTGTGACGTCACATTACCCTTAAAGTTTGTGAGGATGACTCGTTAAGCTTTGAAATAGGAAGCGTTGAACCGATTTACGAAAAACGGAATAAATGCTTAAATGCACTGTTTAGAAGAATATGAAAATTACACGCGGTAAAAGTTGAACTTAATTTAGTCATGAAAATTAAATATTCTTTTCGTGAGCTGTAAAATTAGGGGGGTTTTTTATGAAAAAGTTAAACAGAGATATTTTTTTAAAAAAAATTCGCTGACTTTTCTAAAGCCTAAATTTGCTGACTAAGTTTAATAAAAAAATATGTTTTTAATCGTTGTCCTTCTAGAGAATTTGCCCAACTGATTTCCTTTCTCTCTAGAACAGAAAGTTAAAGTCACGATCGCTGCGGCTAGAAACGTATGGAAAAATATTCTGTTTATTTTCTTTCTGTTTTTCCACCACGTTTTTGTCTAGGAATAGTTTCCGTGACTGTCACTTGAATTTTTTTCGCTCTGGGGAAAATTTTTGTGTCGCGTGTGGGAGACAATCGTTGTTTGTGTTCCGTTCGGGGATGAGGGTGTAAATGCTGAGGATCCCCAGGCGACGTAATGAGTAATTAATAGTACAATTTTGTTCATAAAATGTATTAAACAACGTGGTGTTGACGCGACTCTAAATATAATATAAAAAATGTATTAAGAATGTTAAAAATATTTTTATACCATTTCATCAATAATTTGTTGTTTTGAATTTTCAATTTCTAGAGAATATGCCTAACTGATTTCGTTTCTCTCTAGAACAGAAATTTATAATCATAAAATTTGTTCAACCCTTTTCTATTTCTTACTTTTCCCCACTTATTACGAAAAAAACAACAGTCTGGATGACATGAAAAGATGTTGTACACATTCCGATTTATTTATGTAACATACAGTGAAGGACTCTAACTTGAGTCTCATTTATTTAATACAAATTTTCTGTGTTATATATTTTAAATTGCTTATTTTTCACAGACTTCAGAATTATTTTCATATAAAAATATGTATTCTTGACCTATGAACTCTTAAAAACAAATTGAAACCCAGAATTTTCATTCGCCGTTGTCAAAGAACATCAGCTGCAAGAAATCTCAAATTTTACGTTATTTTGCTTGAATGAAATTCAGAAGTTATTAATAGATTTGTTTGTTGTTTTCTGTGAAAATAGTTGCCATTGTCTTATTCAGTATTTAATTTTAAAAATCAGACGAAAGACTTACAAACAAAGCTCAGTCGTTAAGGCAAGGAAACTGAATTTAAACATCAGGATGGAAAAATCTGGAGCGGGCTTGAAATCGAACCCAGAAAACTCCATTTGGAAGAGCGACTAAGTGCAGGTTTCAGGTTTCTTCATCCTGATCTTTGAATTTACTTTCAATATTTTACAAATGATTTTTTTTCTTTATTTTTCAAAGTCGTGATTGACGGCCATTTTTTTCTAGAATAAACACCTACATCGTAGACTTGAAACAACAAAATTACACCTCTTTGTTTTTATTCTAAAGTTTTAAACAAGAGAAATAATAAAAAATATATATCCCTTTATGTGAAGAAATTTTTCACGAATTTCTGGATTTTATTTACGAGAATATTGTGATTGAAGAATTTTCTGGTGTGAATACCGAAATCGACCAGCAGTTCTTTTTACAAGTTGATAAGGGAAAATTTCTAATACCGCAACTTTCGAGTAGTTGTTCTACATCTTTCAGTTAATATATTTGTTAGTCTCTTCAGCATTTAATTTTTGGTCCATTTACAATCATTTTCCCTAGAAGATTATTTCCCGTTGTTGAACATATTTTTTCTGACCGCGAGGTAACAATAACACGAATGCTAGCGTGTGCCCTTTGTCCATATGACTAGATGAGTGATGATTTCAAGTGAACAGCTGTGACTTTGCAAGTGTAACCGCGTGTTGTTTCTCCTTTATCTTGGTCTCACAATCTCAACGACATTAATAGGCTTGACATTTAAAAAGGGCAACAAATTGTTCGTTTCAAGATAGCGACCATCAGATTTGCGGTAAAATATTGCAAATTTATTCATATGTTACGACTTACTCATGTCTGGATATCATAATACATAACACCCCCACCCCAAACCCTTTCCTTTTCCCTCTTCAAGTCACACGAAGAAACACACACACGCTTTTACTTCCATCTTAAACCTCGACATTTCCATATGGCCAAATATTTCCGGTTTCTCCGCCGAACGTAAGAATGTAAATTAAGTCAATAAAGCGTAAGAATATAAAAGTCTACCACACAAGGTGGAATTCATAAAAGAAAACTGAAGATTTGTAGGCTAACATTTTTATTAAACACTAGTTGGCGTTGTCCGAGCATATATTTATAGAAGCCCGAAAAAGTATTTAATTCTACATTAATCTGTTAGTCAAAAAGTAATTTAACCTAATCCTATACAGGCGTAAAGCTAATTTCATCAGTGCCTTTAGAGAATCATAAATATTCCCCGATACAAAATATCAGAAAAAAACTCTTAGTATCTTAAGAGCGTCAAAAATACTCCCGGACCGTTGAGGGAGTAAAAAAAATATTCTTGGTACCCCTAATACAGACAAAACCTTAAGATAATTAATTATCCTTGCGGTGCCCATAGGCAGTATCAATTTATTTAAATGGTTTAAGAGATTCAGAAATACTTACACTATTAAGAGTAAAAATACTCCCGGAATCTTAAGAGAATCAAAATTATTTTCCATACCGTAAGGCAGTGAGAAATACTCCTAATGCCTTAAGAATAATCCCGGTCCAAATAAGAGGATAATAATTACTTTTAAAAAAAAAATTTTTAGGGTAACAGTCTACATGAGGGTGATCCACATTGGGCAACTCCCCTTTAATAGCATAGGAAGGGATTTTAAAGGGGGGATGCGGAAGGGTAGAAGAAGGTTGCCAAGGGTTAACTAGGGGCCCCGGGCTATATTTTAAGGATACTACCTGGCATTCGCCTAAAAGTAATGCAGGGAAAACCATAGAAAAACCTGCATCAGGTAGGTCGGGCATTGGGTTCTTGTCCCACGCCCTTCCGATAGCGGGAGAGGAGTTTGCTGTGAGAACGCAGCATTCTCTTCTCCGTGCCTCGATCAGTTTAGGAGGCAGCTGGCCGACTATTCCAATGGGAATAGCGAACACCTTACCGTATGCCCAAGGTCTGTGACCCCGGAACATACACCTCTCAGAACAGGCCAAGGTGTCTCGGCTTGTGGGAACCTTAGTTCAAAAACGGAGAGAAAAAGGCATCCCCCAAATGTAGCCCCTTCGTATGTCTCCTACAAGGTTCTGCCTGCGAGAGAACATCCCTCGCAGGTTACCTGCGAGAGAATCCTTTCGCAGGCTTTCTGTATCCAATAATAGTTACCATCACTAGCCAAATTAAATATTACAATAATAAAATAATCGACTACAAGTCAGAAACAAAGACAAAAAATACAACTGAACAACTAATGATACATATGTATATATAAATATAATACGACCTCGTCAGATTGCAGTCTAACACTACAAAACCAAACAAAACAATTACAATTATTAAAATAAAATTTTTCAGATAAATTTTTCAGAAAATCAGCAATATAAATTTAGATGGACTTACAAAGTTTGATAGTCATCGTCGTTTTCCCCTATGACTAATTTTAGTCATTTTAATTGTTACGTTTCGTAATGTCAACCTAAAGAGGTCCATAAATAAATATATTTTTTTCTGACTTCAATTTGGCTGAGGTTTATTTATACAACTACACAAAAATTTTATTACAAATCAGTTATTTAAATATCACCAGATTTTATAGGAATTTGGTAACATGGAAAAATTATTCATAATCCTCAATATCAATTATAGAGCTGATAAAGTTCTAAACTAAAGACGGAACGTAGTGGGATGAGTATTTGTTGGAGGGGATGAAAAATCGACCGGACCGCAACAGAGGTTGCACAACAATGAAGTACGTTTTCTTGCCCGCCCGTGGTCCACTGTGACGTCACGTTACTTCCGTGACGGGACGCTGATTAATTTTGGTTTCGCAGGAAGCCAACTTGGTAAAGAATGTATTCAACCTGGAAAAAAGTTTCGTACTTTTAATGACGTCCGTACGAGGACCTGTTGGACGGATGGACGGACGGACGGACGGATGGATGGACGGATGGATGGATGGAGGTAGGTCCATGTGGGCGAAGCGGCACGACCTGCGCGCGCTTGATTATTGTTATTACCACGGCGGGGTTACAGCGCATGAGTTTGACTTTTGAAATTGGATCGGTGCGGGCTGTGCGCGCGGATGAGGTAAAGCACGACTCCACGCTCCTGCACTTTGTCGTCACGCACAATACTAATGTCGAAACCCAAACCTCTCCGCAGCTGCTCCAATTCCGTGGGAATAATAAAACAAAGAAGTAAGTAACGACGAGCAACGGACGCGATTACGTCGAACACGGCGCCGACGATTTTTGAACCCATGAAATGGGACAATCTGGCACAACTCACCAGCTTCTGCCACCCCCACAATGACCATGTACGTCGACAAACAATTATCAGCATTGTAGAACGAAGAATTTTTTTCCCCCGGAGTAGAGAGTGGACGAAATTCTCTCTGGAATCCAAACCGGGGAAAAACAATCGACTGTTACACCACCATCGTCTAGTGACATATTTGATGCTGTTTTGTTTTATGTTACAACGGTAATAATATTGTAGAAATAACAACAAATTTCATAATCCTCTGGATCACTTGAAAGCGACTAAGGCTGCTACATTTTCCTAATAAGTAACGTTACCATGTCTGTAAGTCAGAAATATGCATGTAATTAATTAAATTCGATTAATATTACGCTAATTATATGAAAAAGTACCTGGTCAGAAGAAAGAAACGTTTAGTGTATTTTATGTAAATTTATTTAATTAAATGTCTGACTTACGACCATGTTTTCTTTAAATAAATCATGAAAGTCTCTATGTGGTAGTATTTAAACGACAAAAAAATTTAACTTCAATCTATTTACCTTTAAACGTAAATATGTATATTAAAATTTTAATATATAACTATATCTTTAATTAAATTTCAATTAGTAGAAGAAGGTCCAACAGTGATATTTATGTAGGAAAATTACATATTATAACAACGTAACGTTTCTTCCCAGTATTTACAGACCTCTTCAGACATAATAATATTAACGATTCGAATATGTATTGTATGTTTAAATTTTGAATAAACAAATTAATGACAAAAAAATTATATTTCGGTTTATCAACATCCAAGACCGAAATGTAAACTTTCTCTCTTTATAAAATTACGTATTTCTCCAGCAAGACCTGTTAACATGTCTCTGCCTCCTAATTGCCTTAAACCACGCAGCTACCTTAATAATAAGCAAGTATAGAGTTAAATTGTTCCGTTGGTGACTCGCAAGACCTCTCTCTATTGTTACGTAATTTATATTATTATTAGTTTTGGAAGAGGAAAATTTTCTCGGTAGTTATGATGTATATCTTTAAAATATGAACGGGAAATTGTTTCAAATTTTCGAATTAGGGAAATGTGCGAAAAGTCTAACAGGGGGAACTCAATTATTTGGCAGTCACTAATTGTCGAAATCAGGAAACGGTACAGGAGCGTCATTTTTTTCTGATCAACAAGTGTCTGTTGAACCATTTCAAAATTGATTCAAAATTTAGATTTTTCCAGCAACGACTGATTGCTGCGTTTTTTGTTTTTCTCATACCAAGTGTAGAATTTAGGTCATTAAATCAGAAAAACTGTTTAACACTGTCTACTAAAATTATTTTCTTGTGTTTACGTGAAAATTTTAAAGTATACCGAAAGCAATTTTTCCACACACGCACACACACACATTTCATTATCATAGTATTTTGTTGTTTGACTTATGCCTTATGGTTATTTTCTTGGAATTTTTTTATTGTCAAAGCAAAAATGATGATTTTTTTTGCAATTGTTTGTTAAATCCGAATAGAATCGATTTGTTCGATATAATTTCAATATCTGGACGACGTTCAGTGTTCGACGAAGAAGAAGTCCGACTTGTAGAGAGATGCAGTTTATTGGTTATAACGTCAAGATGTGTGACAGCGTAAAAGTCGGTGAAGCGTGTGCGCTGAGGCCGCAGTGATAGACTCTTTACGGGTTGAAGGACATCGTAAAATCACACACACACACACAGAAACCTGTCTCAACACTGTAACGTATTGTGAACAGCGGACAACATCCGGAGAACGATAATGATAGTGAATAACAACTGAAGTGATACAAATACTTGAAAGGCAAGTACACATATAAGGAAAATAATTAATCTAGAAAATGGGAAAATGTTATCAATACAAAAATGAAGAAATATATGAAATAAGAATTTTATCAACACGTATTTTTTTATTTCAGTATTTTTCGATTTCTGAAAATTCTCTTTAATATATTTATGATTAATATTTTCTTATTTGACATTATTTAAAGTCAATAAAGTCCGAAAAAATTCTATTAACTATTTGTATTGATCATTAATGTTATAAAATTTTCATTGAATTTTCTTTAATAAAATACACAACGTTTCGTTCACAACTGTTTGTGACCCTTCATGTTTTAAAAATAAATAATCAGCACATAATGATAAATTATATCAAATAAAGATTAATTTAAATTCAACATCTAGCTACGAAATTTAGAAATAATATTTAAATCGTCTTAATTAACAAGTAGGTTATTTACAAAGATTCTAAAATTTGTAATTCGTTTTGAAAATTAATTATTACCTGATACAATTTCCCATTTTATTCTGAAGAGGTTCCAAAAAATTAGGTATGAAACATCGTGTAATTTACAATAAAAAATCATTGTCAAATATATATTTTTAAATTCAAACTACAATACATACATTTTTATTTTTTTTCTCATTTGTGGGCAACACATTATCTTATTAAACTGTTAAATATTACTTTAATTAAATTAATGTACTATCTTATTAATATACTTTGATCGTTTACATTCACTTTTATTTATCATGCACGTATTTACTGATTTTCTTATTTTTGTTTCCTCTTTTGTGTATTTTTCAAATTTGTCATTAATGGATTTTTCCTGATTTAAATATTTTCTTGTATGTGTGTTTTGTTGTTTAAGCAATTTAATTTAGTTAATTATGGAAGGGGCTACCTTTGGGGATGCCTTTTCCTCTCTGTTTTTAAACTAAGGTTCCCACAAACCGAGGCCTGTTCTGAGAGGTGTATGTTCCGGGGTCACAGACCTTGGGCATACGGTAAGTGTTGTCCGCTATTCCCATTGGAACAGCCGGCCAGCTGCCTCCTAAACTGGTCGAGGCACGGAGAAGGGAATGCTGCGTCTCCACAGAAAACTCCTCTCCCGCCACCCAGGGAAGGGCGTGGGACAAGTACCCAACGCGCGACTTACCTGATGAAGGTTTTTGTAGCGTTTTCTCTGCATTACTTTTAGGCGAATGCAGGGTAGGATCCTTAAACCATAGCCCGAGGGCCCTAGTAAAACCTTGGCTACCTTCCTCTACCCTTCCGCATCCCCCATTTCAAATCCCTTCCTATGATATTAAAAGGGAGTTGGCACCATGTGCATTACCCTCATGTAGCTTGGTACCCTAAAAAACAACACTTTCATCTTTGTGTGTGCTTTCACCTTCATATATTTTCTCATTTGTGTATTATTCCTAAACTATATTGTCTTTCATTTATCTGTATTTCTAATTTATATATTTTCTGCCTGACGCATTTCAATATATTTTCATTCTTCCATCAATTAAATATATTCTTTATGTTTTTTTTCGTGTCCTAATTTTTGTTTAACCCCATTGTTATATTTCCTTACTAATGAATTGTTGTATTTTAATACTTTCTTATTATTACATTTTCTCCGTTATGCGTTTTTAATTTTTCTGACTCATGAGTTCATTTTCTCATTGTTGTATTACAATTTCTACTATGCAGTGAATTTATTTTCCCTTGTCACACTTCTCAGAGGAGGAATCATCAAAAACGTAAAAAAAAATAACAACCAGTATTTTATACCCCACCACCAGGGTTGAGAAAATATTTTTTTATTCCTTCTACCACCTCCGACAAATTCCAGATATTGGCTTAATGAGAAATCTATGGGCAATGATGACCTTCTTCGAGAGGAAAATAAAAAAAAAAGTGATGGACGAAGAAAACTTATAATGAACAACGTTCGTTCCTCCGGATCTGTTAATGAGAGAAGACAGCAAAACACTTCCCTGTCTGCGCCGATCTTAATTATTCCACTTTATTTACGAGGAAACATGGAGAGGGGGGTTGGGCGAGTGTTGGTTGGGGAAAAAAACACCAGGAAAGCGCGGCCTTCGCAGGGAAAGGAGCTTCCTGACAAAGTATTGTCGTATTTACGAGGACGGTGCCGACGCTATAATAATTATCGGAAGATTTTCTCCATGGTGACGACGGTGCAGACGGACGAGTGGTGGGGTTGTTTTCTTTTTTCTTCCAGCCCCCCCCCCCACCACCCCCTCGCAGTTACGTAGAAGTGGTTTGATCACCGACGAAGATTTAGCAGTCGTCCAGCAATTAAAATCCTGTTTTGATCGGAACGAACGAACGTAAAATGTGCTTGAGCGACAAAAGAGGGGTGGGGGTTGGTCTCCCTTATTTCTGTGTTCTTCACCGAAAGCCAACACAACGCCACTCTAGAAAATAGAAATTTTGAGGACTTTTGGAACGTTCCGTGTGAATTCTAAGAGGAAGAGCACTCAAGAGGAGGGTTTCGAGAGTCGGGATTCCTTTTCAGGAAATGACGACGACAGATCAAAATGGCCGGGGGATAAATTAATGACTAGAACCGGCTAAACATGTGGTCATGTAGACATATTCCATTATTATCCAGACTCTTTGGTTTCTAGCCTATTTTTAACTAAATATTAATGAAGACTAAACACGTCATTTTTCGACGTACAATTACCAAAATTTCAATTTTTTTATAGTGTCTCAGACAACAAATTTCCCATACAAAATTTCAGGAATGTGTTCCTCATCCTGAGAGAATAAACATTTTTGTCTTGTGCAACTTTAAATCCTTATTTGTTTCTTTAAATTATTAAGCGATAATAGACCATTCGATTCTCCACAACGAACATAACAAGCCCAAGTAATCTTTCGGTTGTATTCAAGTACTGTCGTTGATTTCCCCCCCCCCCCCCTTCTCCAAAGCAGCGGTTTTTATGACCAGAACCAAGTTTCTGCTTCCTCTCGACCCCTTATCTGCGAGAATCCACATTTGCTCATATAAAAATACGGATGCGAGTTGTAGACGTTGTTGATGGATAGAGATAAGCAAGCGGCTGGCTCCTCCGCGGAACACAGCGTCCATCCTCTTTTTCCTTTAAAGTTATTTGTCTTCTTCGACGACGTATCACGGATGATTGATGCCAGGAGGCGAAATGCAACCACCAACCCACAAGCATATGCAAAGTCTCCACCACCACGGGCCCCTATTGTGATCTGAGAGACAGGCCGAGCCTTGGTGATGGTCCAGATGATGATGATGATGATGATGCTTACATCCCACGAATCTCTCTAAACCCCCCCGGTCCCTGCCCCTTGCCAGAGAGAATGGAAACAGGGAAATATATTTTTTAACGTCGTCCATTTGTTGAAGGGAGTGGAGAGTGTTTTCCCCTAGCTGTGCGTCTGGAATTGCTCTTATAGGGAAGGTCAATGCTCTTCTACTGTACGAGTTTCTCCAGTATACAAATCGAAACACCAAATTCTAGGCTGAGATTGAAGGGATTCTCGGTCCAGAAGAATAATATTGGCTGAGACTGTCGTTCTTTTTCTTATTTACTTTGTGGAAACGCGACTTTAACAGCAGAAAGGCAAGACTGGACGCAGAAACAGCGAGAACCATCCTCATGTACTCTTGTGTGAATCAGAAAGGGTTCGTACATGCAGCTAATGGAACGGTTTGCCAACGAAGGTGAAACGGATCATTAACCCATCAGCAACTACTGTAGCATAACTTTTAGTATCACCCTCCAGAGACATCTGTTGGTTTCTAAGCGATTCTGATGAAGACATGAAACAACATGCACTTAAGGTTAAGACATGCCTGTCCGAGCTTTCTGTCAGTCAACCCCAAGGGACAGATTTTGAGGCTAAACTTCAGAATATTTATTTTCTGTGTTTTTTATGATTTTTTTAAGAAAAAAATTTAAGCGACATCCTCAGGGTATTATAATTACTATTAAAAACATAATTATACTATAAATGTGAATTATTGATAACTCAGACCTAAAAACCTTGCATAAAAATTGTACGTATATTAAAAGAGCTGTATTTTAATTTTAAAAAATTGTATTATTGAGCCAATTTTTTGGTCATTTCATAAAGACTTTATTTTCGATAGACTTTTAATAAAGAAAAATTTTATTACTGATACTTTAAATTATGTTTAATTTCACTGTATTCAAATTTTAATTGCAAATACAAAAAAGGTATAGATTAATGACTATTCATATTTAGAACGTAGATGTGCGTGACGTTGCAACATATTAAAAATGTTCAAATAATATATTAAATTTTAGTCAAAGGTTTTGGGTCATTTTTACTGTATAATATTCACAAAAATAAATTTCAAAATATTAATAATAAAAATTCTTGCAGTAAAAGGGTAAAAAAGACGAGTAAAACTTTAAAATAAAAATGTCATACGACGTTTCGACAACTTCTGGTTTAATTCTTAAGTCTCTTGGTTGCATATGTTGTAAATAACTCTAGATATTGCTTTGGGAATATTTATTTTAGTTAATTGATCAACTAAATATTTTTCTCTGAAACCGAACATAATTTTAATATAAAGATAGGACCCAAAGAACGTATGCGGACAACTATTCCTTCGTAATCAGGGCAATAAGGGACTGTGATACTTTGCCTGCAACGGTACGAGAGACTTTCCCTAAGTATCCAAAGGTTTTTAAAAATAAGTTAGAAACACTGAAAAATTAGGGGCTTATGCAGCGTAACGTTGATACGCCACAGATGATGCGTACTTGAAGTTAAAAGAGTTTACTACATCGCGGTGCTCTATGATCTCTGGTTTTCAATGACTTCAGACTGTCTCTTCTACAGCGGTAGCGAATGACCGCACTGTCTTCAGACTGTCTGGTCTACAGCGGTAGCGAATGAGCGCAGAATCGTCAACATCTAGAAATCTGAACCTGGTGCTTATCCCTGAATTTTGTTTTTAAGTTTTTCACACCGGGAAAGCTTACATTCATTAATCTATAAGAGTATTTATGTAAAGTTTACCTACCAATATTAACTAAACTTATCTTATAAAAACAAGGATATTTCAGTATTTATTTAAATTGTGTTTTTACTGTAATTTATCTTTGTACTTTTATTTTATTCTATCAAACTTCCACCTGGGGCAAATACCCAACTGTAGTAATAAGAAATACAATACAGTATGTTATGCTTTGTAGAAGTATCTAAGAAGACTAGTGAGGATATTTTGTTTTTCTTCCAGTGCATGTTTTATGATCTCTCTTGTTCTACCCCCGTGATATATTTTTAAGTACCGAATTTTAAAATCCGTATCTACCTCGGCCAGATAAAGTGCATAGGATAATTGACATGTCGACAAATGACATGCTACAGTGATTTAGATCGTTTTCATACTGAATTTTAAATATTTATTTTGGTGCTGAGCGAGATTGACACGTGCTCATTTACGGGCAACAGCTAGTTATTGTGTTTATCTCAGTGTTGCGATTAAGCGGTTATCGCGGTGTTGCGGGAATGATCCCTCTGGAGCTGATCCCGTGCCATTAGCGGCGGATTGCAGGCTTGTGTCTGGAGGAATGTGGCAGACACCTGTGCTTCCTCTCCCTCATCACACACACACACACGTGGAGGAGAGGATAGAACGAGATTGCCGACCGACCGACCGAGGATCAAACAATGCTAAATAACACTCGCAATATCGCGAGGTTCATCGCCGACATGGGTCAAGTAGTGCCGCGCTCTTCACGCACGACTAGTTTAATTGTTAGATTTAGCTATAACGCGTCGGTAATACAGTCATGAAACTGAAATAACGTGCAGCTGGCTCGGCTCTTAGCTTTACTTTACTTCGAGGGCCGCATCCCTCGTCAACCGTAGTCCTCGTCCTTCGTACGGCAGACGTCGCGAGATTTAACGCTCATTTGTGAACGCAGGCCGCCGTCGTCGTGTGAGAAAACGTGATTACTCATCCTCGCTCCACGAGGACGTGGATAAAGATCGGACACACACTCACACGCGTGAAACAACATAAAAAAAAGCCTGCCATCCGCCTGCGTGTCCCTCGTCATATTGTCACGTAACTGATTCCGCTGCACCCACAACAGATTCACAATTCAGAGAATATATTACTTTTTGTACCTCCATAATCCCTCATTTTGCACCATTAACGGACGTAACATTATTATTTAGATTATTCGGGTATTCCATTGTCTGGGAATAGAAAGGTGAGCAAGAAAAATCGAAATGAAAGTAATGAAAAATAAAAGAAAACAAGGAAAACAGAAAGATGGAGGTAGGTCAAAGTGATTACGTGAAAAATCGTCTAGAAGATCAGAAAAAAAACATCTAGACATTAATTTCAAGAGAAAAAACAAAGAAAAGAAGAAAAACAGAAAGAGAGACGCAGGTGAAAAATCGTGTAAAGTTCAGGTAAACATGTAGAAACTACACCTTTTTATGAGCTTCTAGATGATTTTTCACGTCCTCTCTTCAGTCTTAACTTGTTTGATGCCCACTGCCTCTCTCTTTCTGTTTTATTTCTTTTATTTGTTTTGTTCTTTTGCAATAAATCTCTAGATGTTTTTTCCTTATCTTCTAGACGATCTTTCACGTCATCACTTCAACCTGCCTCTTTCTCTGTTTTCCTTGTTTCCTTTTTTTTACTCTACTACGCCTATCTTCACTTTTTCTTGCTCACCTATTTACTCCAAGACAAAGTAATACTCCGAAGAATCTAAATAATGATGTTACCTCACTGTTGTCAACAAATTTTGAAACCCAGTTTAAGCGTGAGACTCGACGAGAACAGTTGGATTGAAATATCACTGAAGGTAAACAATCTCTGAAGCGGGGCAAGACTACGAGATCTTGTGGATTATACACAGAGCGAAATTTTGAACGTTGAAGTGCAGATGTAGCTTTCAATAAATTTCGACTGTAGTATAAATTTAGATAGATAGAATTATTTAATTTCATTGGGCAAAGCCCGGTGGAAATATTTAAAAATAACAAATAATTAAGTAACGTAAATATAAAATACATATGCATAAGAAAATAATTTCTTAATGAAAATAAAGAAAAAGTCTAGAAATTACGTCGGACATAGGTAAAATAAAAAGGGCATTAAAACTGAGGATCAAGGAACGTAGGACGAATTATAAATTACCCGAGGACATGCATCTGGCTCTAAAATGATTAACATCAGAATAAATCATTGTTACACCCTTAAAATCCAAAGCGATATTGATTCTTTAAGGAAAACTTATGATCTTTTAGTACATTCTGTTTCCTATATATTTGGTTAATGAATAAGCGGGGTTTGTTTTATGTTCATTTGGTAAGGTCCACCAATTTGTGGAGGAATCGTCGTGAAATATTTTATTGTCTGTTTTTACTGACATTACAATTATTTTTTATTAAGATATTTGAATTTTTTAATTTACATCTTATTTACCTTTCAAATAAATCCTTATAAGTGGTTAATCATCTTCTGAAATGATCTGTACACTGTTGCTTTGCTATTCCAATCCCACATTAGTTCTATTTAGACACGAAAAATTTCCTTACATCAGTTCGCGGTATTCCTCTGTTTCTAATCTTGTATGAATGATCGCTTTACCACGTAGTGACAATTTTTTACCTATAAAAGCAGTATGTTTTTTTAAAAAAATTAAACATTTAGTTTTATGATCCAGATTAGAATTCATTTTTCTTATCAAATTGGGGAAGACTTTAGAGGAGGAAAAAGTATGAAAGGAAAGGAAATATTGATTTCAACGAT
Organism: Zhengitettix transpicula; assembly: GCA_037074705.1. Taxonomy (NCBI): domain Eukaryota; kingdom Metazoa; phylum Arthropoda; class Insecta; order Orthoptera; family Tetrigidae; genus Zhengitettix; species Zhengitettix transpicula. The sequence continues at coordinate 4,948,188 of CM073592.1, read as the reverse complement.
TGTCGATAATGGTTTTTCAACAATTGGTTGTGATATCGTCCAGTATTAGACGGCCATTACCATTGGTAAAAGTTTACGGAAACCCTGAGAAGCTATTTACCTATTTTTTTAAAACTCAGGAGAAGGAAAGCAGTAATAAAAGGAAATATTCATTTCGACGATTGTCAACAATCGTTTTCCGACAAGTGGTATTCGAGTGAATGCTTAACGGATTATCCAATTTTAAACAAAGAGGAAACTTATCAGCAAACAGAAAAACGAACTGGGTTCTAGACAAGTTGAACGCCGTCATACATTGATTCTTCATTCACTCTGCATTCGTCCTGCTGAGTGTCATTAATCGTGTTTGCACGCTCCAACGTATTATTGGATCAGGGGAACGCCGTGAAAGGATTTTTTCCTCCTTGTTCGTGGTGTGCTGACCGCTATAGACGTGTATGTAAGGCAAGACAAGCACACCTGATGGGCGGAGTGCGAGCCTCGGGGCCACACCCACCTTATGCACGAGTTGGCAACAATATCGCCCTCGGCCATTGTTGCGCACGTATTCCCACGGTCTGGCGTGAACTCGGCCTGTCACCTCGCGTGCAGTGCAACCAACCTCTCCCCTTCCAGCTCTCAAAAGTAGAGAACGTTCCTCCACATACAACACACACGTCACGTTTACTCTTCTATATTACCAATGCCATCGTGCCGATCGACAATCGGAAGCCGCAACGTCAACGGCGAGTAGATTTAAAACAGACATTACGTATTAATCACCCCGGGGGAAGCTTTGCTCTACCATTCCGCATTCCCCCTTTCAATCCCTTTCCTGTTATACAAGCATATACACACACACTGTATTTGATTTGAAGTATGACTTGATTTAGTAGTTCCATATCACCCAAGTATCATTCAACAACTTGTTGATATTATTATGTTAAAAAATATTTAATCCGCTTGTTTTAAATTTTTATTCGTAATTAATTGCTGACTTAATAGGCTGAAATTGTCGATTGAAACTGACCAATCAAAACCTATAGTCGGTTTAAAATCAGAGTGAATTTCCCAAAAAATGAAAAATCGTTTACAGACAGAATATTTACTAACGAAAAATTATATATAGCGACGTTCCGTCCTTCTATCAGGACTTTTTCAGGTTCTGTAATTTTATATGTAATTCATTTACCAATTGAAAATATTAGATTTTTATGTGAGGCGTAATTTGAAAGCAAAGCTTTACAGAAAACGTCCTTGGACCAATCAGATCACCCAATTGTTTATAATACCAATGTCAACAAGAAGAAGTTGAAGATGATTATGAAGCAAAGACTGGGAAAATGTTGAGCTTGAACCCATTCTGAACTCGGAAAACAACAAAGTCGTCTGTCTGATCGGTTCATTCAACTAAAAAATTGAGCAACAATAAGGGAAAAGAAGACAAAGAAGAAGAGATGTGAATAAAAATAAGAAGAAAGAAGCGAATGAAGAGAAAGAAGGAGAATTAAGAAGAAATAAGGAGTAATAAGAAGAAATAAAGAAGAACTAAGAGAAATATAAGGGAATGAAAAGAAGCAAGAAGAAAAATAGAAGTCTACACGTATTTTTAGGCTCCGAGACAGTCAGATTCTTGATGCTTCCTCGGTGTATTCAACAAGTATGGTTGTATTTTATGTTGTCCTGTAAAGTGCTGCCTCCTAGTGTTGGACGTCCTCGTCAAGCCATGATGAAATACGCCGAATGATGCTTCAGAGTGCATGGACAAAACTTCGACTGCGGCTCACGAGGGCAAACACACACACACACACACAGACAGACAGTGAAAGTTTGTCCTCTCGACTATCAGTTTACCTTCTCCGTACCATTCACGGGGTAATTGAACCTCGAGCTACAACGATCTTTCGCCATTTTTGTGTTGGTGGTAACAGATTATAAGTGGAAAATTGTACGCTGTACCAATTTTCCCCATTTACTTTAAGCGTGTTTCGTCATTACCGAGTACTTACGAAGCGATACAACGGATAAAGCGCAACAACTCGTGAACTGGACGAATCCGCGCGTCGATCGCTTAGGGAAGGTTTATTAAAGGAAGTGGGGAAAATGTTGAAGATTATTTTGTCCACACGTTGAACAATAGTCACAGAGTTAACAACAGTGGCGCTTGTCTTCCAGAGGGAGAGTAAGGAATCGCTCAGCTTATAAATCAGTTGTAAATAGAGAGTATAATTATTTTAAAAATGAATAAATTAAAAATAAAACGATTACTACGAACGTTTCGGTCTTAATTCCAACACTTTATGAACGTTCAAACTTCTAAGAGAAACCGAAAGACACAAAACAAAATTTACATTCACAAACAGCATTTCCAAAAATATTAAACAAAGTAGGCAACGAAAATTAATATCCCAAAATAGTATTAATGTCTCCTTTACGATCGTTCTCTACTTGACTAATTAACTCATTTCTTTGCAACTTTAATTTCACACTTCTTTGACCCTAGTTCATAAAAAACCCTGATAAAATAAAAAACAGTCAGTCAGCCAGCTATAATTATTTATAACCGTTAACACTGATGCCAAATTTTCTGAAATTCCTGTAAATTCAAATTATATTTTTTTATTCATTTCTTCCATGTAACTACATTTATTTACTATTCTTTTGTCTTAAATTCTCTGTCTGTTCGTTCTTTTCTACCATTCCACGTTATATCATCCTTTTATGTAGACATGGTTTGTTTGCTTCTATTCACTTAATCTTTTTTTTTCTTTTTATTCACTTGCCACCCTCTGTTATTTGTTTTCTCTCTTATTCTATTTTTCCATCCATTTTTTCTTTATATTCTCTGGTAGTTTCTTTATTTGTATTATTCCTTTTTTACCTTGCATTACATTTTCACCCTCTCTTTGTTTCCTTTTTTTTATTTTATGATTTTTTACCTTTATTATCCCTTTACTCTTAACAATTTATCTTGATTTTGTTTCGTTTAGGTTAGTTTATTTTATCAGTCTATTTCTTTGTAAAAGTAAAAAAACGGCCAAGATGACACAGAAAAAAACGTGGTTTATTCAACTAAAACAAAAAATTATTATAATACTACGCTGTTTCCAAAAACTGTTGAAGAAACGTTGTAACATTTTAATTATATTAATCGTTTTAGTTTTTGATATATTTTCTGACAAATTGACCATGCTTCTGTGTCTTTGTAATTTTTGTTATCAGTAATCTCCGTGGGTTACAGTGTCCTATTTCTTATTACATTTTTGAAGAAAATTGTAGAGGAATAGACGAAGAACGAAAGTTTTCCCACTGTATTTTCCAGACGACAGATCAGTTGATCGTTGAAACCTTCACGTGTTAATCACTGGAGTGGAAACCCCGAGAGCTGTTTCCTACTCTAGAGGAATACTTTGAGACTTCTCTTGAGTACCGGATGGTGGGACATAATAAAGGTTATCCGGGGGAAAGACCGGCGTTTAAATAAGATTAAAATAAGGAATTTTCTGCTAAATGGCGCGGTTCACTCGGTGTTACTGAAATGACAAAAATAATATTCAATTTAGTCGTGGCTTTCGTTGCAGTTACAGGAAAGGCGAGATACCATCTCTAATTGCAGTCCATGTATCCGATTCCGCTCCTTTGCGGTAAGAAAGTAACGCAGATGAAACAAAAAAAGGTAGTTTAAGGAGGGGAATGTGAAAGGGAGGGGGGGAGTCGTGGAGTGTTTTGGTTTGTAATTATGAAATAACCCAGAATCCGAGAGAAAAGGATAGGGAGATAATAATAATAAAAGTGTGGAACTGTTTCTCCGATCTTAACTGGCCCGGGGGGGATAGAGACTGATAAAAATCAACAAAAGGATACATTGTATGAAAATATCTCAGCGGTCTACTTCCTGGACAAACCATCGTGCTGGAACGAAGATGATTTAGAGGTGTGTGGGTGTGTGCCACAAGGCCACAACAAGCCGAACAATGTCCGTCTGTCTGTCTTGTGAGCTGAAGCCCTCGAGGGTTCTCCACGCATCAGTGACCCGCCCTTCAGTCCTCCGCCTCGTTAAAAACACACACACACATTCACGTTCGGGTGGTGACCACACTGACATCGAGTGCACGGAACTATAAATCTCATTTCACACTCACATCCGGTTGCACGAAAAATTCCAGTGACTCTGCACACGTCCAGGTGATTGTCTGGTGGTCCTTCATCATTCCGGTTTCCCATGAAGAATTTATTGACAGACTACCGTAATTTTCCATTATCTATCAGGAAACGAAGATCAGAAGAAACCAAAGGTCCATAATATAAACTACTTGTTGAATTTCACTAGTCTAGAAGTAGATTAATTCCAAAAATTTGGATCTCGCATATGGAGCTACAAATTGCTCTAATTGAAATGATACAAACAGAGAAATGAAAAATTTTATACATACACGAATAAATTACAAATGAGAAAATTAGATAATCAGAAAATAGCTATATAACTGAGGGAATAAATAAAAAATAATAGAAGTGAGGAATATAGGGAAATTCTTATTATTGATAAACATAAATGAGCAAATACTTCACGGTAACTCTGGTGAGAAACTCAGCACAGAAGAAAATGCATTCTGCGGAGAAACCTTAATCAGGAAATACGTTAGTAACAATATACGTGCCTAGGAAAATAATTAAAGAGACAAATTAATAAATGAAAAGTTAGATAAAAGGACAATTGTTATTGAAGGTAAATAAATAAGCAAGTAAGAAAATACGTATATCGAAAAATACAATCCAGGAAGTGAATAACAGAGAAAATATACAACAAATAAATTATATGTGAAGAAATGAGGAAACCTCTACATTGGGAAATACATGCTTTTGGAATTACATAACCACTTATTTCGTATTTGTAGAAAGAGAGAATGAGTACTTGGAAAAACACATAAATGAGAAAATACATACAATAGAAATGCCTGACAGATAAGGGACATTACATTACATAAATCAGAAAATAAACAAAGGAGATAAAATACCCAAATCAGGAAATGTATAAATGAGAAAATATACGGCATGAGTGAGAAAAACGTAAATACATACTGAGCAGAAACATAAATAAGGAAATACGTGTGTGTGGAAATATGTGTGTAAAGATTTAAATATTCTGAAATTTCGTATAAATAAAAATATATTTTTAAAGAAAGAATAAATACCAGGAAAAACTAAATCATGCATACGTAAAAAGTCAGAAAATTCCTTACAGAGGTGATACATACATAATGGAATACATAAAGGATATAATAAATTATAGAAATAAAATATAGACACGAATCAATTAATTTTTTCTCTTAATAGCACTAAAAGCCTATAATGTTGTCCAATTTGAACTCAGACAAAAATGAAACAATTTTAGAAACGTTTGGATCACCTACGAGGTGTCCATAAAATTTCATTCTAATATAACTGATGACATCCACGACTTGGTTCGAAACGATGGTGCCGTATTAATTAATAAATAAATATGTAGCAGAGAAACTATTAAAATGAAAAATAATTAATCGAGGAAGAGTAAAATTAATTCTCATTAATAATTTTTGGATAGAAAAAGTAAATATAAACTTCGAAAGTTATTCGAAGTCGATATCAATTAATGATGATCTCCAGCTCTCAATCAGGCTGATTTTAGTTATTGAATTGATTGTCCCTGATCATAATCTTTGCAATCACGGACTGGTACAAAGATCAGTTGAATTCATATGATGATTTTTATTGTTCGTTCGCATTCAGCAACCTATTTATTTTCTTTCTCTAGAAACGAGTTCTGCGAGTTCATGCTATGTGAAATGGTCATTTTCTATTAGTTTTCTCGACATTTTGCTAATGTTATCACCTCTGAAATTTATCTGTTACGTCTTTTGTCATCGTGATGCGTCATTCTTCAATTAAGTATTTTCTTATTTATGTATTTCCTCATTTGTTTCTCTTCACCAAATGTCAAATGAAAGAAAGCGATTGAGAATCGGGTTCAAATAGTTTCTAATATACCACAAGATGTCTCCAATACGTGTGGAACATGAGAATTGTTGTGTCGAGCTCACAGAGCGGGTTTTCTACGCCAACTTTCAGTGCTAATAGTAAAATGACGGTGTTTGGTTGAGGATGGAAAGGGGAAAAGAAGCCGCAAAAGCGTCACTTAATCGTGTGTACCGAGGAGCAGCGGTACACACCTCATTACGACAGAACCACAAAACCGCAGAGGATGAGGACGGGAGTAGGAGGGTTGGAGGGGATAGGAAGTAGGTAAGGTCGTTGTGACCGGTAATCGAACCCGCGATCGGTAGCGACTGTACCTGCTTGCTGCAGCGGACAATGAGGATGGCGTGTCAGGGCGGAGAAAGGAGGCGGCCTGGTCGGCGGACAACACAATTGCAGTCGTGCATGCCTTCCTTCCTTTTCCTTTCACATACGCGGCCAGGGTCATTATGTGAGGCGGATACTCGATCCTCTTTCTCTCTCTCTCTCTCTCCACCCCCGCAACACCCTCGACCTTCACCCGGAGGAAGTTTCGGAACAGGAACTGTCGGGCCTCCGTGCAAAGAACCTGACTATCCCGTGCTGGTCCAAGCTCACCTCTTCCGTTTACTCTACTTTCCCCACTGTGCACCAAAATATTATTAAATTCTCTTCGAAAGACAATTCAGTACATCTTCTCTCGTGTGACGTCACTTCCCCCACACACTTCAGAATCGGAAATTGATCCTAATACAGAACCCTGTGGTACACCCAATTTTTGTAATGAGGCGTACAACTTAAGAGTTCCCGAACTTCGAAACGTGACCAAATATCATAGACTACTAGTAATCAATACTTCTTTAATAATAATGTATATTTAAGTATATATTCTGACTATTGAGGAAACTAACAAATAAATTAACATCAGCCAGTTTTAGGTTTAAAAAAATTATTAATTAAATTAACAACGTTTCATCGCTTATAAAGCGATGAAACGTTCAGGTTCAAGTTTTAAAAAAAATAATGATTGACTGACTGATATTTCGGCTACGGCAGTCAGCATAAATTGACCTATCGATTTTTTTTAAAAAAAAACCTTTAAACTGATGTGGTCGCTTTATAAGCGAAGTAACGTTTTTTAATTCAATTAGTAGATTATTTTTTCTGACTTTTAATTGGCTGATGTTTATTGATTCAATACTTTTTTATTTTGCACTAAATAAAGGTCTATTTGTGGTAAGTACCTTTATTCTAATGACTACATTATCTTCTAAAATGAAGAATTAACGTCCGTTTCAAAAAATTAATAATAAGAAAAATAGCCAAATACGGTGAAAAGAATTGTTGATATAAATTCCACACAACAACGTTTCTAGACACCTTATTCCTTCCTTCAGATGCTAAGAAAATTTAAAAAAGAAAAGAGCCTACAGTCACACAACTGCACAAGTCAGTTGTGTCACTGTAGGCTCTTTTTTCCTAGTTTTCTTAGCAACTTAAGAAAGGCACAAGGTTTCCAGAAACGTTGTTGTGTGGTATTTATATCACCTCTTCTTTTTGTCGGTTTCTCTATTACCGTCACGTTAGCTTTTGTGAAAACGATTCTTGAAAGGCCATGCTGGGACACACGTAATTCATCACGTGGTAAAACTGCGAAATGGTGCGTGTGTGTGACTTAGTTTCGTAATATATTGGCTTAAAATTTAACTTTCAAAGCTCTGTCATTGTTATGTTTGGACACAATAAACAACCCTTAACTTATATTAGTTTATGTAGCTCATATCTTTTAAAATTATAGTGGACCTAACATGGAACCCTGTGGCACTCTACGAAATTATCTCTGTTTAACATTTATAAAATTATTCCACGTAAATTTTTTCTGTGTAACATTCTGTCTAATCCACGTCCTTTTTATTTGTCTGTATCAAGAAAATGTATTTTTTTTTGGTGTAAACAGGCTACATGAGGGTAATCCACATGGTGGCAAGTCCTCTCTTATAGCATAGGAAAGGAATTGAAAGGGGGGATGCGGAAGGGTGGAGGAAGGTAGCCAAGGGTTAACTAGGGCCACCTGGCTATAGTTTAAGGATCCTACCCGGCATTCGCCTAAAAGAAATGCAGGACAAACCCTAGAAAAACCTGCATCAGATAGGTCGGGCATTGGGTACTTGTCCCACGCCTTTCCGATAGCGGGAGAGGAGTTTGCTGTGGGGACGCAACATTCCCTTCTCCGTATCTCGATCAGTTTAGGAGGCAGCTGGCCGACTGTTCCAATGGGAATAGCGGACAACTCTTACCGTATGCCCAAGGTCTGTGACCCCGGAACATGCACCTCTCAGAACAGGCCGAGGTGCCTTGGCTTGTGGAAACCTTAGTTAAAAAACAGAGAGGAAAAGGCATCCCCAAAGGTAGCCCCTTCGTGTCTCTCCTACAAGGTTCTACATGCGAGAGAACATCCCTCGCAGGTGCAAGAAAATGTATGTAGCCTTTTAATATTTATGAAAACTGTAAGGATCATCTGAAAGAAGTAGAACATAACGAAGCTCAGATGGTTTCGGGTGGTGTCAAAATACTTTTTTTACAGTACCACTTTGTTGTTTTTATAATTTAATTTATAATCAAGAGAAAACGTCAGGACTTCTGTCCTTCATAAATCATTTATTCCCTGTTTGTGATGCAGAATAAAATTTTAATATTATATATGAAACATTAATTAATTTTATACCAGTATTGAGCGATTTTTCCATAGTGAAATCTTTGTTAATTATGTTTAATATGTTTTTGAATAATATGTATAATTATATAGCTTTAATTTTATTATTTTTATTGCTCAACTTTCGTATCTGTCGTCTACCAAAACGAGTGATATTTCTTCTGAACCTTAAAAGGCGACAGAATCGATACATCTTTACTGCATATTAAAATAAATCTTTGAGTTTTGTGTTTATACACTAACATTATTTGAATACTATAAACTCAAGCATCGTTGCCAAGTTGACTGTTTTACGTTTTGACGCCTCTTACTGGCCGAAGTTTATTTTATAAATAAAGTGGAACTAAAATGAAACCTTTTGGAACTCCAACTTTTACATCTCTTCGAATAAAATGTTTACTTCCCTTGAATTATTATTCTGGTGGCACTCGCACACACTACGATAATTGTGTATTGAGGGTCGTTCGTTATCGTGATTGATCCGTGACTTTTATTGTTTAGGGAGACGGTTCATTCGCCATCTTGAGCCGTGTTGATAATTGGCGCTTCTCTGACTCTGTGTGTGTGTGTGTGTCTTTACCGCGCCCCTTCTTTGAAGGAACTGTCCAAGAAGAGGATGGACACATTTGTTTGGAGAAGAGTTGAGTGCACTACGCCACAGTGAGCTTCGCTCTCGGCCCAATTTATGTCTTTCGGTCAGATAATTAGGCGGTCGGGTGGCCGGCGTAATGGGCCAGTGAACTTGATGTTATTGATGATGACAAACAACCACGACGCCTCAGACGAAGCATCCCGGGATAGTATCTATCATCCGGGGGGAAACCTTCTCCCGGAGAACAGAGGATCTCCAAGATGTTACAAGGGCTCAAACGATAATGGCACTGAATCGAAATATTCAAAGGACAAACGAAATAAAACTGGAATCCACATTTTACCATTTATTCTTGAAGACATGAGACATTTTGCTTTTCAGCAAAATAAGATTTTCAATACATGAAAAAGCATTGCCATGTGGAGAGCAGGAAACAATTAAAAAAATTAGACAGCAGATGCTTCCAGAAAACGGTTCATGATCTGATGGACGAGTTATATGTAAGATGATCAGATTGTACCACGAGTCTCCCATATAACTTAGGTACATAAAACACTTTGATTTAATTTAAGTCTACATAATCATCTCTGATCTTTGATGCAGACAAACAATAATGACCTGTTACACATAATAATTTGACCCAGGTAATTTATTAAGATTAAATAGATTGAATAATTGCTTGGAGTACCTCATGGTTCAATATTAGGTCCACTCCAATTTTAACAGATATTCCTATATTAATTAATTAATGTTAAATGTGGTCGATTAGGGATACCAAATAATAGTGACCCAATTTTGAAGTCAAAGGATTTCGTAAATAATAATTCGTTCAACCAAAAAAACCAAAGGTAAAATGGTTATTTGAATGGAGTAAATTTCCAAACCTAAATCGTGAAAGGTGTTGTTGTTTAGTGTAAAATAAAGAAGTATGGATTTATATTAGTCGGATTCCATTGGGCCTTCTATATAAATGTATTTTTTCCGTTAGGGGCCTCCTTTTTAAAAGTATTTTTGTTTAAGATAATTTTTTTATTGTAAAATAAGTAAACCATTATTCCACAATTTTTGTGTGTACGTACTTTTTATTTCCGCATTTGAGGACTAACTGAAAAATAAATCTAGTTTATTCCATATGTACATACAGCAATGTCAAGTACGTTATTATCAAATAATAATTAAAAAGATTTTGTTCAAAACGAAGAGAACAAGACGTATACGGGAATGGTAGAAAATCGTTTAAGATATAAGAAACAAACCATCCGATAAAATGCATACACTCTAGATAATTAGTGCCTAATAGGATACTAGAATTGGGAAAAAAATAAGAATTAATGAACCCGTTTCAATCTTGAAACTTCTTGAATATGGAAACATGTAACAAGCGGAGTTCCACAGGGGTCAATTCTTGCTTCATTTTTACCGTAGATTGTCTACCGTCACACATTTTAACGATACAATTCCAACGTTGATGCTGGCGATACTAACGACAGAAACCCAAAAACCATTTTATCATTATTAAAGTGACATGGTTCGTTAAAATACAGCAAGCAGGTGGCCACCATGACCAGGTAAATTAGTCAAGGTCACCATCATGTGGGTATTCCCTGAGGGGTTTTCCCTCCACCATACCTTTCAGCGAAAATAAAAAACACGGGGGGAAGTGATAATACACGGCAGTCAGGGTCAGTTTCCTGATTGAAAATGCCAATGACCACCGCAGAAAATATTCATTGGTCAAGGGTTGGAAGTGCTGGAACTACTTTTCCCAAATCCAGAATGATACACGGAAGTTGACGGTTATCTGGAAGTCTCAAAATGGACTCCGTAAATTACCTACGGATTATATATATATAGCACTGAAAAAATATAGGTAAAATGCCTGTTAACGTGTTATATGAACTAAGCCAATTTAAAGAGAGAGAAAATAATAGCATGAGGTTTTAATAACATTATATGTTTTAATTCTCTATTATTTCATTTAATAATTCATTAGTAGCTGGATTGACATTTTTATGTTCATGCAGAATATTATTATTTTTCTTTCTATTTTTCATTAATTGGTTCACAACACACACACACACACACACGTGAGCGGTTTTTCCATATCCAGCACCTCACTCCAGCTGACAATGAGCTTAATGCAATTTACCTTCATTCATCCTCACACTGGTTGTCTGATAATACCTTCGATTCACAATCAGAGCTTTTCTTTATTGATCATCACAACGTATGCAATTAGTCTGATTGCTCCTTTGAAATCTCTTGGCACTAATTGATAATTATAATACCTCAAAACATGTTACATTATATTCTCAGTTACTCACATGTGTCTATACTCTCATTTTATATTTTTTTGCGTGTTATATTTTTGTATTAATTCATGAAATTTCTAATTTCTTCTACTTCGAAAATTTCCTGATTCATAATTGTATATTATAAGCTTTTGTGCTTACTTTTTCTCAACAATAGGCTTCTATAGATACTTTTCTATTTTCTCATTAGATTTTTCCTCATTTTTGTGTTAGTTTTCTCAGTTTTCTGTCAAATTGCCTCACTCGTATATTTTCCTAATTTCATTATTTCTTTCATCATGCACTTCCCAGTCAATTCCAAATAATTTTTTTTTTTAGGGCAACAGGTGGGCATACGGTAAGAGTTGTCCATTATTACCATTGGAACAGTCGGCCAACTGCCTCCTAAACTATACGAGGCACGCAGAATAGAATTCTGCGTCCCCACAGCAAACTCCCCTCCTAAAATCGGAAGGGCGTAGGACAAATACCCAATGCCCAACCTACGTGATAGAGGTTTTTCTAGGGTTTTCCCTGCATTACTTTTAGGCAAATGCCGGGTACGATCCTTAAAATATAGACCGGGGGCCCCTAGTTAACCCTTGGCTACCTTCCTCTACTCTTCCGCATCCCCCCTTTCAAATCCATTCCAATGCAATTAAATGGAAGTAGTCCAACGTGGATGACCCTCATGTAGCCTGTTGCCCTAAAAAAAGATTGTTTATTTAATATTAATTTTTATAAGTATTTCTCAATGAAAGGCCTGCGGAACCGATAAATAAAATACATTATGGGTGGAATATTATTCGTCACTAATAAATTATTTGAGTGGGTAAACATAAGGTAAAGTAGAATATTCCACCACCTTTTGAAGGATATTTAATCTTGTATATTACAGATTATTATCAATACAAAATACGAAAATTATCTATATTATTAATATATCTATAAGTAAAAAATGTAGGTAGGCATCGTCAATAGATCAACCTTGGTCTTATTAAATTTAAAGCCGTACATGTGCGATTAATAGTATGCGTTACTTGTCACTGTTATATTAACTTCTTTGAAAAGTGACACCAGTAGTGACGTAATTACTCACTAAATAAATTGGATGAAATATAGTAATTCCAATGCGTCCGATCCTTTAGTGCTAACATGGTAATTTTTTTTGTTATGTTGGTAGTTGCCGCAGCGCCTGCACTATCTAGAGACGTCATCATCGTCTGTTAAGTCCTTGTAGTGCAACAGCGCTTCTAGGTCGCTAATATGTATGATATCGATGGGATTGCCAACGGGACACTCTCAAAGTGAAAGCGACACTTTTCCCTCCAGGCGGACACCTGCGTACAGGGCTGCCAACAAAACGGAACCGAGTCGTTTACGCACTCTGCTATTTTGAACTGTTTTAAAAACGTCGCTACTGAATATCTGTTTGTGACAAAGGCGTGGTAAAAAAAATCTGCAGAGATTTCATTCCTAAATATATTGATATATTGTTAGATAATAATTAATAATTACGAAATTATAAAAATTTAATTAAAAATTACTAGGGTGAGAAATTAACACGATGGCCACAAAAGACTAGAAAATTTTAAAATAGTTGTAAATTTACAACGTATAAAAACCTTGTAGTATTTACATTATTGAAAAACTAAAATACTAAAAATGATTGAAAATTGGGTTTTGTATTAAAAAATAATATATAATTAATTCTCCTTTACGTAAACATACGAATATAATTTTCTCTTCTTAATTATGGAAACGATACTTGTGATACATTTGCGGGAGTAATTAATTGCATTTTATGATTAATTAATTTGCAAATTTATAAACGTATTTTGTAATTATTTTAATTTAACTTAGTCGATGAAAAAGTTTATGCATTGTATTTTCTCCTTTTTGTATGATTTTCTTCTGTTTTTTGTTTTAGTTTACTTTCAAATTTCCGAAAAATTTTATTATTACTTCCCTATTTCTCCTATTTTTATTTCTAATTTTCTTATCCATATATATACTTTATATAAATTTATCACTTATTTACAATTTTTTCTACTTTAGAGAAATGCCGGAACGAGTAAATGAAATCAATTCAAATAGTGAAATGTTATTAATCATCATTCAAATCAAATAAATCTGTTAATATTTTGCAAAATTAATCTATAACGAGGTGAATAGGTACGAAGGTAACTAACCTTGAAAGATAAAGAAAATTAAGGCTTGAAATAGGAAATGGGGAAATCAGTATTCAAAAACTATTATTGAATTTTTCCATTCTGTAAGTATGCAGTACCGCAATACATAAATAAAATCTTGAAGAAATTTGAAGAACGTTTACAAAGAGCAAACAACTACAAATGTCGCGTTATTAAAAAAAATTGAAAGTTTTCCAAAGGAATTAATGCGAAAGATATACACGATGATGAGTACAAAAACTGTTGCGATCAAGAAGTCTGCAAAAAAGAGTTGATTTATTTTAAAAGGTTCCGTTTTTTATTAATCACAATAATTATTTTTATTTCAGTGTCTGTGTGCGCGTAATATTCGGCTGTTGGACATATTTTTTAATTGCTGACGCAGGATACTTTCAAGAAAAAGTCTAGGAATATAAAACCTTTTCGGAATAGTTTTAATAAGGGGTTAATAATCTTTTTTAAAAAATATTAATTCCTTAATAAGGCCGTGAAGAGTTTTCCTTCCATTCCATATATTTTTAATTTGGATCTGCTTAATAAGTTTTATTAGTAAAGTACGTGATGAGGTCCCAAATATTGGGGGGTTTATAACCTTGGAAACTACTTTTTGTATTTTTAAGAGAGGTAAATCTCTATTCATTTCGTATTAAAATTAATTTATTATGAAGTTTGATTGATATAATCATTAATTAATCGAGACTCAAATTAATTCCAATGTAATTACAAGTTTCAGCAAAGGCAGATACGATAACTTTATACTATAAAAAATTATCCGAACGCATCGGTGAGTCAATCAGTGACGTCACAGTCGCATCACTGATGGACTAATGGAGGTAGACACGCGTCATATGTTACTTGAAAGAATAAAAACGCTGTCGTAAAATAACTTCAAATGAGGTAGGTAAGGAGAGAAAGAATAACAGTAAGGGTTTGAGAAATAAGGGGAAGAAGCAAATGGAGAAGTATAAAAAGAGAAGAACAAGAAAATAAAGAAGAAACTATGACGTTATCGTAAACGGACGTATATCGATAGAAAATTAAAAAACAAAAGAAGATTCAAACGCGGAATGTCGGCAAAAATTAATGGATACCACATATCACTCGACAATAAAGCGTGCTTTCAAGAGAGAATTATTTAAGTTAATTTTAAATTCTCTAGAATTGAGTAGAAGTAAGCAAAGGAGAAAGAAACGTGGCGCATTATGACATGAATTTAATTTTATTGATTCAAGGAGGACACAGCAATTTTTGCCCTTTTCTGCTTCGATTCTAGAAGAATCAGGGAAAGAATCGTGAATCGAAGTCGCTCGATCAGTTCACTCGCGAACTTTTCGAAGCTTGTAAGGATCCATTCACTCTCCAACGCTCTTTTAATCCGAATCATGACGACGTAAATCCCATAATCGTTTAACTGGCAACTGATCATATCTCCAGTGTGTGGGGTGGGGGGGGGGGAAATACAGGAAAACCTCCCAATTTGTTAATAGTGGGAATAATAAAATAAAAAAACAGTTAACCGAGGCATGTTTGGCGGTATTAAACGATAACTTTTCGACGGTTGGTGGTAAAGGGGAGCAAGAGGTAAAAATTTTTCCTCACGTCGTGAAAGCGGATCTGATACTTCATGACAGTAAAGTGTCTGTTTAAGGAACCGTGAAATTACTCGATAGGTTAGGACGGACGGTCATGCATCGCTTGCTTCCATATATGCCGCCCCCCCCCGCCCACCCCCCCTTCGGATGACGACCAACTGGATGGACGAGTGATTAATGTAAAGTATAACCCCGAGGAGAACGAAGGAAACTCACTCAGCCCGTAATTGCACGTGGAGATTTATTATACAAGGTTCCTTCGCTAACAGAAAAAAAAAGTTTTCTTCAAAATTTCAACACTTCTTAACAGTTTTCCCACCGTTTACCTCGAAATCCAAAAAAAATCCAATTTTCGACTTCGTTGCGATTTGATTTGGAAATCAGGAAAATCTAGAACGTTTGTAGAGTTTGAAAATACATACACGTTTGTACCATTTACTCATTTATTTCAACTAAATTAAAAAAAAAATAAAAAACATTTAAAATTTTATTTCTATGCCTAATCAAATCGTACTCGATTTGAGAAACAAATTTTTGAAATACCTAGAAATCAAAAAATAACCCATTCTTTGACTTCCTTGTTATTTGATAGGAAAACAAAAATACTAGGATGCAGTTTTCCTTTTTTCCCCGAATGGAAACATTTCATTTTCTAGAGTTCGACATATCTACGTTTTGTACTATTCAGTTAAATTGTCAACATGTTCTCGAAACCCAATAACTAATTTTATTTCACTCTACCTGAGGAAACGTATTTTTTATAGTTCCCATTATGCTGATCAGTTTCTCGTTATTTTATTAATTGATTGTTGATTATAATTTTTTCTTTTCATAGTTTCTGTTAAAGTTCTTTACTCAATACCCGCCCTTGGAAGACCGGATTCTCCATAGAGTTCCTGGAATATCACACCACACTAACATCCACTTCGGTTCGAATACTATCACTACTTATAAAGAAATATTTTTTTGCGCGAATTATTTATTTAAGAATTCTCTTTCATTTTTTTATCTCATTGTATTCTTTTAATTCCCTTAATTTCTCTTATGTTTTATTTTATAACTGCTTAAATTCGTAAAAAAATAATTACTTTTTTCTCTTTTGATGGAGACTCTCCGGCAAGTAAATAATTGCTTATTAAAAACCAATAAATTTCAGGATAGGTGCCTTTTTGACCTCTTCACGGTCAGTCTTCATAAATTGGAGCTCTGTGTGTGGAGTAGTGGATTTTATCGGTTGTTGGGAAATCTTAAATTGAGTGGACTGGGAAATTTCATCATTTTAAAGCTTAAATCGACTCATAAAGCAAGAAATTAGAAAGTATCGTCAGGAAGGAATCTTTCGATTAACATTAAGAAGGAAAGGCTCAATTAAACTCCGTTGTGGAAGGACACAGGATAAAAGATCAGCAAAGTTAGTAGTGGTGAACTCAGAAGAGAGTGGGCCCGAGGTACAACAATGACCAAATAAAGGAAAAACTTATTAGAAGAACACTTTTTTTCCTATCCTGATTGCAGGCACGTCGCAGGTTTGATCCAAGACTTATTTTATTGTTCCAGGAACCAAGGTCGTCGTTGCAGTGGCATACCGTTCGTTCCCGGGAAATAGAGAGAGAGAGAGAGAGAGATGGATAGATGCATTCAACATTTGATTACAGTCGCAGCCTATTTGGGTGTGGCCTTCCTTGGTAATTACCGGGCTGGCTGTTTTGCCGCCGGGTACCAAACACATAGGAAGGAGAAAGGAGAACATGCGTCCGAGGCAAATAGCAAGGCTAGAAGAAGGTGGAGGAGGATGCACGAATTCAACATTCTCCTATTACGTGAATAACCAAGAATAGTCCTGGTTAAAATCCACAGGAAGATAAATGGACATGTTAAGACCTCGAAAAAGGGTACAAAAAACACGGAACTGGATCGGGATAAGTGGTTTCAATGACAGGACTCTGGAATGACGGCGATCAGTCTCCAGAAACAGGTCGGGGGGGGGAGGGGCGTTAATATCCATGACGTCACGATAGTGTGTCTTGACTAGTTTTACCTTAGTCGTCGAAAGCAAGCAATGATCACTGTAAAATCTCCCCCCCCCCCCTGACCTTTGAGTTCTGATCGTCGAGAAGAAAGTTAAAGATCTGCTCCAAACTTTTAGTGCAAGTTGTGACATCATCTTTGCCTAAAAAAAGAAGACTGCCGCAACACGTTCCCTATTCAAGAGCGATAATTTCATCACTCCGAAGAATGATTTTCCTTTCGACGTAGAAAGTGACCATGGAAATGAATGACGTACCTTCAAGATAGAAGATTTCTTATATTTAGTTTTTCAAGAAATTAATTTTCTTTACCGGCGTTGATGACTTTAGTCTTCGAAAGAAAATCTGGCTACAGTCGCTCCAAGAGTTCGGTTGTATCAGCGTCCACACATATACAATACTGTCACATACATTGTCGTTTCCTGTGTTTTGATCTTAACATACGATTTTCTACTGTCTCAATACTAACAATTTTGCCTTCTATAATCCAACAACTGATCTTTCTCACTTAGTTTAGAATTTCTGTCTGGTCGTCACATCCATAAAGGCTCTCAAAATCTTGTGATTAACCACACTACGCGATTTTGCGCTTACCAAAAAAAAATCTGGTGCATTTTTTATGACCCTTTGATGTAGTGAGAGGAGTCGTATGACCACTCTTGGAATACGCGGTCGTCGTAGTTCAGACTTAATGTATTGGATGAGTTTGCTGCTTGCAATCGCTGTACGATCGTACCAGGAAAAGAAGTGGTAACGAATGAAGTTTTACCCACATCAGAGACAGTTCCCTAGCTTCCTGTTATTATTAACAGATGACCATAATATTTTTTTTGAGGATTTTGGAATGAGTGTTTAATCATTTGAAGAACCCTTATCATATATTCGAGATGAAGGACGACGTCACGATTAGACTCGCCATCCCAGTTGAAGAGCGATTAGTTTTATAATCAATAAGGCCTGCGAGGGATATTCTCTCGCAGGTAGAACTTTGTGTAGGAGATATACGAAGGGGCTAGCTTTGGGGATGACCTTTCAGAATGAAGGAAGCCTGCGAGAGGATTTCTCGCAGGTGAACCTTCCCAGAGAGCTCTGGCGGGGGCTACCTTTGGGGATGCTCTCACATCTCTCTGGTTTTTTTTTGAACTAAGGTTCCCACATGCCGAGGCACCTCGGTCTGTTTTAAGAGGTGTATGTTCCGGGGTCGCAGACCTTGGGCATACGGCAAGAGTTGTCCGCTATTCCTATTGGAATAGTCGGCCAGCTGCCTCCTAAATTGGTCGAGGCACGGAGAAGGGAATGCTGCGTCCCCACAGCAAACTCCTCTCCCGCTATCGGAAGGGCGTGGGACAAGTACCCAATGCCCGACCTACCCGATGCAGGTTTTTCTAGGGTTTTCCCTGCATTTCTTTAGGCGAATGCCGGGTAGGATCCTTAAACCATAGCCCGGGGGCCCTAGTTAACCCTTGGCTACCTTCCTCTACCCTTCCGCATCCCCCTTTCTAATCCCTTCCTATGCTATTAAAGGGGAGTTGCCCAATGTGGATCACCCTCATGTAGCCTGTTGCCTTAAAAAAAAAAAAAAAAAAAAAAAAAAAAAAAAAGGGATGACCTTTCCTCTCAGTTTTTGAACTAAGGTTCCCACAAGCCGATGCCTGTTTTGAGAAGTGTATGTTCTGGGGTCGCAGACCTTGGGCATACGGTAAGAGTTGTTGACTGTTCCCATTGGAACAAGTTAAGTCGGCCACCTGCATCCTAAACTGGTCAAGACACGAAGAAGGGAATGCTGCGTCCCCACAGCAAACTCCTCTCCCGCTATCGGAAGGTCGTGGGACAAGTACCCAATGCCAGACCTACTTGATGCAGGTTTTTCTAGGGTTTGTCCTGCATTATCTTTTAGGCGAATGCCGGGTAGGATCCTTAAACCATAGCCCGGGGGCCCTAGTTACCCTTGGCTACCTTCCTCCAACCTTCCGCATCCCCCCTTTCAAATCCCTTCCTATAATATTAAAGGGTAGTTGCCCAACGTGTCATGTAGCCTGTTGCCCCCCCCCCCCAAAAAAAAATCAATATAATCAGATTGATGATGAATAAAATCTGAATAATCACGCGAAATAATCACAATAACAATAGTAATGAATAATGATTCGAAAAAAGGCTAAGATTATAGACGTTTACACCAGAAAAAACCAGAGATGCTTCACGTTAAATCCAACAGCACAGCCGTGAATGAACGAACAGACACTTAGGAAATTCAACAATCGCTGCGTCTCGCTTCAGCTATCCCATTGGTCGTCGAAACATCGCAGTTTGATCCTGTTAAACCTGAGAATTCTTCCTCCATTTTTATTTTAATATATTACACGTTATTTCTGCAACATATTTTATATTTGTTTAAAACTTAATTCTTAAGGTGTATTTATGTGAATACAATACAGTAAAAAATAACCAAAGAACTATTTTCGAAATTTGTATAATATTATTTACATCATGTACATGCATGTTCTGTACAACACTGGCCATTAATCAATAACTTCAAGTATTTATGATTTTTTATTGTATTTTAATACAAAATTTTTCTGCAGTGCAACTAAATATTATTTAAGCTATAAGAAAACAATTATTTTATTATAAGTTAGTCGAAAAATAAAGAAGTCTTAATGGAGTTAACAATTTTTATTAATAATGCAATTTTTTAAGTAATTGCTGCTCTCTGTATAAACAATTTCTAAGGGACAAATGTAACTAGGTCTGATTTATCAATTATTTACAGTAGTGGGATAATTATGACTTTAGTGTAATTAGAATACCCGGACGATGACGCTAAAGTTTTCTTTTTTTTAAAGAAAAAAACATTAAAAAACACAGAAAATAAATATTATAAAGTTGATTAGATAAATCTGTCCCTTGGGGTTGACTGACAGAAAGCTAAGGCAGGCGTGTTTTAACTTTAAGTGCATGTTGCTTCTGGAGGGATATAGTAAAAGTTATGGTGCACATGAGCTAAAGAGGTTAAAGCATTGACTTTCAGTGTGAAAGAAAGTTTTCACTGACCTCGGGTTAAGACACTCGTTTTCTCCAGCGAGTAAACAAAGGCAAAAGTGTCAATATCTCTGAGAAAGTCGGTTTCTTGTAATAATTAGAGCAAGTGATACCATCGCCCACGAGCACCATCATCATCATCATCATCCCCGTCCTTGTCACACACACACACACACAGTCGCGTGATATCCCTAAGGGTCAGTCAACCAGGGGGAGGGGATGTGAGGGCTGCATGGGCGAGGCAGGTCTATCACTTGAGCTAAGCGACGTAAGGAGAGCGCCGGTAATTTGCTCCCATCGTCTTGGCATCTTGGTTTCTCTCACGGTCGCTCTGTGCGCCGCCCCTTCCTCTCCTCCCCCTCCCCCCTTTCTTCCCCCTCCCCTCTCCCCCACCTCCTCCACCCCCGCCATTCCGTGCGCAACGCTCGAAACCCCTTTTGCTTCCCTCCTATCCCCCCCTTCTCGCAAGAACTGCACTTGCCTTCGAGTCGATTTACCGGCCACTGTAGATCTACTCCTCCTCGCTCGCGCAAACCTGAAACAAAACACACCACTACCACATCGTCCACCTGTTTCCACGTCGTCGACGTCGCCGCCGCCGCCGTCGTCGTCGCCAAGGCCGCCACAGTGGGGTAAAAGTTACAGAAAAAAAAACAAGCAGACCCGATGCCGAGTCGTCGCTGCCGACGTGCCTGAGTGCCGCTAGCGTGTGTGTGTGTGCGTCGGTGTGTTCCGTGTCGTCGCGTGTATGAGGGTTTGGTGCCGCCCCCGAGCAGCCGCCGCCCCCGCCACGACAACCCTCGACTGACAGAGTGAAATGTGAAGAGAGGAACACTCGCCGTGTGACAGGAACGAGAAACCCACACACGCGCCAGCGCCGACATGTGTCAACTCTGGTGCTGTCAGTAACTCACATCACTACGTTAACTTCTGTGCTTAATTTTATTTTTATTTTCCGTCATCATCAACATCGTTTGTCGACGTACGCAAAATTTCTCTCCCCTCATCAGTACCGTTTTCTTTTTTAATTCTCAGCATCCCCTCACAGTTGCCGACGCCCTTCTTCGTCTTGACGCCACTCTTCCCTTCTTTTTTTTCCAAACCCCCTCTTTACAACCTCCCCCGCCAGCCAGCACACCCCTTTTGTTATTTAAATAGCTTCGGCGCAGCAAATGAAACTTAAGACAAGTGAAGGCAAGGGGATGCGTTAAGAATAAATAAAGTGAAGGTCTGTGATTGGACACGCACACACATATACACATACACAGACCGAAAAAAAGCCTCCCCCGCTTCTTTCCTCAACGTCGACGCCGACGTCCGTTCATTTGTTTTTTATCCCTGTAGAAATTAACCGAGTCATTACTTAGCTAAGGAACGGAACGGACTCGAACAGCGAAGAAAGGGACAGTGTCATGCGATCCATCGTGGCTTGAGACTGTTGTTGTTTGGTTTTTCAGTTTACCTCGTTTTATTTTGGGGTGAGGGACGTAATGGTGTGTGACTGGTTGTGACGTAACCGTCATCGTCGACATCAACGCTGAGACAACGGTCCACGAGGTCAGCCGCCGCTGGACCCTGATTCTTCTCCTCCGAAGGGGTGGGGGTAAGTACAAACTTATATAGATTACATCTGCGAGAGATCGGCGTCTTTGATTTCGTGGGAATTTAATGAGTAAAAAAAAAGAGAACAGGGCCTCACTAATTAACCGTTGTTAGGGCCGCGTGTGTTTTTGTGTGTGGGTTTGGTCGTGGGGGCTTCATCCTTGTGCGTGCGAGGATCAAGTCAGCTGATGTGGTGCGCGTGCCGTGCACGTGGCTGTCCCGCACGTGGGTGTGTGGGTGTGTGGGTGTGAGGAGACAGCAGCAGCTCCCACCAAAACACACAGCTGCTGCTCACTCCCTCTACTTACTACCAGGCACTCGAGAAAAACCAGTACTACGACTAGAAAACATTCGTATTTTCCACTTACTGCATGTGTGTGGGGGCGGAGGGGGCAAAATAATTTTAAACGACTCCCATGTTGATCGTATAAATAGGGAAAATTCAGCCAGTGTCGGCGAAGGAAAAAGGAAAATCTAGAGCACGACAATTAACAAGAAATGAACCGTTAACTGATCGTTATACAGTGCGACAAATAAAAACGTTACTTTGCCCGACTGTACCAAATTATTCCGTATTTCCCACTATGCGAAAAAAATAAAATATTCAAAATACCTCGAAGCTTTTATCCAATCAATTTGTATAACTGATCGTCGACGGAAAAAGGGATAATTATATCCCCCTAACCGCAAATCGTTCCGTATTATTATTTCTTCATACTACGAAAATAATTCACTTCAAAGTTTCTATCATTAATAAAAAATAAGTACCGTTAGGACTTTCTATCGGAATCGTACTACACACTAAATCATCCAATAATTTCTTTGTAGTAATAAATATATTTTATTTTTCACGAGAAAAGAAAATCTCTGTATGTAGGATAGTTTTAAGAACAAGAGTGTTGTTCACACTGTAATAATTAACTTTAAATGACAGTTCCACTGACGTATTTTTTCTAAGTTCTTGTTCTAAAATCCAAGTCTCGCGAAAAATGTTTTCAAAACAGCTTCGATTCTTGTAAAAAAATAATATTTATGTTAAATCAGCCGAGTATTATTTCCACAAAGTAATTATTATCCATAAAAAAGTATATTCATTCACAAATAATGGTTGTCATGTAACGAAAATTTGTTAGACAAAAGAAAAGACGGGGGAAAATCACGGCTGTGTTTCTTCGTCACCTTGTAGCTGATAAGAAATTGTTGTAGAATGACCGCTGTTGAAAATTGCTCTAGATCGTTGTTAACTGATCGTCGAAAACAATGAGGCACAAATAGCAAAGTGACTTACTCAAGTTCGCAAGTGTTCGGTATTTTCCCACTTTGCTCCATATAGAATCTACCAAAAGTTGACTTGAAGCCTTCTCGTATGGAAACGATTAACATAAGTATAGCGCTTTCTTCACGTGCTTAGCGAAAAGGAAGATTGGTTAAAACCTGCCTACTTTTTTGTTCTTGAGAAGACCGTTAGAGGAAAAAAAACGTAATGTACCTCTAAGGAACGGTTGTCGTGTCCTGTAAATTTATATAGGACAACTGAAAATATATTTTTCGTCAAGAGTTAAGCTGTGTAAAAATAAAAAGTCGACCCCTAGTGTTATTTGGACGTAAATATAACTCTACCTTTAATTTTCATTACAACATTTATGTTATTCTTTGCTTTCACACTACTCTACGTTATAAAGTAAAAAAGGAGAAAAAAAAACTACTGACATTTGTTTCCAGAAATCGTTTACCAATTCTAGAAATAAAATGACGTATACGTAGTACGCAAAATATTTCGTGTTTTTCCCTCCAGTTTGCAATAAAACTTATCCAAATGACCCGCATGTTAGCCAAGTGTTGTCTTTACTGGGAGAACTATATTGTTTTTTATATCATCCAGTATTTTACGAAAAAAATATTACATTTCCGCCAAGATCGAGCGTCAATGCGTGAAAATAATACTAATGGACAACGTAAATTTGTAGAAAAAAAACTTTAATGGATATCGCTTTCATATTTCCAGAAATTAAGAATTAGGGTATTATGTGAGACGACGGTAGAATTTTTTGAATTCGCCATTCGGGGATATTTTCAAACTGTTCGGATTATTGTCGCCATGTAAATTCTTTTTAAGGGAGTCTCGACTACTGGTACTTTGATATATCTGTATTCACTGTAAAAATATTTGAGAAATTGTTGAATAGCTTTAGGTTTGAAGTTTTTCTTCCTCACTTTTGTAAAATATTTAATATTTTAGTATTACTTATTTTTTTAATATTCTCCCAAATTTTTCCTCATGTCACATTTGATAAAAGAAAAATCTAAAAAAACCTCTTGTCAGTTAAACATACAACATCGATTACAAAGGACGAGTACATCAATTTTAATCGTCTGACATATGTAGATGTAATGAAATAATTTCAGTAGTCTTAATACAACAGAATTGTCGTTTTCAAATCATATTTTAAAAAAAGTGAAAACACACCGTAATGGACTCTAGACGATTCCCGAGGTAAATTATTAATTTTTCTAGCCGAGAATAACCGAGAACAGTCGAGAAGTTCGAAGAAAGTATTATTATACACATTTTACTTACCTGAAAATTATTTTGTGAAAATGTGTCACACAATTTCAATGTTTTCTTAATTAAAATGGCCGTCGTTAGTTGCAGAAAATTTTATTTTGGCTTGATAAATCCTTTTATTGGTATAATGTTGAACATATTTTAAAGTATTGCTCTAATGGAAATATATATATATATATATATATATATATATATATATCATATGAAGGAAATAGATACGTGGAAAGTGAATTTTCTTATTCTTCATCACAGTGTTGGGAAATTTACGCGTTTGCCCTGACCACTAATTTATCAAGGGAAATGTATTTTAAGAAATCCACTCTTTCCAGTTTCTATAAAAATATATATATTCACGGTTTCTCGTTATCATGTTATAAAGATAATTTTTCTCTTTCATTCGGCAAAAAATAATGGTGGAAATGTAGCTGATTGTGAGGAATTGTCTGTGTTCAACAGAACGTTTGTATTAATTTGCGACCAAAACATGCAATACATGTAGTAAGATGATAGCAACATATGTTACGGAATATATAAATATAAAACATAGGATTGTTCTTCATAGAAAAATCTTAAATAAACAAAAACGAAACGTTATTGTCATATAATCCTAGAAATCTGCAGCCAGGTAAAATATGAGTGTAGTACCGTATTGACAGAATACTTTGATACGTTCTAGAATATCATATCTTTGGAAATCAACGGGATCGATCAACTATAAATACGTTACAACACGAAATTTTCTTCTTTTCCATTGTTAGAAATTGTTAAGTACGTTCGACGAGAGCCTGACAAAATCTGGAAAAATGGAAAGTTAGAAAAATCTGATTTATATATTTTTTCTGATTTGTATTTACCGAACTCATAAATTTATTAAATTATATGCTCATGTGATGACGTCTCATTTATTTTCTCTAACTATTCAATAGCGTTTCTAAAATTGAGCCACTATAATTCGGTATTTCCTTACTTTATTGATTTTTTAAAATTAATTTATTCTTCTCATTTTCTTAATTAAACTTCTGATTCATATTGCATGTGATTTTTTTCCTTTCTTGTAATCGTTAGTAATTCTAAAATATTCGCAAAGAGATTCAAAATTATTTTGTTTGAATATTGATGGCAAACTTAAAAAAGAATTGACGTATTAAATATTATACCACTGAATTATTTTACATTATATATTGTATAATATTAGCTATGACGTGTATCTTCGATGGGAATCAATTGTATGGGAAATTTATTTGAAAGAAATAGTGGAAGAAAAAAGTTATGGTATTTATAAATGATTTTACGATTTGTACCGACGACCGACATTTTTTTTGACGCTGGAGCGTATATTTTCCATGAAATAAACATAGTAGATATACAAAAGTAATTATAAAATATTCCATGGAGAAAAAGTACTTATTTCATAAATTTATTTTTAAAAATTACTGTCAAAGAGTTATGAAATGTTGAGAGTAGTAATAGACTGGGAATTAAAAGAAAAACATAATAAGAAATTTTTGGGACAAATCAATTTTTCAATCGAAAAAAGCTGCTGCAGATTTCTCACTTGTAATCAGTCCATAAAGATGTTCAAATAAACGTCAACAGCCATCTAAAAATATATATGACAATATATTAATCACATTTACAGTGACTAAAAGATAACTGTATAGTTTATTCAAAATGTTGGGATTATTTACGAATTACGGCGATTATTAAAACAAAATCGTCAACGTATTTTTCTTCCTCGATACTTATTTGAAATATCTTTATGCTTATAATGTACTGGAAAATGAATCAAGTACAGTATTACGTGTATGTATATCTTTTTTACAGGAAGAGTTTCTCAGTTTTTCAAAATACTGCCCCACGTCGTGCTGAGAAATAATTTATAGTAGATACGGTAATATTAATTCAGGAATAATGGAGACAAAATACGATCGTTCATCAAATTCTGGGTTTGTAAATACATGAAAATGTTTAAATTATTTATTGAATAACTGTAATTTACAACCGGTAATTTTTCCGTAAAAATTATGTACAGTCGAATTTGGAAAATGGAAAATTTAGCAGACATCTGAAAAATTATACTTTTTCTGTACGTAACAATCAGGGTAATTTTGTCGAAAAAAATAATTTATTTCAAATATATCGGTTTCTAATCGTTTTAAGGGAGAAATATATTTTCTCATCATGTATAATTTCTTTACCCCCTTCAACAATTTGAAATTTTCTAAGTATCTTTTACCTCATATTTCCAACAAAACATTTTCTCGTTGTTGTTTACTAATCGTTTTACAGTTTATATTTTTCTTCTTTCAATTTTCTCTCTTTTACTTAAGAATCTATTTGGTATATTTTCTCAATTTCTCTATATTAAGGTTTATATCTACTTATAAAATTGTTTTTCGTATATTTACTTTATGATTATTATTATTATTATTGTGGTAGTTTGTGAGATTTTCCTCTGTAATTAGTGTTTCTTCGTAGGTTTTTTTAAACATAATTGTTGTATTTAAATAACTGTGTCTGTCATAGCGCTATAAATTTTCCTACTTCCTAGGAGGAGAACTAAAGGAATCAGTAAATCTAAATGTTTTCTGGAAAAATAACGTTATTAACTGAATGTTTAGAAGGCAATGACCATCATAAAAAATATTTTTAGTAGTTACAAATTAATAATGCTAGTTTAACAACACCAAAGATCGAAAAATTTATCTTTACGCGACCTAATTATAATGATCAGTCACCGGGAAGTCATGGAGGCGTTTTTCGTCAAATATTTAAGAGAATATTAGTGATACCCTTCAAAAAAAATTACAGTAGCATTATAGGAAAGGAAGTAGGGGGAAAATATGGTTGGAAAAATTATCTGGAAATACATTCTCTAAGAAGGAATAAAAATAATAATTTTTCTTCAGTTTTTGGGAATAATACCATTAATTATTACAGCCAGAAAATCTTTCCCGCCATCATCTGCTGGAATGTAGCCCGTAAAAATTTGATAATATGTTCTGTAGGGGTAAAATCATAGCAAAGTCGCAGTGAGACATGGTAATATATTGTATTTAGTTAAATGCCTTTCATAAGTCACTGGTTTGGAAGAAACCATCCATATATTAACGTTTATTCAAGTTACACGTCCATACCTTAATTCCTTTTTAAACATTCGGGGTATAAATATTTCTAATTATATGTTGTACACTGAAGAAAAATTCTAATGAATTTAAGAACTGTTTTACGAGTAATAATTCACAGCAGTAAGAGTTTTTACGCCGATTATTTATGATTACTGTGGTAATGTTCGAGTAAATGTATGTCCGAGGACGATTCGGCTGTAAAAGATTCAGCAAGACTCTGTTCTTAATTCCAAAAAACATCGGAATATAATCATAAAAATTATTTCTAATAAGAAATATAAAAAATATTATGATGAGATGGAAAATATATTTACGATTCCTACAGCACCTTGATCAGAAAAATGATTTTCTTCACATGTTCGACGTCACGGGAGAAATGTAATCAGTTTTGAAGTGATTCTTTCAGGAATGATACAAATCAGTACTGTGATAAGAAAGTGATTTTCGTCAGACCGTTGGAAAATGTCTCCTAGGCCCGCTCAAGAACGTTAGTGAGTAAAATAATAGGGCAATACATGCTAATAATTCACTGTTTCGTAGATCAGAACTAGCTAAGATGTATATACTCGTGGATATATATCGATTTTTTGTTGATATTTAACTTTTTATATTGAAAGGCCTAAGGAAATTAGAATAATGTTATGAATAACGATGTTCGAAACATAATTAACGAACAATATTGTTAGAAAATTGTTTACTCAACATAACAACATAACAAAACATAAACTAATGATTAATTCATAATTTACTGTTAATTGTTGCAGTCAGAAAGTGATTTTGAGTCAGACTTTGTTGAATACCTACGGTTACTCCGAGTGACGTTCAAGAAAATTAAAAGAGGAGGTTCATTCATTTCAAATACTGTTATCTATTTTAATATATATATATTGAATTAAATAACTTTTTCTATACGGAAAATTTCTGTAGCAAAATTAATTGCTCTACTGGCGTAATTAATCTCCAAAGATACGCTTAAGATAATTCAAGGAGTCATAATTTAGTCTATAAACGATTGTTCACATACTTATAGTTTGGAGAAATAAATAAATTTATTTATGATTTTATCAGTAATACGATAAGTTAAGCGTCGCACTTTCAATAATAGTCAAAACATCGGAGGTGGATAATTGTATCTTAAAAAATCATATACAATAATATTTTTTTGTATACAACATTCTTGAAATAATTATCATAAAATATAATTTATTAAACCGGAAATTTTTTTTTTCAATTCATTACCCGATGAAATTTTTTTTGAGGATTAATCCAAGCGACGTAAAAATTAAACTTTAATCCGATAATTCACCAATATATTAATAATAAATCGGGCCTGAAATTTATTTATAAAAATATCGTAAATACCTTTTTGTCTTGTCTTTTATATAAGATAATTACAGTAAAAGGCGCTGAGGATAAATAAGATTAGAGATAATTTATAAGAGTTTATTTTAAATGTGTAGGGACTTTAAAAATGAGAATTTTACGCGACAACTCTATTCAAGGAACAAGCGTTATTAACGGGTCTGAGAGTCAAACCAAGATATCCGCAGAATTATTTGAAAAATGTAGAAGATAATTAGTACCAATGTGAGTGTATTCCAGTGAGAAATTCTCCATTTTTCATCGAGTGTTTCAATATGTAGAGAATTATTGACGACTGATCATCGCTGATCATGTTTCATTGTTTAGAATTTTTTTCCTCCACAACGTAGATAAGACAGTGGAAATTACCTCGAAGTTGTTTGTGAGGTTAGAAAAACTGATTATATATATATACATATATATATATATATACACATATATATATACATATATATATACACATATATATAAATAAACGTATATGTTTTCATTCTATGAAGTTCCTAATATTAATCAGGACGTTGTAAAATTAAGTGTATATTTTAGTGAATACTGTCACTATATATTTTTTTGAAGCAAAAACACATCAGTCTACATATACTTCAGCAAAATATGTTTTAAAATGACCATTAAGATTACTTTTTAATGTAAATGGCGTCCAAAATTTTTTATTTAGTTTTCAAAACGTTCACTGACATGTGTCAGAATTATCAAAAATAAATGAATACTTTCAGGAAAAACGCCTGTTTATGGAGGGTTGTGTTTTTGGTTGGTTTTGATGAACCTATCAAAAATATCTACGTCATCAACATCATCGTTACTTACGAATACTTTGACCGCTAAATGGACAATGTTGTTCCATATTGTGATTTATTAAGCCAAAATATAGTTTTAACAGAAATATTACGAGGATAAGAAGAAAATGTCTACACAGTTTCCATTCCGACCACTAATTGTAAAATTAGAAAAATGAGAAAAAGGGAAAAATCTTCTTATTTGATTGAGTGCCTAAATTTTTTTTGTAGGCCTCGTTTTGATTCGCTAATAATTGAAAATATTAACGTCACTTATATCAATTTTAGGTCAGGAATACTTCAACAACAAAAGGGACATTTTTATAATTTATTCTAATTTTTTAAAAATAATTTTCATTTCACATTAACTTTTGAAAGCGTTTATTCTTACTGATTCAAAAAATAATTTATTCGCTCCTAGAACTAAGTTTTCCTCAAAATATTGATCGTGATAAACTATCCAAATTATTTCTGACTATAAAACGCTTCTGCGGAGCATCAAAATCCTCAATCATTAACATTATTAGGAATATTTGAGCATCATTCCACTTATTTTGTGTTAATTCAATAAATAATCTGTTATAAAGTCCATTAAAATATTTATTGTGAATTATTAACGCAGTTCCTTTGTTCCATACGTCCAAGAAATTCATGGCTGTTGTTTTTATTTATCAAAAAAAAATATTTCACTTCGAATAAATTTCTCTCTTACAACTTCTTTAATAAAGGAAATATTTGAAACAATTAAACAATTATTAATTACAAATATGAGTTCTCTGTTGTGTTATATTGTCTACTTGGATTCATAGAACCGCATTGTTTACGTTTAACGTAAAATAGGAATTATTTTGGTATCTCAGTTTCAAATTGAAATTGAGGATATTATAAATATGTATCATCTTGGATTTCTTTTAAATATAACAAAAGAAGTGTTCGCTAGTTGCGTAATACCCCGTAGGTACCAAATTTCAATTTGTAATAGTTTTAGCGTGAACACAAAAATATGTAGCTAAAACAGTCAAATATTCTAATGGCTTGAAAGAAACTGATTTATTTTTAGTACCATAAGGAAATAGGCGACCAATAAAACGTTAATACTAGTAAAA
Source organism: Zhengitettix transpicula (assembly GCA_037074705.1). Taxonomy (NCBI): domain Eukaryota; kingdom Metazoa; phylum Arthropoda; class Insecta; order Orthoptera; family Tetrigidae; genus Zhengitettix; species Zhengitettix transpicula. The sequence goes on along the minus strand of CM073592.1, from coordinate 4,917,214 downwards.
TTTAATTTTCAGAAAACTAAAATAAACGTAAACAATAATTTCCGTCCCATAGACCAATTAGAATTCATACATCAATGATATAGATCATTTTTCGTAACTGACGAAGATGAAAACATGGGGAAAAAAGAATAAGTAGTCTGATAAAACAATTAGCATTTATTTATTTTGAAGAAAAATCTGTACGATGCAAATATAACAAAAATTCCAACGAAAACAATTGATAAGTCCGTTAATGGATTATAAAAATATGTAGATAGTTTCTCAAAAATAAAAAGTAATTCAAGTAGTGAAAATGTCTAGCAAACCGAATCTTAGAATATATAAAGAAGAATTCAGTTTCATTGCGTTCATTTATAAATTTCTAGAGTAAGGTTACGCATTAGAAATAGCCCTTGATGGTTATCCTTTATCTTTTCCTGATTAGTAAATTCAGAAAAAATTAAACATTTCTAAAATTCATTCCAATAATTTGGAAAATGTTCAGTGTTAAAAAGGTATTGAAATTCTTCCAATTTTTTCCTCTTAATGAATAAATAAAAAGTAATTTTCTTTTCGTTTTCCCCTTCTAGGTTTCAACTTCATTTTCTGGTTTGATATAAAACCGCCTTCGTTTCCTTAATTTATAGCTTTTCTTCACGTATTAATATAAATTAATATTTTTATACTTATTCGTAAATGTTTTTATAACTTGCGTATTGTCTGATTTATAAATTAATAAGTATTGTATTTACATCCATATGTGATCTCTTTACGTTCTATAAACTCTCCGCAGGTCTTCAAATCTGGTGTGAAATAGTCGTAATCGCACATAGTTTCCACGACTACCACAGTACTCGTCAAATAAACCGGGAAAACTTTCATTGTTTAATGTTCTTATGTTTATTTTCCTGTAAAAGTATTTTCTATGTTGCGAATTTCCTTATTTATCTATTTTCTTTGTTTTATTAGTTTAAAAATTTCACGTATTTTCATAATTTTCCTTTATTTTTCTTATTGATGTATTCACGTCATTACGTCGTTTTTTACTTATTAAATCATTTACATATTTTCCTATTTACGTATTTATATATTAAATTGTTATAATAGTCTCACAATTTATTTTAAAATCTCATTTTCGGATCTACATATTTTCTTTCATATTTATTTCTTCATTAACATATTTTCTTGTTTACCTATTTCCTTTTACATATTTTCTAACATTCATATTTTTATTAATTCAATCCTTACTGCTATTTTTGCACTAAATTAATATTTGAAATGTGAATAATAATCTAAATAAATAACCCGCCTTGAGTGATTAACAATTAAATATACCGGCGTTTCGTCCTTGTCTTAGGACCACTTCAGGTTTATTAATTTCACATACAAATCACACCAATAATTTTTGACGTACGTTTTTTGCTTCCTTGACTGTTACATTTTTTTACCCAAAAATTTTTTGTTAAAAAGCCAACTGAAGGCACTTTATTTCTGTCTTCGCTAATGGATTCATTTTTCTTACGAACAATTTTCTTTATATTTCCCTATTTTGTTCTGAATTGGTCATTTAGTGATGAGAGGAAAAACTACTCCTGCATCAGTCATTTATAGAGCTTTTTGGAAAAGGAAATACACCTAAATAACTTTAAGTGTTCAAATGAAAACTATGAAGTAGTGAAGACACAGTTTTCTTTCCAAAATCGTTACTAGGTTCAACGTTCAACCAAAAATAAATATCTAAATGTCACAATTATTTTCTTCAATAATAAAGTTTAAAAACTTAAACGTCAAGGATATTTTAAGGGAATTTGTGATATGATTCCTTTATATTTCCAAACGTTTGCATTTGAAGTCGATGGACAACAGCTTCCGTAGGATGTAGAGGAGATAACACCTCCCTTCTTCAGGCCTCCATATAATAATAGTCAACAGGACAAGAAGAAAAACGCCATTCGTTGACATCCTGCAAGGTTTACAGCCTTTCTGCGAAATCGTAGGTTTAATGTTTTAGCGTCAAGAACGCGTTATAAAAGATTTCACACAACACACACACACATACACATATAGATACTTATTACCATCTGCGTCTTATAATTATTATTTCTGAGAACACAAGCAACGTTTTTCTTCCTTCACAGACACACACACACACACTCGGACAGCTCTGTTTGTGTGAGAGAGAAACCAGTTTTATAAAATTGTTGCGGCTCTTTTGCTACTCATAATTTTTCTTCCTTTTTTTCTCCCTTTTAGAGTTAATAAAATTTCTTGTGTCTCATTGGGTTGGGTTTAAAGGGTTGAAAAGAAGTGGGGACGGGGGAAGGGAGGGAAGGATATAATATCTTCAGAGAAAACTACTTTGTCACGCCTTTCGGAGAAGAGTTTAAATTTTTGCTGTCGAGGACGGTTATTAGCAAGCCATTCCATCTTCAAAGTTGTCTCTTTTCCGTTTTTTTACATTTCTCTCTCACTTAAATGTGTAGCAAAATTTAGAAGGTGATGAACTTGATTTGTGAAGATTACAAGGTACTATCAGTGGAATTTTTCTTTCAAGGTAACTTAAAAAGTTAATACGAAGAGCTGCAATATTCAGTAGTTGCTGCGTTGTACAAGAAAAACTTATATATCAGAGGGAACTATACGTGTATATATTTATAGGAACGTCATTTCGATAAAGGGAACTTGCCTCGACACTTTACATCGACGAATGTCGAGTGATCGTGAAATCCTGTCGCTCGACACACGACGACGTTGTTTGCCACGCATCAGCATACGTGCGTGAATGCGAATGTGTGTGTGTGTATGTGGACGAAAAGGGAAAAGAAGGGAGGAGACGACGAGAGTAGAGAGATGGTGAGATGCGTGGATCTGTTGGCGATCACGATCTGTCGAGTACGTGATCCTTGCAGAAGAGATGTCGGGCCGCAGATTAAACCGTCTCAGAGCGCAGGGCGTGGGAACACGGACAAACTATCGCCAACAACTAGCCATTGTCTGCATACACACACACACACACACACACACACAATGATGTCTGTCCTACGAGCAAACACACGGGCAGTGTTGCCGCCAAGAAGAGCAGCGGGGACCTTCACCTCGTATTAATACCCAAATACATAGCCGAAAAAAAGTCGTGCATCACAATATATATATATATATATATATATTTTATATAAAGAATTGAAAAGTTGTTACAAGTGAGACATCCTAGGTGAAAGAATATAATTTTTTTTTATTGAAAATAGTTTTCATGGCAAATAATCGTGATTCGTTAAAAGTTTAAAAAAATTAAACTCAACAATTTATAGATTTTGAGGAACAGAATTTTCTTATTTTAACATATCTTCATATTTTAATGTAGTTATATTTTATCTGACTTCACTGAATTATAAAGAAGTAACCGAGTCAAATTTATCACAAATATAAGTCAAGATTATTAATAATATTCCTTACTAAAAAAACTATTCAGGTGAAAATGTAGAAAGTCTGAATTTAGAAATGACGTGATATTTATAATAAAAATATTTGAAAAAATTATTGAATAAGTTAGAAGTACAGCCAATAAGTCAGAAAAATGTATTTATAAATTCAACCAAAATAAATTCGTTCGAATACGTTCAACGTTTCGTCCACAAATTTTGGGACAACTTACTATATCAGGTTAAATACAATTTTGAACCCATGGACTTAGTCCTACGACGGTTGGAGCTGAAATGAATTCATCTCAATTTCCATGGATCCAAATTCAAAACTGCATTTTACCTTATAACCTGAAGAACTCACTAAATATATGGACGAAACGTTCTATTTAAACAATTTTTTGTTGGTTTAATTAAGACCACATGAAATTATTTCCAGTCCATGGGTCTAAATTCAAAACTGTTATTTATCTCGATACCTGTCGAAGTCTCAAATTCGTGTATGAATCGTTTTTGGTTTAATTCCTAACTTATTTGCCGTGTTGCTTGTTTATTTATTACAATATATATTTGACTGATTCGTATATATATCATAAAACTTAATATTTATTGAATATTAACTATTAATTAACATGATATAAATTTCTCTAAAAATTTTATCTATTCTAATTTTTATTTTATTAATTTTTTTCTCATTTTACGTTTTATTAAAATATATTGGAGCCAAATTTTTCTGGTTTATGCATTTATCTTTTTTAAAATTTAGTCTTCAGTTCACACCTTTGAATCTAAATCCATAAAAGTTTTATTTTAGGTCTGTTTCCGAATTCATAAATCAAGTATTGACCTTATACAGACACTTATTTTTTATCTATAGCGTAACGACATTTCTATACATGTTCGTACCTTTTCCAGGTATTATCCAAATTTATTATAACATACTAGCACTTAGAACAATTAAAATATTAATAAATTCACAAATATTTCTGAAAAGTGGGTTCAAGGCACACAATTCAGTTTAACACCCACGAGATCGTAGCAAGACATAACTGGAGAAGATAATAATATGCGTCAAACGTCCAAACGCTATAAATCTGTATTAGGTGAATAATTGATTTATTAAATCTATAAAAGTTTGATTTTGATGGTCGAAAATTTTGACAATATTCCAGACAATCGACGTAAGATGTACAAATCGAGTTCTTGATATAAACGCCTCTCTAGAAATATTTTTCGAGGGAGGGGGGGTGGTAAGGGGGTGGCAATGGTTCTCCGTCTCTCAAATCCTTCCTAATTAACTCGTTTCGCGAATGCACCAATACGTTTCGGAGCCCACGGTGCTTGTTCCTTCCTTTTGTGAAAGGATACGGTCGGTCAGGTCGACCCTGTACCTACAGTAATTAATCACCCGGTCGCAAGATCTCGAAAGGCAAAGGCAATGACGGCGTAATCCGATTGTGCGATTGTTATCTCCAGTAAACAAGACGAGACAAGACAAAACTAAAACCCAAACACAATATACCGGGTGAGTGTTTAAAATAAAATAAGACGGCAAACGTTGTTGCAGCAACACAACAATCGCAATGGCGAAGGGAAGGGGGCGAAGACGGAAGGTTGCGGTTCTGTTTGCCTGGGAAACTGTCTCTCTCACACAACGACCGTGTTCGAGAAAGTTGCGGTTAATAGAGTCCGCAAAGCGTGGCGATTTTATGTGCCGCGAATTGCACGGCCTGTCTCTCCCAACCTTCCGTGTCTGGCCTAAATCACCCTCGCTTCTGGGTTTGTTTTTATATGGGTCCATGGAGGAAGGAAACGTTGCGTTGACAATCAACAGAGAAGACTCGCCACGCTGGACACTCCCACAAGAAGACTTTGTATGGCGCAATAAACAGAAGGGAAACTGAAACAGTCAATTTAGTAAAGACGCAACGACGAATAAAGCTTGGATCAAGAGGTAAAGATGATACAGTCTGACAAACTATACTAACCTCGGACAAAGTATGGAGTCTTACCGTAAAGAGAAATGACAGACCGGGTCTGCGCTGACCGTCTTCGTCTGTGCCTCGATAAAGCGTAATCGCTAAAGACCTTGTAGCGGAAAGGACGGAAAAATAAGAATATAAGATATTAAAATTAGAGGCTAAGCCAGGAATAAATGGAGATTTGAATTCTATAATGAAGCAGTCTTTTTTCGGTGTAAAGAATGGATTAAATCTTGTCAGGCTTCTAACCGAGTGGAAAAATTGTATGCGCGATGTTTCGAAGGCGTTCACTGTCGTCTTCTTCTGGCAAAGTTTTGTCGAGAAGGTCTTATTCGATCCATTGACTATTTAGAAAAAAAACGAAATTCGTTGGTTATTTTTCTACATATTTTCCTTCTTCTAGATTTTCCCTGAGATTGTAGAAGGAAGGTTTTCCCGGCGTAGAAGCTGGAGAAACTCTCCTCTACTTCTGTTTTTCTTTACTTCTTACGCCTGTTTATATGAAATAGATAATTTCGTTTATTACCGGTTATAGAAAAAATGTATCTATTATGTTTTAAAAAAAACGTTTCGGTACGTGTCTGAACCTTCTACGGGTCTTGTTTTCAGATAAGATGCAATATAAAAATTTGTTTGTATCATAAATGTAACGATTTTCCTTATTATGGTTAAAAATATATACTATACAGCAGTTGCATAAGGTTACTTGTACGGTATATATTTTTTTTAACAAGAATCAGGAAAATCATGGCTTTTATGATCATATTACATTTGCATGTTCTCCGCGCAAAAAAACTAAATTTTTCTTTATTTAAGAAATAAGTTTCTCCGAAATTGGTCATGAACTGCATTATCTATGTCGTTTAACTTCTCAGACAATGGAAACCCGATTAACACTTAACCAAATATGTGACTAGAGTCTAATATTTCGATTTAAGTATTGTCTGTCCCTGTGTGTGTGTGTGTGTGTGTGTGTTGCACTGCTTCACGAGATTTGTTCCCTGGATGTCTTACCTTTCCAATTCATTGTGTCTATTATCACCAAATCCTTTTGTCACACTGTCACAAGACGAAGGGGAAAAAAAGGCAAGGAGGAAAAAAGGAAAAGCTGACCAACCACCACCACCACCTGTTCCGTTCGCGGTCTTCGAAGGACAACGCAATTATCGACTTGTCAGTGAAACATTTGTAGTTTTCTGGTTGTTTCTCTCTGTGCGTTTGTCCTCGTTGACCTACATACATTTTCCCTTTTCGCAGTGATAACCTCCAATCCCCCTAATTCCTCTTCCTTGCCAGTTTCATTGGCATCCAGGGTTTCTGGAACCGTGCGATTTTTCTCTGGTTTCCATGCAACAGTTTCCCAACAAAATTCATTTTTATATATTCCTAGTATTACGTAACTTTGACGATTTTCTTTTCGCAAAGAATCATTTTCTTCTTCTTCTCCAGACCTTTCCGTGTTTAATAATTCGATGGGTATGAATTAGCTATTCGTAATATACTAAATGATTGTTTTTCAAATACCACAGGACACTCATTGACAATATGCGACGTTGTTTTCACTTGTATTCTTTACAGGACTACGCGTTTCCACTATTAAAATCGGTCAAGGCGTTCACCCGTTACGGCGATTCTACGTGACGAGTGATTGGACGTGTTCAGTGTGGTGGTTTTACAACATTTTGTAAACCGTTTGGTGGAGTCAGAGAAGGGTGTCATAATTATTGAGGAGAATAATGATGTCACAGGCACAGTTTGGGATACAGTGACTCTCTGTCAAGTCAGAAGTGCGTAAAAATCAGTCATTTCAAGGAAGGGGTTGTTTAATGACGAAAGGGGTGTTGAGTAAGACACCGTTGCTATTTACTTCCTCCCACCTACAGGTGAACTGTGGATAATACGAGTTTTCCCTGGCAAGTGAATGAAACAGAAAGAGTGTCACGTCATTCATCTCTCTCCCTCTCTCTCTGGCTTGGGTGTGGAATCCATACAAAAGGTTTGTTGCGGATTGTTAGAAGAAAGGCGGGTCCGCGATTGAAAGCAATCATCCCTGAAATTAATGCATGGTCCGTCCGTTCGTTTGTTACGGGACCTGCAGATCGTGGAGGAGGAGCAGCAGCTGCAACTATTCATTTTTTTCCTCTCCTCCTCCTCCTTCTTATTCTTCTTGTCCGTGATTCGATCAAATCGACCGACTGATTGATTTATTGATTGAGAGAAAAGGGAAAAGCCTGCCCCCTTCCCCAGCCCCCCTCGTACCCCGACCCTATCCTCCTTTTAATAGAGTTAAGGCACGTCTGCCCCCGTACATTAATGGTAATATCAGGTTGCATCTAATACGTAACAGATAATGTAAGAAATAGACTTGCTGAATATCACTCAAGGTGCCCTTTTTTTATTAGAATTCATTTCAGACTAATATGGCTGAATTGTGAAGCCTAAAAGTTCTGAATAATTTTATACAATTTTATGACATACAAGAATAAATACCCTTGTAAAAATTTTGGTTTATGGTCTCTCTAAGAAAATACAATTAAACACCATGACATCGACGAAATTAAGAAAATTCTTAACTATTTCTGAAAAAGCCAGCTTAAGGAAAAAATCTTAAAATTATCATCCCTGATGGGAAAATTCTCGATTTTTCTGATTTGAAAGTTGAAGTAGTTTCAGAGATAATTGTTTTCAAAATATTTCCGCACTATAAATCTGACCCATTTTCTTTCTTATTGTTTTTACTAGAGAATAATAAATTTCTTACCATAATGCACTTTTTTAAAACCGTTACAGACAACTATACACAGTTTTCTTTGCTGTCAGCGCTGACTATATGATTCATACAAGTTCAAAACGTAAAACGTATCGCCTCTTTTGAATTTTTTCGCAAATATGATCAAGAAATTTCGGTGACGTCATGTAAGACAGGAAACAAAAATGAACTACTATTAAGTGAGACTCAAAATTCATAGAATTGTTTCGGTTTTTACTAATTAACAAATTACAATTGTCCCTTCCAATAAGAGAAGAAGGAAAATCGAAAAAAAAATTACATGCACAAAGAAAAACTTCTCTCAGATACTGAGAACACCTCTGAAATGGACTGAATATGAAGGGTTATTTTTATAAGGACTATTGTGCCGGTTTCATTCTCATTATTAACAAATACTTTCCATATTCTTTGAAAAAAACTCTTTTCATTTGTACAGAATGTGCGAACGATTAATAATCATTACCATCGCGAAAAATAAGCAAACAAAAAACGCGAAACTAAGATAAAAATACGAAAATCAGAAAATACATCACAAATAAAATATGTGAAAAAGAAAATACGTTACAAAGAACGTACACAAATTATAAAATAAATGAAAAGGTAAATATTTCAATTAAGGAACGTTTAATGGCGATAATACGTCAATGAATAAACTAGAAAATATTTAAATAGGGAAATACGCCAATGGTTAAATAACAAAAAAGGAAATGTGTTAATAAGAAAAATACGTTGTCGAAATAAACTGGCATTGAAATAACGTCCATAATGTTCCCCACTTACCCAATGAAAGGGGTGGTTTTCCTTTCTTCCTAGAAGGAGGAGGCAGGCACTTACCACCCCACACCCCCGATCCGCCATATATCAGTCTTGAGCAAGAAGACCACATTCCATCCCAGATGTACATTGTGGCAGGTACACGAAAAGCCCGAAGTGGAACCCAAACAGAGTTGTAAATACGTCACGCGACACCTGCCACAGAATAATTTTCCTCGGGTGGACGAATAGACGGACGGAATGGAATGGACGTATAGTTTCTACAAATCGACCTTCCTCCCCCAGAACAACAAACACCGACAACAAGAAAGAAGAGGGTAGCGAAAAAAAAAGAAAATAAAGGGAAAGCCGGGTCCATTGTATGTAGTTGTTGCCTGGCCACGGCATGCGGGTCTCAAACTACGACGTGTGTGTGTTTGTGTGTGTGTGGGACGGAATAACGGTAGGAGAGAGAGAGAGAGGAAGAGATCCGGCATTTTGCAGTCGTAAACACTCTGGTATTATAGAGGGTAACATAAAGTTAGCAATCAAAAGGAGTGGAAAAGCCTCTTTAAAAAAAATGTCAAAGTTAACGACAGAGGATTAGAAACCCACTAAGTAATTTTCTTTAAGAAACGAAGCACATAAAAAAGTATGAACTAAAGATTATTTATGTTAAACAAACAATCGTACAAACATACAAATTGTTTAATAGTGCAATAAATATTTCTTGTATTTTTGACAACAGTCCCAGTTATTTCCCTCCATGAATTTAATTTTTTCTTCTCTTTCGCACAAACATTTTTTTTGGGTATCTTTTTGTCGTTTTTCTGTTTGTCCCGCCACAGCATTACCTTGTTGAATTTTTTTTATTTTCATTTCTTCATTCTTGTTATTCAAGGTAATGGAACTCCCTAATTAACACTTTCAACAATGTTAAGTTTCTAGAACATTTTCAGGTGATTGTTTTCATTTATGTCTATAGTAGATTAAAAGTGAAAGTATTATTATTAATGTAAATGAAACTATTTTTCTGATTTTCGAATCGATGTATGACAATTTTCTTTTCTATTACTGAGCTTAATTTCTAGTTTAGTTTAGCTTCTACAGATCGGCAAAATGGGTTGACTGGTTTTACAAAAAATTATTTAGGTTTTTTTAAAAAGGTTATGGGTTCCTAAAAATAGAACCTTGAGGAGTCTTTGTACGATGTGCAATAACACCGTGGCGAATCCTTCAAACCTTTTCAAAGAACAGTAGAGCCAGTAATAAAGTACAGATTTCTTTTTCCTTTTCGTAGAAATTTATATATATATATATATATATATATACACAACGAAAAGTATGTTAGGAATACAACTCAAATTTTGGCTCCATTGAATAAACTCAAGCTCCAGAATGGTAAAGATTGGTGTTGGGATTTTGAGTTCTAACTAAGTAGAAATTGAGTTTATTTCTTTGAAGGGTAGTTTTCCGGAAAATTGTGAATAGTTCCTCATGCCTAATTAAAATAATATTATATTTATATTATTGTGAGAAGGAATAAGTGATGAACTGCAAGTCAGAGGGCGAAACACATGATCACTTATCTGAAGTTGTGATGAACCTCAGATTATTACATACAGAAACAGTAAATTAAGAGATAAAATGTAAAAAAAAATCAGTACTTTAAATATGATTGGTTGGTTATCGATTCATATATATGTATATAAAATTATTGTTTCGTAAGAAATATGAACAATGCTTGTCAATGTTACTTTATCCTGTATGTTTCCAAAACATCTTAAGTTACTTTCAAATACTTGTAATATTAATTCGGTAACGATTATGTTGTTTGTTTTATTATATGACTATGGCTATAGAAAGCCTAAATTTACTATATTTCAACAATTGGACGACGTTATTATTGAAATTGAAGACTCTTTTGTTTAATTTTGATCCTTTAATAAAAAACTGAATCTCTTAAATATTTAATTACATGAAACTATGTTCAGTATTTAGTGTTTTGATGAATAAAAAAATATTGCAGGATATCGAACACAATAAATAATTTATCATGGTTCAGTTAATATTTTCATATTCTTTAAAAAATTATCGAGGTAATCAGTGCAATTCAGCCTGTAGGAGGAAAATAAACGTAGCACCCGTGATCATTTTGGCGACGTCGACTCTTCCTCGACTCCTTCCTTGGTCTACTTCCGGGAAAACTTAAATTCAAAATTCACCGACAGTGTTTACAAATTAAAGAACGGTCGGCCATACTTCAGCCGTTGAAAATGAATCCTAATTTCCCTGCCTATTGCAAGTCAAGTCCTTATTTCTACGTGTTGCAACTGCGCAAATAATTAGTAAATGTTTATTTTTGTTCCCCTCACTTCCTCTTTTAGAAACGAAGTAAGCCACTTGCAAAACACAACCCCATAGGGTGAGGAGAGTTGGGGGGAGAGTTACACAAAATATTAGGCAATCTGTGCACGACCCCCCGCGAGATTTATTTTACGGACTACTACTTGCGATTTTATAAATATTCATCACTTTTACTTAAACATTCCCCTACTCCGCCTTGAGAGAAGTTAAAGCTTTCTGCAGGAAACTGTTTGTATCTTTCCCCTTCCACCTCCCCCCCTTCCCCCCGACAACCATCTCCCTCCATTCTTCTTCACTTGGAACCCCTGAAATGGAGACATTGCCAATAGCAACTTACAGGCTTAATCGCTACATTGATTAGAAAACACTCGCTCGCTCGCGTCTCCCCCTTCCACTACAGTAAGATTACAACTTCTAAGACACAGATATTATGTTCGGGACGAAAACTCCTTCCTGTAACCTACTCTCTGGTAAACTAAACAGTTCTTCCTGCGACTGTGGTAGAAAGAAGTGTGGAAAAATCACTACGAATGTAACAACTTCCTGAAAACCTTCCCCACTCGGAAATAAACTCACTTCCTACTCCCTTAGAACTTCAAATTTCACCCTAGACCTTTTCTTTCCGGAGTTTTTTAGAATCATATTTTTGGTCGTCTTGAAAATTGTAAATAAATTTCTACGAAAAGGAAAAATCTGATTTCTTCTGATCTTTGATAAGGCTTGAAGGATTCACTGTGTTTTCCGTCCTATTTTTTTCAGTTGTAATTGCAAATCGGACCAGAAATTCCTCATGGTTCTATATTAGGATCTCACGTTCTTTCTAATACGACCAAATAAATTTATTAAAATCTACCAACCCATTTTACGGGTCTGTATTTGATTAACTAAACAAGAAAATTTGGCGTTTTTCTGCAAACAAAGAAAATGAAGCTTGACGAAAAAATTACATCAACTCGAAAATCGGAAAAAATAGTTTCCTTTACATGATTCATTTCACTCTCCATACGGTAATAATTTTCAAAGGGTATTTCTTTAAAGATAAGGAAAATTGGGTCGCAGGCTTCATCATGAACTTAGTAACAGATGGGAGAATATGACGTCACACTGATCTTTGTCCACTGAAGTCCAATTTCATCCAAAATAGAAAACCGAAAGTGCATCTTATTGTATACTAAAAATTGCCACATATGAAGGTTTAAATAAAGTAAGTATATGGGGTGAACGGGGTTGAAGTGGAATGACGAATAGCTGAACGGAAAATAAAACCAACGAATAGAAAAATGTTAATAGGTATAACAATTTAGAGTCGACATTAATGAGAAATAAAAGAAAATATACAGAAAGGCACACAGACGGGTGAAGAAAATACGAGAGACGGAGAATCGTTGTGATTGAGCAACTTCTTATCGTGAAGAAGAATTCACATCTTATTTCCTAAGACAATAGAAACGGATTGCGGGTTTCCGTTATGACGATCGACTTTGGAATAATGCGTGTGTGTGTGATCTCTTGATAAGACACATTAAGAGAAAACAGGATCCCTTCAACTACAAACATGTCGCACATATCCGTCGGAACAATAGTGGGAAAGAATCTCGTTCATATCTCGCGGAAGACTGAAGAAGATAAGGTTCAAAAAGGATTGTACAGGCGTTTCTTCTTCTTCTTCTTCTTTGATTCAGTCTTAGAAATACACCTTCAATTAAACTCTTTGGGAGGCAATATGAATAAGTAAGAAATTGACGAGTTATAAAAAGTAAATAGAAAAGTTAAATATATAATGATGTATTGCAATATATGAGAGAAATAAATCAAAGAATAGGAGGATTTGATTAATAAAATCAGTGAGAACCAACACAAAACGAAACCATGAAATTAGGAATCTCAATCAATTTTTTGAGGTGTAGACAGGCTATGTATAGTGTAATACACATGGTGGCAACTCCCCTCTTAAAGTATGGGGAAGGGATTTGAAAGGGGGGATGCCGAAGGGTAGAGGAAGGTAGCCAAGGGTCAAATAAGGCCCCCGGGCTATATTTTAAGGATCCTACCCGGCATTCGTCTAAAGAAATACAGGACAAACCCTAGAAAAACCTGCATCTGGTAGGTCGGGCATTGGGTATTTGTCCCACGCCCTTTCGATAGCGGAAGAGGAGTTTAAATAACTTTTAGAGAAATTTAATACATAATATTAGAAAAATTAATATATATATATATATATATATATATATATATATATATATATGGGAAGTTATATAAATGAGAGAATTCACAAAAGAAAGGATTTAATAAATATATCAGAGACAATGAATGTAAAAACAATAAATTCTGATGCATAAAGTAGGTAATTTACACAAAGAATAATAAATATCCAAGAGACTATTAAGTAAGTCAAATATAAAGAACACGTGTAACGATAAAGGCAATTAATTATATAATTAAGAGAATACACTAATGAGAGGGAATAAAAAGAAAATTGAGCCATAAAGAGGAAATCTAATATGGCTAATGAAGTTAATAAATATAATCTCTTAAGAAAAAATGCAACTAATACACTGAGTTGGAAAGATTTTGGAGTATAAAGTCAAAAATTTAACACTTTTATGAGGAAAATGTAGTTTTTTGAAGATTATCGAAAAGCGGGAAAACTGTGAGCGTAAATTTAGTGGTAGAAATTTATTAAAGTTGAGGAAATGGAGCAAATTTTCTTTGCCTTCTGTTGGAAAATGCTAAATTTCTGGAAAATCACCAAACTTCAACGAAAAGTACGCAACGTTTGTATCAAAATAGACTAGCGTGACGTAAGCAACCTTCGCGACCTCGTTCGTGTCTTCTGTGGGGGTTGAATGACGAAATCCTCCATTGCAGAAAAGAGGATGCCGGTAGTGGTTAGTTAATATGAATAATAATTTTTTTTGCAACATTTTCCTTTGAGTTTCGAACTCAAACGAAGTGAAGGAAACGCCGACTTTGCATATTAGATTCTTCGCCACAGTGGCGGGTGTTGGCAACACTGGCGGTTATATTAATTAATTGACGTTAGATTTCGTAACCCGGCTCGGTGGAAATTTCGCGAGGATTTTCCCAAAATAGACGGCGTTGACCTCTCGGAGACAATGGCGCATTTACCACCACGTACAAAGTAGGACTTAGTTATCGATTCTCACCAACCTTCTCCAACCTCGTGCAGCTCCCATTAAAAAGAAAGAGAAGGGAAAAAAGTCTCGCTGGCACGGGAGGGGAGGGGGAGGGGGAGGGGGTGGAAGACTGAGAGCAGACATAACGCGTCATCGCTTTGCTGAAACCCTTCTCTGTGTGTGTGAATCAACAGCCATTTTATTACGTAACCTTCCCATCTTTTAAAACATTCCTTCTTGATGTCGGTTTGGATGTCCCGCCCTCATCCACCCCCATCCCATAACGCGATCAAAAGTTCTTTTTTCGAAAGTGGTCGTTTAATGTTGCATGGGGACTCGATTTCACAAGCGAATTCCTCGTAACGTGTGCTAATTAATTCTGGGTCGAACGTTAGAGTGATCAGAGTGAAACGCGACGTTTCGAAACCTAAAATAATATATCCAGTAGGGAGTAGACATTTAACGGAGAAATACCCATATTTGTCTACAGACGTCTTTTCGATGCTGCCTGTTACGACGGCTTTGGTTTTTTCTACCCTCTCAACCCCTATTTACTCCATAAAAAATAAACTATACAGCTCAGTGACACAGTGGAGTAGAAAAGAAAAGGAGACCGGAAAGTTGTTGCCTAATATTACAGACCTAATTTTATTACTAACTGGCTGTTAAACGAGAAGAGTCGAAACGGTTTTGCGATTCTGTAAGAAAAAGGTTAGATGACAAACTATTCAGACATCTGCAAGGCTAGCATGTAAAAAGGAAAGGAACCTTAAGGAGTGGTAAAATATTAAAGCATCGGGTATGAAAAATATTCTAAACCACAGAAGAATTTCGCTTAAGAAAAAGAAAAATTATAAGGGTGTGGAAAAAGCTGATTGGGAAACACGAATGAAGAATTTTCACTATCGTATATTGAAAGGACACAAAATAATGGTGGCTTATAATTTACGTGCAGGAACAGCTCAACAACCGAAGAACACAATGACCGCTTTGTTGCCATTATTACTTAATAAATATAAATTGGTTGCATTCCTAATTACTAACAATGAGAGAAAAAATTATCCTCTCTTGTCTTTGGGTTTCACAGAAAATTCCAGTCTCTACATTTCTACGTTGAAAATTTTCCCCCATTTTCCGACAGGAAAAATCCACGTAAAACAAAGAAAATCCTTCGGCCTCAAGCAGTAAACACGTGCGGTAAAAAATGATTCAATGGCGAATTTAAAATAAGTGACCGTGCGTATATGTGTGTGTGTGTACAAATACGTTTCATTATGAAGATATTAAGGAATGTTAAAAGCTTTTATTTAACATCTGTTTTTGAATTAATAAAACAATTTATGACCTTATACGGACACATTTTATTTTTATTGTAACGACGTCACAAAATCATCAATTGTTTTATTAATAACTTGTTAATCATTCTCTTGTGATGGTTAGTTATATTTATTTGGAAAATACCTGAAAGGTATCACACGACGTTACAGTATAAAAAATTAATGAAAATGGACTGTACGAGGTCATCAATTGTTTTATTAACGTATGCCCGCAGTAAATAATTAATTTTTAATGTAGTTACTGTAATGTAAAATATTTTCAGTTGCAAGTGAAGTATTTATGACAATGTGTACATAAAAGGCTACTATAGGCATAGAAAAAGATTAAGATTGGTTAAATATTATACACGACTGAAAACGCCATATTTGTCAGAAATATATTGTAGTAAAATAAAAAATATTCCTCTTTTTGGTTACTCAAAAAATTTTCAAATTTGAAAATATTCTGACTTGTGAATTTTTTGTATTTGTACCTGAATAGGTTCAAAGAAAATGCGACAATAAGTTGTGCCAGAAAAATTTAGAACGCAACGTTGGATAGACTCTAGTCGCTAAGTATATAGTTTATCATTTTTAGAATGGTCAGTCTTCGAATGCTAGTTAGAATAGCAGGCACACAGATGATGATAACCAAAAACCAAAAAGAAATATATATTTTCGGAAAAGTTTGGTCTTCTTTTTAATTATTTATCATATCATGGAAGCCAGAGACATACAACTATTAGTTAAATGTTGTATTAACTGATCACAATAGATCCATTGATCAGTAATTTAATTAAATTTTATCACAGCTGTATTGTATTTCCGGTGTTTTCCATTTTCGGCAGTTTTTTCCCCCCATTTTCCCTCCCAACAGACAAAGCCTCGTCAGCCAATCGCAGAGACACACGTGTGTTTCTTCTTCTTTCTTCACGGTTCTCCGCGACGGCGGGGAGTCTCCGTGCACGTAGCACGTAGGTCTCCTGCTGCTACACTCCACTGACCCCTTCAACCTCCCCCCCCCTTACTCTCTCCATCCCACACTCTACTCCACCGCGCCACGACGGACGACCAAATCGAATTTGATTATTCACCTTTCGTCACGGCTTCATGTGGATTTCCACATAACGACCAAAACTTTGTGAATGGAAAAGAGAACCCCCTCGCGCGTCGTGTACTCGGGATCCCGAAAATAGTCCTCAAAGAAGAAAAAATAACACACAACAAGGCGGAGGCGATTGTTCGCCCGTCTATTTTTTTTATTTATATCTCTCTCTCTCTCTCTCTCTCTCGCCTCTCCATCGCCGCTTCTTATTCTTCTCCACCTTCCGTCGTAACCGGCCCCCGCGCACTCTTTCTCACAGAAAACTTAACGCAGTGTAGCGCGAATGTTTATTCATTTCACCATAGCGGATCCCGGGAGCATTGTCAGCTGCTGGATGGACCAACAAAACCACCACTATTATAGAACACAAATATGTGTGTGTGTGTGTGTGAGTCTCACGGCTAGCCTCTCCGGTCTCTTCTGAATCATTTCAAGGAACGAAACACTTGCGCAAAAGAAAAGTTTCACATTGAAACTCTGTGTCTGTGGTGTTTTCAGGGTTATTGTCAGAAACCGACGTCGAGGTTGCTTCTAATTACAGAACCAATTAAGTAGAAGACACGGGGAATTGTGGGTGGGCCAGAGGATTGAGAAAAAAACCATCAAGCCAACAACAAATTTCACAACAGTAAACGAAGCAAATAGTCAGAATTCAGTTTATATATTTTTTAGAGGGTGAAATGCGCGGAGTTTCATCGTGACGCTACTTCTTGGAAATCTGCAGCGGACGTGGACTCTAGAACTAGCCGTATACCCGGGTATATGAAAGGGGAGGAACAAATTAGCTTTAGGAAACGTAGAGACTTCGGTTTTGTTTGAATTCAAGGAAAGAAAAATTCCCTTGTGCAGTCATCTTTTATTGACGAACTTAAGTTCATTAAATAAATGAACATCAGCAAATTTTAAGCCAGAAACACAGAACTTATTTATACAAAATTAAACAACGTTTCATCGCTTATTTTGCGACCTCATCGGTAGTAAAAAAGGAACAAAACAATTACAATGAATAGAATAACATTTTAAAGAAACTATTTCGCAAATCAACGCATAAATTGTGTTAGACTTACAAAATTTTGCTAGCCAGATGAATTGTTATTAACAACAAGAAACATAGCCGAATACAGAAAAAAGAAGTGGATAATTTACATATCACACAACAACGTTTGTGGAAGCCTTGTTCCTTTCTTCATGTGCAGAAAAAAACAAACGGAACAGCCTAGCGAGACAAAACTGCTCAACTCGGTTCACATGTTATGTCTGTATTTGACCATCTTTCCTTATTATTAATTTTCAACCACACATGCGTTTTTAAGAAATAAATAAACATCAGCCAATTTTTAAATCATTTATTATTTTGCGACCTCGTCCGGTTTATTTATTTTTTTAAAAAAATATTATATACATGTCATTCTATGCTGAAATTTTGGTAGTGGCTATCATAATTTCTTTAATCTTGAACCTGAGGAGGTCACATAATAAACGATGAAACGTTGTTTAATTTTACATTAATAAATTCTATTTTTTAATTAAGTTTGGCTGATGTTTATTTATTTTTTAAGTATTCTCAATACGCAGAATATATATCAGTAGTAAATGTTTCATGGTAAACATTGTGATTAAATTGATGAAATATTTGTTGTTGTTTTTTTAAAGTCATGATTTGCTTTTTCCGTTATTCAACCCTCTGAACAATTCGTCTACGCGTCACGATGTAACCGTACCGTTGTTATCCGTGGTTGTTTGACAAACCACCTTTCCTACTGATACAAGAATGTTATTATGGGTGTTTTAGGTTATTTCTGTGACGATTACTGCACACATCGACGAAAAGCAAGGGGAAAGCTGAAAACCACTAAACCATTTTTTCGTGTTTCGATAATTATATTTAGGGATGATTTGTTTCTGTTACCCAGGTTGGGACATAAAAGAAACAATCTACCCGGCTGAGAGAAGCTTGACGCCAGTATTGACCAAGGAAGCGGCAGTCTTGGACCTTTGCGGGTGGGGTTTATCTGTGGCGATATTCCGGAGGTTAGCGGCCCCTTGATACACGTCCTTATCTCGCCCCGTAATCGTCATAGTGGGGCTCTTATAGGCTGTTGGACAATATCCCCGCATGGTCCCCGGCCCTATCTAAGATTCTCCTCCTCCGAACCTGCCAGACACATGCTCCCAAATATCTTACCTTCAGCTCCCTTGCAACCTTGGCTGGGAAGAGTCTCGCATAGACTTCCGAAGCGTCCAGGGTTTTCACATCTATACAACCCTTTAATTTTGCACTAACTTACTTTTTCCATCGAGAATTCTGGTTGAAAAACGGTTGAAAAACCAGTGATTGAGGGAAAACATGATCATTTGCATGATCAGAAAAATCAGAGGAAACTAAATGGGGGCAAAATATTTCCCAACTGACGCGTAGGTGTTGATATGGAAACGTTGTCCGCCAGCGATCACGACCGGAGGCTGATCTGTTTCGGTTAATTTTCTTTTAGGGAATCACGGCTTCGGCAACGCGCGACGTGCCTCAACGCTCACGAGGAATCGTTCGTTCGCTTCCATCAAAAGACACGAACAGCGAGCGAGTGACTTTGTGATATTTTTCATTCCTCCGTCAATTCAGTCATCGTGTTCGAGGAACACATCGTGAACATTGCATTTGGTAAGCGATGAATCACGCACGACTCTGCTGGAGAGACCAGAAAGTAATAAAAAAAAGGTGCGGACAGAGTTTTCCTCACGGTCGACCCTGCGTCTCTTGCTGGCTTCCACGTTAATCTTTTGGAACATTCAACCTTGGATCATTTTATCATCGAGTAAAAATTAACCAAAATTTTGTCCAGTCACAATATTCGGATATATATTCTTTGTTTCATTTGCAATAAGGTAATAATGTGAGCTATATACAGAAAAAGTAGTGATAATATAAATACCACTCATAGTTTCTCCAGGTGCAGAGAAAACAAAAGAGCCTAGAGCGACACAACTGCACAATTTCTTTTCACAAACTGTAAAACAAGGTTTCCAGAAACGTCTTGTATTTATCTTTCTTATTATTAATTTTCAATCCGACGTATTTTTTTTCCTTTCAGCAATAAAGTAATTAATACATCAAATAATATTAATAACTGTGACAGGAAAAAAATTATGGTGCAAATTATGAAATAACTGTACCATGTGACACAGGTCGAAGTTCAGGATGGGTCACGGAAGAGCCGTTTGGTCACATTCTTTGGAGCTGATGTGTACAGTACACATTTATTTCGAATTTAAAATGTTCCACAATGATATATATATATATATATGTGTGTGTGTGTGTAGTTAACCTCACACTCGATACACAGTTGTTTCTATGATCTTCCTCTGTCACGTGTATTTGATTCGGTTTCTATACGTTGTATATATCGTGGAAAAGTTCAACTAAACTGGAGACCCGACCGACAGGCGACTCTGGACACTGTTATTTCTTTTCTCCGGTCATTCTTTTTATCTTTTTCATATTAGTGGTGCAATTATGACATGAAACTCCGTCCTGAAGAGGAAAATACCGTTGAAGGGCATAAATGACGTCATAGTAAAAACAAACTACCAGTAAACCAAAATCTTTGAAGTGTCTTTCCCCAACTGCTTTAAATGGTCCTGAAACCTCGAAGTTATTGTCTGTCGTATTTTACTAATATTTCTCTCTACTCGTCATTCTTATGTATCCAAATCCCTCCCAATCCACAGCTTCGGTTAAATGAATTATCAATCCCGAGTGTGGCTACAACTAAGAATACTTTCTTTAAGAGGAATCCACCACTGAAGACCAGAAAGAGGCTTTAACGAAACTGGTTAAAGAATAATGAGACTCCAAAGACCAGCGAGCTCTTCTGTTACTGGTCCTCAAGTTCAACGTTTACGACTTGAGTCATATTTTACTGCTATTTTCTAGTCATCTGGTTTCGTCAATTTTCTTTCGTCGCAAAAATCGTTATTATCTGTCGTAATAGTTTCTACATTGCTCGTTTTTTGGGGGGGTATAGACAGGCTATGTATAGGGTAATCCACATAGTGGCAACTCCCGTCTTATAGCATAGGAAAGGGAGGATGCGGAAGGGTAGAAGAAGGTAACCAAGGGTTAACTAGGGCCCCCGGGCTATTATTTAAGGATCCTACCCGGCATTCGCCTAAAAAAAAGTAGGGAAAACCCTAGAAAAACCTGCATCAGGTAGGTTGGGCATTGGGTACTTGTCCCACGTCCTTCCGATAGTGGGAGAGGAGTTTTCTGTGGGGACGCAGCATTCTCTTCTCCGTGCCTCGACCAGTTTAGGAGGCAGCTGGCCGACTATTCCAATGGAAATAGCGGACAACACTTACCGTATGCCCAAGGTCTGTGACCCCGGAACATGCACCTCTCAAAACAGGTCGAGGTGCCTCGACTTGTGGGAACCTTAGTTCAATAACGGAGAGGAAAAGGAATCCCCAAATGTAGCCGCTTCGTATCTCTCCTACAAGGTTCTGTCTGCGAGAGAACATCCCTCGCAGGTATTGCCTGCGAGAGAATAGCCCTCGCAGACTCTATCCTCTACATTACTCGTGAAACTACGAAATCTAAATAATTTTACTAAATGATTAACGACTCGGAGAAACAGGTAGACAGTAACACAAATTAAACTCTATATTCATAAGCTCCAAACACCAGACAGCTTTTCTGTAACTCATCATGAGCTTTTACCTCCTTGCATTATATTGTACAGCTATTTCTTCTTTCGAACCGTCACTTTTCTTCGGTTAACATTATCTGTCGTATTTGTTTCCACATTTGTAATTGAGACAAAGAAATAAAATTATATTTACCTAGAGAATGACATTATTAAATGCCGGTAATGCAGCTAATTGGGCCTGAGAAATAAATGTTTGAAAAGTGGACCAAAGCCACTCCTGTTGTATTTTCCAACATTTTCCCTCGTTTTAGCTTCGTCTCATCACTTTCGTCTCAGACGAAAATCATTTCCCAACCCCCCTTCTTATTCCTAACGAAGTAAAAGTTTTCCTTTTCGGTCTGTTAGGAATCTGATTGTCGTCTCGGGTGAAACGCGACCCGCAAGTTATTTTACCCACAGTATAACTCGGAAGATATCGTAATATAATGACCGATATGCATGAGCTGCTACCAAATGACACGGTTTAAACAAGAGCCCAGGTGGTGGCTGAAGGCGGGGGCGTGGTGGGTGGACAAAGAGACTTTTAAAAAAAAGAGAATTAATAATAAAAAAATTTGTTCCTCGAGATTTCCGTCTCGTGAAACGGAAAGTTACCGATTTGGCTTCGGTTCGTTTTGTCTCTTAAAAGTGCGAAAAATTAATGTTATTCTCCTGCTGGAGAAATTCAATGGACGCAGCAGTTTGTTTGAGGCTCCCCCTCAATAAAACGGCATTGGTCACGGTACTCGTTTGTAATTGAGCATTGTTACTGGCGCTTGTCCTTGTCTTCTTACCTTTCCCCACTTTGCTCCACTGTTAAGCTGCCTGCAATCACAATGGGATAAAATCGTCACGGCTTGTTTTACAACTGGATCGACACACTCAAATCCGAAGAATCCTCTTCTCAAGTTTTTTCCTCCCCCTATTTTAAAAAAATCGTTTCATTATTGTTATTTAACGGTCTTTCACAGTTGTTGAGGTTTACTTATGATCTCCTTTTAGCAGGGATCAATTCACATATATATATATAAAAAAGCCATAAACGCAGCCGAAGAACCAATTCTTGCTTCTTCGTTACCAAAGCAAATCATCCCAGGGGGAGGGAGAAATGTTCTCCTTTGTTACGAAGGCGTTGTCGCCATATTGTTACACTCTGAATACGTGTATTATTTTCCGCTTAATATTACAGTTCGCTCTTTTTCCTCTTCTGCGTTTGGAGAAAAGCTCATTCACAATATATAAATAAACATCAGCCAATTCTAAGTCAGAAAATAAACATTTTTAAATTAACAACGTTTCATCTTTTAATTTGCGACCTCATCAGGTTCAACTTTTTAAAGAAATTGATGAACTGGTCATTTTATGCTGACAGCCGTGGCCTTTTTTTTGACTTGCCTCATGTTTATTTATTTATTAGTTTTTTTCACAATAGTTGGCATATATATATATATATATATATATATATATATATAATTAAATAGATGCACCTAAATTAATTTGAGCAAGTAATTGACATTAGTCCAGTGTTGTCAGATCCCCTACGTTACCAAAAACTATGCACCACCTCTCAGTCCTGGTTCATATTGTCAACTATCTCAATAGCTTGCCGTTGATGGTATATTTGTATTCATTACATATGATTAACACTAAACTCTAATAAAAATTATATTATTTTCAATTCTATTTATGATAAATGTGAAAACAACACCAGCCTTTTAGTCAGAGAAAAATTAATATCAAATTTAAAACATTATATTTAACAGACACAACGTTTCAACCCTATTTGGGACCCCTTAAGGTATACAATTAAATTGAGTAATCTAAAATTTTAAATGGAAAAAAAATTACACATGAATAATTTAATGTAATTAAGTATTAATATAATTTATAGATTATTACTAACAATTTATACTACATTATATATCTACATAATTGTATTAAAATTATC
Source organism: Zhengitettix transpicula (assembly GCA_037074705.1). NCBI lineage: Eukaryota > Metazoa > Arthropoda > Insecta > Orthoptera > Tetrigidae > Zhengitettix > Zhengitettix transpicula. The sequence continues at coordinate 4,893,756 of CM073592.1, read as the reverse complement.
ATGTTGGTAAGATTAAGTTTCATTTTGAAATTGTACACCTGAACATATTCCGAATAGGGATGAAACGTGTTTGTTAAATATAATGTTTTAAATTTAAAAATAATTTTTGTCTTATCATTAAGATGTTTCTTTTTTACATTTAATTTAACTACTTTATTAGAATGTCTTTTTAAAGCTTTTAACCTGAAAAGAAGTAAGAAATCACCATGATTTAGCTTAACAAGCTTAATTATTTTCATACTTTCTTTAAAAATATATTTTATTATTTTTAATCACTTCGCTTACTGTTAATTATAGCTTTTTAAAGGTGATGAGATAAAAAAATTTACCAAAATGTTGATTGTATTTTTCTTAAGTCACGTTTACACCAAATGTTGTCAACATTTTTACTGTCACCAAAATTGGTGAGCAACAATCGTCGGCAACAAAATCCGTCAACATGGTGGCGTGAAATTTTGACAATATTACCTCAGATTAGAACAGTAAAAATGTTTTGCGACGAAATGTTTCCATGAAATTTTCTAGAATTTCTCTAAAAGTTCAACAATGTCAACATTCTTGGAACATTTTTTTTCCCAAATTTAAGTAAACTATATTATTATACCATATTTTAGAAAAAATATTTTTCTTGTTGTAGTGTGTGGTAATGTCAAAATTTTGACAGATAATGTTGACGCTTACCAAAGGCAACACTATTGCCAATTCCGGTGGTAACGCGGCTTTAGTTTTTTCCAATAAGCTGTAATTAAAGTAGTTTCTTTCCAATTATAGAACATGAAGGTTATAGATGTATTATAAATCAATTATCACTAAAAAAGCAGCGATTCTGGTGGTTTTCGTTCGGTTCTTGCCTAATTAGTGACTTGCTTGGTTTTGTCTACTTGTTAGTCTTCGATTGGTCACAACCTTACGATTTTCTTTGGTGAAGAAATTTTCGGGTTATCCATTGTCTATTGTAGAATAATATTTATGTGAGATCGGAAGCAGGAACCCCCTTCATTCTTCTTCAGTCTCCTTTTATCCATAAAAGTATCACCGTCGTGGTCAATTACACTTCAGAATCCAAGTCTCTATGATTCGACGATCATTTCCGAAATGCCATTAAAGGCTGAGAACGGTAAATTATCGACTCGTCGTAAAACAACCCTCCGATGTCGATGCCAGAGGATATATGGAGTACTCGACTGATGTGACCTTTACTCTTTCACCTTCACCAGGTGCCTTTCTTATTAAAGTTATTCCGTTCCCTTTTCGTGCGTTACGTATTCATAGCAGGGTCACACAACGGAGGAAGTAAATCAGATACACGGACATGTCGTGATATGTTATCCGGACCTCCAATAACATTCATTTATTTTTCTCACTCCCCTCTCACGGCTTTTGCCTGTGTGTATGTGTGTGTGTGTGTGTGTTTACGGCTATATTTATTGCTTTGTGAAGTGACCTTTCACATCGCTTCGCCATTTGTGCCTTTCCCGTTTCGACTCTCGATCGTTACGAAGGTGAAAGGACAAAAAAGAAGAATAGGGAGACATGTCTCAAAGACAACGTTTAAATTGATACTACATATTGGATACTTTGTATCTACTGTGAATAGTATATAATGACATAAAAAAATAATATAATAATTAACGTGTTAACTTTCAAGGTATATTGTAAAATTAATTAGATGAACCCGGCCAAAAGTCAGAATTTATTAATAAACATAAAAAATTATAATTAACTAAACTGCATGAAGATTTATTCCTTTCTTTATGTTTTTTTCTGATAAATAATTCTATGAAAATTTAAATCATATTTTTATTCTTTATTAAATAATGTACGTAAACAGTTAGTTGTTTTTGGTCAATATAATTCTTAATTCATTTTTAGGTACATCTGAAATGGTCCCTAAGCAAAAACAGTTATAAATTTTAATGTTTATAAATCACTATGACTTTCGGATCAATTTTCACTTATTATATTCAATCCAAGTAAGACTCAGTTCCATCTTTAATTATTTTATAAATTATCTACACATTGATGAGTTGGCTTGGAACATACAGTTATTAAATATCAATTATATGCAATTAAAACCATTTTTAAAAATATGCAGATAAGCTGATGGCATTTTATGGTAAATGATTTAACGTTAATTAGATTTGGTATTTTCATAACTAGTTAAAATTGTATTGAATATTAATAAATTAAGTTACTGCCCAAAATACGAAAATAAAATAACATTCACAATTTTAATTTTTTTTGGCCTGAGCTCTATTTTCGGAAGACAAGAGTCCATTTTTGGGTATAATAATTTATAGTTAATCTGGGTTGCGATATAAATAAATTAATAAAAAATTATGAATAATAACTTATCACTGTGAAAAATATTACAAATGCATAAAAAAACTCTTTTCTACTTCCCGGGGTTCAAAAGTTCAGGAAAAAATTCCAAAATCGGATTTTTATGGGCTAAATAATTTCTGTGGTCATTATTTTGTAAAATTTAACTCCTGACTTAGCCGCAATTTTCCAGCTGACCATATTTTTGTGACCACTGACTGACTTCCTTCAGAAAGTTACTGCTACAGAGTCAACTATGACTGATAACAACTATTTTCCGTCGTCTATGCAAGCTTGATACTCTCTGCCTATTAAAATCTATTAAATGTATTTTTACGATTTGCGTTGGTCACTCGCCGCGAATATATTGCTTGGGAAAAACGATTTTGGATCATTTTAGAAAACGGAAAACTTATTTTTTTATCCATGTTTTGTGGTAGTTTTGTGGATTCTAGTTTTTTCAAGAAAATACATTTGTGTATTCTATTAAGAGTGTTGACTAATGTGAACTTCAAAATTAATAATTCAAATTGCACTGATCCATTTTTTTTAAAAAAAAAGAATCTGCAATTTATTTCATCGAATAATTTTTAGGCTCAATAATGAAAGATCGACAAACTTGCACGTTACTTGTCTCATTAGAAATTTCGTTTGGTTACTCCATAACTTTTATCTGCTATTGTAGTTTCTGTGTGCAAAAAGAAGAGATATATCAAATGATACAGATGTTTAGTTATATGGTCACTTTTTTCTTCGTAATAAATTTTAAATTTATATGAAGCTTATGTTGTTTTATGGTAACAATGTAGCCCAGGAAAAAATTATTAATATATTTTTTCTATGGATATAAGTATATCTTCGAATGAGAGAGAGTAAATCGACGTATATTTACCAGTAGTAGTTATTAAAATATTATATTCATTAAAATTTTCTGTTTATGTTTCAATTAAGTAATTGATTCAAGGTTTACGTACCCAGAAAAATCAGATAAATTTTCATTAGGGGTGAAAAAAAACGACGTGACGTGATCCGGTGAAAGCGGTGCAAAGTTGTTTCGTTAATTATGAAGCGTGAATTAGGGAAGAAAAGTCGATGATAATGAAACCGAAACACGTGAGAGATTGACAGATTACGGAGTAATGGCCGCCTCCTCTCGGACAGGATAATAAGGACCTCCTCTCTTTTTATTTTCTACCTCGACGCTCTCGGACTTCCCACGAACACGTCAAGGCAATTTTTGGCTGCGTGCAAGCTTTTCACACATTCGTTGTACTTACTTACTTGCCAGCCAGAAAGTGTTCCATTGTGCAGAGTCGCGTTACGTAATTCTGAAGGATAAAAAAGGGTGGAGGGGAGAGGAAAAGGCAAGGTGGGTGAGTCATGTGTGAAAAGCTGCGGACTCACACCGGACGCGAGGCAAAGGCCACAACCGACGTAAGTAAGTACTCGCGGATTGAAGTACTCGCTCGCGGCCGACAATCTATATCTACAGATTCATTACAGGCAATTAACTTACGTTTAATCCAACCAGAAAATAATTAGATCTCTTCGTTAAATTTAAACACATTCATTATATATTAATATATTATGGTCTTAATTTAAATTTCCAAAGCTGCAGATGTCCTAATCCAAAGACAAATGTCATCAATTTATTTTAAAAAAAATTAAAGTTTGCTTATAAATTGTCTAATTAAGTTAATTAATTTTATTTCTGGCTCAAATTTTAACATGTTTGTATTAAACGTCAGATAATTTTTTATAAAATCCATATACACACATATCTTAATTACTTTCGCCTTTGATGTATAATTTGCGAGTTGTCAATTTCTTTGAAGGGTTGAAGATAATTATTTTTATATTGTTAAACACCAGATTATTTTTGACAAAAAATCCCTTTATTTTGTTATTATTTTGTAATTACGTATTTCGAGGGCAAATTAGGTGATTAATTCCTTTCGCGATCTCTTTTCACTACGAAGGAAAACGTCTTTGCGGCATCGTTTTGTCACGAATAGTGCTGATGAAGTGTCGAGGATATCGGGAGAAACAGCACTAGTTGATTGTCACTAATCTGTAGAGTTTAGACAATCTACAATCAGGTGTTTGAATGACACGTCACTGCGGTTCTTGAAACTTCAGTGAACACAAGGCTTTCTCCGTTGAAATCGAGAATAACAAGTTACCTACATTTACCCAAATAGGAACCCAAGAAAAAGCAGAAGACGAAACTAATTGGCTGGCCGACCGAGTGTCTTGTAAATCGAATGGCGAGCTGAGGGATTGCACCTGCCGTAATCGTGGATTCAAATCTCGCTGCGGTCACGTGCGGCTTCCTGTTTTGTGCGCACACACACACACACATTCTCAAATTAAGGGATCTCAAAATGTCTCTCATTTCAAGGCAATCTTTCCCCGTTTTTTTTTCTCTCTCCGCCACTCTTCCTGCGCTCCCAGCAGGTGTTTTCTGCTCTTAACTTAATTGTAATCTAGCGTTATATGACTTGTAATGGACGATAACCACCACGGACAAACCTTTAACGCTCAAAATAACGACCTGGGGTTTGCCCCCCCCCCCCCCTCCCTTAAAAAATATTTCCTCTACCTATTTGCATAGTACGCATAACATATTAATTAGATAAAATAATAAATTACTCTCTGGAGGGAGGAGATATCGCGCTGATCGTGAGATTGATGACCGATACGCGGTTATCTTGATCACGACACGAGCAAGAATTACACGAATATAAATATATCTCCCCGAGGGACAAACACAGACACGTAACGTGTATTTTAAAAAAAAATTAATTTACGGTTGAAATGAACGGAAATCATTTAGTAACTTGTCACAGTTAATACGTAGATAAACGATAAGGGAGCTGATACTTGACAAAGCCGAAAATAAAATTAAAATAAGTTATTAGATTATACGTGTCGGTACTTACAACAGTTATTGTCAACAATACACACGGAATATCAGCTGTGCTAATGAATAGCAATTTTTATCTGACTTAAATATAATTATGTATGCACGAACACAGCCAAATCACTCATAAATAATTTAACAATACACAATGTGTAAAAATTAACACAACGTTTCGACTCTAATCTAAGACTTCATCAGGTGTACAACGGTGTGACAAATTATTCTATGAATATTAAACAAACATTGATGTTCTATAAATTAATTTTGCGTAGAATTTCCGACGCTTGCTCAACCTGCATTTATAATTAATTACCTTTATCTGTGCTAATTGTTCTCTAACACCAACAGTTGACCTCAACTAATCCTCAACAGTACTCAAGTAATCGTATATATTTAAGATTGTTCCCTGTGTCTACGCCTTTTGAACTTTAAAGTGTCAACAACAATACCTGTCGATGCTTGTCCTCTACACGGAACAGTCCAACTGTCAATTCGCAACAATGCGCAACGATTGTCGTATCTTCGCCGACAGTTTGTCTACATTTTAATTCAAACAGTTTAAATATTTTCAACAATTTTCTTTTCTGTCTCCAACATCTCAACTAATGATTTGTAGAAATTCTCACAAGATTTGATAGCTGAGATTAGGGGAAAAATTCTAGAGGTTCAAATTAACACAGTTTTATTTTTAAAATTTGTTTGGATCTAATAAATGTTTTAATACAATCACATATAAAATTTTATTGCAATGTAAATTACATTAAAATGGCCTTCGGTTATTCTAACCATATTCATCTGTAAAATCTGTAAAATTATCAAGTACGTTGAATGAAATTTTTATATGTGACTGTACTAAAAAAGATTTTAGTCAATTATTATATTAATAATATAATACATACAGCCCTTTATAGTTTTTATTAATCCAATAAATGTTTAAAACAATTTGCTGACATGCACACATTTGTTTCTCATATCCCACATGCTTCCGTTTGTTTAAAACAGGATATTTTTTTAGCTTTATATATATATATATATATAAATATATATAATTGGTTTCATAATCAAGCGCATTAACAAAACAGGAGGGAACGAATGAAGGAAAAAGCTGGAACCTTGTGTGTCGAGAAATAGACAAAAAACCTTCCTTCAATAAACTCCAAATCATCGTGTATGTACGTTCCTGTAAATTTTCAAGCAATTTAACACAGTAATTTACATAATATACAGTTCGTAGGAAGCCTTCCCCACCCCCTCTGTTTTCTTTCATGAGTTAATGTTGAACATAGATGAACAGTATTTTGAGATTCGTTCAGGGTGGGCAGGTTCCTTTCTTTTTTCGACCATGTAAATAAAATAAAATGGCGTGTAGCGCCAAAATTCTCAGCGTCGGATAATAAAAACCGTAAACCTCAGTAATAGTTTTCAGATGATAGGCCTACAACACTTAAATCTCGCTTGTAAGTATTGGTCCTTTATTGATCTAAGTTAAACCTCCTATTCACACTTCCTCACGACTATAGGATTTTAGTTTAATTCCATGTTTTTTGTGTTGAAAGGCGTGAGCAAATGAACGTTAAATAATACATTGTTTAAAATCAGTATAACGCGCTACCTCATTTCGTCACGGTAACAATGCATTTGAAAATTAATTGAAATCAGTTCCATATTCGAGAAGAAGCAGTTTTCCAACCCCCTGAAAATAATTTCTGCTATTCAGGGAACAAACTAAAAAATTATATACAAATTACAATCATTAAGGTAGATATATCGATGACTCGATAAATAAGTGTAAATAGTGATAATTGATAAAATAATAATTTACATGCACGCACGCACGCACAGATACGTACATGCACAGATACATACATACATACACAGATACGTACATACATACATGCACAGATACGTACATACATACTTGCACCGATACGTACATACAGATATGCACGAGAAAATAGGTGAATAGAAACAGGATATGCCATGAAAATAAAAGGAAGCACACAAAACAGTATCAGATCAGGTAAATGTTCTACATATAATTATCAAATATATTAATTAAATTCAAATAAATCAGAAAATACATAAATGAGAAAATATATAAGTAAAAAATGATTACATAGAAAAATAAACGAATAAAAACAAATCAGAAATTTTTTACATTAATAAGTCTTCATTGTTTTCTTAATAATATAATATAATAAATATATATAATATAAATATATAATATAAAATAAAAGGTAGTGTTCGACCAGTAACAGAAAGTTTGTAGGAAAATATAAGTTACTTGATACAGAGTGTTGATTGTTGAGAAAATATTTTGATGAATTTGTTGAATAAGTATAAATCAGAAAACATAAAAAATTTACTTTAGGAAATAAAGAATGAGAAAAAAATTATGAATACAAACATTAATTAATTAATAAATTACTTTGAAGCAACGAAACGTAAAGCAGGAAAAATACACACCCAAGTTATGTATAAATCAGAAAATACAAAAACACTTGAGGAAATAATGGATGAGAAAAATCATTAAATGCGAAAATGTTACTGGTAAGAAAAGTAAAATAGTAAAACTTTAAATCAGTAATCAAATAATTCATGAATGGCCGGTGAAATTTAATTTTGAAATATCTTTAAATGGCAATTAGTAAATTTTATGACTCGTAAATGAGGAAAGGGAAGAAAATGCGATAATTGAAAATATTTGACATAAACAAATTAAAATTTTTGAAGAAAAAAGGGCAAAAATTAGTTGTCTAATAAAGCATTTACATAAATGTAAAATCAAAAAATTATTTTTATTGTTCATATTGTTATGATGAGAAATGAATAATTGGGTTCAAATAATATTTCTTTGGCTGGATCAAATGATTTCGTTGATAACTGTTGTAATTAATAATTTTTCTATTTCTTCTCCAGTAAATGTCTCTAGTTTAACATTGAGGGATGAAAAGTGGCATAAATCAAGTATTCTCTCTTTAGTTGCGTCCATTTTCAATGATAATTCAGTCGTGTCCCCTCTTTTTCCTACGAACCTCGGTCGTCGGTTAGAGAAAAATAATAATTTCACTTTCCTCATTTTGGATACTCTTGTAATAAAACATTTTGGGGAAGTTTCGGAAACCCCTTTTTTTATATCTTTAGAGTGGTGAAATTATTCCTTTTGTGTTTCCATCATCAGTGCTGCATTTTCTATTCTCTCTCTCTCTCTCTCTCCTAAATTTTCCCACCTTTTTCCCTCCCACACTCACATCGAGGTTTCCTTTTTACATCGACCATCCAGACAAACCACGTCAAAATTTTTCTGATTGTCAGAAGAAGCGGAGGGCAGCGTTTAAAAAGCCACGTTAAGAATGGCATGACGCGGAGGTCCGCAGTTCTTACTTTCAGAGTGTCGTGCATAATAAAGCATAATTGCACGGGAATGTGGAATATATTAAGTAAGAAGGGAAAGAGATTTCTCCTTCCGCTCTGTGTAGGTAATCCTGGCACGAGAATGTGCTAATATTAAACCACTTTGCGTGCCGGCGGCCCCGAGTAAAATAAATCCACGTGGACTTTACTCCCACGAATATGTAATCAGCCGGGTAATTTTTATCATTTCTCCTTCAAGCCCCCCTCAACCCCCCTCCCCCGGCAAAGGGAAATACAACCAACGAACTCCTTTTAGTAAATATTTTCAATGACCTTTTTATCCAATAATCTGATCCATAAATCAGAAATACAACCAAAGAACTATTTCTAGTAAATATTTTCAAGGACCATTTTATCCAATAATGTGATCCATAAAATCGGTCTTAGGATACGTGTTGAAAAATATTAAACTTTCCAGCAAACTTTTCTCGTTGTATTACGTAATTTATATGATGAAAGAAAACGGCCAATAAGAGACATTTTTTAAAAAAGTATTTTATTAATTGTTGCAGTCAACGATAACATAGTAAAAGTGAATATACAGATTATTATTTTTACGAAAAATAATTTATAATTATAAATAAGTGATACAGAATAAGTAGAAAGATGACAAACATAGAAAAAAATTACTTAAAAACTTAATATTCCATAAGATATCGAAGAAAGCTTATTGTAATCCTCAAGCAGTAGTTCAGTAAATTTGAGAAGTATGGAAGCTTTCTTCGATATCTTTGAATTTATATAAATACCTATAATCAGTGTACGATCACGAAGGAGTTGAGATAAAGTACATTGTAGGTGAGCCACACGAGGTTAAGGTCGGAGGAATGTCGCACTGGGATTATTGATCCTGGGAATAAATAGTCTAAAATATATTTCCATACAAAACGAAAAGTTTGTCTTGCGTTAATGGTTACATGAGTTCTTTTAGTTTCTTCCGTATAGCAGGACTGACGAGTTGTCGCCCCGGTTAAGCGGAAGGTACTGGGTTCGATTCCCGGTCCGGTCGACATTTTTCCGTGCATATGCCCTTAAAATAACAGTTACTGATTCAGTATCTGGTTTTACATAACTGTGTTTCGATCAAATCAGTAAATGTGTAACATTTCAGAAATTAGTTTGCGTTGATCAATGTTTTCTACGTCTAAATAAGAAAACTTGACCCAATATGTTTCAATACAACCGACAGTTTCCACCTTTTATTTGAGTTATTTGCTTCTAGTTTTCTAGAGTTCTTTTAGTCTGTCCCACAAAGGAGGACTGACAGTTAAATTCTAATTACACACACCATCATTTTTGTTAGAATATGTCTCACAATGTATGATGATGATAACGTGATGTTGGGCCGTGCAGAAGAGACTACAGTTAAACTTTTTAATTTATTTGTTCCCAAACGTTTTCGTACGTATAAATTTAGGAAATCTCTTCCTGGACGACTGTGCTTTCTTTGTCTGTGAGGACTCACGCAATTACTGTCCCACTGATATTGTCGTGACGTCACGAAATTGGCGCATGTGTGACGTCGTCGTGCCATTGCACGTGTTGAGTCAGTCTAGTTGTCACGACTCTCCTGTTAACTGTAATTAATTATGCTTCGACCACCATTAAGTATGAAGTCTGCGAGAGCCATTCTCTCGCAGGCAGTACCTGCGAGGGAAGTTCTCTCGCAGGCAGAACCTTGTAGGAGGGACAGGAAGCGGCTACCTTTGGAGATGCCTTTTCCTCTGTCCGTTTTTGAACTAAGGTTCCCACAAGCCGAGGCCTGTTTTGAGAGGTGTATGTTCCAGGGTCGCAGACCTTGGGCATACGGTAAGAGGTGTTCGCTGTTCCCATTGGGAAAAGTCGGCCTGCTGCCTCCTAAACTGGTCGAGGTACGGAGAAGGAAATGCTGCGACCCCACAGCAAACCCCTCTCCCGCCACCCAGGGAAGGGCGTGGGACAACTACCCAATGCCACGACCTAACTAATGCAGGTTTTTCTAGGGTTTTCCCTGCATTACTTTTAGACGAATGCCGGGTAGGATCCTTAAACTATAGCCCCGGGGGGACCCTAGTTAACCCTTGGCTACCTTCCTCTACCCTTCCGCATCCCCCCTTTCAAACCCCTTCCTATGCTATTAAAGGGGAGTTGCCACCATGTGGATTACCCTACAAAGACCCATTAAATATAATCTAGGGAAATTTTCGTTTCTGAATAAAACCATTGGGTACATTGTAACAGTAACTAAGTTAGACAGTTAAATGTAAGGTTAATAAGAATTTAAGTGAATAGTTAATAAGGGTATAGTTTTTGGGATTTGGCTGAATATATAAAGCAGTGCAGTGAGGTGCAAAGTGCAAAGGATTTATGAAAACTATTTTTCATCCTCTTAACCACATTTATTTTAGGGTTATGTTAGTGTTAAATTATATATATATATATATATGGTTTTTTTATATTCGCACCGAGCCTTGTCCAATGAAATTAAAAAAATCTATAGCAGTGGTACTCGCCTGAAGTTTCACGCTGACAGCCTTGACACGTTCATGACGGTGCCATGTTGCACGTTTTTTTTCTCCCGATCGACAGTAACCGGGATCAGATGAGGGAGTCTGCGCCGTAACTGGGCTATCCAGAAATCTTGCGATTAACCGTAGGTAACATTTCCGGACGGTCGCTGATATCCACAGCAATTACATATCTCTCTCTCTCTCTCTATTAGCGTCCTCATTATGTTCTCACATTATCGGTTTCATCTCGCCGTAGGAAATTACCAGTCTGTAATTAGAGGGAAGAGAATATCGCAATGCTTCAAACAGACACGTGAAAGGTTCGTGCAGGGGGTTTGTTGTTTGATCGCTTTTGTTTTGTTGCGTTTTCATGAGTGTGTTGAAACGTGAACTCGGACACAGCGACCTACACTTACTCAGTGTGCGGAAACGTAAACCACACGGAAGTAACGTTGGGTGCCGTGTGCAGGTATGACGTCACATCGGCTTTCAAACGTTATAATCCACGGGTAATGTGGCCCATCAGTTATTGACAACCATTTTCACTAACTGCGGAAGTTACACTTCAACACAGTCCTGAATTTCTAACCGCAACACTTAAGTTTGGAACAAATTTCCTTTCTCAGCTGAAAAAAAAAAGCTGCCATATTTATATTAATTTTTATGAGTACGTGGCGTAGCCCGGGTGTTTATTTAAATTAACCCTGAGTAGGAATTTTATTCGTCACTAACATTTTTGTTAAAAATTTTATTTAACCAATGTTTGGAACATTTACGCACTTGCGTTTCCCTACCCGACCTAACCCCTAGGAAGCTAAATTCAAATAAACCGAGTAACAGTATTCTGGCATTCACGACGAATCAAAACAATAAAATATACTCGCGAACTTCATAAAGCTCTACGCATTTAATAATGCAAACGGAAATTCGTATCGCTTCCACCCTCACACCTACGGGGTTGAACTACAACTTAACTGATTATTAAACCGATTTTATTTCTATAACCCTGGATTTGACACCAATTTCGGTTGTTTCGAGTTATTTTTATGTAACTGCGCACCCTTATTGGAGCTTCAAGGGGGTTGAAATTACACACTAAATATATCTAGATACAAAATATTAATCACTTAGACTACTTTTTCTCAATAATATTTTTTTCTGATTTCTGTATATTTTCTTACGATTTTTCCGTTTAATTTTTCGCATTTAAGTTTCTTCTTATTTATGGTCTTTCTCTTTCATTTTTTACTCATTGATATATTTTCTAATTAAATCAATTTTCTTGTTTTTTTACAGATTTTTTAATATTTTTATTTACGTCTTTTATATTAATATCATTCATTAAAAAAATTAACGTTTTCAGACATTTTAAAATAATTTTAGTTAACACTTCACTCTATGTTTCCTTACTTTGAAGAAATAATACGTTGATATTGAAGGATTCGGACACACTTTTACGACTTGGACCCCTTATTTATTAATAATATTTACTCTCGTCTGTTTTATTAATAGTATGAATTAATATATACCGCTAAATGTATCCGAATCCATTCTTCAAATTAAGGAAAAAAAAATTTTTTTCAAGTTTTAAATAAAATAATTTAAAATGCCTGAAAAGATGGATAATTTTTTTTAATTAAATGTAGAGATTTTTCTTTATGTATTTTAATTTTTTATATGGTACGTGTGAAGCTGTGGAGGTTTTTTTGGTTTCGAACGCACTTTCCTTTCTTCACCAAGTAATTTTATCGTTTCACCCAAATTGGTCCAAACAAAGTAAAACGGTTCTTCGATAATCGAAAAATCGTTGGAGTAACATTTTTCCATTCTGTATCTTCTTTAAGAATGTTGGTGGATAAAACCGAAATAGGGGGGGAGGGAAATATAGGGGAACACAACTCAAGTTCTTCCCTTTGAAAAATATTCCAATTAAATTGTAAAATCTGGACGTCGTCTCGGTAGTTAAAAGGTTCTTCCTTTGGACTGACTGTACGTTAACTCTAGAGTGGAAGGAGAGTAAATTATGTACATAATTAAATTACAACCTGGGATCATTAGTAATTTAATTTTCGCTTTCTGTTTAACAATTCATTTAAAAGCTCAGCGATATTTTTGTTGTGGTGGTGTTTCCCCGCGTCAGAGAGTTTTTGCGACGATTTGTCGTTACTCGATAGTTGATAGCCGTAGAAAAGGAAAGAATGAGTAAAAATAACTCTCTCCTCATGGCGACGAGACGAGTTATGCCGAGTCCGAGTTCAAGTGAGAGAATTCGCCCACCAACTGCTGTGAGCATTTGCATTTGCATGTTGGGTGTTACACTATCTCCAATTTAGCACGGTAATTGTCAGGCAAAAAGGAGAGACTTCGCCCACTCCACACAATTGAAATACGTGTTTCAAGAGTCCGCCGCACGTAGGAGTCGTCGCCGGGACGCAGGAATTCAAACAAGGTCATTAATTCAACTGAAATATAATAATAATAATAATCTCCCCCCGCGGCGTTTAGGCGAAACACTTGTTCCCGGAGAGGAGGGCGTGCGTGCCGTATTATGTAATACATGACCCACAGAGATTGGGGATTGAAATATACTTGTATTTAATTGCGTCGTGAGATCCTTGTAACCTAATCGGAACACTTCGTTTCAGACGCTCTCCATTGTGCGTTCAATCACTGTGATTCATAATCGAAGGGCTGGGCGTTGTCCATCGACGGCACTTGTTCTCCTTCACACACACACATACACTCATATACAGAAATATCTGAAGCGTTTTGTACTGTAGATGCTTCACAACGTTCATAGTACTTTCATAATGTTGCCAAATATTTTTTACATATTTATTTTGAATCAATATATTTTATAGTGACATGAAATCAATTACTTATATTTCGTTCATATTCCAGACATTAACTTATGATATCTTTGATGGTGACTGGGTAATGGCATAGATCACATATAGAGATAACTGTTCTTTAATATGTGAAGGTGTGTCATGTTGGAGTATCCTTTGTGTCTGGTTTCTTCGTTGGGTTTTTATTTCTTGGAATTCGTTAACTTGTCGAAGGATATAAATATTATTGTCGGCCACAAAAAAAAACTCCTTTTCTGAAGGTGCAGATACCTTCTTTATCTTCTTATCTTCACCCTCCATTATTTTCAACTTCCGAGTCATCGTATTCCTACCCAACTTATCACACGGTCATCCGTCGCGTGGGTCAACGTTTAATTTTTGTATTCCCAAACGATCTGTCCTTCGCGATTTGTAAACTTCCTATGAATTTATTTGCTACAATCGTCCGTCTTATTACCTGCTCACGTAGACAGTCTACCCGATTATGGCGACGATTATAATTCGTGTAGAATTAGTGTTCTGAAATATAAATTTGATCCTAAATCGTGTGTTAAATCGATTAACAGTCAGAGCCTACGTCCAATTGAGTGTCGTGTTAAATAACTGATGACTTCTACCTCTACAAAAAATCTCGCCTAAAATAGGGAAAAATTGCGGAAAATAAAGTCTTTTTTTAAAGTTTGTAATGGATTTGAAAGTAAAAGTATTTTTTCTTCCTGTCAATTTGTTTCGTAGCTACAAATCAAATCACAGAGGTTATATATATCAACATTTACTCCTGTCTCCCCTACATTAAGAGGGAAAACATACAAACTAGTGTAATCCACATGCAATATCATTCAAATTTTGTATTATTATTATTATTACTTTGTCTAACTTCAATAAATTTAATAATCTTGTAGGAGAAATCCACAAGTTTGTGAAAAAAACGCTTATAATAATTTTACCATTTATTTTTTTTCTAGTAAATTTTAATCCAATTAATGGACTTAAATTTCGCAAACATTTTCAACCTCTTTCATATGATTGAAAAATTATTGTAAATATTATAAAAATATGAATAACAGTATATAGATACATATATGTATATATAAATGTGTGTGTTATAACAGGGCACTGAAGTGTCCCACATATTTTTATATTCTTGCACAACATTTTAATCTCCATTCCTTTATAAAAAAAATAGTAGAAATATAAATAATAAATTTACATCAATTTACTATTTTTAAAGATGTTAAAATTAAAACGTCTATCAAAATATTTCTCTTAAAATTAAATTTACTTTCAAATCCTCTACAAACCAAAATAAACTTTATTTTGCTCCATTTATCCCTATATTATATACAGATGACATATAATTTTATATGTGTAGTGTACCCCTAAAAGGTAAATATCTATTCTCAAAAAAATCTGTCTATTTTTAAAAAAATTGAAGGAATCTTATTTTAAATATTCCAAAAGTCTACTAAGATTTCAATTTTCTATGTAGATAGTGTTTTAAAAAACTAATACATGTTTGTGTTCCCGAATTGTTTATGTAATTTGGTTGAACAGGAAAACAATCCAAAATTAACACCCAGTCAGAAATGGTGCAAAAGGGTGGGTAACTAAGCCAATAAGGAAAAAAAAAGGAAACCTATATATTGGTAGAGAATAGGTTCATTATCTGCAACGATTATCTCCAAGTCCCGTGGAATTTAATGCAGTAAGTTAAGAGAAAAGCGTTACAGTTTAAACTGAAAATATAAAAAAAGTAATTATGTTCAAGGAATGCAAAGATAATTAATTACAGAAATCTGTTATTTAATATATTTTTTATTTTAATACGTCCCTAAAACTGTTATCATTGTTCTTAAATATCAGTCTATATTTTTTCTCTGTGATACTGAAATAATATCGTTCTTTATCGGACCACATTCTCCACGTACTTGGAAGATCTCCGGATACGCTACCGAAGCAGGATAACCAAGTAAGTGAAGAAGAGATGTTTTCAATGTGGGGGTCTGGGGCAGAGTAGGTTTATCTGGGGATGATCAATGGTGATGCGAGTGAGAGTGGTCAGCGCAAGGGAGTTTTTTTCCCGTCTCGGCGGCCGAGCACGAGAGCGGACGAGATCGCTGCTGCTGCTGCGGATGCTGAAGCTGAGCAGGAGGGGTGGAGAGACGCAGAGAGATGTCTGTACGAGGGTGGCGAGGAGGAGGAGGGGGCGCCTCCCTTATTGCGTTACGGGAGTAAAGCCACGCTGCGGGATGGGACGTTTTAAACGTATCAAAGCAGAGCTGGGGCATAAAGTCTGTCTGGCGGCGGCGGCAGCAACAAGTGGCTGGTGGCTGGCAGCAAACCCACGTCCCGACTCTGCCTGCACCGGCTGACGGCGATCTCTGAAACATGGTCTCGCATCGTTGAAATTGGATCGGGGTAAAAAAATTATATGTTGTGGGGTCCAGGGTGTGAAACATGACCTCAAAGGAGTAAATTAGATTTCACTATGAAGAAGACGAGCAATGTTGGTAAGGGACTATGCAGTGCATTGCAGGAGAATACAGCGATTACTGTATGCGTATCGAGTACCGTATTTTATAGACTTTAAGACGAACTATTTTCTTCAAAAAAATTGCCTCCAAAATTCAGATGCGTCTTATACTCTAAATTAATATAAAAATGGTCCGGTGTTTGATTTAAAAATCCCGCCAGTCTTAAAAATGGCCATATATTTGATTACGCGAGAAAGTGGAACTGCAGACCATCTGATATATGAAGAAGACAACGATGAAGTTGACGATTTTCACGGATTTTTAAAGGCCAGAAAACTAAGATATTTTTTAAATTTGGCATTGCAATCTAATAATAAAAATTTTAAAAATGTTATTATAAAATTAAGGTGCGTCTTACAGTCCGTGAAATACGGTAATTAATTACTGCAGCTGTTGAAAATACTGTCTGACTGATGAGGGGGTAGCATCAGGACTGCTCAAGCATCATCAAAACAGTCAATAAACCGAAACATAAAAATGAGGTTACCTACTGGACGAACTGAAACCGAATCCAGAGAACCCTTAGAGGAAAATTAATCGTCTACCCTAAAATATAAGTCTATAAAAGTCATAACCGTTATTTTGAACACGTGCAAGAAATTTCAGGATCCTGATTTTCGTACATTTAGTCCTTGTCTTGTATATTCCCGATTTTTCTTATCACTTCTACGAAATGGCCTTCGTGTAGGTCTCTTACGGCCCCGTTGGTTTCTGAAACCGTCAACCAAGCAAATGGTTTCTGATCCTGCTTATTCCTTCTTCCATTTTCCCCGTCAAAGTAGCTCCATGTACCATTTCAACCAGCACCTCCAAAACCAACTGAAAAATATTTACGACGATTCTCCCAGAACTTCATCCCAGCATTCTCAGAGGTTTATCATTTTATTGACTTCTGTAATTAATGATCAAGGTACACACAGCTTTTTGCTCTATGCTCATTCCTTGAACATAATTAATTTCTTGATATTTTCAGTTTAAACTTTAACGCTTTTCCCATTAACTCACTGCATTGAACTCCACAGGACTTGGAGAGAATCGTTGCAAGGTAATGAACCTGTTCTCTACCAATTTATAGGTTTCCTTTTTTTCCTTTTTACTTACTTACCTAAACTTTGCACCATTTCTGACTGTGTGCTAATTTTGGATTGTTTTTCTGTTCAACCAAATTACATAAACAATTCGGCAACAGAAGCATGTACCAGTTTTTTAAAACACTATCTACATCGAAAACCGAAATCTTAGTAGACTTTTGGCATATTTAAAATAAGATTCATTCAATTCTTAAATAAAATAGACTGGTTTTTATGAGAATAGATACTTACCTTTTAGGGAGACACAATGCATATAAAATTATTTATTTAATAAATCTACTGATAAATAATTTGACAAAATGTTAGACAAAAAACACAATATTATAACAGTCAGAACGTTTCATCCCTTGAATGGGAACTCTTCAGCTGTACACTTACAATTAATTACAGTTACAAAATTTAGATGCACAAATTTGTGGCCGACATGACACTTGTAGACCAATGATAAATTATCACTAAATTGTAATTGTACACCTGAAGAGGTTCCAATCAAGGATGAAACGTTTTGTTAAATATAAAGATATATTTTTTAAAAAAATTATTGGTAATTATGAATTTATTTTCATAATTTAATTAAAATGCCGTTGATAGGACGGGTAAGTTTTATAGTCGTTCCGTTCACGATTCTGCCCTTTCACGTATCATTCGTTTGAATTAATTATATTTTCGACAAATAACTTGTAGAAATAATAAATAAATGGTTTATTGTTGTTTAATATATCTGATTTATTTTACAATTAATTCAATGCTACTCTACTTCTGTCATTATAATTTATATTATCATGCCTTTTCCTTTATCATCGGCCTCCTCCACGGTTGCACCATTTTTTTCCGTGCGTTAATGTTAATAGTCGCGGGCAATCATCTTCAAGTCTCCAAACCACCCGAAGAAACAGGAGTTAACGCGAGGAAATTGAGGTACATACACGTAAGTGGCAGTAGGGACCTCGTTTTTTTTGTTTTGCTTTTTTTTATTTCCCCACTCCACCTTCACTTCACCATCTTTATTTTCCCTCCCAAGATATTTTTGCTGGTCCCCTTGAAGCGGTGACTTGGCAAGTTACACACGTGGGAATAAAACACAAGGAGGACATGATGGCTGCTGGTTCTGCTGGCTGTTAGGTGCCAGGTCACACTTTTTTTCTCCTCTCGTCTGTTTGTCTCTTTCTCTCTCTCTCTCAGACACGGCCATTACTTCGTGCAGAGAAGAGCAGAATTAAACCTCAACGTATGGGAACACATTCCGATAAAGATACAATTAAAAGCGGCCCCCAAGGCTCGCCTTGGAGACTTTGTTCCGTGAGTGATTTCCCTGACCCGTTGCACTAAATCAAAACTTACTTTTCGGAGGGGTTGGAGACTGGAAGGTATGAGGTCCTACATAAATAATGCCATTGAGAGACGATTCGTCTTGTTGCGTGTGTGTCGTGAGCTATGCTAAAACTGTGGGGGTGCAGTAAATTCAGCAGCAGCAGCACAACGACGGCCACGCGGGGGTTTTAATTTAGCAGGGAAAGGAGCAAGAGGGGTGGGGGGGGGGGGTAGGGCGACGTCGATATCTTCACAACAATCGGAAAATTGTGGATTTCCACAAGCACGAGACCTTAAGACCATTTATCGTCGTCCTTTCAAACCCAAATTTGGATCACTTAGGGAAAACTACTTTTCTTCATCCTGAATTTCCTGGATCAAAACTTTTATTCTTTTAGACACTATTTGATGCTACACAGGATTCCAGATGACCAAGGAAATAAAATTTTTTGACAGTTGTTGTTACGTTAATTATAACAATCGAATTTAATTTAAATATTTATTGAGTATTCCAGTGCCTCAATTAAAATGATACGGAGATCAAAGGTTGATAATATAAACGGTCGAGACACAGCAGAGATGAAATAGATACGGAAAACTAAAAGTAAGAATAAAGGAGATTAAGAAACTAAAGTAGGGTGGAACAATACAAAACGAAGCAGTAGTTGAGGAATTAAAAAGGAGCAAATTAAGTAACGTAAGCGAAATTCTGTTGGGAATTTAAAATATTTTTAGAATAAATTTGATCGTGTTTCTTCACAATATGTAACACCTGAAGGAGGTCCCACGTATAGGGCAGAAACGTTGTGTTTTTTTCTTTAACTTTTATTGTAAACTGTAATTTATTACCAATAATAGCAATCAGACCTTCATATTTAAATTAAATAATGAAAAGTAACAGCCTTTTAGTCAGAAAATAAATAAATTATTCAATTTGGAACATAATAAATATCAAACACGACGTTTCGTTCCTTATTTGGAAGCTCTACAGGTTGTATACGTGTTATATTTAAGGAGATAAACTAATTGTAAAACAAAGTCTTACTGAAGAGGTCAGAATGAGGGACGAAACGTCGTATTTTATATTTCTTGTGTTTTAAATTTAAGTTTTTTTTCGGGGTCTTATAGGATGGGTATTTTTAATAATAAATATTAAGTTTTTAACTAATCAAGTGAATAAATTCACCCTGATTATTTCAACCTTATTTTACTATTTACTTTTTTAAATAATCATCATATCTTGTTCAACATAAAGAAATAATTAATTTTAAGTTTGGATTATAATTTCTCTTTGGAATGTCACAGGTCGTTACATTCTACGATTTTTCTTCCGAGTATTCGTCTGGAAGACTTAAACAGAAAACGTGGTCACTTTTATAGGTTTTGTTTTTCCCTGGAACACACATTGAAAAATCTTATCATCGGGGTTTTCCCCCTTTCTTAGTTTCCTCCCTTTGGCTCTGATCTTGCCAAATGAAAACAATGGCCAGTCAGTCTTGTATATTACATGTTTCTTGTTCTTCTGTTACTAGTCGAACGCTCCTGCGGGGCAGCTATTCGAACGAACGTGCTCTTTGGTTTCAAGTCTTAGACTCCCTGAATGTTACTGTCATGCTTTAAACATCTGTCTTTGTGTGTTTAGTCTTGGGTTCTCCTTTGCCCAATCTTTGTTGTTTTTATTTCGAGCTCGTTATCTTCTTGTCCTTTCTTTAAATTTCACTGGTGACAAGAGAACAATACTGGCTGCTCTCCTAATCTACTTTCTCTTCAATGCCTGCTGCCAATTTTATTCACTTTCACTTGTCTACATGCACACACATAAGTCTGGCATTTGTAACACACAGAGGCGGGCTTGCTTTTCGTGTTCCCGGAAGGTCACTGGAAGGTAACAATCGTCCTGGAGAGATTTAAATGAGTGAGCGGCGAGATGAGCGGGGTAAAGGTTGCCACCTGACGGTTTAACCTGGGCGTTGTGGTGGACCTGGAGAGTCCGACCGCTTGACCTGGCTCTCTGTGTGTGTGTGCGTACAAAGTCAGTCGCGTGATTCCAGCTTTCACTTCCGACAGCTTATTCGCGTGCCCCAACCTTTGTTGCTTTCAGATCGCCACGATTCTCATTTCCTCGAAACGCAGCAGACACACGGGTCACCACCACTTCTCCTCCTTGCGATTCTCCCGTCGCTGCAAAATCAAATCCCTGAAATTCCACTTAACTACAGTCAGAACAAAACTGAAAATCCCCATAATTCTGTCAGCGAACAAAATAACATCCGTGTATGAGAGGCGAAGTAAAATCTCTCCGTTGGGGGAACCAATCGAGGGCTACAGAATAGGAAGTACCATCTCTGGATGACGTCACGGTGACTTTCTACTACAACATTCGTGTAGTGACTTTGTGTAGTCCCTTCAACAAAGTAGCACTTTGTTCATTGACGTAATATTAAAGCATTTATTTCTTAAAATGTTATGGTCACGTACAAAGAATGGAAAATGGGCAATGGCCAAAAGAAATATACCAATGGTCAGCTCCTGGAAAAAAAATAAACGGGGCAGACCCAGATTAAAGTGGAAAAAACCCATGTGAAAACCATAATGGAGGATAGGAATTTGGAAGTGGCAGATTGGAACGACAGACGGAAATGGAAATTGAAGACGGCAAACGTATAAAAGGAGGGAAAAACCGAAGAAGAAGAATTTCTTAAAATTTATTACTAATCAATTATTTTTTTAAAAAAAAAAGTCAATAATATAGGTCTTGTTAAATTCAGTTTCATTTTTTTTATTACAGTGGAAAATTTATTGGAGCCAGAACAAAGTTCTTAAATCCGACGTTTTCCGTTGTATAAACACTACCCTGATAGGTATCATGGAAATCTTGAGTAATCTCTTTTCCTAAGGACTGTAGTATCTCTGGATGACGTCATAGGAACGTATCAATCACACAGTCGCTATATAAGAATTGTGTCATTTTTTTTAAAGAACTAGTCCACTTTGTCCTACTAACCCCATTTTTTTTGGCCATGAAAAATCTCTAAGACTATTAAAAACTATTTACTTTCGGTTTTAGAAGGGAATTTTTTTACTGGGGGTCAGCTTTTTTATATTTATTATCTTTTTTAGTAATGGAAACATCAATAATTGATTTTATTTTGGACTGGTTGTCTTTATTGTGTGTGTGTTTGTCTCGTGAAAGGGTTGTAGTTTCATATTGTTAATACATCACTATATTTTGATATTCGCTGTCCTCGTAGTTAACTGGCTTCCTTACTGCCAGGATCTCGTCACCCCCATTCTTTCTTCCCCCCTTGCTTCGCTTCGACTTACAAAATAATAATAAAAAAAATGTGGATCGTATTACCCCGAATCGGGTTCCATATATTATAATAATATCCGCTCGTCGCGCGCTCGATGGGGGGTGGTGGAGAAGGCGGGCGACCGATAGATGGCGTAAATCTCGTCGCCATAAAAGTCTGCTCGTTCGCATCGGATCGCCCTCGTCATCCATCCAACACGTTGGCGAAGCGTCCTTCATTTGTCAGAGGCTCCGCGACAGCTGCCACCGCCGCCGCCTGCGACTGATCGTCGTGGTCTCTTCTCACCTCATACATGATTCCAGCGCGCGCCACACGCCTGATGACGACTGAAATAATCATGTCCGAGGACATTAAGACCCTGAACACTTTATTATGAAACCCATCCGTGTGCCTTTTTCCCATACACCCGTGAAAAGTATTCAATTTATTTTTTTAAGAAAAAAAAACAACCCTGTATTAAATAAATTACAACGTAAATACCAAATAAGATTTCTGCAATCCTTGTTCCTTTCTTCAGGTGATTAAAAAAATGTAGATCACCCATTTAAGACGTTCTTCTGACTCTGGCCGTTTTAAATCACCTGACGCAGGCAACAACGGTTTCTGAAACGTATCTTGTGCGGGAATATTTTTCTGTCAAATTGGCAAACTCATTACTATTTATTTATTTGTTTGAAAAATACTCATTGTCGAATTCTGGGAAGAAAATAATTTTGAGTGCCAGAGAGAGTTTGCAGGTGTGGTCTTTTTCTGTTTGTACTGTAGGAGAAATCAGAGATGTTTGCTCTAGAATACGTTTTTTTAATCTATAATATTTCCCACAGTTCTCCTGTTGAGGAGAAAGAACTAGTCTAACATGGCACAAACATTTCAACAGGAATAATACAGAAATTGGAAGAAAATCAGATACGTCTGGTTGAAACTTAATAATAATAATAAAGATAGCCAAATACAGAAAAATTATTTGATAATAATAATCTATATGACATATCAAAAGCCTTTGAGTTTTGTCAACTGACGAGTGTAGTTGTGTCAGTATAGGGTCTTCTCAACACCTGAAGAAAGAGACAAGGATCCCCAGAAACGTTGTGTGATATTTATATAATCATTAAATTTGTCTGTTTTTGGCTATCTTTCTTCTTATTAACTAAATAACATTTTTTTAAATTTAATTACCTTAGTTTTAAAATAAAATTGAAAATTCTAGAATGATAAGCGCTGACGTTAACGATATATATATATCAACATTACAGCTGATAATACATCAGAAACTTAATATTAAATTAATCTTCAATGCCGACTATTAGCAGCCATCATAAACACAGGAGCTTAGACTTTCTCGTGCTCTAGTTCTGAATTCCCCCTTCAGCATTCTTCGAATCACTTTACCAAACAACCAGAGAAAGAAACTGATGTAAGTGAGTGAGAGAGAAGGAGAGAGAAACAAAGAAAGATACTGGCGGTGGTGAATCTTTCAGATTTATGTGACGACGAGTATTCCAGTTAGTTGTTTGCTGCACGCCATCGAGGTGGCTCCTGCATTAATTCTTTTCCACCACTCGGACTATAAACCAAAGAAACAAACAAACGTGCATTTTCGAGACATCGACTCTTAACTCGATCTACAGATTGCAATCTAGAAGGAAGTAGGAAAATTCTAGAGAGTGGAAAGTAGCAACCATTAGTCAATCGGAAACTGTCAGCTTCTGACATCGCGGACATAACTTGGCTGATTTGTAGAATCAGTGACGTCAAACACTACAATATTCCGATTGATCAGAGCTGTAGAGTTTTTTTGATTGTTGACTTTACGTTACAAATAATATCGTTTTATCTCAACTTTTCAATTCTTGATTGTTGAGTCGTATTTTCTTCTTACTGATCTGAATTCTCAACTAAATCTCTCTAAGTTCCAATTAAATATTTCTTATTTATATATGACTAATTATTTTATTCCAAGGATTATAATTCATTCACATGTATTATGTTAAAGTCTCCTTAATTTAAGAGAAAATGTTTTTTTACTGATAAATGAAGGGGAATTGAAATTATTTTTAAATATTTTTTAAACACGACCTCATTCACTTAATTGTGCTCAAATAATTTTAACATAATTATTAATATAAATATAATTTTTATAGACTATTATGTTCTCTAAATTTTGAGATTTCCAGGCTTGTAAAAAAATTAATATTTCCAGTTGAAGATTGTTTGAAAATTTTTATTTTATTGAAAATATATTTCCTGGCAAATTTCAGCTGGTTTAATTATATTTAATTATATTTAATTAAACTTAATACTTCTATTTATCATTCTACTTTTCAATTATGTTCCTAAAATTCTTTTGTCCAATTTATGTATTTCTTTCCCGTTTACACGGATTTTCTCACCGGATCTGGAGTCGACACAGGGGTAGCTCAGTTGGTAGAGCATCCTCTCGTTAAGCGAGTTCGATTCCTGGTCCGGACGACATTTCTCTATCCTGCTACATTAAATAAAATTGGTCATCAAATACATTATATATGTCATATAAACCAGACGTAAAATATTGTATAATATCGACACGGATTATAAGGACACTTACCACCATCGTGATTGGATTCCTCCCTCTCTCCCTCGTCGAACCGTCTTTCTTTTACCAACAACCAGCCGCTAACGTATCGAAGACACTTGTTTCACTCGTGGCGCGTGCGTGGGCGGCGGGGGTGGCCGCTCTCAGGCCCCCTGAAGGGAGGGTTGGCACCTTTCATGAAGATTCCCAGCTAGTATGTGGCGGGCGAGCGACCGCCGCGAGGTTTTCCGATGGCTTATCTCGCTCAGACAAATGGCGGAGGAGGAGTAACTTTGCCCGATGACAAGTTATTACGGACCCGGAATAAATTAACAGCGAGGGAGGAGGCCGCAAGACTGCGCCATCACCCGCCACCGCTGAACGGAAAAAAATAATAGAGAAGGTGGGGGGGAGGGAAAACCTGTATTCAAGTGAGCATTAAGTATGTGTGCCAAAAAAAATAAAGAGAGAAGTATGACCTTTCCCGGGGAGATAAGGAACGCCATCCTCATAAATCTCGTGTGCGCTAATAGAGATTTTCTCTCGCGAGAGACGAGTTCGAGTTTTATTGCGTTATGAGGCAAAGTGTTCGACCTTTTCAGCATCCGCCATTGTCTTCTCCCCTCATATGAACAATTCTCCAATAAATCACCTCTGACAGTCTTCAAAATTTTCTCCACACCTTGCTATAATTATTAACTTTAAAAGTTTTTATTCTACGTCGGTTATGAATTACAAAAGCAATTATTTCCCATTTAACAGACACTCTAATTGTTTAATTTAGAAAGTAACAACGTTTCGACACATATTTGTATCTCCTCACCAAAATTATATGTAACTTATTGGCACCAAAATACAAATAAGCTCAATAAGTATAGAAAAAGATTCAGAAGCAAACAATTATACTCAAACGTTGTCGTAAAAAGACTTATAATTTTTTTTGAAGAAATCCCTGAGGCAGATACGAATACGTGTCGAAACGTTGTTCCTATGTATATTAATAACTGTGTCTATGAAGGTAAAAAAAATAGCTTTATTTATTATTATTTTTATTCTCCACAACCTCAAGGTTCAAAGTGAAAGTGGACAACATCTTCACAAAACCAACGGAAGCAAACGATTAAGGGGTGAATAAAAATAGGAAAACATATGGACAGTTTTTCCGGAAATAACTAACAGAAGCCGGAAAGACAAAAGAATTCACCTGAAGATTCTAGAGGGTAGTTTTACAGGCACATCGATAGGAGAAACAGTTTTAGGGGAAAAATAGGTAAATAAGTGGACAGGTTTTTCCGGAATAAATTACAAAATTCGGAAAAGTAAAAGCAAAGTATTTAGATACAGTTCGTATAGAGGATTTTTCCGGCTGTTTCAGACACAGCGACAGGTCGTAAGCTGTAGCTGATGCTCTTAAATATTTTAATAACGTCCGTTAAAATTTTTTTTGAGAGTATAAGC